>OW679196.1:106989959-107121237 GCA_940337035.1 Agriotes lineatus | reverse complement strand
ATCCACCCTGCGAGGTACAAAGGATGTAGAGAATTCCAGCAAAGGATGTTCCCCCGCTACGACAAAGGAACCTGCCAAATACTAAATCTATCAACCTGGACTCTCTTTCGCTCAAGCAGTAATACTGGACCGACAAATCAATTAAATGGCATACTTAAACTAAGACATATGATGAAACAACCAATGGAATAGATGAGCACAACGTTAAAACCCTTTAAACACGATCGTACCTAATACTCATAATGGATCATCACCTTCGACTAGCGGTGTGGAACGCCAATGGTCTGTCACAACATAAAGACGAACTTACTACCTTCATTACACTCCACTGTATTGACGTACTAATTTCAGAAGCTCATTTTACACACCGCACCTACTTGAAAATTCCAAACTTGGCAGTCTACGTAACGCAACACCCTGATGGCACTGGCATAATGATTAAGAATTCAATTAAACCTTACGAACTCTGTAAATACAATCAACTACAACTATAAGCTAGACCGAAATTCATTGAAGACTGGCGGTGTTTACTATCAGCGGCTTGCTGCCCACCAAGGTATAATAATAAACAGGACACGTTTGAACATTATTTCCGAGCATTGGGTAACAGATTCATCTCTGAAGGTGACTTTAATGCCAAGCATATCCAATGAGGCTCTAGACTAATTACCATCAAAGGCAGAAAGATGCTGCAAGCAGGAAATAATTTAAGAGTAATACCCCTGTCTACCGTGGACCACAGGTGAACCTACATACTGGCCGACGGACTCCAAAAAACAACTAGACCTGCTTGACCTATGCTTCGTAAAAGAGATAAACTTAAACCCCTTCAGTGCTAGTTCCCAGGGAACAATTTTGGGGCCTTTATTATTTATACTGTACATTAATGATGTAAATTTTGTTACGGTATAAAAAGGACTTTACGACACCCACCCAAGGTGAGCATCGCACCACGGAATCAGTCCTGAAAACATGACACTTGCCCTGAGATCGGTTCGAAATAGGCTAATAGGCCACGGCTGGAACGCTCAGGGAGTCGGGCGTGAGTCACACGATACGTTCTGGGCAAGCGCGCTGTGGCATAATATATACAGGGTATGTCGAAATTATGAGGGCGCCACCAAGCCTGTCGTAACCCGGCTAACCGGGCCTGGACGGTTAGACGGGAGCGAAGCATGCAAAAATACTCCGCCAATAAGATTATTCAAGAGTTGCAAGGTCAAACAACAACTTCGGGATTGCCTTAAGCAAAGATTGTGATTAGGTGTCAATCCGACCACGACTACGCAGCTGTCCCACTCACCTGCACGCTCACAGCCTCCTCGTTCCGTCGTACAATAATTCGTACAATAAAGGGGCGTCTATCTGTAACAGAACATGAACAAACCGAAACAAACAATAGTTCCCTTAACTAACCAATCATATATTTCACTTCGAGTTACAATGGAGTAGCAGAATGCGTCGCCCTGTATCTAACCTTACTCTATAATTAAGGGCACCAGCTGGCACGCGCGCTCTAAGCTTAACGACAGATGTTGAACATTAGTGAACAGCAATAATAGGTACAAAGATACACATTGCCTTATGCAAGGGCAGCGACGATTTACATTAGCCTTCACGGCCTGAACTGTCTGCAGTCTGAATGAATACACTAGCGTAGTAATGAGTAGTAATGAGTAGTAATGAGTAACACTCGCGTTCACAGCGGTAATCAGGTTAAAGGCACATACCTTAATGCGTGGGCGGTGAGGGAGCCTGGTACAGCTGAGTTGCGACGAGCTGTAATCGTAGGTGGTAGGTACCTTCGGTGTTACAACGGCGAAAGGGGGTGAATGCATAACCGCCTCAATGGCGACGGGAGACGCGTCAAGACGCGTACAACGGGACGACGAAAATGATGGGGGCCTCACTCGTTCTGCTGAACCAAATCCTCGTAGGTCGAGATGAAGGGGGCACGACCCCTCACTAATAGTAGCAGGAACTGGGCTCCAAAACACCCACGTTACGCCGAAGATCACTCGACAAATTTCGAATCACCACCACCACACACAAGCGCTCTCTGCCACGGGCTCTGCAAGACTCCTTCAAGGCGAAAACGCCCGCAACATAACTGCTGAAGCAGCACCCGACGGGAAAACGACTGACGCCCCCGCCATAATGGCGGGAGCGCCGCACGAACTCACATACACTATCCGACCTCTTGTTTTAACGACGGCTCTCGGCTGAATGCCCGAGGGAAGCGTTGGCAAAAGGTCACCTTGGCCGCGTCCCCCACGTGACTAAACCACAGCGAATCGCAAGGCGATGAAATGAAACCAACCAATCCGGGCCACGCTGGTATCACGCCGCCACAGCGTGCTATTCAGAATTCAGAAAAACGCCATCAAACGAGAGCTCCAACCGACGACAAATACTGCTTTTTAGGCTAACTAAGTGCGAAATCGTGATTCTGGAATTAGGCGATGGAGCCAAATAAAGAGCTAAAAGGGCTTAGCATACGGGCACGCTGCTCTAAGCTTAGGCGGCTATTCAAAATACCAAAATAACCTAACTAACGGCGTGAAATGCAATTAAGCATCTGAAATAGCAAAATGACTTAACAATTTATCTGTGAATAATTGTAAAATTAATTTATTTGCGGACGATGCATTGATATCTGCAGCTGATAGCAATGTAGAGTGTGCTATAATTAAACTGAATAAGGATATAAAAAATGTGTCGACTTGGTTGAAATTAAATAAACTAAAATTAAATACAACAAAAACAAAAGCAATGATAATCAGTAGTGGACCACCAGTGCATAATGTGGTAGCGAATGTAAGGGTAGATAATGTAGATATAGAATTTGTTACTAATATTAAATATCTAGGAGTTATAATTGACAATAGATTGAAATTTAAACAACATATTGACTATATTGTAATCAGAGCTGGGCAGTAATTAATTACTTTTTAATTAAATTACTAATTAAATTCCTTTTTGTTTATTTGCCTTGGAATTGAATTATTTTTCAAAATGTGGTAATTGTAATTGCAAATTGCCATCTTTGTTAGAAAGTACTTGAAAATTACTTTTAAAAGTAATTAATTACTGCATTCAATTACTCAATTACTTTCGTGTAATTAAATTACTCTAAAGTATTTAAATTACTTTATAGGTATTTGAATTACTTGTGGTAATTGAAATTACTCGAGGTAATTGAATTACTTTGTGGTATTTCAATTACTGAATTACTGACCTCGATAGGGTGCTAAATCTCCAGAACGCTATAAGAATATTTGCGGTAAGTAGATTACAGATTACAATACCTACGGTAAAATAATAATTTTAAATAGCCTCATTAGACGATATTGGTTCATAATGATTATTTATTCATTTCAATTTGCTTGTTTTAAACGATCCGTGCAAGTGTAACAGATGCTAAGTCCAGAAAATTACGTTTTTGAGTGAGGAATTGAATTAAACGGACAAAATCTGACAAAAAATTTAAACAGCGGAAAACACATATATAAAATGTACCTAATTGCAAAATCCCATGTCTGGTCGACTCAAAAATGCATTATGGCGTATGGTAATTTTAAAACGCCGCCGAATAAGTTTACCGCATTCTTGCATTGAACATTTTGTAAATTATCCGTTCTTTGTCGCTTTCTTGCCTTGTAATGCTCATATGCTGCTTTGTATACTGACACTAGTGCATAATTATTATGGACTGCTGCAGCATGTTAGCTTCGATTATTATTAAAAAACCCCCTTGCTAATTACGAGACATTCAAATATTGGCTTCTTAATGATTTTACACAAAATTCCATTTAGTTTTTTAAAAGGACAGTGTATAGTGACCCAATTTACATAATTTCAGATATTTTATTGCCCTAAATTTAAAATCAATAGGTATTATTAAAGATGTTAATAACATTTTGAAATTTGAAGTAAAAATATGAAAGCAACCTGAGCAATTTAATTGTCGAGCGTTCACAGTAATTTTCTTATTCGGTGTGCTCAAAAAGAAATTACTTAAGGGTTGGCCATGGAATATAAAAGTATTTGCAACAGTAAGCTTTAGAATTCATTAACATAATCACTGTTGTTGCTGTCATAAGTTTATATTATACTCTGATATCGCGATTGTAAATTATTTTTTTAATTTGTACTTGTAGTTAGCTCAGCGCTTTGTGATCTATACATACCTTGTTTGCAATAGTGTCATAACTGGAATACATAGAGGACGACCAAAAAAGCTCCTCGGTATCTAAAAGTGGTATGTACATGTTTTTAATTAACTTATCTTACTGTTTGTTGTATTGTGTAACTCATAACTATTTTTGACTAATTGTCCATATCGCTGGTTTCAGGTGAAGATAGTAGTATATCTTGAGGTAGTTTACGCTTTAGTCTTTTGTGAGTGGATCTGTTACCAATGTTGTAATGTGTAGCGCCTGGACACTGGATCAGTTTATCGTGGAAGTTCCTTGCCAGATGTTTCAGAAAACTGTGAATTGTTGGAATATTCAGTTCATCGTGAATTTGGGAGTTTCTCACAAACCACGGAGCACTAATAATTATTCGCAGAACTTTGTTTTGAAAAACTTGCACTTTTTTTAAATTAGTTTTTGATGTAGCGCCCCATACAACCCCACCATATGTTAATATTGGTCGCAGTATCGATGAATATATTAAACACCCATACTTTATCTTAACGCCTCGACACCACAGGTAGAAGAGGATCGGGATAAGTAAGTAAGTACTTTATCTTAAATCTTGATTTTCTATTTATAATTGTATATAATTTTGTAAGTCGAACATAAGCCTCATTTAGTTTTTTGTTAATATGTATCTTCCATGTTAATTTCCGGTCCATGTGAATTCCTAAATATTTTACTGCCTGATCGGATGGGTTCCATTCTACCTCTTGGCGATTAATTACTCATTTTGGGGGGTTATTAGGTCTCCTTAGCGTGAAAATTTTTGCCTCGCACTTATTGGCATTTAGTTGAAGACACCATTTTTGTACAATGCGCTAATAATATTAAGTTTTTCTTATAAGTTGTTTCTGGCTATATTAATGTCTTGATGTTGGGAAATCACCGCAGTGTCATCTCCGTACATTGCTATTGAATCATCTTCGAAGATTGGGAAGTCAGATGTGTATACGTTGGGCCTAATATCGATCCCTGTGGTTCCCCTGCTTCTATAAGCCTTGTCGTAGAATGTTCCGTACCAACACGTATTTTAAAAGCTCGCATTTCTAGAAACGAACTTATGATGAGTAGAAGGTACTTGCGCAGATTAATTTCTGCCCTGTCCTGTTGTCCACACGGAATCAAAAGCTTTGCTTATATCTAAGAATGCTATGATAGTATGTGCTTTATTCTCATATCATCGCTTGATCAGTTCCACAATTCTAAGGAGCTGGTGATTAGTTGAGTGTAACGCTTTAAAGCCAAACTGGTAATGCGGAATTACTTTATATTCTGTTAGATGTTCGTTTAATCTGTTTTGTATAACCTCCTCTAAAATTTTTGCAAGTGATGGTAAGAGACTTATTGGTCTATAATTATCTGGATTAGACTTGTCTTTACCCACTTTGTGGATTAGAATTATTACGGCTTCCTTCCACGAAGTTGGAAAATAGCCTATTCTCAGGCATACATTAAATATTGTTGTCAAATGAGCTACAGGTTTACGGGTCAATTTTTTCAATACTACATTTGGATTCAAGTCGTGCTCCGGGGACTTTTTGAGCTTCAAACTGTTTATGTATCTCTTAAGTTCTGTTGGTGATGTTGGGCCTATTTGTAAAGGTGCTTCGTTTATATAAGCTTCGATTGCTTCTTGTGATCTCTGAGCTTGAGCTAACTGCCTGTCATTTAGTTGAGTGGTAAATATTTTTTGCCAATAATCAGCAAAAGCTTTTGCTTTCTCTCTATCGGACGAGTATTTGATGTTGTCTATTTTTAATGTGAAGACTGGATTTGGATGGTTTAGGATTCTTTGGGTAGCTCTCCACAGAGTAGCATCTAGTTCGTTCTTGACGTTGCGAATCAGGCGATTTAAGTGTTGTTTCATAGTTGGGTTTCTTGTTCTTTGCCACATTCTGCGAGTTCTATTCTTCTCTCTTATTAACTGTAATATGTATTGAGGTGAGTGTGGATAAGAACCTGGCCTTTTTGATTTTGGAGTGGTAGCATCTCGTAATGACTCTGTAATATTTTTAGTGTATTTATCCACCGCTGTATTTACGTCTTCAGGTGTGTTCATATTTTTTGGACACTCTAGTACCCTGTTGAGGTTTTGCTGGAATTTTTCCCAGTCTACAATACCATTAATTAATCTGGGTAGTATGGAGAGCGGTTGCGGATTGTCTTCAAATGCAATCAATACCGGTAAGTGGTCTGAGTCCATTTCTGTTAGCACTTCTTGGTAAACAGGTTTATTAAAATTTTTAACAAGTACTATATCTAGGATATCCGGAGCATGATCCATTCTGTATGAATGATACGTGAAGTCGGTAGGTGCTACTATTTGTATAGCATGAATTGACGAAAAAGTGTGAAGTTTTACGCCATTGGGATTATTTGTTCTACATCCCCAGATTTGGTTTTTACTATTAAGATCTCCGATAACTAGAGTCGGTTTGGGATCTTCAAAGACAGTTACGATATCTTGTTCCAACAATTGGCGATTGGGTTCTTTGTATGCGCATATGATATTAACCACATTTCCGCAGCTTAACTTAAGTTGGATTGCTACGGCTTCTAGGTTTAGTAATTCGCTCATTTCATAAATATGCGCGTTGATGTTTTTCTTAAATAAAATAGCAACTCCGCCAGAAGCAATTGGAGCGGGTCTATCGTTCCTGATTAATTGATAATTTGGGATTGTGAATTTTTCATGTTCGATTAGGTGAGTCTTTGTTATACATGCGATATCTACATTGTACTGAACTAAAAATGATATGAGAAGCGATCTTTGGTTTTTAATGCCATTGGCATTCCAGTTAAGTATCTTTAAGTTTTGTAATATGTTGTCCCTACCTTTACTTTGTGCCATAGGTAAGTATAGCAGGAATTAAGGTTGAAATTATGGGCTGGAGTTTATCTAAATGTGGTACTAGAGCTTCGATTATGATTTTAATAATTTGTTTAAGCACATCTATATTTTCGTCTTTATTAGCTTGGCTTTGTGTATTTTGAGTTGCAGCAAAGTATGTTCGATTAGTAGATGTGAAATTGTGATATGATCTTTGTCTACGGTTTTGCTGTGAATTATTGTCTTGTGTAGCGGTCGGATTTTGAGGCGTATCGGATGTATAGCTACGTGTAAGTTTGGTATAGTAGCTGCATCCCTTATAATTAGCGGGATGCTCCCATCCACAATTTACACACATGGGCTTATCTACGTCTTTGACTTTTTTGCATTCCGTATATAGATGATTTTCTGTGCATTTGACGCATCGGGGCTCTAACTTGCAATAATTTCGGGTATGCCCATACCTCTGACAATTTTTGCATTGGGGTGTATCGGTTGCTTTTCTTTTAGGCTCAATCGAAATAATACAGTAACAGAGTTTCGTTAGTCCGTATATTTCTTTGGATTTATTATTATTGGTTAATTCATAACATAAGGGTATCGGTTTTTTGTTTTTATTGTACAGTCTGGCAACTTTTTCAACTGAATATCCAAGTTTAACGAGCTCTCCCGTTATTGCGAGTTCTGAGAGCGAAATTGAAACGTTTCTCATCATGACCTTTAAATTATTAGAGTCTGGGCTTTGAAATGTGTGAAATTTAACTTTTTCGTCGGAATAGTATTTTGTTAATTTACGAAAGTCTTCGATGCTAGTTAAGTTTACTTTCATTGATGTTCCCCTGGTAATGACTGTAAATTCATTCTTTACTGTGTCTTTTATATCTTTGACAATTTTTTGATAATGGGTGGCTTCGTGGAGAAGAATTGGTGGAATTTTAGTTTTACTTACAGTTACTTGCAGCGGGTCACTTTGGTTTAGCACTTTATCGTTATCACAATCAGCGGCATTTTGCACTGCAGATTTATCGCTGTTATCCGTACTGAGTTCATTACTACTTTGTAAGACCCATTTGAGGGAGGAGTGGCTGCGATACCTGTATTGGCCGCGATGCGCTTTATGATTGGTGAACGACCTGCTTGAGGTTCGTCTTTCCGAAGTTGGTAATATTTGTTAGAAGCGATGAGGGAGTTTATTTCAAAAAGGTATCTTTTACTAGGGATACGGAAAGTTCGTTCCCCACATTTCGTTCCCCACATTTCGTACCCCACATTTCGTTCCGGGGATATTTCGTCTCCCCACATCTCGAAATACAGTTAGAAAATTAAAGATATTTTAATTAATTTATATTATAATAACAAAATAAATTGCATTTATTAAAAATGACGGTTTAATCTAAGTACGTATCTTCCTGATATTTTTTATAGGTTCCTAATTTCTCATTCTGAACAACTTTTCTTTGTAATATTTTGCCGTATCATAAACAAAAAGGGTAGTTTACCTGAAAAGAAAATATTTTTTGCTTAACTGTCACGGCCGACTTGTTTTTGAAAAACTGAAAATTTTCTTAAAATTCTCTACAAACCAAGCAGAAATTATAATTCCTATAACATTTTTATGAAAAACCAAAGAGCGTATGCTCTTGGGTAAAACTAAAAATAAAATTTAGTTCCCTCTTGTAAACTCAATCCGGGGACATACTGTATATAGTTCTTATCAGTTTATTATAATAAATAAATAAATTAAAATATCGTTCATTTTCTAACTGCATTCCGATCGCTGCACTCGTTTTTCAACACCCTGTAATCTAGGAGACAAATTGAGCTCGCTCGGGAACGAAGTTTTCGGGTACGAGATGTGGGGTGACGAAATATCCCCGGAACGAAATGTGGGGTACGAAATGTGGGGAACGAAATGTGGGGAACGAACTTTCCGCAAACCTTTTTACTATTACTGGGTTCCGGTTGAGGTGAAAGTTCGGAGTTATCACGTTTTTGTGAGTTCTTTTGCCATTCCATTGCAACAGTTTTGGGATTATCGTTATTACTAGTTAAGTGAGTAACACTCATTTTATCAGTTTTGGGCCCACCGAGCGGCCCCGCAGATGTTTTATTTTAGTGTATTTTTATTTATCCACCGACACAAGTTTAAAAATTCGTTAAATCGCGTTATCACGTACCGAATGGTTTTATCACTGACCACACACCGCCCGTAAACGAACTGTTCACGTACGAGGTTAGCAAGCCGAAAATTCTAAAAATTGCTATGTTCAACCCTTATGTAATTTGTTTTTGAACACATAGTATAAAGGTAATTTGAATGTAAAAATGACTTCATTGTTACGTGCTTGAGCAAATGTCTTTTGTTTTTGTATCTAAAATAGAAATTCTTATTTCAATCAGCCGTTTTCAACTAGGTTTATCAGTCATCTGTCAACTTTCAACGGTCCCTGATCAACACCAAATTGATATTTTGTTTTAAAATTTCAGAAGTTACCTAATACATTTTTAATAACTATTTGTCTTACTAGGTAGGAAAATGTATCATTCCCTCTCGCAGATGTAGTTTAGTTCTTCAGAGTTTGCGAGAACAGTACCTAATCAATTTATTGTAATCATGCAAGGGATGAAATGACGTTTTAGTCCAGAGTTATACATATACAACACTTTTGCATTTTATGATGAGACTATCTCTTGTAATCAGCTGCATTTAAAAATATTTAAATATGAAACCAGGAGGCTATTTGATTTATTATTAATATCAATCACATTGTCTCCCGTCTCTAATGGCAACGGCAGTCAATGTATTATATTCCCTCCCACTGCCATTGGAAACCAACCAGGGACCCAAACGTATATTTTTCCTATACCCCTAACAGGCGACAGAAAATGTCACTTTCGTATAAAGGGGTAAAAAAGTATTTTCGAACAGAGCCAACAAAAAATGCTCAAGTTGCGCCAATTGGATCGTTCTTCTACAAAATCTAAATAGAAATTTGCTGTCAAACACTTAAGAAATGCAATGCTCCACCCTGTATACTTAGGTAAGTTACATATTTTATGCCATTCAGCCTCATGTTAAGCGTATTTAATAATAGATTGTTCTACAAGTTAAGAAAAATTAAAGTTTTTCAACGTTTAATTTACGAGCGAGTGATGCAAAGGGAGTGGATTAATTTATCACGAACATGGAAAAATCACTTTTATAACATATTCAGCGTGCTATTTTTTCTAATATGATTACAAAATCTAGCCAAAATTAAATTCGACATTTCTTCATATTCGAATTTCTTTTTATTGGCGTTGAAGAACGTCGAAATCGTCAAATAAAATACGAGAAATCGGCAGTGAAGTAATCCATTGTTTTACAACTTTTTGTAGGCGGCTGGGCGATAGGTAAACGTCAACCGACGTCAACGTAACCTATAAAAGTTGGTTAAAATGTTGTAACTTCGCGATTACTCGATTTAAAAAAACAATGTACCCCTGGGCACATTTCAATCCTTGTGTAGTTTATTTGCTTTAGCCCTTCGGGCCTCGGCAATTAAATACACGATCGTGATAAAAAGCTCAACTTTAGTGATAACTTATGTGGAAACTAATATAAAAAAATATATAGATTCCAAGTCCCTATACCTTCTTACTGAAGGGACTTTGTAGTAAAGTGTATTAGGTTTAATCGGTTTATTATAACCTAAGAAATCTATGCCAAATCGGTGTCCCATTTTTTTTGGGACACCCTGTATAATTGTTATCCTTGAATTTATTTATTTACTTACCTCTTACATCAAAACAAACTAAAAACTTTTGGTTTTGGTGAACGGTGCATGTAGCTAGAAGATTTAATTATTAAAAAACCTTCAAGAGTGATAAAGTATTAGGTTACTGTAGTTAACAAAACATAAAAATTAAGCATTTTTAGATAACGATTACGAATCGACACGACACTAATGATAGTTGCAACTTGCAAGAAAATTCTTCTAAATACAACTATATGACAATAATTTTTATTGAAAGTAATTGAAAAAGTAATTGATGTTGTACAATTACAATTACTAAGTAATTGGTAATTGAATTACTATTTCCTGTGAGTAATTGAATCTATGGTAATTAAATTACTACATTGGGCGGTAATTGGTAATTAGTAATTAATTACTTTTTGAAAGTAATTTGCCCAGCTCTGATTGTAACTAAAGCTGCGAAAAAGATAGGTTTCTTTGGACGAATAAGTTCTAAATTAAACATTTGGTCAAAAATATTAGTCTACAAGACAACTATACCTCCACATTTTGAATATTGCTCCAGTATATTATTTAATGCCACTGAAGGAGACTTACAAAGACTGCAAAAGTTACAAAACAAATGTATGCGCATTGTTTTATCTTGCAATAGACGAAAATCTGTTTCTTTAATGTTGGAAACCTTACAGTGGCTTAGCATTAAGCAAAGGATTTATTTTAATACGCTAGGTTTAATTTTTAAAATTATTAATAATAAACTGCCTAGTTATATGAATGAATTTATAGTATACAATAAGGATATTCATAATTATAAGACTAGATTTGTAAATGGCTTTAGATTGCCCTTAACAGCAAAATCATGTTCTCAAAAAAACTTATTCTATAATGGACTCAAACTATATAATGAAATGCCGAACGAAACTAAACAGGCTGTCAGGTCATTTTGGTATTTTAATTAGCCACCTAGGCTTTAGGGCAGCGTGCCCGTATGCTAAACTCTTTTAGTTACTTATTTGGCTTCATCGCCTCGCAAGAATTCCGAACCTTCTAGAAATCACGCCGTTGAGGCGACTGCGAGGCTTCGTGCTGTCTTTGTTACCGGCACTTATTTGTTTCATCTTATCGCCTCACGATTGGCTGCCGAGATATAGTCACGTGGGGACGCGACCGATGTGTCATGTTGCAGCGCTTCCCTCTGGGCAGTTGATCGCAGCCCGTTGCAGAAAGCGTTCGTTTGGTGGTTGTGTTATCCAGGCGGCGTCCTTTGGCCCCTTAGGTGCCCGAGGACGCCTGCCGCTGTTGATTAATATTGTTGCCGTGGAGGCCCCCTTTGGTGTTGCCCGTTTCGAGGTGTTGCAGCTAGCGCTGCGAGAATTGTTTCACCTTCGAGAGGTGTTGTGGTTGTGCGAGCCCCGAATTGTTTCGGCGTAGCGTGGGTGCATCTTGAGTCCAGTTCCTGCTCCCGTAAGTAAGGGGTCGTCCCCTTCATCTCGACATTCGAGGATCTGCCCCGCAGAACGAAAGTGGCCCATTTTTCGTCGTCAAGTTGTACGCGTCCTGACGCGTAGCACGTCGCCAGTATGGCAGATGCCCACTCATCACTATAACCGTCGAATATCGAATGTACCTGCCACCTAAAACTGCAGCCTGTCGCAACTCAACTGTACCAGGTTTCCCGACCGCCTACGTATTAAGGTATGTGTCTTTGAACTGATTACCGTTGTGAACGCGAGTGTTCCTGTCCCGCGGGGAGCATTAAGTCACGCGTGCGAGTTGTTTTGGAGCGCCGCGAGCGAGCCCGTCACGTCTCTTGTGCCTACAGGCACTGTCGTCATATCTGCCCGCATTTCCAAATTACAGACTGTCTATTTTTACAAGGGCTTGCATTACTGTATGTTGCATAAGGCGTCGCGCCCACATGCTGTGCGTTCATTCCAAATTACAGACTGTCTATTTTACAAGGGCTTGCATTACTGTATGTTGCACAAGGCTTCGCGCCCGCATGCTGTGCGTTCATTCCAAATTACAGACTGTCCATGTTACAAGTGCTACTTTGTTCATTACTGTACGTTGCATAAGGCTTCGCGCCCAATGCTGCACATTCATTTCGAATTTAGGCTGTATCTTTGCACGAGCTTGCGCCTAGTGCTACCTTGTTTATTCTGTACATCTGTCGCTAGGTTTAGAGCGTGCGCCAGCTGGTGTTTTCTTAGATATAATATATATATATATATATAGGGCGACGCACTCCGCTGCCCCATTGTAACCCGTGATTCAATATATGACTTGTTAATTAAGGGAACTATTGTTTTGTTTCGACTTGTGCATGTTCTGTTTCAGATAAGCGCCCCTTCAGTGTAATGATTATTGTGCGACGGGACGAGGGAGCCTTGAGCGTACAGGTGGGTGAGACAGTTGCGTAGTCGCGGCCGGATTGACACCTAATTACAATCTTTGCATAAGGCAATCCCGAAATTGTTATTTGAACTAGCAACTCTTAAGTAATCCTATCGATGGATTATCGTGAATGCTTCGCCCCGTCTAACCGCCCAGGCCCGGTTAGTCGGGTTAAGACAGGCTTGGTGGCGCCCTCATTATTTTACCGTTAGTTACCGACCCTCTTGCCGTTACCCTCAGATAATCTCGTTAAAGGACCCGCCCATCTCCACTGAAAGTCTAGCTCGGCCTAACTTGTTGCGGCTGGGTAGCGGCCTAGGAGAACTTTCGTCCCGATTTCGTCAGTTACGGCCCGCGCCGGCCGTTTTGTTATTGTATGAGCCGGTGCGGTGTCGTAAAGTCAGTTTAAGACCGTAACAAGGCTGCTAATTTATATCAGGTTAAAAAGTTTTGTTCAAGATATGTTAAATCTGTTTGTTAAATAACAATGTCTGTTTTTGTAAACATCTTAAGGATGAATAAACCAACATCTATCTATCTATCTATCTATCTATCCTATCTTGATCGCTCTACCGATCACTTCCCGGTTCTAGTAATCTTGGTCACAACATAATTATTAAGGAGAAGACTTCACTTACTAACAAACGCACAAATTGGAATAACTTTCAAGAGCTGATTAATGAATCGCTACACTCGGATATACCACTAAAATGAACTACGATCCCAGAATGATATCATTTGGCCCAGACACGTAAAGCTCTTATATTTGCTGGTGTAATATTTGGAGTTAGTCCCAAATTTGGCTTTTCTGCCATGGATTCTGTTGTTTTGTAGTTTCCCAATATTTCATACACTACGTATAATACGATAATTGCAATTGTTTGGAAATTTTTCCACAGGAATCACCAGAATTAAGCAAATTGACAATCGCTTCACCAAGTACCATTTTTTTCAAAAAGAAACAGACACCAGACTATCAATATGTTATTAAACAACAAACAGCTTGTTTCACTTCAACCAAAACATGCTACGGTGAACGAAATAATATTTTGATCATATGGGTCAAATGAAGTGAATCGATAATTTATTTTTAATTTAGTGTTTATGACTGTTTTTTGTAATTTGTTATTGCTAAAGCTGTTTAAAATATTGCTAAAAACTCCTAGAATTATGATATAAGGGTATTGCCCAAAAATATTTTTTTTGTGGTAAAAAAAAGATCTGAACTGGGCCAAATTATGTGAGTCTGGGCTCGTATAAACTTAGAATAGTGATTCCCAAAGTAGGCAATACGGCCCTTGATATGGCATCGTTCATCCTCTTATTTTCATGTTGTTTGACATTTACTTGAATTTCAGGGCTTCAATTAATCTAAAATTAATCTAAAATTACTTTTAATTATTTTAATTCACTTAATTCACTGTCGTATTTGAGCGTTGAAGTCGCAACATGCTTAAATAGAAATTATATTTTTAATTGAATTTTCTTACAGTTAAACCTTAATTCACTGCCATTTGTAATTGGTAAACATTGTCCATTGTCCAATTTAGACAAATTTGGCGTCGGCAGTGTTGAACTCATTTATTTTTAATTTTATATGTTGAATTTATTATTTATTGAAATGGTAGATAGTTTTACTTAACAGTAAATTTAGTTGTTGCTCTTGGTTTGGAAATAGATGCTAAGCAGCTGATCGTATAGTTTCCGCTTTTGGTACAAAGTTATACTATATCATTTATTTGATTATGCATACGGTCTTATTATGTTAGAGATCTATTACGTTCCAATTGGTAGCCTTTTATATAGAAACTTAGGTTTACTTTAACTAGAGCCCTATGCTTCGCCTAATTGGTTCCGAGCCAATTAAATGATTAATTTTTTGTACTCAAAAGAAACCTTTGCATAGTGTCCACTGATCGAAGTTTTCATATTTATTTATATAATAAGAATTTGGAGCTAAACTTGACGCTGATTTTTTAATTTAAAGAATTGGGTATTTAACGTTATGAACTTACTGGTTTGTTGCGAAAGGCACAATGGAACTCTACATAGTTATAAAGGTAATTTTTAATTTACTATCCAAATTAAAGCTCAACTTTGATTACTTAAACTGCACACGAGTAGCTCTTATCCATGATTGTAGATGGCTGGAGCAAATATATTCGAATCAAATTTACAATTACGCCAAGCCGTGAACTGCAATTTATTTTTAGACCGATGTATTTAGTATGAGAGAGGTTACTTCCAGCCAGTCAACTGGGCCAAGCCGTGTGCCACATGCATGAAGGAAGAGTAGTTGTATAGTACAGGTGGAAAAACGGTGGCTTCAGGCTGGAGATCAGTCCTGGTACCTCTCTCTTACACTAGTTTGCGATCTTCTTCCACATCGCTTATCTAGGGAAACCTAAGTGGGACAAACCGGGGGTTTGTGAAGACTCGCTTGTTGCTGTCCTCTACCTAAAACACTTGGTGCAATCGGGTAAATCCTGCGGAGACCGGGCGGTGGACATTTGGCTTTATGTCTCGACTGGATTGTTCTTACGGTGGTAATAGCATCTTACAGATTGACAACGACGATGAGCACGTTTTCAAATAATTTTCAGAAACGTGGAACGTCACAGTATTTATATATTGATGTGATAAGGTTTCATTTCAATATCAACTACACCTATGCTGCAGGTCACTAATACTTACTATGATCTCGCTGTAATATAATAGCTTGATAATTAATGGACTTAATCTCAGGGTTGGCTTCTACATTTTATTAACGGATATGTAGCTTACCTTAGCATTCTTTTGAGCATGTCTTATAAGCATTAACTGCGTTAACACAATACGAATTATCTGATACACTCAAATAAATAAATTACAAATAGCAATAAAAACATTAATTTATTAGTCAAGTAAATCAAAAGTTTGAGTAATTACATCAACATAATTGAAATCTATTAAAAATCTGGTAACTATGCTGATTCTTATTTATACTCAACAAATCAAATTACCTTGGTTTTAGTAAGACAAAATATTGTAAACAACTCTTTAGAATTTGCATGTTAAGCTACTGACGTTTACAAATCATAAAAATTCTTACATGAAAAATGTTATAATAGTTATATGGAATTTATCAATGCAAATGTATTTTTATTTAATTAAATGTGTCTGAACTCTACCTTTTTACATCGTTTCTGTATAGAAAGCAATTTTAACGCACTTACGATTTGATACTGCGCTGTTTTCTGTGTTGCTGTTCTTCTCAGCGAAAAATTACGTTTTCTAGCGTAACCCCAACTCTTCTGAACTACTTGTAGCTGGCTAAATAGGCTGACTCCGGTCCTGATATCGCACTATTCACCTTGGCTACTCAGTAAACAGCGTTTAGATTGCTTTAGTATCCTATCAGATCGACGACTGGTTCAAACACTGTTTTAGTTTGCTTTCGCGATTTTAAATCACTTCGCAGTGGGTGGTAATTAATAATACAGTGCTCTAAAGTAACAATTTTACCATAGCTGCGTATTTTGTGCCCAATAACCGTTCAAACAATTAAATGGAAGGGAGTTAAGACTGTAAACAACCTCAATATCGCCATAACGACCAATTGATTGTAAGCAACAGCTTTCTTTGGTATATACGTTAGCGCAGATTGCTATGAAAGTATTTCAACACATTATTTGTTATATTTTACTAATACCATGCATTTTCAGATTGCAACTGTCACTGCTCGGACAACAGTTTGGAATGTCGGCAGAGTATTTTCAATGAAGCCCAATTCTGAGTGCAATTCAATTATTTTATTAAACAATTCTATTTACCTTAGTAACTGAATGAGGCTTACTCGATTGATTTTATGCTAATTTCAAAACGTCAGCTCAACTTTTGCCTGGTAAATTCTTTTAAATCAAAGTTTTTAACACATGACTTAAATAAACAAATCATGATCATTACAAAATCACCAGAGAGTAAGCGCTTTGCTTTAATTAGCCGATTTATAAATAAGTTAATGTATAAGCTGTTAGTTTTAAACCTTTATCTATATTTATGTGAAATTGTACCATAGCAATATATAGTGTAGCAGACCACTCGTACAGCAACTTTTCTGGAAAATTGTCAATCGCAGAACGTTGGGAAAATGTACATTACTGAACTTGGTAGGGAGAATTTATTTAGGATGTTAGCTTGGATCATAGTACAAAGGAATGAGATTCAGCCTAATCTCACTTTCAAAATTTGATCTTCTAACAGTAAATAGCCGGGCACTGCTTTAGCTCGAGAGGATAATTTTGTCAAATTTGATGAGGTTATGTTTCTTTCTAACAAACTGGTTTGTCTCGGTACAGTTTTGTCACTAACTGGGGTATTTTTTGGCCGGAAAGCTTGGAATTTGTCTCCAACTTTTCAAATTTTCAACTGCTGATTGATTGTAGTGCCATCAAGTTTGCGTGAGAGCTTTTCGCTGAATAATTTTATTTGCCTTATTCTGAGATGACGTTTTATAAATTTTCATGGCGTTTCAGAACGAAATGAATCTGAAAACGGTCATGTAATTTTATAATTAGTACCGATATTTTAATATTTTGCAAACTAATGCTGTGAAGTGTGTACTTGAATATTTGATTTATGTACTATGCAAACATGCTGGTCCTCAAAAGCTTCTGTTGACTGATACTAGGACTGCTTTGTGAGGGATTGTCATTGCCATCCAGAGTGGACTCGCTGGAAAGTTTCACAGTCTGTATGATGTGCACGATGTATAAATAGATTCTGAATTGCGCTTTGATTGCAGTTTGCGCTCTGGTCTCGCTATAGACTCAAATGGGCATTCTCAGGTAAAACGAACCGTTTCGCTACAATTACCTTGCAAGTCAAACATTGTCTTTTGTTCAATAAACTTGTAATAAATCTAAATTTTAAACGCTTTTGTTAGTTGAAACTTTATTAATAGTCAAATTTCATAACAATCCAACCCATAATGATGATCTTATTTCTATAGGTATCTTCGAATGTTTGATAATTACTAGGAGTTGTATTTCCGTATTTGTCTGATTTATTTTCACCTTTATTAAGTAATCCATATTTACGAAGCTGTTGAGGATATATCTCTGCTGGGAATAATTTGTTATTTGATTTCGTGTCTTCTAATCTAATAATTCGTAAGGTACCTGAAAATTAAATTCTTATTTTCATCTGTAACTGGCTATAGAAGCCAAAGGAGTTATGCACGTAATAGTCAAATAAATCTGTTGTACTCGTAAGTACGACATTTATGAGGGTTTAAAAATGTGGGAGTATCTAATTCTTGCAGACAACTCCATGCAAATGGAGGAGTAACAGTGTTTGTGTGCGATAAGTTTAGGCTGTAAGAAGAGATTACTTAATGGCACTATCAGTTGAAATGAACACTGAAGTCGCTGCAGTTGAATTTAAAAGGTTTGGAACGCTAGTAGTAACCTTTTATAGATTTCCCAATCGGAATTTCGAAATGTATATGAGAGTTCTAGATAAAATGCTTTTAGAATTGTAAAATAAAATTTTACTTTGCTAACGGCGACTTATATCTTTAGTTGTTCACCCAATATAATACTGCAGAGCTGGGCAAATTACTTTTAAAAAGTAATTAATTACTAATTGCCAATTACCGCCAAATGCAGTAATTTAATTACCAGAGATTCAATTACTCACAGGAAATAGTAATTAAATTACCAATTACTTAGTAATTGTAATTGTACAACATCAATTACTTTTTCAATTACTTTCAATAAAAATTATTGTCATATACGTAGTTTTATTTAGTACAACCTTCTTGCAAGTTGCAACCATCATTAGTGTTGTGTCGATTCGTAATCGTAATCTAAAAATGCTTAATTTTTATTTTTGTTAGCTATAGTAAACCTACATACTCTTTCACTTTTGAAGGTTTTTTGATAATTAAATCTTGTAGCTACATGCACCGTTCACCAAAACCAAAAGTTTTTAGTTTGTTTTGAAGTAAGATGTAAGTAAATAAATAAATTCAAGGATGAAAATTTAACAGGGTGTCCCAAAAAAAAATGCGACACCAATTTGGCATAGATTCCTTAGGTTATAATAAACCGATTAAACCTAATATACCTTAGTACAAAGCCCTTCAGTAAGAGGGTATAGGGACTTGAGAGTTCAAATGTATATTTTTTTTATATTAGTTTCCACATAGGTTATCACTGAAGTTGAGCTTTTTATCACGATTGCGGATTTAGTTGCCGAGGCCCGTAGGGCCAAAGCAAATAAACCACATGAGGGATGAAAAGGAACTTCCACTACCGTGAGGTACATTGTTTTTCTAAATCGCGAAATTACAAAATTTTAACCAACTTTTGTAGGTTATGTTGACGTCGGTTGACGTTTACCTATCGTCCAGCCGCCTACAAAATGTCGTAAAACAATGGATTACTTCACTGTCCATTTCTCGTATTTTATTTGACGATTTCGACGTTATTCACTGCCGATTTCGACGTTCTTCACTGCCGATTTAAAAAAAAATTTTTTTTTTGAATATAAAGAAATGTCGAATTTCATTTTGGCTACATTTTGTAATTATATTAGAAAAAATAGCACGCTGAATATGTTATAAAAGTAATTTTTCCATGTTCGTAATATAATAATTCACTCGTTTTGCATCGCTCGCTCGTAAATTAAACGTTGAAAAATGTAGAACAATGTACTATTAAATACGCCTAACATGAGGCTGCATGACGGAAATATGTAACTTACCTAAATATACAGGGTGGAGCATTGGATTTTTTAATTGTTTGACAGCAAATGTCTACTTAGATTTTGTAGAACACTACGTGGTGATTCAATTGGCGCAACTTGAGTATTTTTTGTTGGCTCAGTTAGAAAATATTTTTTTACCCCTATATACGAAAGTAACATTTTTTGTCGCCTGTTAGGGGTTTCCCGAAAATATACGTTTGGTTCCCTGGTCGGTTTCCAATGGCAGTGGGAGGGAATATAATACATTGACTACCGTTGTCATTAGAGACGGGAGGCAATGTGATTAATAATAAATCAGCTAACCTCCTGGTTTTCATATTTAAATATTTTTGAATGCAGCTGAATACAAGAGATTGCCACATCAACAAATGTAAAAGTGTTGAATGTATAACTCTGGACTAAAACGTAATTTCCTCCCTTGCATGATTACAATTGATTAGGTACTATTCTCGCTAACGCTGAAGAATTAAACTACATCCGCGGGAAGGAATGATACATTTTACTCCCTAGTAATGCAAATAGTTATAAAAAATGTATTAGGTAACTGGAAATTTTAAAACAAAATATCAATTTGGTGTTGATCAGGGACTGTTGAAAGTTGACAGGTGACTGATAAACCTAGTTGAAAACCGCTGATTGAAATAAGAAGTTGTACAGCAGATACAAAAACAGCTACAAACTATGAAAACTAAGAATGGTTTATCTAACGAGATCGTATCAACAATAAAAGATGTTACCATTCCAACTACTTAAACTTTTTGAAAACAAAAGACAGGTAAATTGACATAATTGAGGATACTTATTCTTTCAAGTCCAAACACTAACATGTACCTATATTTTACAGATTGTTATAGTAAATATCCCTTTGTCCTATATTTTAAACCAATGTTTCTAATGAAGCGAACAATGAATTAGCGAAACATAGACACATAAACACAGATATTTTTAAATAAAGATCATTTTAATTATGTGTAATGACAAAAACGACATATTTTATTCACGTTGTTAAAAAAATTAAATTAGCTGATTTTTATCTCTAAATCTGTAAAATAGATGTTTTTTGTGAGGAAGTAGAACCCTTTGGGTAGTCTTATTTCCGATCCAGCGAACGTCTGTTTTATAATTTCACTTAAAAAATAACCAAACACGAACAAAATTTTCAAACGAGCTTGTACTTCACACCATAAAAAGTAAATTAAGCGTCCAAATTCAAACCTAATCGCCGGTCAACAGGACTTTATTTGTCGACTTTGCGAAGTATTGCAAAGCAGTGTTGCCAACTCTCTTTCGTAAAAAACCACTAAACGCAGGAAAAAACCCGCTAAAAGTGGTACATAAGAAGCTAAACCCAGTAACATCAATAAACCAGAAAACATAATTTCAAAATTTTAACTTAGTTTTAGGTTATATACTTAATACGCAGTTCCCTGGTTAAAGTAATTAAAAAATATGTAATTTACCATTAGGCAATAAATAAGAATCCAATTTTTACCGCCTTTAAAAAAATTTTATAAGTCAGTTTTGAAAGAATTACACTATGTACACTATGTTCAACAAAATGTATTTTTAATCATTCAGTTCTGAAGAATTGTGTCAACGTCTTCTATACTCAACGATTCAGAACTACTGGCCTGACTTCTACTTGGTTTTTCATAGTTCATACGTCTCTTTTGTGCCGAGTTTCATCAAGATATGCTGCAATTATATTCATGGCAACATTTTTTAGATCGTTTTAAACCGTAAAGCACACTAAGAATTGAATTTAACGTCGATAATCCCATTCTATTTCATTGTTTATTTTTTTTAATGGCAAATTCAGATATTTCTTTGACGGGATTAATCTCACTTGCATTTCTATAATTCAACACTTGCTGAACAACCGACAAGAACAACACGTACACGATAAACTTTAAAACTGCCTGCACCAAACTGATGAGTGACGACTGAATTAATCCTTACTAAAAATGAAGTCCAATAAGCATTTCTCCCTGTATGGACGCGTTGTGTGGGCCGAGACGATTTACAAATAACTTATCACCCGTAATATGAGTGTGTTGCGTAGACCTTTTACATACATTTCAGAGACCTATCAGCGTAAATTGACACCTAATAGTGATCGTATCCGCAAAACTGATAAGAAGGAAACTAAATATCAAATTACTGTGTTGATCTTTGATTCGTGGCCTTTCAATTTTTAGAGTAACTTACGATGTGTGTAGTGTGGTTTTAGATACACCGCTAAATACCGTCAGCATGTTTTTGTTAAAAAGCTAGATTTTCCGTTAGCCACTGTTGGTCAAATTTACCCGCCGAAGCAAACTACAAAAAAGCTAGAGTTAGCGGTAAAACCGCTAAGATGGCAACACTGTTGCAAAGTCTGCGGTTTGGATTCGCAGCGATTAATAATGGCAAATACGTGACATACACATCATTCCTTCTGAAGCGATGGTAAGGGAATTTTCAGGCCCAATCTAACGCATGTATCCGTGATCAGATTACCGAGTTAAAAACAAACAATAAACCACTATTCAAGTTCGATACCTTCAACAGAATTAAATTGATTCAAATGTAACTTCTCTTATTTTTTTGCGTTCTGGAGATTTGGCACCCAATCGAGGTCAGTAATTCAGTAATTGAAATACCACAAAGTAATTCAATTACTTCGAGTAATTTCAATTACCACAGGTAATTCAAATACTAGTAAAGTAATTTAAATACTTTAGAGTAATTTAATTACGCAAAAGTAATTGAGTAATTGAATGTAGTAATTAATTACTTTCAAAAAGTAATTTTCAAGTACTTTTCAACAAAAATGGCAATTCCCAATTACAATTACCGCATTTTAAAAAGTAATTCAATTTCAAGGCAAATACACAAAAAGGAATTTAATTAGTAATTTAATTAAAAAGTAATTAATTACTGCCCAGCTCTGTATAATAGCACTGTGGAGCTATTATGGTGAAAGCCAATTGATCTAATACTAAATACATCATAGGTCCAATAAAGTAAACACCAGATGAAGAGGAAGACCTAAACTAAAATGGTATAGCCAAGTGATACACGACGTAAGAAGACCGAACATTTAAAACTGGAAACAGAAAGTGCAAGATCGAAAAGTGTGGAAAAGGATATCCCATCAAGCTACAGGTTTCAGTTATCTAAAGTTCTACATCATCCTTAGTCGTCAGTGCTTTTATTTATTTATTTGTGAGTGCTGCAACGAGTTACATATCTTCAAAGAGATCTTATGCGATGATATTTCAGCTAGTGACGTAAACATCGATACATATCTACGTAGATGATGTTTTTTTTTCTCAAATAATCTAAAAATTTGCAAGTATGTAGTAATGAAAGTATATAGTGGATTAATGTGCTTTATCATTAAAGAGGGAAATACGTGGAAATTATAAAATGGTTTATTTCTCCAACATAGCCTTGTGTTGATGACGAAACGATAGGAAGAGTAAGAGTAAGGCCATATACTTGTCTTGACAAAAGACATAATGAGAAATCTAGAATTATATGAAATCTTACACTTGGTACTTCAGGGAAAGTCAGAAGGAAAAACAGGGTAGGGATACCGAAGAACTTGGCTGAAGAGCCAGAAGCAGCCAATAAAACAAGAATAACCTTAATGATTAAGAATAGCCTGTAACAGATTGGAAAAAAAAGAATAATTATAAAAAGCAACAGCATTACACTAAAAGTATATATCTATATATAACTGTGATATTATGGAACTGACACGTTAAAGATTGAATCACAATTGGACAATTGTTATAGGGGACTCTCCATTTACAACCTGCAACAAGTTTAAAGAGGGTCTGGTAGGTTGCGCGAAGGGCGAGTCTTAGACTGAAAGAGCCGGAGATCGCTCGAGGTAGTCAAATAATAGTAGATATTGAGACAAATTCCTGTTATTGCGATCGGTGGCAGCTGGTGTTCTTCAACTGGTGATGTAATGGAAAGAACTCCACGACGAAAACTTTCCTCCAGCGACGGAGATGTGCAAGCTTAATGCGCAGATTCAACTTACCTTGTCCCTTTATTTTCAAGAAAATGCTATCTCAATTCAATGAAAACGCAGACTGCATTTCGCTTCACAAGAAACCAAACAGTATGAAACCTATCTTAAACAACACACCAAAATAAATACAGCTAAAGTCCGGCGCAGTTGCAAATGCTGAGTTTCGCAATAAAGCATTCTTAAAAATGCACCTGCGTACATGGCGTCACACGAGATGTAAATTACGGAAGTCAATTTTGATAGCCTAACGACAATTCAGCAAAGCTGGAATGAATTCTATTTAAATGGATTCGATTCATAATTCCGAATCATCAAAAATAATTCGAATCACGAATATCCAGTCTGGATATGTTTTATATAAAAAATAATTCAAATAATCCTTTGGGATAATGGATCCGAATCGTCAAGTTAACCTTCGAATTATTATGGCGGTATGCAGTTACAGGTATTGTTTTTTTGTTTTATATGACTATTAGACTAGGTGATTAGTGCTTAATTACGTAGGCATTGATAAATTAAGTAAGAAAATTTAATTAATTGCACTATACTGTGGAGTTAGACTGATCAGATGAAATAGTACATTACACACCAAATGACAGAAAAGTATGATTTTACCAAGGACTGCAAATGCACTAAGAAAAAAATAGCATTCTCTCCCGCTGTGTATATACTAGTTTTTACACGAACTCTCTAATATGAAATAGAAAAAAAACTTACAGTAAATCGGAATTATATAGCAATGTGTAGCAGTGTTTGAATTATTTTCATGTAATGAATACTATGACAACAGACAATTCTTATAATTTTTTATATTTTAAAATAAGTGAAAACTCCATAGGAAATTTTATGCATATTATCTTCTTAGGAAATAATGTTTCATTTGTCACATTTTTTAAATTTAGAAACTGATTTCCGCTTAAGCCCACGAAAAAAATAAATGTTATTTCTTGTTAGCTTTTGACAGGATCAACATTTCGAAGTCTTCGGAAAAAATCTTGATTTGGTGCACGTTAGAATTTTTTGCTCTTAACAACATATATAAAGCAACTTACAAGATCTGTGAAAGGTATCTCAATCACAAAAAAGGATTCAAACCACCTTTATGAAGATTCGAATTATTTTGTGATTTGAATTAAAAAAAGTGAGTATGTATTGTATGTATGTATGACCGGTAACCTCATTTTACCTTGCGGTGTAGAGGCTGGTGTTTTATACGCTTGCGTTTGGTGGTACAATGCCCCCGGATTCGGGTTATTGCGTGTTAGGTGTGTGTCTTTGACCTCGTTACTTTATCTCTTAGGTCTGTGGCTTTAAGTAGAGCACAATTAATTTGGTTTACAACTGTGGATGGTTTAACCGAGCTCGATTCCAATTAAAAAAGCTGCGAAAAAATTCCGTCTCCCGCGGGATTTGAACCGAGGACTGGCTTAATGAAGCCTAGCGCTTTCCCAACTGCTCTACCGGGCTTCTTTTCGTGAGCATTCGAATACAAATCCCTTTCCATCTGTTTTACGAATGCTATTGCGCTAAGGTATTTGAATACCTTTTTCGAATTCTGGATTTCAATATTGAATGATTAGAATATTATACCTAGCATCGCGAGTCAACCACCTACTGCAACTAGCGATCTATATACCCCAGCGAAGATGCCCTCAAAGTTTAGGTCAGTTAAGAGGCCAATTCTTAAAATATTCCACAGATGAGGCTTAATTAGTATTATATTCAAAATGGATGAACGGATGAACTGTTATAAACTTGCTGTACGTTGACATGAGTAATTGAAACACATTTTATTTTTAAACCGTCTTAACGTGTCATAGAGTCCCAGTGCACCAGGGAGACATTTCCGGACATGGGTTGCTATACTCAAATTTCTTCTACTGAATACCCCCTAGTAGTTCGATCCCATAGTTCTGAAAGACGCTGTAATATGAACTATCACATTTTTTTACCATTTTAGTTTTCTATTACAATTATCATTAATTATTCAAATATTCCTTTTTTTATTATTATTTTACTTTTTAAGTATACCTTTTAATGCTATCAGATACGTTTTACTGTTAAATTCTTAAGATTCGTTTATATAAAGTTTATGAATGTTTTTTCTGCTTAACCTGCTTTTTTATTAATCATTTTAACACCTCTTGTTATTCATTTTTAATGTCACACTTTTGTAATGCAAATTTAGTTTTACCAATTATCCTTTTCATTCAACAATTACCTACTTTCGGTACAACTACCTATTAAATTCATTATTATTTCATTACTATTTATTATACCTTCAATCCATTTTTAAATCGTCTCTGGCTCTTTTTAGTACAGCAACAATTATTTATTTTGGCAGCCACTTTTGGGTTCTGTTCCAAGATTTAATTACACCTTATTGTTGAATTATAATTCATTTCTCATTACAATTTTTACAGTTAAAAGAGTCAATACAAAATTCTATTTTTAGTCACTTTTAACTAGTGATGGGCATAACCGGACAATTTTCATAACCGAATTATTTGCATTCGAATCATATTAATAACCGATTGATTATTTGAATAATCATTCGAATCAATTTTGGCTCTCGATTCGTTTCGATTAAGTCAGCCGGTTTGCCGGTTGGCGGTTCACCGTCATCTGCATCGGCATCGTAACTTGCAGATAGTAGAGGAACTCAGTTAATCGTTAATTATAATAATTGTATAAATGATTTTTATTTGATTTCTAATGAGTTTAAACCCTTTAGAATAGCTATATCAATACTAATCATAAATAAATTATAAATAGGCGAATAAAAAGTATCTATTGAATCTATTTTTAGTTCCTAAAATTGTCTAGTAGCCAAGCCACCCTTCCCTTTTCGCTTGCACATCATACCGGTATATTTTAGAATCCATCATTTATCTACGTTCAGCCTTCCGCGGTTCTAAGGACGCACACTTAAAATTTTCAACATCGAAATCCACTTCTTGTCCCGACTGCTCCGTTATTAAAAATTAAATATAAATCTTTTACGATATTGGAAAATATTATTTCGCTTTCTGTGTATCCCTTATTAGGCATAATCAACCGCGTTTCGAAGCAAAAATTTAGGCCGTTATAAATTAATACCAACACAGCTTCGGCAAATCTCATACTCAGCAGAACGTTATCTTTAATAGGAACGGCCCCATAAATTTAACTCGTCGACTGGGAGTCTCAAATGTCTTAATAACATCAACAAGCAGCCGCGAGCCTCACTTGGGTCAATCAAGTACATACGTAGAAAAGGTTATATGAGTTATGAATGACGTATTATTTACAGAATTTCGATCACTCGCAGGTCGCTGAGACGCGGCACGTAGTACTATTGCTACCAAAAAAAACTAGGACAACGTTTTTTTAGCTGTGTGAATCTGAATTTTTAATTGGCAACTGATATGTGATTAACTTTCAAATTATTTCAAAACGTCACTGTCAATCATGCCTAAAGCAAGTTCAGTTTCAAAAGCTAGGAGTAATGCTGGCATACAAAACGGTGTAACTATTCAGCAAATTGCATGTTGATTTAGTTTTATAACTATTTTATATTGTAGCTTTTGATATTAAAATGTTATGACATGTAAATAATTCTAACCTGTCATATGACAGTTTCTTAAGGTCATTTAATCAACTAAAACAATAAAAATGCATGGCTAATGGATTTGGAGGTTGTCCTAGTTTTTTGTGGTACCAATAGTATGTATCAGGATGAGGTTATTTTTCATTCGAATACTTGGAACGAAAACCGAGTTACACAGGTTATTTCAATAACCGGATGACCGGTTATTTTTGATTCGAATTAGCCCATCACTACTTTTAACATTCAACATTGTGTTTGTAGTATACATTTTCCATTTATTTACTGATAACAAATCTTTTTCATTTACTTTCATTCCATTTGGCTGTAAAACGTATAAATATTTCATATTATTTCATCCTTTATCAATAAGGCAATTGCACTATTATTAATTAAGCAAAATATTCCCAATTATTTTAAATTGACTTTTCTAAATTGTTAAATATGTGATGTTTCATATAAATTTCATTTCTTTTATGAAGAAACAAACATTAAGAATTACTATTTAACATATTTACACGTCCGAATTTGTTTTTATTATCTCAGAATTCCTTTCATTATAATGCTATGCCATAACTTAGCATTATTATAGAACGTTTTATCATCTGTTAGTTCTTTAAAATTGTCTTTTATCTTTCGTTTTAGTTTAACTTTATCCTTCTTTGTCTTCTTCTTATGCTAATATATTTTAATTATGTCTTGTCCTCTAATTAAACTTGATTTCATATTTTCAGTATAAATTCTTAAATATTTACTGCTAACTTTTTAGATATATGTTAAATTTGACTTTTTTAAAATAATTTTAAATTATCTCCTAATTATTTAAAATTTACTGCTAACATTATTTGCAGCATTAGTCATCATATTGCTTCTAACAATATTTACTTTTTTGTAATTGTCCCTCTTCCCATCATCTGGTCCTACTTCATTATTATTTTCCGCAGTTTTTTTCCTTGTCTACATAACTGGCTAACTTCTGATTTATTTTATCAGTTTCCAGTAACACCTCTTGATCCAATTCATCCAATTTTTTTTTCATAAGTATTGTTCCGAAATATAACTTCTAATTTTGCTAAATAAGTCATTGGTTGTTCCCATATTCTACCTTCGAAGATAGGTAACATTTTTGTTTGAACTCCTCAACCTCTCTTCTACTTCCTTAAATTTTGTTGAATTTTTTTCTGTTAACAAATTAATACTCCTTTCATTCCTTGAAATTTCTCCTTGCATTACCCCTCTGTTTTCATCTCCCTTCCTTTCCATTAAATCAACACGTTCATCGATACACTCTTTCTGTATTCTTATAGGTTCTTCTATTGTTGACTTCATCCCCTCCAATTTTCCTTCCAACTTTTCTTTATTGTTATTTAATTTTTCTATCATTGTTTTCTTTTACTTTTCCTCTAGTTGTTTGTTTTCTTCTTGCCTTTTCATTCACACATCATTATTAACTTCCTCTTTATAATTTTATAATTTCAAGCAATTATTGATTTGTAATTCTTGTTTATTTTCAATTTGAACTTTATAAAACTCTTCTTTTAACTGATTCATTGATTCTTCCATCTTTTCTGCATGGACTTTTTGATCGTGCAACTTCTCTGCAGTATTTTGAATAGCTGCCTGCAATTTGCTTTCCCTCTCCTCAGCATCTCTCCTATTTTCCTGCGTCAACTTCTCCGCAGTATCATTCAAATTTCTCTGGATTGATATTTCTAATCTGCTCTCCCTTTCCTCAGCATCTTTCTTACTTATCTCTTCCTTTTTCTTAATTGGCTGTTGTAAATCCTTTTTCAACTCTGCTGCATATTTCTTTCTTTCCTCAGTTTCTTTCTTAATTTTATGTACATCTTTCCTCATTCCTAACATTATTTCCATTAACTTCTCCATACTGCCTTGTTTTCCTGTTTGTTCCTCCTGAATTCTAACCTGATCTCCTTGTACACCTACCTTTTGCTGTACTTCTTTCATTTCTACCTCTGCACCACTCGCTACTACTTCCATTTCTTCGTGTTCCTCTCCTTTCCCCCCCTCTGTCCTTTTACTTTTTTGTGTAATTTTTTTATCAGCCATATTTTAGTTTAAATTCTCAGTATGTATTTACTTTTATTAAAACCCCATAAATAATGTGAACTATGTCGTCGAAAAAACGTGGTTTATTTTTTTTACTTTTACAGGCCTCACGCTTGGGCCATATAAATATGTCGTGGAAATTGGCTAAAAATCACGATTACAATGAGCCACACGTTGTTAGCGCTATAAATATGCACTGAATCCTCGTTACAGTGCCCTAACTAAGAATTGAACCTTCAAGTCTTAACATTGATCAGTTTTTTAATTACAAATTACCCTATTTTGTATTATATGTCAATAATTACTTTTAGAAAATAGCTCAACAAGGGTGGATTTTCTTATCTAGTTACTTGTTTCTGAAAAAATGGATTTTCTAATATTTCAAATTTCATTTGCATTATAAGTCACAATTGTCAACCAAATGTCAAAACAGATTTAAAATTCTAATGACAAATGCCCATTCTTTTGAATGGTACACAATAATATTAAAAAAACACAGTAAGTATTTATTTATTAATTAATTTCACCTTCTTAGATCTGGAACTCAACTTTTTTTAAGCAACTTGCTGAAATGCACTGCTCACAGACAGACCACTCCTCAATCGTCCAATATCAGCAAACTCCAAATTCTTGACAGCTACCAGCAAATAGAGCAAACCTGGACATCCATCTGCTACTGTAAACTACCTCCTAGAATGCACCTCTTCTCTCCGAAGAAACCCTTTTGGAAGCTTCACTCAGCAACAAATAACTTGACGTAATCCCATTTGATTTATGTTACATGTCAAATGTAATCTCCAAAATAACACTGACCCAGTATGTTTTCTTAATAATTCACTTGTATATAAATATTCTTCTATCCATTAGTATTGTCTACCATATTCCAATAAGCTTCATTAATTAAATTCGGTTCTTCTTCTGGTTATTTATTTTTAAATTTCATATTATTTCACCTCTTAGATTTTGTCTTTTTACCCTATTTATCCTATCCAAATATTACATTAATAAAACAGGGTTATATTCCATATTTTTAATTAGACCAAAATTCGTTTTATACATTTTTCAGTTTGTTATTTTGTAATAATCGAAACAAATTTCTCAACTACGTCATTTTCCCTATTTATGCCTCCTAGTCTTAATTATTTCAGTTAAACTTACTAACATTTTATATTATTTCAAAATTAGCATTTGTTATTTAATTCCAAACTGTATTTTATAAATATAGCAACACAGCTCCGACTACACTGCTACAATGTGGCCTCCCATTGTATATCGCCGTGTTACACAATAATTTTTTCAAATCCACCTGTTCTTTTCAAATAGCTATGTTCCAAACACATATATGCCTTATCCTCTCATAAATCCAAACCATTTCCAACCCACTGTAATTTCCCAATTTTACCAAATTTAATTCCAATGCACATTTAAGCTTGCATCATCACAGTATTTAGCAACATTTATTTGTGCTATTAGTCATAAGCGGTAAGGTGTAGCGTAGCTAAGCTATTAGGGTGGTGTAGTGGATGCACCCGTGGACAGTAGTGGTTATATGCGAAACATTTTGGACGGATAAATTTCAGAAAGAAAACAAATGCATAAAAATACGAAAGCCATAAAGCATACAATTTGTAGAATCAATACGAACAAAAAAGAACAATTAAGTTACATAGATCTGATCAGTATCAACTCGTGGTAGAAAATTGGAAGAAATTCTAGCAAAGGAAATAAAATTCTTCAGTAGAACAATGAATACCGAGGTAGTCATGAGAAACGAAAATGTTCTAAATTACATTTTAGAAATAGATATAGTATCGAATGATTCAAAATAAGGTCTATTAAAAATGCACAGGAAAACATTGGGTATGTTCTAGCTTGCATTTGAAACATTGAAGATCCTTTTTCATCTACACTGTCAGAGAAACCCATTCACCATTGATTTTTTTATCGTTCCACGTCCCTAAACTACATTTCTCGTATGCACAGCTTTTGATAAGTGAAAACCATGACTTAAAATATACAAAATTAAAGAGCTTGTCTGAATCTCTCAAATTAAGCGTCAGTGTCAGCTGCATTAATTAAAATGACCTACTTTCTGAATCAATACTGCGCATACACCTTATGTCAATCTTCTTTTTCCTTAATCCTCTTTGATGACACTTAGTTTGCATCAATAAAGAACGACATATCAGCAAATTGCCTTTGTCTTCATGTACTTAGAAATCTTATAATTCCTGAAAATGAAACCGCATTTCGCTTTACAATGAGCATAAACAGGATATAATCTGATACGACTACATTCACACACAAATTATGGGAAGGTTTTCGGAGGTTAACTTGGAGCTGATCTGTTATCAAGTTACCGATACGAGCATTTTATTTAATGTTGCGGCACGGTTAGGGAAATAAATTTCATGGATTGGCCGCAAGTTGGCCAACAGTCCAAATAATGTTTAGCCCATCCAAACGATGATGATCTCAATATTTTAGTCGGTTAGGAGCGGTATATTACAAATAGTACAACATAAATACGTAAATATGGTATTGAAAATGAGTGATGGTAAGCATGCAAGATTATATAATGACTGGGTAATGTCAGCTATAACGCAGTAAGTAACGATACCTAAATTGAAGGCAGGGACTGGTTTCCAGCTTGAAACGATGTTCCACCCGAAAAAATGGGTTCAGCGGCCCTTCGACCTAAGATTGCGAGAAACTTTAACACGCTAACTGGGAGCAACCCAAGGTAATAATTGATAAGTTTGCTTCAAGCTTCGGTTTCTGAACAGTGTATCGACGTTAGCCGCTAGGTAAGCGGAAACTACCTACTGGGGTGAGAAAGATGGGTTGGTAGCAATCAGACTGCCATAGAGCGGTTTTGTATTAAGGTAATTCGAGCAAGAAATTCCAAGACACTTCAAGGGGCACGTGATTAGAACTTCAAATAACGTAATGTCAAGGAAATAAATGATTCGGCAAAGCCGTAGGGTTGCCGCAAGGGCCGGTACAACTACTTCCAAAAGACAATTTCACATCGCGCACTGGGCCCATTGTCACGAACTAACTTCACTGATGGCTTATTTTTTCGGCTCTCTGTTGTCACTCGGGTTTGCCTCGCGATGTGTTAAATTAATGGTAATCTTCTTGTTTGAAATACTCTCTTTCCATTAAATTTTCTCTTGGCTTTTATCGTTGATAGTATAGTTGATCTTTAATATATATTACGATAAGGGATTTAAAGATAGTAATGGTCGTTTAATATGCATCTAACATATTTTTTTTATTATACAACATAAAAATTATCAGTAGGTGAATATATTCTTGTTAAGGTTGCTAATAGCTACAACATGGATCAACTTTTATGTTTCAAAATAATTTTCAAAATTAAATACTAAATACTCTATGAAAAGACACACTAAGCTTCCTAAACAACAATTTATTTGATGAACAGCGAAATATGTTCACGGAAGTTCAACACTGCAGGCAAATATACCTCAAAACTATTACAGTTGCTTCCAGTGTCTAAATAAGGTAGTATTTGCTACAATGCATTGCTTCAAAATAGGATTTGTTCGCAATAATTACTGTAACGAGACAAACCTCAAAGGAACACATTCGAAGGTATACTGGACCCTACAGTTCAAAGCGTTCTTATCGCAGGAGATCACTATTGACTTTTAACAGTCAACAAGTCTGCTGGAAGGTAGCTCTAAAACTTTGTATTCAGCAGGTGGGTGCGGGGGTTGAGGATTTATGATTGGATGATAATTTTGTTTTCAAAGGCAGATTTGTATGTCGCCGCTGAGAGCCCTGAATACTAAGGAATTCCATCAAAGGGTCACTTCATTACAACGCCTTTATAATACGGCCTTAATTACTGCAACTGGGATCGTAACTGACCTTTAATTTACTTCAAAGTGGTTCCTGATTGAAATAAGGACTTTGTAGGCAAATGAAGTTGCCACAGTAATTATTGTATATATTTTTCATTGTTAAAGATCTGTAATTAGATTTTTTGTCGAAGTAGTTTAGTATTTAGAATAAAAGGCATTTATTATTGTTACTACTTGATATGTCTATTTAACATCTTGTTTGAAATATATTGATTTAGTGCAATAGGAATAGACATTTTTCTGTTCAATACAAACATTTGAAATCTTAAGTGAATACGTATATCTGAAAGGAGCTCTAAAGCACTCCCATTTGCAAGATAACTCTTCACTGTTTGAACGACTACGTTACATTGCATTACTTTTAAAAATGTCTGGAGTACCAGTCGGCAGTACCTCAAGGTATTTTTATATTTATTGCCTGGCTGAGAGAGAAAAGAGGGAATTGAATACATTTCCATTGAATTGAATCTGGTTTATTTAGAACATCTCGTGCATTAAGACGAGCAGTGATATATACAAATCTGTCTTTGCATTTGACGTTACTCAATAAAAATTCCAACAAAGAAATTTCTTACATACAATCGATGTTAATTTTACTATGGCAATAGTGAGTTTCGCTGCAAACTTCTATGTTGCTTGACAGATAAATGTTTAAACGCGTGGAAATGTATTTATAATACCATCTTAAACTAAGATAATTTTTATCGGAACAGTTTTTCAGCTTTTCTGGTAAAATTAATATCTGAAGTTCAGATTAAACTTTGAAATAGAGAAGCTTTATTTTTCTATTGTTTGAAATGCATTAAGAAAAGGTGCGGTATTTCCAATTGTAAATCGGACTACCTATTCAAAGATTTAGCTTTTGTAGTTCCAGTAACGCCGAAAAAATGATATGGGTTCTGAAAATTTCTCAATACATGCAAGGGTTAGTTAGAGAAACCATAACAACAGATGAAAAGCAAAAATGGAGCAGTTATTGCATAGTTAAGAAGGGTTATGAGAGATGGAGATAATAACCAGATACCAATGTAAGATCAAAACAAAATGTAAAAAATACAAAAAACCAACACTAGAAAAATTGTTGGAAAGTTTAAATTTAAGTATGCAATCGATACTACAAGAACTATTTTGAAAAAACACGGACGAAGAAAGGTCATTTAACAAGCTCCATTAGAAAGAAAGGAATAAAAAACAAAAAGAAAGTGAGAAAATATTCTTATCTCAAATAGCGGACGACGAAAGTTAAATGTAAAAGGGATTACTATTCCAATTAAGAAAAAGTGAAATAGGACCACTATCTTCGAAGCCCAGTCGAAAATTACGAAAATGATAGGAAACGAATAAAAAGAAGAAATAAACTTTTACTAAAAGGTTAAAGCGCACACCAAAAGATATAAAGTTGAACAGATATTCTGCAAACATTGAAAATAAAAAGTTACTAAGAGAATACGAGAAAGAGGTAATATATAGATGTTGACAATATTTAACGATAATTCACTAACCAGGGGGAAAATGAAACACAAATACAACGGAGATGTGGGTATAATAGAAATTATGAGAAAAAAAAAGAAAAGAAGAAGGAGAAGAAGCGCTGAGAAAATAAATGATAGACGTCGTGAAAAGGGGCTTGTAAGTTCGCCTGTAATGTGTGCTTTCATATATAAAAGCAAGAGCCAATTAGTATTTTTTACATGTACTTCATTGTGTACTAGAATTAATCATTGTATTTGATATAATCAAATGCTTTCGGAGTCAGACCCTGTGTGGTAAGAGTAATGTGAAGCTATATCGCCTGTGCAGCGAGAAACGTAAGTCCAAGCCTGCTCACAAAATGCGGGGAGTTTCAATTCGCTCAAATGCACTAATATAAAATTAGTCACACTCCAGTTCCAGCAGTATATTGTGCGAATTTTTCCCTATGCGAACTAAGTTGATTGAGAGCGGTTAGAAGTTTTTAGCAAGTAAATAACTACTGCGTACAAGTAAAAAGTGTAGCCAGCAAACGTTTAGGCCGGCTTCTCACGAGGCGTTTTTGCAGCGCTGCAGAGTGGCGCCGTGGAGTGGCAGGGTACGCGATTGTGTGGCGCGTTATTGCGGCGCGACTGTGTAGCAGGCAGAACTGCTAAGTCGCTCAGCAGCGCTACCGCCGGCGTTGCCAGGTGAAACCGAAATAGGTAGTTTGTCACTTGCAGTGCATCGAGATGGACGCAGTGTCGAGTTTGGAAACTTCCTTATCCATTTTCACAAGCACATACAATTCAACCGAATTTAACGGTAACCCGCAACAAACTAAAATGTCAGTGTTGCCGTTGGCCTGACGTAAAATTATGGTATGATGTTGCCAAAATTATGTATCAATCGGCAGCACTGGCTTAGTTCTGCGGCTGCGCTTCCGAGAATCACCGCCCGCCGCTAGTAGCGCTGCGAGTCGCGTCGTGTGAAGGGGTCTCGCGACTAGCAGCGCGCGCTTCTGGTAGCGGAAGTCTGCTACGAGTGGCTCAAACGCGCCACCGCGCGTTCGTTGAACGCTCCGTGTAAAGGCGTCTATTTAAAACAATGTTTCCCTACCAGCGGCGCCACTCTGCAGCGCTGCAAAAATGCCTCGTGAGAAGGGACCCAAACGAGTCCATTGAACGCAATATACTATACATGCAAGTGCATCAATCGTGCCAGATTAAAGACACATTCCAAGCATCCATTTCGGGAGACGCCAATTTAGTAGTTCTTAAGAACTTGCCAGCCATCTGGGACTTCCACACACAAGTCTGGGAACTCACGTCCAGATAAAATGTTTTCTGCTCAACGCGATAAGGTTTGCTTTCAGGTGTGAGAAGCTTTTGAAACATACACGCGAATAATCATAGCTCTCTCTCACGTAGGTATTTATGGGAGTTAATCCTAGTTTTTATATGTGTTTTTAAGTACGTAAGTCCACTGCAAGGAAACCGGCGTCTTATTTTTGGAAAATATTGATACTTTGCAACTGCAACTGGGATAGCTAACCGGTCAAAACAGCAAATAACTATTTGAATATAAAGACGTATGAGACGTTACCACGTGAAGGGCTACACGTGCTGTTATAGTTGTAATAATAATGAAAAATTGCAAAATTTGAAGTAGAAATCAAATAATGACATGGCTTATAAATTATCGAAGGAATCAAATCATAAAGCCTATGAACCGATCAAACAAATATGGCATCAAGAACGAAGACCACATATATGCAATTAAGCAGTACTAATTCTACAGCATAAGTAAATTTCAATCAGTACTGGGTCATATTTTTATATAAGGGAGGTTTAAAAGCATAGATGGATAACGCGGAATTATATGTCATCTATTCTGTTTCTCTCTCTCCTTCCGATTCATAGCAGCCTTTTGAAACAATAAAGAAGCCGACCTGCGATTAATTAATAAAATTAAGCAATGGTAGTAAAAATCGCAGATCAACCCCCCTACAGTTTATACACCACGGCAACTCTGAAAAGTCTTTACTTACCGCGATGGCCTTAACTCAAATTTCGGCGGCCTTGGATCGTAGGTTCAAATCATCAGCTATGTACCCTGGAATGTCTTCAAAAAAGGAAAGGAAATGGGCGCCAGAAATCAAACGATTTCGAACAATAAGAAAATACACTACAAGTGACTAGCGTTTAATTAATAATCAATAAAAAGTCTTGAAGTGTCAGTAGTAAATTATCAGAATATTAAAATGCAAATAATGTGATAAGAAAATTGTGTATGTAAACTGAAGGTTGCGACAAGCATAAAATCAAAAAACCCCTTTCGGGTTATTTTAATAACTTTAACAACAAATTATTCGTGGGATAAGCTTATCACAGTCATTTAATAAATCCCTCTGTTTAGGCTATTGAAAATAAAAAAGCGTGACTGTACCTTTTACAGAGGGTCGAAATACATCAAAATAGCAACTTTAAATACTGAGCATAATTAAATATAAGCATAAAAATTTAAATATTAAAACAAGAGCATGTATGAAATTGAACATTACATGTTAATAATGGGCAAAACGTATGAATTAAATTCCAAATAATTACTGGTTTAAAATGTATAAAAGTAAAATCCAGGTATTGAAGATACAATAAATCCCGGAATAACACAAACTAACCTCGCTTCTCCAACGCCTCATAAACGGCTAACAGGCAAACGCCGGCCGGGGTAGCTACACCCTTCGGTTCAAAATAAGCTGGTCGTGAACTGCTACCATAATGGACAAAATCGCCGTGGATGCAAATTATAGCAAAGGCACCCTCGAACGGCAGCAACTAAGCAGCGTGCAGCAGGTGTCGAAAATGCGATAAGGCTAGCGGTTTGGCCTCCGAGAAAAACTCGTGGTTAAAACTGGTAATAAGGAGTTAAGAAAAAATGTAATTACTATGCGAATAACAAAACAGAAAAGCGCCATCGTACCTGATCATAATCATCCCTAGGAAACACACACTGCTCATTAGATTAATTGAGCGCACGTAATTTGACTTGAACAAATATAATTTAACCACGCCGGTGACGGCGGCCAAAAATAGCAAGTGCGAGGTAAGAACAATTCGTGCCCAAAAGAAGACTCGCACTCTGATAAGAGATAGCGTGGGTCGAGAGTTCATCGCGCGAAGAAAGAACTCGAACCAGGTACAAAATGCGCTGGTTTGGAAAATTTAAGAATTTGAAATGCAAAGGATTTATAATTCAACCTAAAAATATACAGGTTAAGCCTGAAATAATTGGATAACTGGCGAAACAATTAGGCGAAGCCAAAAAATTGTTTCACTTTTGCCCCTTTGGGTTCTTAAGGTATTCATTCAATGTTGTCTATTTTGCCATAGATCCGATGGTATGTATATTTCTCCATACTTTGTAGTACCTCTTTTTTACATGATTGCTTTGCTCTTTCTCTTTTATCCTTTCCTGTAGTATAATTTTCCACCACTTTTGCCAATATCTCCTCGTCATTCTTCCACATCGCCATACCCGAGCTGTCGTTTAAACATATTTTATGATGCCACTTTACACTTTACATTTCATATTATTTCTCATCTCGATATCCTACCAGCTTTTCAGAGAAAGTGTCTATTTTGGAAGTCGCAACTGCTCTGCTTGTCTTTTTGTTAACTACCAAGCTTCCGAACCGTAGAGAAGCGCATTTTGTAGTATCGTATGTTGCCAGGTCTTATCTTGAACATTACTCATGCAGCTTTTTGGTCATTGCAATATATACGTGTTTCCTCGTATTCTATCCGAATATCTGTGAATTGTACTGGATACAATGTGGTATTGTTATCCAGTGGTATTCGTATATTCCTTACTTTCGGCTGTCTCTGTTCCAGAGCTTCATATAAATCTTAGATAATATTGCAGACAGAGCCATCATTGTCCTTCGTTACTTTAAAAAGTTCGCAATTTTAATTTTTATTCTTGCTCAGAAAATTTAGCTTTTCCACGGTTTTGGCTAATGCATTTTCTATAGCATTTTTTAATACCTCGTATAATATTGTAAATGGGAGTATTATTTGTCGAACATTACAAACAAACGTGATAAACATATGATAATTGCAGATTATTCTTAAATAAACATGATTGTCTCATACTATGCATTATAGGTTTTTCATTGTTTATGTCTTAATCATTACTAACAGTAACCCAGAGATATAAGAGTCTTTATAACAATTGATAGTACAACCTCATGCTCAAGCTGTGGATAAAAGGTAAGATTTAGAGCTCAATTTTAATTAAACCCTGAGAACAATACTTATTTTAAATAAAATATAATAAAAGCTATTAGACGACAGCAATATATACCAAATGTAGTTTCTGTAGCTTATTTTTTTCTGTTACTTGTGTTATTACAAATATAATATGCAGAGAGGACCTGTCCACTCTAAAGCTTTGTTGTTCTGATTCCTTTTCTTGGTATTTTTGTGCATATGTTATCGATGATGTTTTTAATTTTGCTGGTATTTCTTTTTCTCCTCATTAATTTTAGATATATATTTTAAAAGGTTTAAAAAGAAATTGGAAATAATATACCTGCCGCAGCCGACAAATGGAGTAGAGTGTGCAACCCAAATTACCAATCACTCTTTGCACAAGATGTGAAGGGTTATAGATGTGCGACGCTTTAAGTTGATAGCTATATATAACTCTGTATAAGTTGCAATTAATCCCAAATATCTCATCAGCTTACATACTATATTTAGTCAAACAGCAAAGCCAAACAAGAAAGTTGTGACAGAGGACCAAAGATCCGCTGCTAAAAAACTAAATTGACAATCCAAATTTTACAGAAAAGCTATTGAAAATAGTAATTCAACAAACAGCAAACAGCAAGGATTTATGGCAAGCTAGCAAAAACATAAGCGGGGTAGATGACGCAATTGCCACACTAACAGCATCAAATGGTAACTTTGCCCCGTCTACGTTTGCTACAAACAAACAAGGGGTTAATTTTCTTTGCCTTTTTGATACTATACATATAATAAAGTTTATCATTGACACTGGATCAACGATCTCAGTTCTCCCAAATAATCTTTTATCTCTCATTTCAATATTAACAACATACCTTATAAACAGGTCTACACTGTAAATTGAAACTCAATAGCAATTGAAGGTATTATTATAATGGAAGTTCAGTTCCCAACTTTCGCACAATCTGTTAAATGGTCATTTCATGTTGTTGATATATCGTTACTAATTCTTGGAATGCTTTCACTGTTCATGCACATCTATAGCCTACGCTTATCAGACACATTTGCTGTTGGACTTGCATGTATACTTGCTTGCATTTTCATTCTGGCAAATTTATTTTCCTTTACATGTAGTTCACATACATCCATCGCCACCTTTATTTGGTGCATCTACTATTGGATCTGCATGCAAACCCTGTACATTTGCATGTAAATATGCATTGCTACCTCGCATGGGCGCGTCTGATGTTGAACCTGCATGTCATTCATGTACATTTTCCTGCAATTATGCACCGCTGCCTTATTCTGGCGCAATCTTTGTTTTCCGGCGATTTCCGCAGTTGGAACTGTAACCTGCTCTTGCTGCCCACCTACATCTACAGCAAATCCTCGTGCTCGGTCAATTATTGCACATCTACAGTGGCGTTCACAACCTGCTATCGTTGCCCACGTACACCCATGATCTACTCTGATCCGGTACGTTCAGCAATCACTCCTGCTCGGTCACATGTCGATCATCGCACATCCGCAGTTGCAATCGAAGCATGCTCTTGCTGCCTACGTGCCTCCATGATCTACGCTGGTTCGTTTTGTAGCTAAATGTAGTATTGCCTATTTTCTTGGGATTATATTAGCTTTCCTAACTGATCTCTCTCCCTACTTTTTTTGCTGGAAAGTAATGTTGTAATCACGTAGTTTATGTTTTAGTTGTTAAAGCTAAGATTCAACAAAACGTAAACAAGTTATTAAACATATCTTTAATATTCACACGCGTTTTAATTTAGTGCTTCCCATACAAGGAATTACTTACGTACAACCCACGAAGTGAGATACCCTAATAGTAATTCGGTTTGCTGTTGTTATATTATTGTTTATTTATCTTGTTACAATAGAACTACGTCTTGGAGTTGAGCTTTTACTTGTAGTATAGTGTTTTCAATGTCGGCATGTGGTAATAATTTTTTTACTATTATAGTTTTGCGTTGATCTGCAGTTCTCTGTTCTGTGATGTTGGTGGTACCTGTACAGCATCTTATCGGATTCCAATTTGAAATCTTTGTAGTTGCAACGCGTGACATTTTTGTTCATTTCATTCGTTGGTTGGGTTTCCTGCTCTGGTGGTAGCAGTCGCAATATCTACTAAAGCCGCAAGGCAGATTTTCCATCTAAAGAAGTATTTTTATTGCTATTGCTTTCGGTCTTGGGTCCCACGTCAGGTATTATTATTATTATTGTAAAAACAAATTGAGAGGGATGAGTAAGTCCTATATAGCCATACAAATGCCAAATATGCAGGTCTCAATTAGTAATACAACAAAACAGGTAATATGTACAAATAACAAAATTATACATTAGTGCAGCTAAAAATAAAATAAAATTATAGAAAAATCAAAGGGGAAAAATAAAAGTGTTACGAACTATGCACTGTCCAGTTTATGTTTAAACGTTTCTACACTATGGGAACTTATCACTACGTTGCATAAGTTTCCAAGTTGAACAAACTATGTTTGATAGAAAGAACTGCCGTATCCTTGTTTTAAAGTTTTCTCTTTTAAGTTTAAATCTTGATCTTGTTAATAAATACCAATACATATTTGTTATAATATAATGAAGCAATAAACGTACTGTACTGTTGACTAGGAACGACCTGTATTTTGTAACCAGGGTTAAATAACTGTAATTTCCAAAACGGCTGTATTTGTTGGTGTGTGGTAGGGATGTTCCGAATACTCGTATTCGTATTCGTATTCGCGAGTATTCGCTATATTTTCAATATTTGTATTCTTAATCGTATTCGCCAAAATTAACACGAATATTATACGAGTATTTGACATTAAAATTATAGAAATATAGATAAGAATTTTAATAAAAATAAAAACAGGTATTCATACATTAAATAAAACATTTTATCTACAACATTAATTTTACTGTTATTAATCCATAAATATCGATTTAACAAAGGTTTTGCATCTACGACACTTCTAATTTATGTCATAATAAACAGTAGCCCTTGGAGCTCGGACGAATGTTTGCGAAGCCAGTACTGTCAAAGTCAGTTATCAAAGGTAATTATTAATACTACACATCTCACTGTATTCATTACATAACGCTTTAATTATTTCAAAAACACTTTACCTCTAACGCAAGAAGTAACTAGAATAACTTTAGAACTTCACTTCCAGTTCGAAATTGTAGTTTTATAACCTCACTTCACTTTTAGCACATGGGCTAAAAGTAAACAGCTGATTTCTTTAAACACGCTAAATTATAAAACCTCACTTTTAGTGAAAAAAGCTAGCGCTAAAAGGCCTACTTTTAGTGGTGGTCATAGATAAAATATTGTATGCAACTTGTGCTAAAAGTGGTTTATGCACTCGACATGTTATTAAACTCAGCCTTCGGCTTCGTTTCATAATTTTCATGTCTTGTGCATAAACGTCGACTTTTAGCACTTGTTGCATAAATAGCTATTTTAAAAATATTAACCATTCTATAACATTAAATAAAAAACAAAACTATTTTCCATACTATTTCTAAAATTTGCAGCGCGTACAAAAACGATGTTGAGGTTGGTATTATTCACTCACGGTCATGTATTCGTATTCGTATTCGTATTCGCGAATATTCATAAGAGTATTTGTATTCGGTATTCGTATTCGCGAATACGAATTTTTGTATATTCGAAACATCCCTAGTGTGTGGCATGGAAATAACTACAAACACACTTGTGAGGTAATCAACACGAGGGTATAGTTGCAGTAAAGAATTTTCGAGGCTGCCAATCAAATTCGTGAAAACTGTAATATTCAGCAAGTACGACGATGCCATGCTTGTATTACGGCTGGAGGGGAGAATTTTTAACATTTTCTCTAGTTTCTATTTTGCAGTCATTACTGTGTTAATTTTGTTACAAATTTTGTGTTTATTATAATGTATTGTCAAATAATTAATCGGATAATTACTTTCTAAGTTATAATTACAAATAGAAATATTGTTTTTCATTAACACCCTGTATCTTTTGGTACTAAGATGTATTAGGTTAATGGTTTTTTTGGCCTAAAGAAGCTTTGGTAAAAATTTTTATACCTAATTATGAGTCGCCCTGTATATCGCATCTCGTGCATATTTAAAAATGCGGAAAGTAATTATTTTTAAACATAAATGTCTATTTTTACTGCCTGTTTTATATATTTATTATATTTTGGAACACAAGTGTATTTAGTGGCCCTCAATAGCGGGTGTAATATGATTCCTTTGGTCCGAGGGCCTATGTCACTCATAAGCAGTATAATGTCAACAATGTAATACAACAATACCAACAACCTACTTCAAAACCATAGCACACCAAAAATTCATAGCGTCAGCACAACGATGAGGTAAAATTGTTGTAGTACCTGAAAGCCTACCTCTATTAACATTTTTAGTGCCTTTCCATATCGACCAATTTGGAGTTCCCCAGTTTTTTCATACGATGCTAGATATATTTTTCAGCAGTTCATATACTTTAAAATGCCCTTAACTGCCCTTATCTACTTCTGTCTGATATGTTTCGTCCCTACGAAGTTTCTATCTTTCTGTCACCAATATTTCTGGGTTTTTAATATTTATTTTGCGTCTTCAATTTTCTGCATTTCTACAACTAGAACAAACTGTTAATTGTTAGAATAAGGAAAATGCTTAATCATACTTGTAATTATTATTACAGTGCATTCATATATATTTGGTATTATATTATTTAATTTATCTTGGAATATTATATCTATACTCACAGACACGTGACCGCGTAATATACGCAACCCAGTTAATACTGTCGACCACCATGTTTAGAAAACTAAATTTGATTAAATTAGGAGTGGAGTTCCATATATTTAAAGAAGTAACATATTATATGAAGTTTATTTTCATGGAAAATAATATAGTAATTTACTTGACTCTGGAAAAAACCGTTGTTGACATAAAAAATATAAAATATCAACACAACGTCAATGCTAAAATCGGTGTTTGCATGTAATGTTAGATTTTATAAAGCTCTTTGGGGGATCACTGACCACGTTATTTTAACCACTTATGATATCTTTATATATACTCTATAAATTTGCTAAAACAAACGAGGTTTGTTCTTGCTTAACATTTTCGATATTTGTGTTAAAGTTGTTTTACTTGTGATATATATTGTGATGAATTCCAAGCTCCACGTTGGGGTGCCTAGTCTGCTATGAAAGCCCCTTCCTGAATTGTTATTTTGAATGATATTTAAAAAGTTAAATTAGGGCAAATTTGTATCACACAATTCTCAGATTTAATACTTTTGTGCTGTGGTTTTACTTTGCCTGTCAATTAATTACGGCGGGTTAAAAATGAAATGTATTAATTTAATTACACCAATAAAATAGTTGGATAGCCCCTCTTTCTATTTTTATCTAACTGCAATATCAAATCAAGCTAGCTCTCGGCAAAACACGAAACTCAATTCTCAGGTGAAATCAGAATTGTACTATCGCCATAAATTTTAGGTTATTTTACCTGCACGGTTCTTAGAAGATCATATAATTCACAATCTGACAGATGACACAAAATTTCGCCAGTTCTTTAGCGATTCTTTGAACGTTTAAGAGTGAAAATTTTGTGAAAAATGCGTCAGGTAAGTTATTTGAATTTTCCTCGCTCGACAACTAATAAAAACACATTCCCTTGCTTGTTTTTTAGAATGACGTCACAGCATCTTGCTTGTTCTGACGTAGAAGGCGCGCCAATTCTTCCAATTGTTTATGGACGCTTTGGTTCTCGCCAAACCCGGCACAATCTACTGACGCCACTCGATTTTCGTAAAACACGAAGTAACTGGGACCTTGGGAATACGCTAGGCCTCTCTGGAAAGGTTTGATCTTGTAGTTCGGTGCGTTATCCCAAACCTAACCCTTAAATTGCAGGCTTAATCCTACCCCGTACTGATAGCTTTGGAGCTGCTCGTAGTAATGCTGCTTCGATTTTTTGCTGGAGATGCTCCCCCAGGTGCAGACGTTGGTTGGGACGTTCTTGCAGACTCTGTTGATTACTTGCAGTGCCGATATTTGGGCTCCAATGACTAATTTGACGTAATCGAAATTCGGAATTTTTATGTGCTCGCTGCCGAACCTCAGCCGCAGATGGGATTGGGAAATTTTATACTTTGATGTGGCAGAAACTTCCACAAATACTGTCACAGGTACTCTGAGATGGGCACAATACAATGAAATACTTTTTAACTGGTAAAATGCTCGTTTATTATTATAAAGTGTAGTTAAATATGGAGCACAAATTCGAAAAACTGCAAATAAAAATTAATTCAATTGTTCTCCTCTTTTAAACAAAATAGCATCAAGTTGCAAAGTTATTCTTGATTTTCTTATGTTAATGGAAATTAATTCTGATAATGAAAGGTTACAAATGAAAGTAGATTTGAGTACATAATTAATATTTACAATTTTCTTAAATCTAAATTATTGTCTTCAACCTTATAATTAACATTGTTCGATAGCGTTGCACACACAAACGTTATTTTTTTATTATTGTTACTGCTTTGCTCTGCACTATTGCACTTTATTTTTAAATACACTGATTTTTGAGTTCACCATTTTCGCGTCACTATATTTTCTCTTCTGTTCCCTTCTTCTAGCATTGCTCTTTGCAATTTTCTATATTATATTATGCTTCATCTTGCTTTACCTTTCTGCTTTGCTCAATATTTTTACTGTCTTTTGCTTTTACTTAACAACACCTTTTAAAATGCAGCTAACAAATCTTTTGTGTCAAATAAATTTTATGTGGTCTGGCTTTACATGTGCACAAACCTTTCCTTTTAAATTATATTAATTTATTTACAAGCCAATCCAAACCGTTTCAAATATGCTTTGCCTTTGCGTGCCCGTCTCCAACTAATTTACTGTTTCTCGCATCTCATTATCAATGCATTTAATATTTTACTTTAGTTTAAAATTGCAATTATATAAAATATCCCAACTCTGTGCTTAATGAATCGGTTAATTATCTTGTACTGCAAACAGAGCCAAGTTGTGGGCTTAATACCATCTCAATATATTTGAATTTCAGGTATGTGCTTACCGATAAATACATATTTAAATACTATTTACCTTTTGAATGTCCATCTGTGAAAGAAAATGTAATTACTTCCAAATAAATCTTAAGTCCTCTAAGTGGGAAAAAGTTTTATAATGGACATTCGAGTTCCTTGCTAATTTAGGAAATATCTATTATTAGATTTTGTTTTCATACTATTCTGCACTGCTTAGAAGAGTAAGGAACTGTCAAAATTGCCTTCTGTATAATACAACATAGTTTTGTTTCGCAAAACATACACATTATTTGCTTGTTTAGATTAGCTGTAAATACAAATTGCATTGAAATCCTGTTACAATGCGATAAATTCTGTTAGTGACTGCGCTAAAGTAACAATTGTGATTTTAGCACAATCAGGGTGATTTAGAACGTGTAAACCTATGTATTTCCGCTCTCCGTACGGTTCTGTTAACACCCCGTCTGTCACAAACATTCCGGTCTGCAGCAACACTGACGTTCACCCTCGAGCGTTACCATAATACAAGATTAATAACTTCGCGAGTTTCCTGTGGTTGCAAACTCTATTAAAAGGTTTATGAACCCCTTGCTTAAACGGCCTTATCAATTATGCTTTTTAATGTCGTTCGCATCTGAGCCGGGGATTTGCCGTTTTCTATTTAGACGCCTCCGTCGTCGGACTTGGACGTCAGTCGGACGTTGCAAAGCCCATAATGCGATCGGCATTAGAATGTTACCTAGAGTTCCAGCTCCAATTTAATTTTGCGAGCTTACAAATGCGCAAGCTGAAACAACCGTTCACATAATGCGATGCAGAGGAAATTTAATAATTCGTGGTACATTTACTAGGAAATGTTTCCGCATCCACCGGAATAACTTTGTAGTTTAATTCCAGAATATTCAATAATGCGCGTTTCGAACAATTTCGAAAACGGCGCTGAAATTAAAGCAATTCTGAGTAAATGGCACGGCGCCGGTAAATTGTAGCCGCCTTCTTGCAGAGCGCCCTACAGCAGGATTGAAATGTCGCTCCTGATTGCAACTTCACTTTGTTTCCGCTTCCTGCCGACATTCTCGCAGCGGGAATTTACTTCGCTAAATTCGTCGATGACGGACGTGCGTGCTCATGTTCGGTCACTTTGACCCGTACATTTTTTTATTTTCTTGCTGAATAGCGTGGAAAATGAGAAACACGTTTCGCTGCTTCCGGCGCCTCCACCAAAATTCATGCCATTACCATCTATATGTACTACGTAAAATTCTATATAGTGTTTTCATTTTTTATAGTTTCTTTTCGCCTTAAAATTTTATGACTACAAAATTTATCTTTTTTAGAATATAAACAACTCAAAACGAATAAGAAATCAAGTACGTATAAAACACTATTTTTCTCATTCTATTTTCGTTGCTGATATTTTCGCCGTAAAGACTGCCAATAATGTGCATGATTTATATGCTATATCATAATAGACCTTGTCCATTACCAACAAACACATAAACAATGTTTATTTAAATAATAATGGTAATAACAATGTCCAAATTGAAAAATGCATAAGACGATAGCTTCTATTACTTCTTATACTTCTATAAAGTGTAATTCGGTAACGTTGTTTTAAATAATAAGTAATGCGTATATTGTGCTAGCACACTACTTTCAATAAATTTATATTGCATATTGAGAAATTGTACGCCATTCCTCGAGTAACACTTACAGAAATGTTGCTAGGTTACTATTCGCTGACGTTTACGTAATCTTTCTCTATCTTGTTTTGTACTCCCTATCTGCTCACGCTCTTTTCAAGAACGTGCCATCCTCCATCCTGATTCGATGCCTTAGCCAACTTAGTTGGTTTTCTTTTATCCCCTTGTAATGTTCCGGAAATTTACACTAGTGACAAAGATAATATATTATCTTTGCTAGTGATTCAGCAATTTGTTTTAAATCTGTCCTGGGTAGATCAGATGCCAAGCTCCGATTATCAACTTAAGTTTATAGATATAGAACACAGTAGCTATAAAGTTTGTATTGTTCTGTATATTTACAACTTAATTCCTGAACTAGATTTAATGTAATAACATATATACAGTATTCGATCTATGAATAAAAGTTTATTCTGGACGGTGAACGTTGGTCCTGGGAGATCTGCAACCCACCCTACATAGACCAGAACATGGTATCGCCCAGGATGTCGATAAAATTTGCTTAGAGCGGCGCACGGCTCTTATGAGTGAGCGGTTCTGTAATCAAGCATTAGTACAAGATGGCTGCGTTTGTTTACTTTCAAAGTAAAATGCATTTACTAAATCTCTACAAATACCCGTGTTATTGTTTTTTTCAGAAGGGGGAGGGGTGAATCAGATTGTGCTGGTGTGCGACGATCTCCGGGACAACATTAAAAAGAGCCCAGGGTGACGCAAAAGCCAAATTCGTACCTGGCTGAAGCCCTGCGTTCCACGTGCCCTTACTTAATTTTTTCTAGAACATGACCTGGGGGACGACTTCAGAAGTGCGTTCGTTTTAACCTCTTTGTAAGCAAATTCGATATTGCTTTTCATATAATAGTGTAAAAAACCAGACTTCAGATAGGACACCAGGTTGTGGGTAAATTGGGAGTTGTTTCTGGTGCAGGTAAACACCTGCCTCAAAAGAAACGGTTTCAATGCTGTCAGGGGAATATATTCTGCTGGGGCAGGTAAGCGTCAGCCTCCAAGCAAAATATTCGAAATTTTTTCTGGGGTACATAAACATCTATCTCCAAAAGAACAGTTTCGGGCGGATTCTAGACATTTAGCAGGAGTTGGACCCCGAAACTCAGTTTCTTACGGAGGGTCGCTGGATTGACGTTCAAAGTGGCTTCAGCATGCCAGGCGTTTTCGTTTTATACACTTATGGCTACCTGTATCTGGGCTATTTTCCATGGGAAAACTAAGCTGAAATGTGCTGGGCTCTGGTTCACGGGACGTCGTGCACCGCTGGGTCGGTACGTGAGGCGTAAGTCTTGATTGTAACGTATTAGTAGCGTACAAATTCCCAGCATCGTATTTATGCATCGATTGAATTTTGTTAAGGTGCTAACGTTACACCACTGACTTCATGTTTAGATTAGATCGTATTACTTTATTTCGTATCCTGTCTTTGCGTATTACCCCTATAATTTTACGCAAAAATTTCACTATCCTGAAGCGTAGTTTTTTGTTTAGCAGAAAGCACCCACGACTCACTTGCGTACACTAGCGTTGGCACAAATGCTGCTTTATATACTATTTTTTTAGCTTTCCTGGACACTCTTTTTCGGTCAATAACATTTTTTTTAAAGCAAAGTGTAGCTTTTCAACAGCAGTAATTTTACGGTCGAGTTCCACGTCAAATTTTCCATTTTTGCTTATAATTATACGACTCTAAGTATCTAAAGCTTTTAACCTATTCCCCACATTCCTCTTCCAGTTTCAACCTAATTATTTGCTGCTCTCGTCCTATTAGCAACGCCTTGGTTTTATTCAAACTTATCTTCATGCCACGTTTTTGCATGGCTTTGTTTCATAGGTTGAAGTTAAATTGCAAAATTATTTGTTGCGGGTCCGTTAATACTTTCCCAAAGTTATCAACTACGTGGTTGAGAGAACATTTTTTATCCTTTATGAGCTTCTAATTAATTTGTAGAATAACTTCCGAAGTGTTCACACGCCTGTATTTCTCGTTCTCGGCAATTCTTGTGCTCTTCTGGTGTTTTCAAATTTAGGTATTTTTTACACAGCTTTTTCTTCTTGTACACTTCTTATTTAATTTCTAATGACTATGCGACAGTATACTTTCTGTAGCTTCTAATAGTAGTTGGTCCACATATTTTTTGGCTGCTTTCAATACTATTTCCTTAAATTGTCTCCACACTTCCTTTAAATCCATGTCACATGAGTCTTCAGCTGTATTATATCATTTCTTTTCCAGGTTCTATTTGAAACTTGTTCCGAATTTCGGGGTTTCCTAGTGGGAAATTATATTGTTATTCCGTAGCATGCTGGCCCAATCTTATTACAGTTTGTAGCAGGCGATAGTCGCTCTCTGTTTCATATCCCCTTGAGACCATCGTGTCTATTACCCCTCTTTTAATATCTTTTTGTACTATGATAAAATCTATTATAGATTTCTCCCCTCTGCTGGGTTGTGTTCGCTTAAACTAATTATCAATTTATTGACTAGACACATATTTAGTAGCAGGTTATTATTTTCACTTAAAGCTTCTTCACCATGTTTCCTTGTGGTTTTTCCGTATCGGTCTACATCGTTGTCCACTTGTTCACTGACATCTCTAATTACGATCACGATCTTCCCGATTCATTTATCTACTATGTCCTGCAGCTGTACGAAAAAGGACTTTCCTTGCTCCAACCATCTAGCCAAACAGCGCCATTCTACTAAACACCCGAATATTTTTGGCTACAACGCATCATAAGACATTTAAGTTTCAAATGCAAAGTTTAGGCGGCAGAGGAGAAAGCACAAGGGAAAAGGGCGGAGACTTTTGGGAGAATATATCTCTTATAGTGGTTTAAAAACTGGCCAATATTTGTATATGCCTTAATTTTCCCGAATTTCATACTTTTCTCCTTTAATTTATGGACTACATTTTGAATGGGCCAGATTGGTTGCAATTAGGATTAGCAATACTGTGATTTTGGAAAATATGGGCTTTAATGATATGCAATTAATTGATGGGTTAGGTCCGTGTTCATTTTGAAATAATTAGAGGATTGATGTTCAGCCGACATTTATTAGTCTGTTAAATTTGACTTTTGTTTTGGAACTTCGGTAACTTCTGTTCTAATCCTTGAATTTTCTAGTAGTTACGCAACATTGTCAGTCATAAACGATGCTTGAGATTCCTAATCTCTTAGTCTCGTAAGTCGTAAAGAGTTTCCATTGAGGATGTTGTTTGGATTAATAACATCGTTGTAATACAATTTCTCTTTGATTACTGGTGGTTATCAAGCTGTTATTGAAGTAGCATGGGCAACTGTTCTAAATTTTTCTTTAGCTTATTTACGCTGCTGCCATCTTAAAGGATGTGACATGCCTTGATGTTGATTTTTGTATATCTGGGAGCAAAATGCGTTTTAATGGCGCAGTTGTGGGTGACATGTTGTCAATTATTCTTTCTAACTCTTCTGTGAAGTCATAGTAATGTCGTTCCGCCTGCAAATAGTTGTTGTTGTCAGCATTATTGGCGTGGTTAGGCAAGTTTGATCATATAAACTAATTGCAATAAGATAGAATTCGTGCTGGTGCAGATGAACGTGGAATAAATGTTGTCCCGGCGGTGTTGATGGCTAGGGTATGTGAATCTTTCTCGTACCATAGACAGGGTAGATGTTTAGTGGTGCTGTTCACCAACGGAAGTAGATTTTTTATACTGATGACGAGGTAGATGTCTAGTGGTGCTGTTGACCAATGAAAACAGTTTCTCGTACTTATTGATGAGGATGTATACTGGGCGTGCTTCTCACTAAGAAGGGTTATTTCTCGTGCCTGTTAACGATATCATTGTCTAGGTGTTGCTGGTAACAAAGAGGAATTGTTTTGGTTCTTGTTGAAGAAGACGTGCTTCCGGTGGTGCTTATGACCAAGGGGGTTGAATGATCTCGCCTGAAGTATTTGACGAAGTGAGGAACACCGCTGATGATGATGTCTACAATGGTTGGAACAGTAGTCTGTTGTTTGTAGTAATTTATTGAATCCCCGGATGATGTATTTTTAGTTAGTTAGATGAAGTCGTATTTTCTCTATACGGTTCAATGTATCGCATATACGAATCTGAGGTTCAAGTATGGGTGTTTTGTTTGTAATAAAATCTCCTGGGTTAAGGGTGTGCTGTTTCCCAACCTCACGGACTAACTTTATGGCTTGGAAAGCGTATGCTTTGTAGATGTTGAGTGAGTACAATTGTTAAGATTAATACTAATTTAGTATTAAAAATCTATTCTTTATATACATGAAATTTTCACATCATCGGTTTAAATAAATAAACGACTACTTGTTTAATGTAGAAATGAATGCTGATTTTTTAAGATTAAAGCACATAAATATAAAGTTGCAATTTGTTCAGTTATTTTGCACATAAATATTGCTGAGGTTGTTATGAAATGAGATAGTTGGACCCGAACCTGCCGTATAAGCTACTAAATTGTCATTGTATCTAATTCTTGCTGCGATTACTTAAGAAATCGCTTCAGACTTTTAACCCGATTTTAACAAATACATTTATTGAACGTTTCTTAACGTTTTGACAGGGGTAAACAGCCTTAGACTGAAATAAAATGGGGTTCGCTTGCGATAGTCAAAACAATTGCATCTGGACAGATATAGGGAGAAATTTGAATTATTTTTATGGGCGTTACCTGCTGTATTGTCTGTCAGTGGACGACAAAAATTCTTATCAGGGATTTTTTTTCCTCGGAGATGGGAAACATGCGTCAGCAGCACCGAATATTGTAGACTTACCTGGTAAGTTTTCTGAAAAGCTTATTTTACTGCACATCGTTTCGCAAATTAAAACCATACATTCAATTTAAGAACCTAATTCAGACAACACTAATAAAAATACATATAACCGCGCACCAGTAGAATGTCAGAACCGCAATAAACAATGGCAACACACAATTCCTAAAGATACATTCTACTGCTCCTAACCCTACGTCGCATGATGAACTAAACTTTCACACGTTTTTGCCTACACAGGCTGCGTCGGCGAGATTATACGAAGGTTCTACTAAATATATCTGCTCGGAGATTGTTATGAAAGTTTGCGGTACTCCAACGAGACGGGATCGGAATTTCAAACTTTAGGCTGCGCTTTGGAAAGCGGGATAAATCCAACAAGGTCGTAAGTTGTCAAAATTAGAACTTAAGGGTTCCTTAAACGGCTAAATTTACGGAACACTAACACATATATGACCCACAACCTCTCTGCTAAAAGTCCCGACTTAAAATGGGCCCTCCGTGCTAGTTTCACGGTCTTCTCGAACCTGTTGATGAATGCATTAGAAAGCCAATGCCGGCGTGAATTTTTCAAACTTTTTTAAACCTTAAAGGTAACTACAATAAAACACAATCTTACGAATGTATTTATAATAAAGCCGTTGCAAGTAGGGTTCTGTAGTTATAAGCTTCAGAATGTCGAAGAGTCGATTAGAAGGTCTTGGTCGTAGCCGTCAATTATATCCTAGGTCGGTTTAGAAATGAAAATTCTTATTCTTTGTCAGTGTTGACGGAAGCTGTTGTAATACTTGTTCCATATATGTATATATAGGTTTCCCTTTTACTGTAACTGTGCTGCTTTTGATGTGACTAAAATGTCCGTCTTGTTACTGGTAAAATATTTCTTAATTTGCTTCCGATACTAATGCAAACTTCACTCCTATAAATTAAAATTTACGTTGACTGATATACATCAAACACTAGTTTAAGTATATGACATGAAGCTAACCAAGTCTTTTGTTAGGTTAATATGGCTGAGTCAAAATATTTCAACAACTGTCAACCACGCAATCAGTTTAAGTATTTGGTTATAATTAGTTACTATACAGTTGCAGACTATTTTACTAAATTCTCATCCTGTTTCAATTGTGAAAATATTTATTGCTATTGTCAGTTCTTTACTCGATTAAAATATGTTTTCAGCCATTTTAAAACGTGAGATTAAATTTTCTCGTCTCTTTTTGCCATATTTTCAGTATAATCCTCTCGAAATGCCATAGGACGGCCACTACCAGGACATAAATATTTAGCTTTCATCGTATGATAGAGATGCGAATTTATTACCGTGTCCCTTCTAAAATGTATTCGGGACGTGGGCGTTTTATTATATCAAAGCTAGAAGCTGCAATAAAACTCGACGTTAACATTTAAATTAGCAGCATATTTGGTTTGAGCGTTTAAAGTGTGTGCTAGTCATCTCAAAAGTTAAAGAACATAAATAACATTTTTGTTTAGAATGTTTGCTAGATATAACAACAAAACATTATATTTTGACTACTCCTATGTAGATTAATTTTACATTTTATATACAGGTTGTTTACGGTCTTGGGGTAGAAAATTAATTTGATAATAGAAGCTCATGGAGAAATGCTGATGCATTGAATACTCTAAAGAAAAAAATAGTGAGAAAGGTATTCAACTCCGAAACTTCGGTACAATGTTGGCGGGTTACTTAATACAAAGAAGTTGACAGCCCTAAGCACACTCAATGATGCTGGAACCTATACTACTGGATATGCGGATGACATCATCAACGTCATGACTGGGAAGTTCGAGGGCACGCTCTGTAACATGATGAAACATGCTGTAATGAACAGTCACTCTATCTCAACCCTTCATAAGCAGAAATGGTACTTTTCACAAAGAAAGGGAAGGTTGGACCTTTACGTAGATCTCTCCTACTTAACACTTCTCTCAGATTTCAGACAATGTCAAATACTTGGGATTTATTTTTGACAGCTGAATTGGGAGAAACATTTGAAAGTTAAAACTGAAAAAGCCTGCATGGCATTCTGGCAGTATCGCTGCGCTCTGGGTAAATGTTGGGGACTCTCCCCTTGAATTACCCAGTAGCTGTATACTGCCGTGATTAGGCCCATGCTATGTTATAGAGCACTTATCTGGTGGCCCAGGGTCAGACAGGTTACGGCAGCAAGTAAACTGGAACATGTGAAACGTCTTGCCTGTTTTAGTTCTACAGGTGGAGTCCTACTCGAGTACTGCAAGCAAGTGTATCGCGTCAGCTGTGCTCCGTGAATGCGCTAGGTTACCAGTTCTTGTTTCGCACCATCCTTCTACTTCGAGATAGTGGTAACTCATTTTACTTTATCTCATCTCAATCGCAAACGCTGTTTAATAATACCAAGAAAACCCCACGGCAGCCGCTCGGACCGGCTTGCTTTGCCTACTTTATTTCCATAAGTTATTTAATTTTATCAACGTCACATGGCGAACACTAAAGATAACAACTCAATTCTAAATGCGCCAACATTAATTTTCCAAGGCTCTAATGTTATCACTCCGATGGATGAAATCGAACCTATAGAAAATCCAACAGAGACAGCAGTAATTAAAAAAGCTAAAATACCTCCAATCTTCCTGCATGAAGCAACCAATTACCAGGAAGTTTCTAAAGATATCAAAAAGATTGCAACACAAGAATTCACAACCACCTGCGCGGGGAAAATGCTCAAAATTATTCTCAGCAGCCCAGATGATTTTAGGAAATTAACAGCTTACTATGATCAATATAAAATTAAATATCACACGTGTCGAAATCCGGACGCTACTAAATTATTAGTTATCATAAGAAACTTACCGATATCGATAGGAACAGAAGAAATTAAAAATGAATTATCTAAATCGTTTCAAGTTATTAGTGTAACTCGTTTCCATAATAAAGACAAATCTCCAATCCCAATATGTGCTGTATTGTTTGAACCGGATGTCAAATCTAAAGAAATATTCAAAGTATACCGATTGTTTCACTGCGTAGTAGTAGTTGAACAACGAAGGAAATCAATTGAGATCCCGCAGTGCCAACGTTGTCAGCGTTATGGGCACACTAGAAATTATTGTAAACTACCACCACGATGTGTTAAGTGCTTAGGAAACCACTTATATACAGAGTGTCCAAAAACTCCAACCGACAAACCCCAATGTGTGAACTGTAGTCAAACCCACCCAGCAAATTTCAAAGGGTGTGAATATTATCTTGAACTCAAGGAAAAACGAAAACATTCACAGCAATTAAGAACCAGTCCCGTAAATAAACCGCAATTCAATTATATCTCTCAAAGTTTTCCTGACCTCCCAAGAACGCAATCCAGACTGAAAAAACCCCAACACAACGCCAACTATCAGAGACCAAGTACAATTCCTTCAACCCTAAACACCTCGTCCAACTCCTTGGTACAACTCATTATAAATATCATCACTCCATATATGGAACAAATAAAATCCTTTTTATCTCAACTCATTTCTTCAATCTTTTCTAATGGATTATTACAACCTTAGAAGTATTAATCATTTTCAAATGGCCAACTGGAACGCCAATGGTATTTTAAACCAAAAAGGGATCCTAATAGATTTCTTACAAAGACATCAAATAGACATAATGTGCGTAAGTGAAACCCACCTCATACCGGAAATTAAATTCGCACTTCCCGGATATTGCATTTATCGTCAAGATAGAACAAGAGCGCAAATCGCTTCTGGCGGAAGCGTTGTGCTAATCAAGAGAAATATGAAATCCATCTTCCTGACTTACAACATCTCGAGGCTTCTGCAATTAAAATAACATTAACTGATAACAGCGAATTACTAATAGTTGCTGCCTACCAACCGCCTAATAAACGATTGATGCTACATGATATGCAAACATTACTTGATAGCGGCATACCAACTTTACTATTAGGGGATTTCAACAGCAAGCACGTTGCATGGGGCTGTCGAACAACAAACCCGAATGGCAATAGGTTATACTCCATTACGGCAGATCTTCCTATTCAAGTATTAGCTCCTGATGAACCAACGTATCACCCATATAGGTTTGACCATCAGCCCGATATTCTCGATATTTGCCTTCAATATCGAATCTCAAATCCTATATACCAGTAAGTACTGGCGGAATTGGACTCTGACCATCTACCAATAATTATTACGTTCAACAAGCAACCATCTTTAACACTAAACACGCCAAGACTAATTAATGAACCAGTTGATTGGGAAATATTTAAATGCCAGCTCAATAATAACCTAGTACCATTTCAAAATCTATACACCACTGCTGGCATAGATGAGGCAATAAATCATCTTACAATATCGATCCAAAGAGCAGCCCGAATAGCTACTTATAAAACCCATCATAAAGTAGTAAATCATCAAATATTACCAATTATGATTCAAAATTTAATACGGCAAAAACACCAGATCAGAAGACAGTGGCAACAAACACGGGAACCACAACATAAATGAGCCCTTACCCAATTAACGAGACAAGTAAAATGGGAAATTGAAAATTACAAAATCTCATCTTACAAGCGATTCATAGGTGAACTAGGAACGGCAGATTCAACCATGTGGAGAGTGGTCAAACGTATGACCAATCAGAGACAAACGATACCTACTCTAAAAGCAAACAACTCTCTATATTCTAGCGACCAAGAGAAATGCGAGGCCCTAAGCAACCACCTTTGAACAAGTATTAACAGTTAAAACCAGCAACGAAAACATAGATTTCAATAACTCTATTGATGAAACTGTAACCCAACACCCCCCTTCAAATGCAGCAAATGTTCAAACAACAACTCCAGAAGAAATTGATTCTCTAATCCAGCTCCTACCAAACAAAAAAGCTCCCGGCCCAGATATGATAACAAACATAATTCTTAAAAACATCACACCAAAATGCCTATCATACCTCACCTCTCTCTTCAATGCATGTTTATCCTTTGGATATTTTTTTGCTAAGAAATGGAAACATGCACATGTAATGCACTTCCACAAACCTGTAAAATGCAAAAACAACCCAACCTCGTATCGCCCAATAAGTCTCTTATGCACACTAGCAAAACTACTCGAAAAAATCATCTACAACCGTCTCAATAATTATATATCCCAGCAGTCGATACTACCACCATTCCAGTTTGGCTTCAGACCCAATTATTCCACAATACACCAGCTTGTCAGAATCAATGAAACTATCGCCAAAGGCTTTGAAAACAAACAATATACTACCGTTTTGTTCCTAGATATAGCTCAGGCTTTTGACCGAGTCTGGCACAATGGCCTCCTTTACAAAATGATCCAGCTGAAAATCCCCGAATACATTATCAACATAACTTCAACCTTTCTTACTGGAAGAACATTTGCAAGCAAAGTTAATGCATCCGTATCAGAAACCAAGAACATCAACGCAGGGGTTCCTTAAGGATCCGTACTTGGACCTCTACTGTTTAATATATTTATGCACGATATTCCTGTACCTCCAGCCTGTTCGCTGACGACTCTGTCATAATTACTCAAGATCACGACTTAAACGGCGCAATACTAACACTTCAAAGAGCAACAGTCCAACTGCAAACTTGGTTCAACCGCTGGAACATTACCTTAAATCCAACAAAAATTATTGCTAAAATTTTCAAGCTTAGAAAATACAATAATCCAACTCCCATTGTTATAAATGGAAATCCAATCCCGTGGAACCCAAAAGACGGAGCCGTGAAATATCTGGGAGTCCACTTGGACCAAAAACTGACATGGGGAATTTACATTAACAATAAAATAAATGACTGTCACAACAAGATGAGACTCTTATATCCAATATTAAATAGAAACTGTCCCCTGAAACTTGAGTGTGCCATGCTAATATACAAATCTATTCTGCGATCGGCGCTTATGTATGCCTGTGTAGTATGGGGAACTGCGTCGAAAACACACATAAACAAATTACAGGTGTTACAAAACAAAGTTCTCAGAATGACAACAAATGCAGCATGGTTTACACGTAACGACCAGCTACACCATGAATTGAACATAGCTCATATCCAGGACTTTATAAAAACCACCACCAAAAGATTCTTGGATAACCTAAGGACTTGCCCAGCTACTGATCACTACATGCTTGAACAGAGAACCATAAACCCTCGCTTAAAACCAAGACTTCCACAGGACGTTCTTTTAAGTGACAGGGACTAATTTGTAGAATATCTGTTTAGTGTCTTTTAACTAAGTCTTTTATCAATATTTTATATGTTTAGCTATGTATGTAATCAAAACTTAATTTAGTCTTACTGTGTATGGCCCTAGTGTGCCGATCCGGTATAATAAATAAAATAAAAAAAAAAGTTCTACAGGTGCTATACACTCAACCCCCACGACTTGATCTTTTTATAGAGGAAGTAACCGTAGCCAATTTTAACATACGCTGCAGAAACATGGCCATTAACAGAAACTAGAATGGAAAAGCTGAGGATAGCAGAAAGGACCATGGAAAGATCAATGCTTGGAGTGCGACTGCAAGACAGAAAACTTAATACCTGGATTCGCAACAAAACAAGAGTAGAAGATGTCGCACAACGTATAACATCCTTGAAGTGGTAGTGGGCAGGACACTTGATGCGAAGAGAAGACGATAGATGGAGCCGCAAGGTCACAGAATGGAGACCCAGAACTAGTAGAAGAGATCGCGGCAGACCTAGAACTCGGTGGCGGGACGACATCAAGAAGGTGGCTGGTTCACAGTGGACAACTAAAACCGTGGACCGCATTGAGTGGGGACAAATAGGGGAGGCCTATGTCCAGACATGGAATAAAGAGGGCTGAAAATGATGATGATAACCCGTACAAGCTGCCTTGAGGCTGCGCTATAAGGGGCTGTTGCACACACCAGGAAGCGGACGCAGGCATGGACGCTATGGTAAACTACCTCCCTTACAATATGCCTTCAATAAAAAATTTAATGTTTACGAAAATGCTGGGTTTTCTCAGCATATACATGAAAATATTTTATTGACGTAATACTGTTATACAGTAATACAATACAATGTAAGTTATTTTTTCTTTGTTGTCCACAAGTCGTAAAACAGCTGTGTGTGGCTTAGACAAATATTTAAACAATTGATATTCCCAAAAAATAATGATAGAAAATAACATATTCCAAGTATATCCCTACTGAATGTACATGTAGCACCCACCCCATGAAGCGGATCCAGTCCACGAAAAGCACATCCAGCTCATGCGCCCGTGCACTATCAGATGCACAAGGCTTGTAAGTATTTTTTCTGAAAAAAATGGCCACCCTTACAAACCGAACCGACACCATCCAGTGGGGGCGACACACACACTCACACTCCCACAATCCTTCGTGCTACAGTAGAGTAGAAAAAAAAATATAAAGCAGTATTATTATTCGTATTGTGTAATATTATGATTCAGTATAAATGTTTGAAATAAGTTGTACGTATGGGGTATGTAGTACGTGAAAGACTTCAGGCCAGTGCTTTGTTTATCAATGTAGGACAGCAACATTTCTTTTTCTAGTATAATACTGGTGTTGGTGTAGGAATAGAGCTAGGAAATTTTTGAATATGTTTTAAGATTTCTAGATAATGTAATTACATTAGAGAAAGGACGTTTTATTCACCATATCATTTTTCAGTGGGATATAATCGAGGTTTATGTAAAATCGTTAATAAAATCATATTCTGTAATATTTGAATTCTTCTTTTATAGTAACCAACTGTCCCACCCCAACCTATAATTCCATACGAAATTATCGACTTCACCAACTCATAATAAAACGAAAGCAGTTGCTTGGAAGTCAAAATTTGTCTCAATTTTTTTGAATATATTGTTATAATTTACTATGTTGTAATGGTCTTTATGTATGTAAATGGTTTTATATTATAACAATAATTATTATTCTTTAGCTGTTACGTCTGACTTTTACCATATTTTAGTTTATCTTTAATCAATTATTTTTTTAAATGAATGTAACTAACTCATTTAACTTTTTATAAATTATGAATTATCAAAATATCATTAGCTCCGGTGCAAAAAATTTACTCTTAACTGAAAACACAGGTCGGATTCGCTCATAATCAAGATTTTTATTCCTGAAAATTCATTTTTTAATTTCTTGAGAACTTGTACGTTTGTCACCTTCACTTTAATGCAAGTGCAAAATCAATTACAAATACATTGTCATTCAACAAATATCAAATAGTAAGTACTCTCTTTAAAACTACCTCACTTCACTCTTTCTATATTTTTCTTTCAGTTTTTACATAAATACCTGTAGCCTGTCATCTGTCTAAGGACCTCGATACTCTCCTTTACCAAGCCAATTGCATCCAGTAGTCTCACAGAAATCTCCCAACATCCAGACAAGTCTCAGTACGAACTCAATCAAACACCAGGAACCGCAAAGACTTTCCAGCCAAACACGGCAAGGCACCTACCACTTTTCTCTAACAGAACTGCCAAAAACTGATCAGCAGCAAACTACTTCCACGTCTTCCTTCTAAAATTCTCAAGCCACCGATGACCTAGTATTACGAAACTCGACTAGATGCAAGTTAGAAGATGTCACTTCAATAACAAGCTTGGCGAATTAGAACTCCAGCAGATGAAAACCCTTCTATCCACACCACAAGAAGCTTACTGTGCTAACAAACTCGATGTAAACCCCTTCCAGTAAAACCAGTCCCTGCTATCCAATTTATATGATGTAATTGAATGACAATAAACTTAGTTCTGCATCCAATTCCAGAAATTGATTTGGTAGATTGTAACTGTATTATATATGGCACTCTCACCACATTAATTTTCTTCCTCCTTACCATCTCCACATCTGTAAAACTTATAAAATTTTATTTTTATTCTCTTCTCGCAAATTTTAGTTTAATTCGCAACCCTTTACATTCCAAACAGATTAACTTTTTATAAAGGGTTTATTTTAGAAATTTAGCCGCTTACAAAGGTATTACATAATAAATGTAAATGAAGAACTTGAAGTCTTCCCCAAAAATTTATTTTATATAAAAATGGTTAAACGGTTATAATGTGTGCGTGACCAGTTTCGACAAATTGTTATCATCAGACGTAACATTTTTTAAGGGCTAAGGGTAACAGTAGTTAAGATAGATGAAGTTGCAAATAACATTTGTTGCCTGAAGGGCCAAATTAAAATTACAAACTTTTGGAAGGCAATCAATAAGAATGTAACAAATATCATAACATGAATTAAATTTAAGTCAGGTGCACTATCTTTATGTACAGGTATTATAAATGCAAGTTTGAAAGAATTTGGAAAATATCTATTTCTACTGACGGATCTAAAACAAAGCATGCAATGGGTACCGGAGTTTTCTCTGATGATCTGAATCTCCGCCAAAGTGTACCGCTAGGCAAAATGGCCACTGTCTTCCAAGCGGAGGTAATTGGAATAACGCATGGTGCAAAAGCAATTCTTGAAAGAAGAATTGAGAATCAATGTATCGGTATCTTCACTGACAGTAGAGGTTGGTACTGCAGTGCCGTGAAGCTCTCGAGGATCACTCAAAAAATAATGTGGTTTTCCTTGTATGAGCGAAAGGACATGACCGCAACTACGGCAATGAGGAGGCCGATGAAACTGAGAGAATGGCTTCCGAACAATTTCTCTGGGGGCCAGAACCCGCAATCCCTATATCCCTGACAACATTAAGCTCTATGCTATATTAAAAGACTTTAAACAGCTTTATTGATGGGTTAACATGCAAATCTGTCGTCAATCAAGGGCTGCTATTACAGCGCCCTCACCAAAAAGAGCCAACTATTGCTTGCAAATGTCCCGAAGTAATCTTCTACTAGAATAGGGTATCGTATCTGAATACTGCACATTAAACCAACATATGCACAGGCTGGGACTAGTGGACAACTGAAACTGTCGCGTATGCAACGAGGATGACGAGACAGCAGAACACGTTCTCTCCCACTGCTCAGCTTTCGCAAGAGTCAGAGGGTTCATGTTGGAGGACTTCTGGCCCGATATGGTCAGAATCAGAAACATTGTAGTTGCGATCATCCTTAAGTACTTTCAAAGGATTGAATGGCTTGAGTCATACCCAACTTGGAGAGCTGCTAGGAGGTAGCGCAATGTGACCCCTTTATGCAATCTAAGTGCGTGTGAGGTAACTCACTCTCCACATAGAATCCAGCACTGTGTAAACACATTTTTAATGTTGTTAGTTGGTTTGGTTCTGTTTCGCTGTTCTGGATTTAAAGTTTTTCTGTTCAGTTGCTTGAAGTTCAAGTTTTTCACACATTTTATTTATTTTGATCCTATTTTTTTTCTCCACCGCTTTTGATTTTAAGTTTGTACTTTTGAAATTGAAATGGCTGACGTATATCCAAAAATAAATTGGTAGACATCATAATATCTACGGTGAAGCATGATGTAATACTGAAGCAGCAGCGCTGATGTATGCAATAGATTTTCAAATCTCTTCCATCGGATATTTACGTATGTTACACAGCGAGCACGCGATAATCTACGCTATTCGTGGTCGTGGATCCGATAGACTCCAAAGAAGTCGGGGCGCAGAAAAACAGGTAATGGAACTGATAGCAAACGACCCAACATTAAGCACAAGGAGCATTGGTCGTTAGTTAGGCATATAATGTGGTAGTTTGGTGTACCCTCATCATTTTGAAAAGGGGCAGGCATTTGCCCGTGAAGACTCATAAAGGCGAGTTCAGTTTTGGCAGTGGCTTCTCCAACAATCCAAACATTCTGAACCCGGTTCTATTGACTGATTACATACATTCTCACCAGGCATGATATTTTTAATTTTCACAACTACCATCATGGTCAGTGGAGACCCCACATACTATAAGACAATTCCACTTTGAGGAGAGATATTTAGTGAATGTATGGTGTCATAATCAATGGGTCTTTAATAGGTGGCCCTAATATCCCACCTAGAACAACCAGCCTCGATTATTTCAATGTTATTAATGATTTAGAAAATCGTTTAAAAGTCGTACTTTCGTCAATTCCACAAAGAGTGTATTTTAAGCATGACGAAACTCCCTGTCACTATCACGTAGAATACGAGTTTTTTAACCCTGAATTTGCAGATCGTTGAATTGAACGTGGGAGACCAATATTGCTAGCGCCCGGTAGTCCCCATATAAATCTAATGGATTTTATATGAGGGGCTTCATGAAAATTTTGATTTATCGACCAGGACTAACAGAACCGCGAAATGTCAAGGGGTTGCGGCAACGAGTCTATGGCGAGACAGTAGCACAGATACTACAGCAAGATGCAATAGAACGAGCCTGTCAATCACTGCTAAGACGAGGGCGACTTACTTATTACGCCACGGATTTAACTGCGAGCATTTGCCTTAAGCAGAGCAGCAGTACCCAAAGATAAGGTGCAACTAAATGAGTTTTTCTTATTACTTAAATTTTTATTTTAATATAGGGCATGTGATTTATACCATCATGTGTAACACCCCTTTAAAATTTCTACCCCAAGACCGCAAACACTCCATATAGTACAATTAACACCATTTTAATATTTTTCTTTTTCCTCTTCAATTAGGCCAGTGGCCTGTTTTAACCATTAAGTCGTGGTTCTATGAGCATTAATTGCTCATAAGCCCGGTTAGGAGGCTAACCTTTCCTGCCGAAACTGAGGAAGCGTTTTCTTGTTAAGGGTTAATGGCTACCACAGGTGTAGCGTGGTAGCCGGAGAGCTTACGATATTTAAAAATCCTTATGTAGTCACTCACAATCGAACCCGAACCGGTCACCTGAAACTCAGTGTTGCTTGCTCGGCCATGCGCTCTTCATATTTAGATTTGCAATCTTAATTTCTGTTACATATATTTACTAAGGAAGTAAATAAATCAGTTGATGAGTTTTTCCGGAAACTGTTACCTAATGTAGGTTTTTTGCTACTATTTTGGCATGGATATTTACAACAACCATCATGAACGATGTGTTTGTTTGTACATTATATTTCAAGCAAGTGAAATAAATAATTTTACATGTATGAGATTTTTGTTTGAGTGTGGTAATTAATACTAGCTTTTCACGTACGTCTGCTGTCTTTATATTTATCTTACAGCTTTTGTACAATATAATTCTAAAATTGTTAACTGCCATAAAACTGTAATGCAATGTCTATAAAAGTTTGTCTGGTTAAAACGGCTTTGAATAATGCCGCTTTTTAAGCATTGTGGAATGTGTTATGGTTTTTGTCGGCATTTGTATTACCGGTCAACCTATTTCCGACAGCTTTACTATATTTAACTTAAAAATTGTAAACAAATTTGTTCTCAATGTCATAATGTAAATCATTTTGATTGGATTCGTGTCAACGGATGGCCCAGCAAGCAAATGCTCTTCTCTCAGGTGGCCGGCCCGGGTTCGAATCCTGGCAGACTCTAGAAGGATTTTAAGAAAATCGTACGCTCCGCGACTACCCCGCTAACACATGTGGTAGTCGTTAACTCCTATACAAGGAAACTCTTCCTCGCTTTCGATGGGGAGGCTAGCAACTTACCCGGCCTACGGGTAAAGAGGGCTCATAGAACCACTTTATGGTTAAAACAGGTCACTGGCCTATAATAAGAGAAAGAAGGATTAGTTTCATCTACAATGGTTTATTAGCAGGAACAGGATGACTGAAATTTGTTTGAAAGTAATGTGGTTAATCTTAAATTAATTAGTGTTTGTCATAACACAATGATGGGGCAAAATTGCTCATTAAAGGTACTTGCAAAGCCGTCTTGACCAGACACTCTATAGAATTAGTAGACATCTAGAAGGAAACGTTTTAGTTACTTGTGCATAATTGTAGTTTTTAGTCACTGAAACCGATTATAAGGTAGTATATTAAAACACAAGTTGCATAAGGCATGATTATGTAGCAGGCGTTTCAGTTTAGAAAGGAAAAGTGCGACAATAGGTCTTACCTACTTTGCAGAAACAAATCAAATCCTTTGAATTTTGATATTTTGTAAATGTGACAATCTGCCAGTTGTTTGAAACATTGTTTAGATGAAAACAATCTGTAAAGGGGTTTACACGGAACTTTCCTTGCAAGTGGAGATTTTGATACTAAAATTTTTGAAAATATTAAAGAAAAAATAGAATTTTATTTTTTAAGGTGTTCGTCCTGTATATGGTGGGTCCAAAATATTTTTTTTCATGAAGGGTAAAACTCTCAGCTGTGTGAAAAATATTACTTTTATTTAACTTATAAGTTATCCAGGCAAAGCAAGAACAGACAGAATTTTTTGTAGGTGTTCAGTACATCCTGTATATATTTGTCGGTTCAAGTTGTAATGTAGCATGCTGTGAAAATGCTTAATTATTTTCAATTAATATCCAGATATCTAAAGGGTATCATGGGATAACAAGTGTAAGTGAATAGCTGGTGGCAGTAAATATTAGCAACCAGATGGTTGTTTACTGCAACTGAAAAAGTTTCTATATTTTGAGTAATCTCAGTCTAATTAGTCACGTTAAAGGTCTAATATCCCTTTAATTGTGAGAATAATATTGAAGTTTGGTACGTGTTAGCAAGAATAGCTTTCTGCACGATCAAAGTCTGACCAAGGAGTCACAATTATTATTCGCATAGTGATTTGGAGATTAATAGAAACCATTTCAAGTGGTTATTGGTGTTTAAGTCATCAGTTAGTGAGAGTGTTTGTGTTTGTGGCATGCTGCACTACCGTTTAACAAAATATTAAACTAATCTCTGAAACTTCTTTGTGGCGTGAATTCATAATTCATATTCTTATTTGGGTATTTCGTCACTCTGCAAAAATATTAAATAACGAAAATATTAAGAAAAAAAGCTAAGTTCTTGTTCGTTTTAATTGTTATTTGTTGATAACGAGGGCAGATTGTCCCTCGAAACGTTCGTTCTTAATATTTTCGTTATTAAATATTTTTAATTTGCAGAGTGGCGAAATACCCAAATAAGAATATTAATTAAAATATTAAACTGTCACGACAGCTACAACCAGTTTTTATGGGTCTTCGACATCTTAAAGGAGATGCTTGACGACTGTGATCAGTTTGGAGCTGATATAGAAACACACTTCAGGTACGAGTTCATCTTTGAGAAGGTTAGTGTATTTTACTAACAGTTTGGTACCGCAAAATTAGAATAAAACATTGTATTTTAGATTTAGAGAACATTTAGAATATTAAGTTTTCCAAATTTGAATTGATTTGAGTACTTGACGTTTTCGAATTTGATATTTAGAAATTGTATTATTTTTGGTCTAGTTATCTTTAAGAAAGTTTAACTTCACATTTTTGGAAAAAGTAATTTAATTAAATATTTTGACAACTTTTAGTTTGATTATTAAATGTAATGTCAAGCCAAACATATTAATACACTATAACTGAATTAGAAGGTTCAATGTCAAGTACTAGATAGTGTGATTTAAAAAGCAAGTCAAATTGATAATAATTTGATAATTCGAAATACAATTCTAAAGATATAATTTATATTAACAATAACTCATTCAGCTGAGAAGGAAATAGAGTTCTTAATTGCTAAATAAGCTGGCTAGCCGAGGTACATTTAAAAAGATTTAAATGACATAATTTCAATGTCATATATTTATTGATGAGATATGTCAATTTAGAATTCATTTGAAAGTAACAAGGTAAGTGCGAAATATATTATTATTGATACTACTTCTGTTCAATAAGCAAATAGGGTAGATATCTTAATTTAATTATTATACATAAAAAACCCGGTAGAGGGGTGGTGTAATAAAGTCAAGTAGACATAATCCGCATGCAAAATATCGTCGTCCTCCAACAAATAGTTTTTAAGCTATACCGCCAACAGACGGGCAGACAGACGGACGTACAGGCAGATGAAATTGAGAACATCTGTTATTCATCATCTAAGACCATGAAACGTGAAGATCTGAAGAAATCTCGCAGGGTAATTTTTTCTCGATTACAATACCTCATTTGTTTTTTGTACGAGGGAAGTAAAACCAAACTGTCTTTTAATAATCACATTAATACATCAAAGTATTTTGTTGCAAAGAGTATATTAAATACCCCTGCTGTACTATAAATTTTACCATAACGCTTCCATGTTCAAAGTAACTAAAAAGATGTACCATCCCAATGTGTAAAATGAAGACGCGATGTTGCAATATTGGTTAAAATTGAGTTAATAATCGAGCTAATATGACTCATTCAGTTTTAATTCTTATAATTATTTACTTGTTATATTTATTTAGTATTGGAATTTGTTAATCATCCTGAGAAACTAATACATATAAACACAAATTGGTACACATCTTAAAGATCGTTCGACTAGCTAGGGGGAAGGGCGAGGGGAAGGAGGGAGTTTCAAGTACGATAGTGATATTAAAAATAATTGTATATACAGGAAAAATTCTTGTTGTTGTTATGGGTGCCACCTCGTGTTGATAAGCCAGTGATATAAACGGAATTTCACCAGGAAAGCCTCCTCGGAGTTGGAAGATATGTGGGATCACTCCGAAAATTCAACTTATCTTGCTTTCTCTTTTTCCTTAAAAAGGTTATTTTACTTCAATAAAACGGGTTTTTTGGGGCACAATATAGGACGAGACAAGTGGACTGATTACAATATCCGGTAAAAACCCGAAATAAAGTTCTCCAACACCCCAACGGTCATTTTAATTAATAAAATTATTAGTAAGAGTGGTTGCAATGTCTCAGACTTTGCTGCTTTTCGTTTTAATATATTATCTGCATTTATTTATACTCATAAAGTTCATGTTGCTCTGTTTATATTATGCGATTTTTGAAATAGTACATCCTGAATTACTTATGGGTAGTATTTCCAAAGTTTCCGTTTGTCAAAATGGCACATACAGCATGCTGCCTATTAACAATTCGATGGAAGATAGAAATATTTTGACAGTTTGGAATTACCAAATGTCTCCTATTTATTTTAATGTTACTAGAAAGAGTTGATGTAATATCTCACAATTTGTTGCTTTTTATATTAATATTTTATCTGCTCTCCTCCACCTCTATTAATTTCTGTTGCTGTGTTTGTAGTACGAGACTAACAAAATAGTACATTCTAAGTTTTGTAGGGTTTATATTTGTTGAGTTTTCGTTAGCGAATTGTCGAAAAGGCCGGAATAACCAAATGCCACATTTTTTCTATTAAAATGATTAGCAAGGGCGGGTTTAATGCTTCACAATGCTGCTTTCTATAATAATATTTTATCCAGGCTTTTGCACGCTCATCATTAATTCTGGTTTGTTTACAGTATGTAATTAACGAAATAGTACACCCTAAATTTCGTTTATTTCCTCTTGACTTGTTGAACGGTCATTACTGTCGTCTGAATTGACTCGGTAAATAAGTTCTTACAGGTCAGGTGCCTGTAAAGTTTTACTGTCGTCTGAACTGACCGGTAAAAGAGTCTTTACAGGCCAGGTGCCTGTAAAATGCTGCTATCGCGACTTTACAATTACCTTGTTTTTTAAAAATTACATCCTTCATTAATCACTAATATTAATTTTCAGGATGTTCCTCAAGAGGAAATAAAACGTTGTACGCGGCTCGCTTGCAAACAGCCTTTATTGGGGCTCACCGGATTACAGGGCTCGCTCCTACGTCGCTCTCCCTGCAAATTATCCGGCTCGCCCATAAAGGCTAATTTACTAAGCTTGTCATGTAAATAACTATTACAGTATTTCCGCTTGCTAATTGTCAAAACGGTGCAGACAGTGTCCTCGCGTATTACCAACGGATTATCGCGCACCCGTAAATGACTAGATAATATACAGGGTGTCCCAGAACTGCCTCCCCACCGATTAGTCTAAAATTCGGAGACTCCTGTAGAACAGTTTTTAAACAACACAAAATACTAACTTTCTCCCTTAGTACACAGTTCCTCCAGTAAGAAGTTATAGGGCCTTGAAGTTCAATTTTTTATTTTATTTTTTTATGTTAATTTCCTCAAATGTAGAGATATCGATTTGAGTTTTGGTGCACATACTTACTATTATGTACTGCAATAATGATACAATTTTCGTAAACTAGATATAACTGTAAGAGAAACTTTACCTATCTTGGAAAACTTTTTTAGCTCTAACTTTGTTAGATGTAACATGTTTTTAAATTTAAGTTATTATCCGAAAGAGAATTAAAAAGCGTAAAAAGAAAGTGCTCTTAGTTCATAAGCGTGAACGCAACTGTTTACCTTAAAATGCCCATCAAATGTTCTTGGTTGTCATTAAAACGTGTAAGTATCAAGTAGCCATGATTACAAAAACAACGGGCAATGATTGTGATCTAGTAAACAACAATAATAAATCAATTAATGAGGTCGGTAACCGATAATAACTTAAAATTTAAATAAATGTTATAAGTAACAAAGTTATATAGGGCATTCGGTAAACACAAAAACATTTAAAGTGTTTTGAAGTTGGCATGTGCATATAATTTTTGTACTAGGGATTCTGTATTTTGTTTTGCAAAGGTTTTCACACCTGTATACAGGTAGATTTGAATTTAAAAATGGCAATTAATATTTCTGATTGTCAGTGTCAAAATAGATATTTTTTTAGAAATTCTCATCTAAAGTTTTATAAAATGTAATAAAAATACGGAAAAGGATTCCCAAAAACGTGATCCTACTAATTACAAGTTTTTCAAAATTCCACGCATTTTGGTAGTGTCGGAGCGAATTACCAAGATCGTTAGAACCTCCAAGGCATTTATTTCTCAATACAACACAAAAACAGTAAATAATATTTTCTCAAAAACAAAACAAAAAAACTGAAAAACTAAATCAAATCAATCTCATATACAAAATACCCTGTAATAATTGTGAACTTAATTATGTGGGTCAAACAAAACAGTTATTAAAAAGAAGATTATATAATCACAAAAGAGATTGTAAAATTAACATTTCCCACGATGGAGAAAAAACTGCCTTGTGCACACATCATTTCAACACAGGCCACAATTTTTTTTAAACGTAAAAATATTAGATTTTAAATCCAATTACGAAAAAAGATTATTGTTGGAAATGATGCATATTAATAAAGTAGAAAAAAAGGTTAATCAAAAATCAGACTGTCAGAATCTGAACAAATGTTATATTAGTATTCTAAAAGGTTATTGAAATGCTTGAATTTTATCATTGTGATAGGTTGACAAAGGTTTACCGCTAATTGATGTTTTTTTTAAATGTTAGTTTATGTAATTTAATTGTATTCTTAGCCTATCGTGGAGGTATGTGGGTATCTCTACTAGCATAAATGTTTTGCTCGAACTTTTTAACGTCTTGTACGAATTATCAGGCTGCGCCAAGTTGGCCTTCACTGCGTTAAATATTAAAAGAATTGCATTTGGTCCCAGTTCACGGAATGGTACGCTTGAAATTACAAATAACGAGGTTAATTGCTAGTGCAATTAATGGCAGGGAGATAAATACTTACATACCTTGTCTGATGACTGGGTAAGATTAATTTTCATTGTTAATTAAGTACAGTTTTGGATGTTGTGAGATATTTATATATGTAAACACTTGCATGATAGGAGTAAGAACTTTGATTGTTAATTTTAATGTATTTTTAGCCCTGAGGAAGGCAACAAAAATTGCCGAAACGTTGGCCTTGTATCGAATGGTATAATTGGAAAATAAAGAAGTCCAAAATAGTGCTCGTAATTATTTAACATCAATAAAAATACCTATTAATAACCGCTACGTCAATAGTATCCAACACAGTATTTGTATAATACCCTTAAAAGTAGTTAACTACAAAATTTACGACAGATGGGATACCCTTAACCTATTGGTTTCTATCGGCGCTTATCTACATGAATTCAATTAAATTTATATTGCTTGCTTTACAGTATGTGACTAACGAAATAGTACGTGCTGAGTTTTGTTGAATTTAAATTTGCGAAGTTTCCATTTGCGAATTTCTAAAACGCCGCAGACCAATACCACCCGAAGAACAAGACCGCAAGCTTTCTCGTGACACCAGCACAGGTAGGTCGAATTGGCTAATGATCTAATTTATAGAGCATCTTATCTCAATGCTTGAAGATCTATAAATTCAATCAGGAGTGCTGTGATCTTGTTCTTCAGGTAGTATTGCTCAGACAGAGTTCTCGAGTATCTGTAAAGGACTAGAAAACAATATGGAATAATAAAGTGCGGCAGTTTTTATTATTAAAATGATTTTAGGAAAGACAGTTGTCATGATTCACTTTGCGTTATTTCTTAAACGAGGATTGCTCGAGTGCTGAGTGCTAATAGATTGTTTAGATAATTCCATGGCATCCCTGATTTTTGTAAAAGTGCTAGTTTGATTTTTTTTGCATTCTTTCGGTTCCGGAAAATGGAAAATTGTTAGCAAAAGTATGAATGGATATAGTATTTTTTTTCTCTACAAAAAATTTATTTACACTAAAGCTCTAAAATAATTAGGGAAGCAAATAATTGAACATAAAGGATTTACTATGGACATTAGGCTATATATAGCAAATAACGGACGCGGTTATTTGTATATCGGCCGTATACCGTTCAAGATTTTTTCTTAATGCAAATTTATACATTTTAAGAAATTAAACATAATGTAAAGGGCACGTGAATTTTAGTAGCTGGCGTCGTTATGATCCTTAACTGCCGGTGGCTATTAAGAATGACTTTTCATGTGTTTGTTTAGTTCAGTTAAAATACCGTTAATGACTATTTATTTTGTATTTCTAATTATTCAGCTTGTAGACTGAGGTAATAATGCTTACGTTTGTTGCCCTTCTTATGTATTGAACTTCTGAAAGTTAGATTCCATTTAACCGATATATGTTTACCCTTCGGGCACTTGGTACTTGTTCTTGGAGTAGTTCTAGGGACGTACTTCGAATGCTCAATAAAGATGCCTCCAGAGCCTAAGACTTTTTGTGTTTTATACTATAATAGCCTTTCGTATGTCTTTTACATTAATTTTGATGGAACCCTAAATCGGCTTCCTAATATTCGCTTCTGCTTTGGTCAGGAGTTGTTTGCAGCTTGTTAGACCAATTTCTAACAAGCTAAGTTAGGAATATAGAGAGAGAAACAACTGCCTGTAGGCAATCATAATTTAATAAATTAATTATTTATTAATATTAAGAGTAAACGACAAATGTATACAGTTTTTCAAGGAAATTTGATTTGCTACTAATGGAGCATTTTCACTTTTCATAAGCGCATCAATTCAAGAAATTGATAGTTGCTTAGGCATCAGCTTTTATTGATCAAAATGGTTTCCTCAATATTTGGGTTCTGTTTTGCTTTGATAAAAATTCTAATAGTAACTTCTATTTTGATTCGAACAGCTTGCGCTAGGTCAGTTTCTCATACTGTCGATAATTTCCATCCTTCCTGTTTTTCAGAACCAGGTAAGAATTATATTTTGTTACGGATATTTTGGAGCTTCCCCTGTACTAGTAAAAGTTTTTTAGATAAATTTTATTTTTAAGTATTAATAGGTGGTTTCAACTGGTAATTTTGCATGCATTAGTATCGACCTAGCTAGTTGTATTTTAGTTTTAAACATTTCGTTATAATTAATAGATGGTTTCGCATGCAACTCCCTTAGAAATCGACTAGATTTTCATCATTTAAATTTATTCTGCCCAAATCCATTTACATTTAAGCCTGGTAGTTAGCCAACTTTAGGCGCATTTATTAGTGCCCTGGCCTGATTTGTTGCAAGAGCAATGTTGTTATCTTATGGTGCAGACTACTTTTTCAGGAGGTTTTTTTTGTGGTTCCTATTGCCCAAATTTTGGAAGGTTTTGATATCTTGGAATTTGTAGAACACTTGACTGCCTTCTCACGTTCTTTTCTATTCTAAATGTTCGTGCAAGCTGGTTGTGAGCTGGCAGTTTGGTGCTTCGAATAGCCCTTTGGCTTGGCTTATCTCCGATAGTTTTATGGAGGATCTAGAAGCACATATGCCTGTTATAACGTTGGTAATTATTAGTTTTGGTTGATGTACTTACATCGTTCGCGACTGCGGACTTATTTCGGGCCAACGTTACCCCCTTGCACGTTCGCTCTGGCTACCCTCCAACAATAGGTAAGCTAACGCTAGCCCTGGCTTCTTAATCAAGAGCTTACTTGGGATTTTTTGTACGTTTTTAGCCATTTTCCGTCAGGATTAATCTTCTGTTAAGATTAATTTTTGCTGGGATTAAATATCGCGATGTGTACCTGGAACTAACCAATTGCATTTGTATTTCGCAACCCCATTGGACTCCGCTAAGAAGCAAGAGCCCGCACTACGCCTACATGCAATCCACCCGCTGCCTACATTGGCATCGACGCAGGGCTGCCTTCGTCGCTCGAACCGCTATCAACAGCTGATGCCCTAACCTCTGCTGCCCCAGGTGCCAGTCTGCCAAGGAAGCAAGCGGAATGATTAGATTTGGATGTATATTTCTTCAGGCAAAACACGCGTATAAATATTAATCGTCTCGCCTGGTATATTTGTATTAGAATAGGCAAACGTTTAGTACAGTTAAAACTAGGGCATTTGTAAATCGTCTCCCCTTGTGTACCTTTGTTTAGGTTAGGTGAATCGTTAGTACAGATCTACGAGGGCAGGTTATATGCCTCGTTCTATTGTAGGTGTTCTCGTTTAGATTTATGTTTGGGCTTGCTGCAATAGTTGTGCTGCCACTTTTTAAAAACTACTGATTAAAGTTATTTAGGCTTACCAGAGGTCTGTCGACCTTGACATCGGGTCATGGGTACGAATGTGTGGGAGGTTTCGTTTATATTTAGCCACTCTCAAAGCTTCACAGCGCGACCTTCTACAAATTAGAGTAACGTAGCACTTCGAGTTTTGAAAGCATCTTAGTAGAATTGTTCTATTTACTTACCCTGTAGCACGTGATAGCCGTGTTTGACGGCCTTGCCGCGACATTTATTCGGTCCCTTTCTTGTGTCGTGGGTCGTACTCCGCCATTTGCGTTCGAAATTACAACTCGAAATTAGTCAGCAATCTGTCGGCTGTGGCTCGTGAACCGAGCACGGTGGCCTCTTGGTCAAATTTAAGTTACCGTGAACCGATTACGCAAATTTGTTTTACGCTTGTTTCAAACCTGCTAAGAGCATATTCATGAACTTGCTGTAGTATTCATGGATACCCTGATGTCTTTACACTAAGGAACCTCCACGTTATCGTATGGCCATACGAAACGCACGGTGTTTCCGCAAGTTAGAAATTTTGAGCGTTGCCTTAATGTCAATTCGAGCTAACATTCGGGGCTAAACTTTAGCTAGGAAAAAATGAACTTTCATTGCTCTGTACCGGCGTATTACGTCCAAATTTTAAAGTGTTCGTTTTGTCTACCATATATTTGCCTAAATATATTTATTTATATTTATACTTGCATGCGCGTGTAATGCACTATAGTACCTACTGTTGAATAAAAGCTGGTAAGTTATTGGTCTTTGATAATTTGTTTGATCTGCTGGATTTATCTTTTACCTTGTAGAGGTCCGGCGCAAGGAGTACACAACGTCGATGACCTGGCGCCCTTTCTCTTTGTATTCTTTTTTAGCGTAGCTGGAACCTCGACCCTTCTCGGCGAGTTAGCCCAATTCGGCCGATATTCACCAGCCGACAAAATATCTAATATAACTTTCTCCAACAGGTAAGGCCAAACCCTTTATCCTTCCTCACAATTTATGGAGTAATATATAGTGTATTTCAAAAATACCTTTCATCACCAGATGCTTGGGTGAAAAATACAGGGTGTCTCAAAAAGAATGAGACACCGACTAGTCGTAGATTCCTTAGGTTATAATAATTGCAGCAACTTTTTGCCTTTATGCGATAACGTTATGCAGCCTGATAACACAGAAAATCAACAGTGTCTTTGCATGTTAGAGAGTTTTGGATTTACTCAGTTAATTAATAAAAAACCTACTCGAATAACATTTCAATTTCAAACACTTTTGGATCACATTTTAGTTATCAACTCAGATTTAATTGTTGCTTCGGGTACTAAACACGTAAGTTCTTATTCTGACCATTAACTAGTATTTCGTAAGACTTTTACTGAAATAAATAATCCTTCGCCTATCACACGAACTTTCAGAGACTTCATAAAGTTTGATCTTGAAAGTTTCACAACTTACCTTCAATCTATCCACAACTTAAATAATATAAACGTTAAGGTTGATTATTTCAGCGATAACATGATAGATTTGTTTGACATCTTTACTCCTTTTAAAACATCTGTATTTAGAAAATCAAAAGCCACTTGGATGACTGATACAGTTAGATTAATGGTGAGTCTGAGAGATGCGATTTATAAACGTTTCAAAAAATACCACAAACAAAAGCAATGGAGCTATTACGAGGGCCAAGCTATAATTATTATTGAGAATAAAACAATCTACTAGGCCGTGAAAACAAAACATACAGTATTATTTAGAGTCACTCTTTATCTGTTATTTAAGGTTTAGTTGTTGAAGTTATGTTAGTTAGAACCCGAGTTGTTATTTTTTTAAAATGGAATTAACCAAAGATCATTATCGACTCATGATTTATTATGACTTTAAAAGATGTTTAAGCGCTTATGGGTGCAAAAAGAATTTAGACTCGGCTTTTAGTAAATACGCATCTTCTTTTGTTACACTTTACCATGGTATAAAGAATTTTAACTCGAAAAGAATTTTGTTCAGCATCAAAAAGGAGCAGAGCATGCTCCTACGACCGTTACCGAAAAAAACATTGCTGCTGTTAAAATAATTGAAGAGGGCGATAAAGCCACTTATGCAGTAATAGAGCATCAACTTAATATTAGATCTTCAGCTGTTAATACAAGCGTACACTATCACCAACATTTAAAAAAATATATCAATCGTTTAGTGCCGCATTGGCTTTGTAATTCCTAAAAAACTGAGCCTTTCAGAATTGGCCATGAAACTTGATATCTTCTAACTGATGGCAAACAAACATTTTTTTTCAATATTCTGATGAGTGACGAAACTTATATTCCCATTTTCGACATACCTACCCGCCAAGAGAGGCCTGTATGAGTTCAAGAAGGCCAAGAAGCAGCGAGCTATGAAAAAAGTTATGTATGCGGTATTCTTTAAAAGTACGGGTCTAGTCCATGCAATTAAGATAGATGGACAAAAGACAGTTATAGCTACGTACATGATACACTGAAAAATGTTTGGCTGAAATGTTCAATTGAGTTCCAGAGAAGGAAATTATGCTACATTATGAAAACGCATCGCCCCATAAGGCTGCTTTAACACTGCAGGTTTTGACTGGAAAAAATATAAAAGAAATAAAACACCCGCCGTGCTCCCCTGGTTTAGCAATGTGCTACTTTTGGCTATTTTATGGGCTTAAAAGACATTTGCAGATAGAAGGTTTTCGTCTGAGGAAGAGATTAATATCGCAGTTCATGATTATTTGGACGGCGTTCCTAAAAAAATTAAATGAAAGAGTGCTCAAGTATATTAATGCTGAAGGGAATTACTTTGAGCTTATATAAAATAAAATCCTAAAAAATGTTAACCGTTTTCTTTATTCTCAATAATTGTAGCTTGACCCACGTATAAGTCTCTTCGAAATCTAACTACCAATGCTATCAGAAGTGAAAAAAGCGTATTTAGCTCATACATTAATCCACAGCAGTCCTAAAAGATTTTGGAATGACTTACAACGTTGTGGCATACATTCAAAGACAAAAAATCAGAATATTCCTCAACATCTTTAAGATGTTAATGCAATTAATTCATATTTTAATTTAATTCAGGGGGTGGAGGTGCCTAGTGTGGAGGTCTTGAAAGTGTATAAAAATACTAAACAAAATGTAACATCAAAATTTCGTTTTACTGTCGTTTCTGCCGATGACATTACTAAAATAATTTTTGCCATTAAATCTAAATCTTCTGGTAATAACAATATAAATATTACTATGATACATTTATGTTGCCCATTTTTAATACCAGGTATAACTCATATTATTTTTTGTTTATTAAATTGTACATTTCTGGATGCTTGGAAAATTTCTAATATTATTCCAGTTTCTAAAACCAGTAATCCGCAAGAAAAAGAAGATTCAAGACCTATCAGCATACTACCTGTTTTATCAAAAGTCTTGGAGAAAGTCATTGAACTTCAAACTCGTGACTATTTAGAAAAGAACTTGTTGATGCCAGATTATTAGTTAGGTTTCCGTCGTAAGTACAGTAGTTGTTGTTCTGCACTTTTAAACATAACTGATGACATCTTGAAAGCTTCTGACGATGGTAATTTCACAGTGTTGATTCTGCTCGACTTCTCAAGGTTTTCGATACTATCAGTCATGAAATACCTAATGCTGTACTTCGCTACTACAGATTTGGCGAAGTAGCTTTAAATCGAATTAAAGCTTACTTGAAAGATCGTCAGCAATGAGTGTTATTGGAAGGCAGGCGTTGAGATTCATGTAGAGTGATATCCGGTGTTCCGCAGGGATCCATACTAGACCCTCTACTTTTCACATCATACTCTAGTAATTTATGTACTTATTATTTAAATCATTGCCAATGTCATCAATATGCAGATGACAAGCAGATTTACATGTCATTCAAGCCTTATGAATCCCAGGCTGCTTGTGTTGCTATTAATGATGATTTAAATAGGCTGTCAGGCTTACATTTATTTAATATTAACCCTTCAAAATCTAGTTTGATGGTATTTAGTAGTTCAAACTCAAAAGCAACATTTTTTAGGTGCTTTTCAAATAAAAATTAACGGCGAGAGACAGATCCCTTACAAAGATTCAGTAAAAAATTGACCATAACTTTAGGTTTCGAGAACATGTTAGCACCTGTATACGTAAAGCATATGGCAATATAAAACTTCTTTACAGTAACAGGCATGCTTTGAGCAGAAAGGTCAAAAGGCTGTTATAAGAATCGTTAGTCTTGTCACATTTCAGCTATTGTGCCATATTGTATCGTTCATGTATCGATAAAGCAACATCTAAAAAATTCAGTTAGTCCAAAACTCTTGTTTAAGGTTGATACACAGCATTCGTCGTCGACAACACATTTCGCACAAAATAAGCCAGACCAACTGGTTAAACATGGAACAACTGCGCTTTTTACATGATGCTGTATTTTTTCCGAAAATTATATTGTTCCACTCGTCTCCATACCTCTATTATAGAATTTGTTATCGTACTGACGTCCATAACTTGAATGTAAGATATAGAGGCTTGCTAAGCATTGATTTGCATCGCACCGAAAGTTTTAAGAGCAGAAAAGTCATTTGATCACCATCGTATTTGCCATTCAGCGGCATATATTACTTATTTAATTTTTTGTATATGTATGTATTGCTTTCCCATTTTCTGTTTTGAATTTGTATGTTTATTTATATTACTTTGAAATGAAAAACAAAACCCTATCATTATTATTATTTATTATATTTATTTATTATTAAAGTCACCAAATGGCTCGTAATTTTGGTAATAACAAGAACACCGTGTTTGACATTAAGAAACGATGGGAAGTTGATGGAACGCTGCCAAGACGACCATATTCTGAAGGCCAAATGATTTTATTCCTAAATAAGACGTTGCTTTGGTTGATGTGGAGTTAAACTGTAAAAAATATTTAGAAGCAAAGTTTTCAGTCACAAAATTCGGAATTATGGAACTCCATCGAAGAAGTGTGACAGGAGATGAGACTGGACGAAAATTGTATAAAATCTTCGTTAATTCCTTAAAAACTTCAGCAAGGTATTGAGATAACGGTGCTCCTGTAAAGCACTAGAAAATTTTCTATTCCTAATTTAAATCGTTTTCTTTTATTTGAAAATATTATTAGATTATTGAAAACAATACAAGTTGAAATTCGTAAAAATTGATCGTTTTTAAACAAGTTACAATAAAGAAACGGTATTGTCTACCAGTGATAAATTAATATTATAATGTTCAGATTTCCATACAGCTTAAATATTCCGAAACGCAGTCATAAAACTTCCGCAAGATAATTTGCATGCAATGTTACGTATTGCAATGGATTATTCGAATGAATTTTGATGTTAATACAAGTAATTAATAAATAAATAACCCCTGTACAATATTGTTTTATTTCGACTGATTAAAATTTACTTCAGTTTCCACTGGATTCGTTAATTATTAATTCAATTACCAGTATTATGCCCTCAAATTATAATTCGCTCATCTGCACATTAATTCTATAAAAGCTAGCTAGGCAAAGTAATAAAGCTCAAATCTCATAAGGTTGGGTTCCCTGGATTGTTAATATCAAAATTAGTGTGATACGCCACTGGGTTGTGAAATTTACTACAAACTCGCAGACGCGATTTGCTCTGTCAAAATACTGCCCCAAATCAGTTTTAATATAATGCAGTTCGCGTTGTGAAAACTTATTTACAAAAAGAAATCTCATGAGCAATTTATCAGGGAAGTTTAAAGTTCTCGCGCCTTCAACTGCGTCACTTTGTCTTTTGTTTTAGGCGAAACCTCCACTTGCTTGTTTATGGACGCCTACAGGCAAATGTTTTTTCTAACCTTAAAATGGGATTTTTATATGCAAATACTGGATAAACGGCTTTTGATGGACGGTTAAACTGCCTGGATTCAGCTTCCTTAGGTCGTATTCTTGCTTGTATAATAATTTCCCGGCTTCTACGCCGACAGTTTAATCAAAACTAACGTGCCTTTTTCTGCATCAACGGTGGCTCGTTCGGCTCTTCTGATGCTCGGCGCCTGAAGCTGGGCCCCCGGGATGCTGGAACTGCTGTGACGGCTTTCTACACGAAGGGCGGATATGCTGACCTCCAAATCTCCTGTTCAGAATCTCAATTATGCCCACAACTGATAATCGGGACTCTGCGCTCTTGCTGCCGATGTCTTCGGAAGGTGGTAGCAGACGAAATTTATTTTATGAGGTGGATTTTGCTACCCACACGTTCACTTAAGCACTGGTAAATTCTGAAAACGCTGGTGTACTTTATATTAATAAATTTTTATGTTTAGTATATAAAAACCTAATTTATTTGGAGACACAAAAAAGCTTGTCATTCATATAATTTTATTTAATCAATTCTCTTTTTGGTCTTTCACAACAATTGCCTATCTACATTTATAAAACGGAAATTGACCAAATATAATTCAATTACTTATAAAACTATATTTTATTTATATTACAGTTCTGTACAAAAATCCTTATTTTTAAAATTTGTTTTTTCAATTCTGGATTTAAACTAAGTCATAGCGCCACTCACTTTGTGTTTTAAATTGTCTTTCACCCGCGAAATTCACTGACTTGTTTGTTTTTACCACTTTTGTTCCATATCCTGCTGTGTGTGTTTGTCTTGCATTTTTAAATAACTGTTTGCTTTTCACCCATTTTCAAATATTGCTGTTCAATAATACAATAGTCACGTTACGCCTGGTTCATGCTCTTTGCACCGTATTAGAATGATTCTGTTGCTCTTACCTTTTATTTAAAAAGCTCATAAACATGTTCTTATTTAATTATCCTGACATCTATGCTTCATTTAACACGCACATATTGTAAACCTTTTTAAGACAGTTTTATTCAACCGGGTTCGGCTTTAACTTGCACAAACCTCTTATATTAACTAATTTAACATTATTGACTTCAATCTATGAAAAGCGAGCTCTGCCCTTTGCCTGCTTACTCAAATAATTCCATTGCTACCGGCCATCTTTGCAAATGTGACTACGGATTGACATTTATGTGCTAATTATTGCAGTTGCTTGAACTACCCCAACTCTGTGCTTTGTGACTTGCTTTATTTATTTATGCAGCAAGCAGAGTTAAGTAGAGGGCTCAATACCACCTCAGTATATAACCATAAACATTAGTAATGGTACATTTTAATTTTACAATAGCAATATGCTTGATTTATCCCTTCCCATGATTAGCAAGGCGGCAGATTTAAAATACCAGAAAATAACAAAAAACATTTGAAGCAAATATTGAAATAAATTTACATCTTTGCAACAGTTTTTACACAGAATTGAAGGGTCAATTTTCATTTTAAATAAGTAAGTGATGATTCTATATTATTTTAGATTTCAGCGGAGGAAGAGTTTCAGTCCCTCGAACACCTTCCCTGGTTACGTCACTGCCTTGGGCTCAATTTTAAATGACCGGGAAGCGATAGCCCTCCTAAGGGCATGCGTATATAAGCCCGCAGTTCCATTGAAGCGACGTGCTGGTATCAAAATCTCAACTCGATTCGAGATCGACAGGAAAAATTTCCAATCCACAGTCTTGATAATTCTTTTCGCTCGGATGTTAAACGCGACAGAAGGAAAAATCCTCGATGCATTGTCAGCGGTCTGCAATACGTGGCATTACATTCCTGCGACAAGCTGGTGTCATGTTTTTACACATTGCATAAACAACTGGACAGAACCGAGCTTGACTCAAGAAAGCGAGGAATAAATGAGCTACGAAAAATTACGGTTTACGCCAGGGTCCAAGTTCGAACTTAAGATCTCAGCGGTTGTGTCGCCTCCTTATCCTAACGGAATAGTTACGCTTAACGCTGTCACTGTGTACAAATCAGAAAACACATGCAAAGAAAAGCGACCGGTTTTGCTCTTTCAGTTTCTTTGTAACATAAGGTATTTTAAGATGCTGCAAAGAGATAGTACGAGTATACATTCAAGAACGAAAACAGATTGTACCGAATATTAAAAATACATTTATTAAAACAGCGCAGAAATACAGGTAGTCACATATGTATTTAGAAAGAGCTATTATATGGGGAGTACGTGAGCACATAGGTAATTATGTAAGGAAAAGGATTTGACTAGATAAGAGCGCTCAAAATCGATTCGGACGAAGTTATAAAACCCTAGTTGAAACGAGTACGGGTGCGCAAAAGAACTATTTAACATGATTCAGGTATCGTACCGCACGACGAGATCTCCCCGAACGGACGCAAATATAGATGTGGTACAGTTTATCGCATTAAAAAAATTATCTTCTCATAATCGACGAGGGGCGGACATATATTAGCAAAATTATTAGTTTACTATTTTTTTTTACAAGTAAAAGGTACGGCATAAATTCAGAAAATACGTTATGTAAATGAAAATTTCGTAAAAAAAATCGGTTTACTAGTTAAAAAATTTGGTGTGATACACGCATACAACTTCCTTTTAAAGTGATCTTATACTTAGCCAACAATTTGATTTTTAGTTTTTAAGCATTTGTCAAAATTATTCAAAAATTACTAATTCTACAGAAAGCGTACAAAATAGAGCCAAATAGACAAATTTTCTCGATAATTTTAAGCTGAATTCAAAAATGGTGTTCTATTTAAAATAGGAGTTAATAAAAAAACAAAAAAACAAAAGAAACCCATTTCAGAGGTATTCAACTTGAAAATCACCTATCTCACATCAATACACATTAAAAATGTAATGAAAATGTAAAGTTTGAATAAAATCGTTAGAGCCGTTTTTGAAAAAAACTGAAATATCACAAGAGTAAACACCATACTTCCGGTTATTCGATTTTCTTCAAAAGCTCGCTGTCGCATCTAAATAGTACACAAAACCTAAATATGAAGTTTCAACGCCATACCTCTTTTTGTTTTTGAGATATTCTGTTCACACACAGACACACAGGCTGACAGACAGACCAATGAACAAAAACATGTTTATGGGTTCAGGGGACTCTAAAACGTGAAGATCTGTTGAAAACTCAATTTCGAATTTTTGGGGGTGAATCCGATACTTCCTTTATTGTAAAAGGAAGTAATAATTTGTAATAAAATTTATGATTTTAGCAAATTACCCCCATGATGAACGTGGCTCGATACGCTATGTACTTCACTGGTAGCGTGCGGGCTGAGACAGCCACCTACGTGAAAAGTTCAGATGTGTCTGCCAGAGCGTACTCGTGATGTTAGATGTTCCGGTTTTTCCTAGCGCTAAATTTGCAACTCAACACATAGCAGGAACACCTACTTCGCAGTTTTCAACAGGTAGCATGACGAATCTAGGGATTACTTAGAGAAAAAGCGGAGAAGAAAAGAAAAGAAAGTGAAGAGATAAAGGCCTGGAAATAAATTCGATTGAATGTTAGACCACGTTAAAGTAGAGTTAACACTATCACACCTGAGATTTCGGGCGGTTAATGAGTGTTTTACTCCCAAATACTATAAAATTCCGAATTAATCAGACGGGTGCAGCAATTCCAAACCAATAAACTCACATCTGCATCATATTATTGAACATTTGTCTGGACACCTGCGCTTATAAAGCCTTATCAAATGGAGCCTCAAACAAACACTTCTTTTAGCTTGGTAAGTTAAATTGGAATTTCTAAAATTTTCCAAAATCAAAATGGAAACTGGAAAATAGCCAATCCTATTTTGAAGTTGCATACGAAACATTTACAAAAAAAGAGATGCGAATTGCTAGTCTAAAAATTATCTAAAAATACTTTATATGCAACCTGAAAACACGAAGATATTTAAAGTCTTCTAATTCACAGCAATAATGGGCGGAAATCAGAAATAATATTTTTGGACCACAACACTGCTTTAATATTTAATACAACCTGCCGACCTTCCGACTTTCTTTTAACGCCAAAGCGGTTGCTGTCCTTTCAAAACAGTTTCATGAGACCTTTCATAGAACTTTGGACTGGTCGCGATTAATTAAACTATAATTTTTGGAAAAACTATGTCTTGTGCTTAAACTGTAAAAGATTGCAAATTTAATATATTAAAAATATGGTGTGCTCCTTTGAACTTAGTTAACATTGCACATTGTAGTACAAAAGTAAAAACTTTACTGTCCACCATTCTGTAATAATCAGAGTGTGTATTATTAGAATATAGAAATAGAAGGCTGTCTCGAAGCCGAGCGACGGCGGTATCAAAGGGCCTTGTTGCATCTTTCTCGTGTTGAGGGGTCTTATATGATTAGAGCCTTTGTGTCACCAGATACGGGACCGAAGGCGCCGAATAAAACCTGTTAGCGCCGCAACAAGGCGGAAGCGCCAATTAAGTTTAATTAGACAGAGTTCATACTTCACCCAAGCCGCTTAATAGAGTTGGGGGAAATCTGTCGATATTCGCACCTCTGGGTGTAATAAGAACAATCTCGAACAACAAACTGGAGTTGGGGCTTATATGTGTCGGAATGTATTTCCAAGTTTACATTCTGCGACCGGTAGTTAAGGTGGAAAACTTCATAAATGGCAGTTCTGCGCTCCGATAATGTAATAGTTCCAGATAAGTTTCGCGGAAATGTGTCGTTTCGAACTGAAAATAATTCCAATTCGGTTCAATAAAACCCTATATCTGTTACTCAAAGTTCGAAATGGGACACGAAGGAGTTTGTTTCACCAAATTAAAATTCTTTCTCTTTATTCGCTATGTCAGTGTAGAATATGTGGATCGACTTTTTATAAATTAACTTTTAGTGCGAAAATGCAATAAAAACTCTTAATCTAAATAGTATCTAACACCCCGTGAACGTGTCTGTACCTACCAAAAATTAATGTTGGATTTAAAAAATTATCTGGATATTAATTGCATTTATCGAATACTGCAAAGATTTAACTAACAGGATATTTACAACTTAAAGATTATAAACACTAAGTAATATAGTGGTTCCTAATCTTTAAAACCATTCAGATGTGTTATTAGCGTCAATATTAAAGCTATCTTAGCCATCGCTTGGGAAATTTCACGCTCAGCCCCGGTGATGCACCGCCCGCATTTCCACACCATTTAATTCGCTGCATCTGGCTAAGTTCATCTCTTATGGTTTATTATTTAATATTGCAAGTGTTATTTACTGTTAATTTTAAGTATGTTATGATATACAAAAATAAGTTAAACTGGGTGTATTATACATCTAAATTGCCGTATACTTCACGCGTGCTTTACATAGTTGTGAAATTAGTATCGGGGAATATCTCCGTTCGTAGTGCAGTAACGCTTTCAGTACGCTGCATCACTGAATCACTATTATTGCCACCGCCCCCGTCTCTTGACCTTACTGATAACGCCCAGGTAGAATTCTTAGGTACTGCGTTTACGAATCTTGATGTGGTTGCAGCTACAAAGCTGACCCGCCCAAATGCAATATTATGAATGTTGTCTTGATAGAATTCTTTGAAATTTTGGTTTAGATAAGCCAATCGGGACGTTTGTGATAAACAATTGAAAAGTTTTCCTTGTCGTTACGACAAGAAGGTATAAATAGGAGAGCCACAGTAAACGCAGGAGAGATTCATTTTTCGCCTTGCTAGTGAATCCACATCACTTTGTCTAACAAAATCCATAGTTTTGTCTATGTGTGAAAGTAAGAAAGTGAAGTTATTAGCCACTAGCGTTTTATTTCGACGTCATTAATCACCACAAAAGTTAACCTGCCTGAATAAGTGCTTAACTTGAAGGAAATTAACATTAATAGTGCTTCTACTCAGAGATTTTGCAAGAAAGCCAAGTAAAACCTTTTTTGGTCTTGGTCTTCTTCATGGAGGTTTACTTCAAAAATTAGCAAATGAGGTTTGGCGTTATGTTTCATAAACGACACACAATATCCATCATTAGGTAAAAAAATAGTGAAAATTTAACACGTTAATAATATCAATGACGCAAGGTTAAAATTAAATTGTTAATATATTTAAGAATGTTATATTATTTTAATGATAAAATTAATTACAAAATTGAACAAGTGAAAAGGAAATACTTTTAGAGGAAAACTAATAATGAGAATGACCATATCAAAGCATCCAGCAACCAAAATCGCTAAAGCGAAAGCAAAAAGTCCCTAAATACAATATAGAATGAAACAGTGGTGCTCCACCCCTTGAAAAAACAAATAGGTCTTCAATATGAAGGCGAATTAAACAATTAATGAGGAGAGGAGAACTAACTAATATTCATAAAAATGTAATTAGTGTCAAAATCTGTGATTCCATTTAGTCTCAACAGTCATTGTTGCAAGAAGTAATTTGAAAAAATCAGGTTCAAGAAAGTACTTTTTAAGCAATGTGCAAATTTTTTAAATCAATGTTAGGATTAAAAGAGTGATTAAATTCAAGGCTATGATTAGCGAAAGTGGATTTATTGGGTTGAGATATACTGACATTATTTTTAATACAAGCAAAGCAATGAAGCAATACAAAGGTAATCTGTGTTTGAGAGACCGGTCTGCCTAACTAATGTAAAAACAGTTACACGAGGAAAAATATAGCCATAAAGGCAGGATATATTGCGATGCAATGTTGTAAAAACTCCACGTTGCGGTGCCTGTAAATATGCAATGAACTGCCCGTCTGTTTGTTGGTACAAAATTAATAAGTTAAAATTAAAGCAAATCCATACACACAATTCTCAATTTATTTTATACTGTGCTCACTTTGATTGTCAGTAATTGCACAAATAAAATGGTTGAATGTCCCTTTCTTAATATTTTATTTAACTGCAATATTAATTAAGCTAGCTCTCGGCAAACACAAAACTGCTTATCTCATGTTGGGTTCTGAAATGGGCTATATTTAAAATCAGTAGCTCCAATGCGCGATTTTAGTTCACATAATTCAAAACCTCGTAAATTGACATTTAACACATAAAGCTGCTTGTGCAAGGTAGCGATTATTTGACGTTCTAAAAGTGATTATCGGCAAAGAAGCATCAGGTAAATAATTTGATTATTCTGCTTGGCAACAAAAACCTTGCCTTCATTATTCTAGGATGACGTAGACCCACGCCAACTTTCAATTGTTTCTGGTGGCTTGGAAATTCTGGAAAATACGCAGATTCTGATGATGCTATGCTAATTTATGAAAATTGGGGCGTAGCCGGACGCTTGGAAGCACGTTGAGTACCTTCTACCAGGCCTAATCTTGGAGTACCGCAGCTTCCTGGGAACCCGACACTCACTAAATAGCAGTATACTAAATGGAAAGTTTTCCTCGATGTTGTTTCGATGCTGGCATCAGTCGACACTGTCGGATTCCTCTGCTAGAGTCGCTCCCCTGGTTGCAGATATTGCATTAGGTGCTCTTGCAGACCCCGCCGACCTGTTGCAGTACAAACCTTTGGGTTCAGCTGCTTAATTGTGCTGGAAGCGACCCTCGGAAAGTTCAGCTGATCGGCTGCCGTTCACACTCTCGAAGCCGGATTGGAAAATTTTAACTTTTATCTCGTAGTACTCGTCACAAACACTCGTACAGCTGCCTGAACACTGAATAAAACCGTACACTTTTTATATGGTATAATATTTGTTTATTACTTAACAACATCAATTAAAAATGGAGCACAAATTCGACAAGATACATTGATTTTTTATTTTCAATTGTTCTCCCTCTAACAACAAAAAAAAGCATCACGTTGCTATGTTACCACGGTGTTTTTTTGTCCATTAGAAATTAGTTTTGATAGCAAACTTACACAAATGGAGTAAAATTTGATTACATAAATCTTAACTTAATATTTTCTTAAATCTAACAAAAATTGTCCTTTGCTTAAAACTATCATTCTTCCTTCCGTCACGGACACAAATGTTTTAAAATTCTCTGCTCTGCTTTGCACTTTCTTTTATTAATGCACTGGAGATCGACTTCAAATTTACACACGTTACTTGCTTTGCTTCTATTCTGTTGTCTAATTTCCGGATTGCTCTTTGCAGTTTTCTGTTTTCCTCTATTCCAATCTCTTTTACCTTTCAGATTGCTTGCCATTCACTGTCCTTTGCTTTGATTAATACTTTCGCTCATTTATTCTGCACATAACAAACCTTTTGTGTCAATTAAATTTTGTTTGGTCTGGCTTTAAATATTCACAAACCTATCTGATTTAGTCATATTACTTTATTGAACTTCAAATTCCAACCCTCTGAAATATGCTTTGCTTATGCGTGCCTTTATCCGACTAATTACTACTTTTCGCATCTCATTACCAATGCATTTAATACTTTTATTATTGTTTTAAATTGCAGTTTCATAAAATATCTTAACTCTGTGCTTTATTGACTTGGTTAAATATCTTGAACTGCCACCAGAGCCAAGTTATAGTCTTAAAACCACCTCAATATCTAATGAAGTCTACGTACGGTTGCGGACATCGGGCGAGCGTTTCAAGAGCAGCATTGGCGTGTAGTTTTTGGAAAGACTTGGTACCAGAGGCGCCATACGCAAGTGGGATAAACATTAATTATTACCTTAGTAGTCAGAGGGTGAAATGTTGGTGGTATGTTAAACTTAATTTGTATGATCAGCTCCTATGAACCCACGAAGGTATTTGGATTTTGTGTGTGTTCAACAAAACAACATTTTTAATTTTTATATTCGAAAAAATCTATGCTTTGGTATAAACAATTATCATAAATTTGCTTTGTCCACGCTATATTTAAAGCGTTCATGGTTAACAATTAAAGATTAAAATTTAAAATATGTTGAGATTTTTATTATCGCATTGTTGAGTATACCATAGTTATTTTGCGGTTCAATTCGTAAGGGTGGGAGTATATATAATATGTATATGTTATCACATTTGAATTTTATTACTATTATGCTTGTTTTCTTTTGCGGGTTTTTAGCCTTAGTGGGAACTTTGTTTTCAAAACAGTTCGTTTAAAGCGTTCATTTCTCTCCATTTAGAGAATATTTCTAAATATTGTTGGATCTTGTTCCTTAAGTCAATTTAGACTTCAAGCCACGACTCATCGCAAGTGCTGATAGGGGCATATTCCTTACTTGGTACGATTATCTCCCACTCACGAACATAAATTCTGTGTTCTGTGTAAAGATTGCACAGAAGCGAAGAGAAGATTCATAATTCTATTTTCGCATTTTTCTTTGAAATATTATTGGGTGCTGCTTATCAGTTTTTGTTAGTGTCCACGTCTCCGGTGTAGAAGTTAGAACTGACTTTAGTAATGCAATTGAAGAATTTCTTTTGTTTTTAGACCTAGCGTATGGAAGCTTATTAGATTTCTTAGTCTACAATGATACATTGAATTTGCAACATTTTTGAACTAATAAATGCTTCTATGTTGTTTATGATAACTCCAGTTATTATAACCAACTTTTCTGCAGTGTTTAGCATCTGCACCAGCTTTATGTATGTTGTCCTATGTGTGTTGATTTGCTAGTGAGTGAAGTACTACTCTGCGTAGTGTTACATTGAAGAGTAAGCACGCCAAGACATCACTATGTCTTAAGCCTTTAGGAGCTTGGAACGTTTGAGATATGTCATCCCGAATTTTAGCCATGCATTGGACCTTAGCAAGCATTAATATTTTGTGCCATTCCCATTTTTGGAATGGCCTCGTACATTCTTCCCCTAACTATACTATCATATGCAGCTTTGGAGTCTATAAACATGATATGTTTATATCACTTAAAGGTCTTCACAGTTACTTTTTTTTTTGATCGGTCGTACATTCGCTCCAAAGTTACAATGATAGCCTCCGAGGGAGTTTCCTAGGTCTAGAAGCATATTTTCATAGAGTGTTATGACATTTCAAATTTGTCCGCTTCCATTCTACTGCGAAAGGGCTACCGTTGTTAATGTTTTCGGTACTAGCGCCAGAAGGGTTGGTGTAGTGTACATTTATTTAGACATTGGCCCAGAAGTCGGTTAGTAGTTTCCATCTAAACGTAACTAAACAAAAGTGTATTTTCCAAGCAGTGGAAAACCTTGGTACTAACAGCCAATTCCTTTGGCACTTCCGTCGGATATAATAACACATTTCGAGAACCTTGATGTCCCGTATCAGAAAATTGGTTGGGATGTGTTCTTCGATGTACCATAGGATAATTGGGTTGTTACCCTGTCATTTCGTTGTTTGGTGATCTGCGCGACTGTCTTTATTACTCGTACTCACAACGGCGGCAATTGTTTTCCTTTCTGGCCAAGGCAAAACAGCCAACTTTTGCTTGTAAACTTGAAGCAGACTTTTATCAGCCGCATTCCACTGTCCTAAACGTTTTGTTTGAAGGATGATTGCGGCGGTACGGCCGAAAGACTGAGCCGCTGGCACAGAGATATGTGTGGTAGAGAGCTTGCTCTCGAACGGTGACCCGTCAAACGTTACATACACGGGTACTACGGGCGGTCAACACCAAGCCCCACGTATCGAGATACCCGGCACCTCGGTGTCGGGTACCGCGAGCGTGGTTGACCAGTGCGGAAGGACTCGTAGTGGCAGTTGGTACCGAACAGGCTGGGAAAGGGGCTCCCGTTTCGGCGGGGGCTAACGGGCGGCGACTCCATAAGCCGTCAGAGGTTGGATAGGCCTCGACCGGACCGGTGCCGGACCTGCGGCATCGGTAGCATCCCGCCTGAGAGACCGAAAGGTACGGAAGGCGAGGGACGTTATGCTTAATTGCTAGGTACGTCTATCTTCACAAATGTGTGTCCTAAACGTTTATATGACGGAGTATTGAAACATTTTAACGTAATTTAGAAACCAGCCGATTTTAGTGGACAATAATTGTACGCCCTTTCTATTTACTTAAATCGCCTTCTGTACACTTGTAGACCTACTTTAAGGCCGCCCAAATTTCGTAGTGGGTTGGGGCACGATACGATACTAACCCGTTCTTTCCTGTATTTAATTAAAGCACCTTCCGAATTTATTCAGTTCTATTTTAAGGATTGTACCACGATATGTCATCAGGAATTTCTTTATTGTGTAGAATTTTTGGTAAATTGAGCAGTTAGCGGCCGATCTTGATAATGTAAATGTGTTTGGAACAATTGCTAAATTGCAGACGCATGAATTTCAGGTTAAAGCAAATATATTACATCAATTAGGTAAATTATTCTTTGAGCTAGTGAACTAGTTCTGTTGGAAGGCTTCTCACAACATCTCTAGGTTTACAGAACAGGTGGCGCCTGACAATTGTTCCCCAACTTGTTGTAACTGATTACATTCTTGGAAGCACCGGACGAAATTAGTCGCATTATAACCTATTTTTGAGGGCGTAATGTGTCACTTTACAGCTTGCATAGTTCCTTGTTTGTCAATTGGACAAGCAGCGACAATGAATGACATCGTAGGTAACCAAAATTTGTAAAAATGATAAATATCCCGGTCGACACATAAAATGATGTATGCATCTCGTGCATAACTTGCGTTTATAGCCCTTGTTATGTTACATCTCGCGGCTACGCCTTGGGCTTTAATTTTTACTCTATTGGCCATAATTGTTCTTAAGCTTTTGGTAAATAAATAACTATTATGTTATTACTTGCAAGGGAGTAATAAACTTGGATTGGAACTTATTCTGCGGATACGAAGTCGGCCGGCTGAACTAAGATAAGCGCCAATGCGTTTGCTCTAATAGTATATACGAACCAAGAAGCTAGAAAGAGAGCAATGTACTGCAAAGGGCCACCTGCAAAATAAGATCGAATCCGAGTTTAACAAGATTCACTTGCTGCTAAAACACTTTTAATTAATAACGTCGAAAATAATCAATTGTGTATTCAGATGAAGTCTAAATAGGTCAATAATAAACTTGAGTTTATCACATCATAGCTTATGCAAAAATGGGACCACATGGTGTACTACTCAGCTCATTATCATAATTCATGAAATTATTTGTTAACAGTAGCTTTCGGTAATAAGTTAGAATTTAGGTGAATTAAAGCTGCAAAATTCTAAGGCAGTTTTTGACATAGTTTTAGATGGTGAATTGGGACAACGTTGTAGATTATTAATGTAGTAAACGTTGCTCTCGATGGAAAAAACGTTGCACGGTTTGAATCCTTACGGAAAATATGGAAGCACACACCCCATAAATTCCAGGCGACAACGACAAATTCTAGCGGTTTGTCACAATTTGTGGGGCGCGAGTTAAGCGTGCGGAAAATAAACTAAAAATTTTATTATCAGTACATGTTGTTCTAAAGGTAAATATATTTCTTATCTTCTTCTATAAAAAGTACATCTCGAAGTATACAAGCTTTTCAGCTGTTGCTTTGTTTCAGCCCTCGGCTTCGTACAGTAGCACTGTCTATACGTATCAGCGGAGCAGATATGTACGTTTATAACTCTGAGAGCACAGCTACAACGAAACTTCTTCATTTTTATAAAATCATTTCTTGCCTGTTCAATTCGAGATTTTATTTCATTGCTGCAGTCGTTGTGCTAATTGAATATACATCCGAAGTATTTATACTTTGACAACTTTATCCTCTTATTCCTATTTTATAAATATTGCAATGTAATTCTGGTTGACTAGGTAACATAAACTGAATATTCAAAACGAGCACAGAATTAAAGATTTTATTTATTGCAATGAAGCCAGTAATTTTTGCAGTAATATGTGTACTCAATATGAGCAGCAGGAAATGTAATTTGAGAAAGAAAGGTGTGCATTAAATTGACAGAATTCGAAAAGGTTACGTTCATGGTTTTAATCATAATAAGTTATGGGAATGGCAAATGAAAATTGAATTATGTAGCTGAAAGGTTTTAGTTGTGTGAAGTCAATACGATGATATGAATTTTAATATCATACAGAAATGGTATGCGACGTACAGAAATGATGAGCATATTATGGTAATTAAAGTTTATTGTACCAATGAACGGTAAGATGACTGAAGGGTAAATAAACTAGGCAAAACGGTACGAGGAAGTAAAGACGTTATAAAAGCAATGACGCGATTTAGCAAAGAACACAGATTCGTGCAGTGCATTTAAAAAACTCAAGTGTCCGTGCATTTAAAAACTCATGTGTAAAAAGCAGAGCATAAAAAGTTGTGTTGCGTTAAACATTTACAAGAAAATACAATTTTTAGTATTTAAGCAAAAACAATTTAGAATTTAAGGAAAGAACAGTGCATCAAAACTGTAGTATGTAAGTAAGAATTGTACATCAAAACTTTATTCCATAAAACAAATGTTATTCATAGTTGCTAGGTAATGAGATTGTCAATTGTTAAAAAGAAAAACAGCATCTCTTAATTTAGTTAGCTGGGGTTCATTGGGCTCTCAGAAATGAACAGTTTTTATCAATTTGTTACCCAAAGAGTGTTTTAATTGTTCTCCAAGTAGCTGTGCATATGTGGGTGTGTAATTTGTTCAGATTGCAAAATCCCGGTGAAAAGGGAGATCCATCCGCAAGAATAGCCAGAATGCGATCCACTTGGGAGCCCCTTTATAGAGAGTTGCAGTATCGTCCAGCCAGAACCGAAGGTGCAGGCTTTAGAGCAGTCCCTCAGGATAGCCAGGGTGCAGAAATTAGCAGCAGGGAGCCATCAGTAAGCCAATAATTGAAGTGGCGTCACCTGAAATCGTTCCTCCGACGAGCAAGCCTCGAGTTGCCAGGTATTTACCACAGCTTCCAATTTGTTACAGTTTTAAATGCTCAGATCGACATTGATCAAGAGCACTGTCAAAAATCGGGTACAAACTGTAGGGTTCACCGGCTTCACTAAAAATAACACAGATCTTAATGTGCTGGAGCAGATTTTGTGGCTCCGGTTACCTGCACTTAGCTCAGACGGGAAGGCGTGGTTCGAAAGCTCAAAGAAAAACCGGCGGCACTTACCCTAAAGATTGCTTAAAAGAATTGCCTAAGGACGCCACTTGTTTCTAGATAGGGAATGGCAAACGTGTTAGAAACAAGAACACACACGTAGCCTATGGAGAAGTCCTCCGTGTAAGTTGTCCTCGCCGCGCTGTCCAAGCCTCCACCGAGTCTTCAGATAGAACACCAAGAGTGGCCAAAAACAAATGACTTACCTTAAGGCCCACCCTTGCTAAATAGTAACGAAGCACACTAATACTGGCCCAAATTCTAGGGGCTTGCTTGCTCATAAGACATGCTTTAGCTTTACAACTGCAGTTACACCTGGTCTTTGCCCAAACTAAATTACTTAGGAACCCAGAAGGGGTTCAGAACTCGACAAATAAACCGACTGACTTTAACAAATTTATTATAGAATGAGTTAAATTTACAAACAAGTTTACACTGAAATAATCGCCCAGAGGCGAGTTTAAGTTTAATAAAAAAAAGAAAAGCACACCCTACCTGAACATGAAAGGGTACCCAAGCAAAGTTACCTTAACGTCTAACGATGTTATTACAAAATACAAGACAAGATATCCAGGGTCAAGCCCCTGATGTCAACAAGCAAATCAAATTCTAAAATTCGGCGAGCGTACGCAACGTTTTGATCACTGGGGTTGCACAGTAAAAATTACAGACGCCACTTATCTCGGCACACAAGATATATCGCACATACAATAAATACCTGGAGCTGTAAGCATGTTGGGGTAGCGATGACGTCCTCGGCGGAAGCTTGGCGAAGCTGCTGCAGGGGGATCCAACTTGAAAGAGATAACGGGTCGGCGACGGAGCTGACGAAGATGACTTTAGTTTCCGGGGTGGCCCAGCGAACGTAATCAGAATTTGCAACTGCAATTATGCTCGAACAACACGAGTACACAAGCGGGGTTAATAAAACGACGTTAGAACTATATGTGCACCAAGGCAAACTTTGCGTCCCTCTGTACTTGAGAGCGGACAACAAAACGATACGATAAACGACGTTTTCCCCAATAAAACGATTCGCGGCCTTTCCCCTTAACTTCACGAGCGCCCCCGGAGTTCTTTTTGCCCCTACGGCTATCGAAGCTGTCGCCGAACTACTTAAGCACGAAACAACGTAAGCCCCCGGTTCCGAGGACCGGGGTGAGAACTTCACCACACAACTGTCTTATTCGAAGGTTCGCTACTAATTCAAATTCGAACGCGCGGGCTTAAAGATTTGCCCCCGCGGCAAAGAAGAGTCCATCTCACTTTTACTAATCCAAACTGAATCTTTCGTCTCCTTGTTGCAACACGAAAGAAAACACTGCATCATGAACTCGGCGAAACCTTGATTCAAACAAAGCACAAAGAAAGTCTCACATACTTGGAACTGCCAAGTCAGGAAAATCCAGGGGTATCAAATGTCTTAAATTCAGAAGTTAAATTAATCGAAAAGAAAGTTTGGGCTTTACAGAACGTGGCCCTATTACTTGGGCACAACAGATTAATCAAAACTAATTTCCAAAGAGCTTGCAGTGTGCTACTGAAGGACAGGCACTTAAGGTGCCTTATCGATAAACTGAAACAAAGCTGTCTTTGAAAAGGAAAGCAGTATTAAGATCTGAAGTCAGAAATATAATGCACAGAATAACAAGAGCTCTACTAAAATTTTCTTCCTTTTGACAATTTGTTCGCGAGACCGACTAGTATCAAAAGTCCCTAACGGCGTTAAGAATTCTACGAAAGAAAGCAGCTGAGCTGCGTACGAATATAGATTACGTCACCCTGAACAGAAATAAGCTTGACCTGATACCAAAATTTCGAGGGATATGTAGATTATAAATGATTTACAATGAATTGCAAGGTCCCAAAGAAACTAAATAGGCTCGTGAGAAGCAATGCAATACAAACAAGCCCGGGGAATTCGCTGCCGCAGCTTGAATGACTTTAAATTACACGATCGGTTTTAAAGCAGGGCCGGTTTTAGAGCAGAACCGGCTTCAGAAATTAACGAGGTCGAACATAATCTAACAAATTGCCGCAGGTCTTTGAAATCAAAGGCTTCATCAAGATCAGGTTTTTTACAAGCCGTACATGCAGATTCCAGGCCCTAGGCCCTTTCCAGAATTTCGTAATTTGCTTAGCGTCCTTTGGAAATGCAGTTTGGAGCATTAAAGCGGAAATCAAACAAATGGCGTTCTAAAACAAAACAAATTTGGCGGAAATTACGTAACACTGTTTTGAATAATTTACCTGATGTAGTTTTGCCGTTTTGGTCTGTTTTGAATTCAATTTGCGGCATTTGCGCTGTTTTTGTGCGAGCAAGCCGTTTTGAGGTTGGATTAAATTGTAGGTTGTAAACCTGTTTGTCATACAGTCATGCATCTGTCATACTTGTTAATAATTATACTGAGTGGCAGTTGTGCTACAGATTTGGTGAACCTAACCTGAGATTAAAAGCCATTTCATGCTACACCTGATCTTAGACCCATTTAATTTGCAAATAAATAGAATACAAAGGGGCAATCAACCATTCTTTTGGCAAGTCAAAATAATTACAATATTTTTAATTAGGCCCGCCTTGACATAATTAATTCATTATTGAAACCACTTAATATTTTTATGTTAGGTAATTTATTTATTAAATCAGTCCTGAATATAAAGGCTTTACATATACCCATAAATTCTATTATATAACAATATAGTATGATCAAACATTATTTTCATCTAGTACGACTATGGAATACTTCCTAAATTATTACGAATGCAACTATAACTGATTTCAAAATCAAATGTCAAGTTTGACATTTAAGTGTAAACGTAGATGTATTAATACATTTTAACAAAATATTATATTATTATTAGACATTAATAGAAGATTTCCATTTGAAAAATTGTAATAATGTATTATAGCTTAGATCTGAAAGTCTGCACGTTTCAACTTGTATCTAGACACATGTACCACATGTAGTTACGACATATACACGTCGTTTATTTAAGTTAACGCAGCTTTTCCTTCTGTTTGTAAATGTAGGTATAAATATATGATTTAAAGAAGTAAATATCAGTAGTACAAAAAGATCATTTTTATACATACATACCCCTGGCTAATTTGTGCATTTAAAGAATCAATGGAATCTTCTAATGCACTGGTAGATATAGCAAGATTATTAATAGTATTGTTGCCGTTTTTCGTGTATCAGCACCATAGTGACTGAATATTATAATCATACCATTATAGGATAGAATACCGATTTTGCAATTATTATCAACCACGATGAAGAAAATCCTCAAAGATGATACCTAAGCAGATACCGAAATTAACTTAGTTATACAAAAAGAGCTTTTCTCCCGAATGAAACATAATCTTAAAGAATACAAACCTTGGCCATCTTCAGTATAGAAGATAAAACAATTTCAAACTTTAAAACGTTGATTTACCTTTAAATGCAGTGGAAAGAGTCAGGATGATTGGTGTGGATAAATCTGTGTGAACCATCAAGATGCAGGTCGACGATTAGTTGGCGATTCAGTATGATCAGTTTATAATTTCAATACTACTTGTAAATGTAAGTTAAAACTTTAAACATTAGATCGGCATGACCGAACTGATAGACGTACACAGAGACGAATGCCCTCTTCTTCGGGTTTATCAATTGAACTAAATAAAGGAAATTTTAACAATTGCTGCTACAAGACATTAAACAAAATAAGGAAATCAGAGAACAAGCATGGATGACGACTGAGATTCTTGCTTTAAAAACCGGCGTAGGCTGTCGAAGAAGAAAAAGAAAAAATCACAATATAAAGAACTGAGTAAAACAACATGTTAGGATCCGAAATCTGTCCTCATGGATTTTCGACTAGTTTGCAGCGGAATTAGTCTAGTAATATTTGAATTTAAGAACGACAAGCTTTTGCTTTCAAAATTTGCGAGTGCGCAATTTGTAAATAAAAGATATCCTTTCGGCCGCACATCCAATAATTTTCGGAAACGAGCATAATTCTGCAAACTAGAAATTTTCGTTGGAGGCCAGTATTGCGTTGCTAGGTACGCAATATTAGAAAGATCTAACCCGAAGGATCCACGACGGCAAGTTTTCTTGTTCAGCGGGAGCGTTGTACCACTCTTAAACGAAGGGGTTGACAAGGCCTCGGCTGGCTCTATTAACTCTCGGTAGAATATGGCGTGGTGTAAGGACTAGGCTATAAATGCTTCGGTTTTTAAAACTGAACAGAAGAATTAATAAAAATTGGGCGCCTTGTCGTTACCCACAACATATAAAAATAAAACTAGTTACTTAAAAATACGCTACCTACCTTTGGTGTTCCACCGCCTACCTAGATTACGCATTCAGAAAACATATAACAGCAATAGGGGCATTTATTTAAATCCAAATGTCGTTATAACACATGAATTACTTGCAATTGCCCTCAGGGCATGTGACAATAATTTAAAAAAATGTAGGACTATTGCCCATCAAATGAAGTGTAAATCACAAATAGGAATTAACTTCCAAATATTTAAACCACAAAATGATAATTTTATCTTCAATTACAACTGTGCTATCGCAATGCATAAACACACAACGCCTAAGGCAGCAATTTTGAATTGTTTAAATTTTCCCTCATTAGCGTCATAAAAGATTGAGCCAAAAGGTTGATTAAATACGCCCAGTTTGATTTGCTAATATCTTAGTAAGAACTGACCTAATTAAGGCAAATGCCTTGTAGATTAGAAAAGAACTGATAATGGCATGTACTTACAATTTAGCTTGATACTGAAGTCCAGCGATCGTAAGTGGAATCCTGGGGTGTTGCATTCTATGAAGACGCTAAGCCGGGTTTGGCTGCAAAATTCTGAGAATTCTAAGGTCGCCACTGTTAGAAGTCAGCTAACTACAAAAGGATGTGGCACATGTCGGAAATTCCTGACCACATACGGAATCAGAATTGGGGAACCGAATTAGCTGAATTTACCATTCGTTTGAGCTTATACTAGCCTATATTAGCCCATAAGCCAGTACTAAACGGCCTAAATATTTGAAAATTAGAAAACGAAATAAACTAAGCCGAGCATTTTTACCAAATGTGTATCGGCCTAATTGCGTAGAAACGACACCCCAGCTGTTCCATTCTAGGCAGTGCAAGGAATCCAGCTTGAATAAAAGGATCAGTACGCAGGGAACACATTTAGATGAGCTTTCTTACCTGCGCTGAATGCCCCTTAAGAAGAACAACTTCTTGCGGTTTCGCTTGTTAAGCAACAAAAACGGCTTCAGTTCACCTAGCAATTAACATCCGCCAGAGCGTGCCTCTAAAAAATCAATACCGAATATCTGACGATTCGGCCGTTTTAGCGACCTACTAGAATCGAAATGCCAGACAAGTTACAACCATTTTTCGCTTCGTTTAATTGTTTTCTCAATTTACTAAATTATTTGAGACCCACCTTATGCTTAATTAAGCATTTTGTTTCGAGAGCTGAAAATGAATCAGGTATGATGGACTTTAAAATTTTTTATTCCCATATTAATTGGCCGATTTTAGCCCTTTTATTACAGTTATTGGTGACCGGCGTTTTGTCCCAATAATTATTTTCCCAGAGAATATTACGCCACAATTTTGCTTTGTTCCTGCGGCGGGCGATAAATGCAAGCCTCTTTCTACGTCCAGAATCCAGCAGCTCACTAATTGAAAGCACCACGTCCAGATATCCTGCCGGTTTTGGAAAATCCCACGTATGGCAACTCACGGCCGGCGCTATCTTCCAAGAGTTTGCTGATTCAAGATACCTCGCCTAATATTAGGGTTTCAATAATTTCTTACTTATAATTACAGAATTTGTAATTTCAACTTTATTGTAAAAAGCGTACTCACGCTTTAGGCTATCGGCGACCTAAAATTAAGGCTTTTTTAACTGACAGCGATGTGCACATCTCTCGATTAAATCGACAAGTTTAATTGATTAAAAACCCACAAAGGGGTTCCTTCGAGTTATGCGTGTGGAAACCTTTAGTAAAATTTTGCGTTGTACTGTAATTTAAACTATTTTATAAACCATTTACCACACTATTTTGATGATTAACCAATTTTTACATTTAATAAATTCTATTTAGTTGTTGGGTTATTCTTTTCGGAATCATTTTGATTCCTGGCGCCCATATTGTGTTTTGAAGCTACTTACAGGGTGCACAGCTGAGCCAAAATCCACGACCTAAAAAGCGCCGAATAGAGCTAGTTCGGCCCACACGGTAAGTGTGATTATCGCAAAAGATCAGTCAATCTGCGTTCTAGCGACTATCGATTTACTACCATAGCTGTTTGACGCAGGTTGGCTCTTTTTTTGTGACAAAGTTCCAACGCGCGAAACGCAGCGTTTATCACTTCTTACACACGCCTCTGTTTTATCGAAGGAATAGGCGGCTACGGCAGTCCAACAACGGGACCAAGTCTGACTCTATGACGATGGTTTCGTATGGGAAAATTTACATATGGCGTGGCACTTAAAGAAAGTCCCGTAAAGCACGTCATGCAGTCAGACGAATTAGGATTTCCACTCGCAAATTTTGAAAGCAAAAGCTCGTCGTTCTTAAATTTAAATATTGTTAGACAAATTCTGCGGAAAACTGGTATAAAAATCCACGACGACAGATTTCGGATTGTAACATGTTGTTTTACGTAGTTCTTTATATTGTAATTTGTTATTTTTCTTCGACAGCCTGCGTCGTTTCATCAAAGGAAGAATCTCAGTCTTCTAGCAGCATTTATTGAAATTTGCTTTAGTTAGTTCAATTGATAAACCCGAAGAAGAGGGCATTTGTCTCTGTATACGTCTATCAGACGTATACCTATCAGTTCGGTCGTGCCGATCTAATGTTTAAAGTTTTAACTTAAAGATAGTATTTTAATTATATGCTGATCATACTGAATCACCAGCTAATTGTCGACCTGCATCTTGATGGTTCACACAGATTTATCCACACCAATCATCTCCACCCTTTCCACTGCATTTAAAGGTAAATTAACGTTTTAAAGTTTGAAATTGTTTTATTTTCTCTACTTTAGATGGCCAATGTTTGTATTATTTACGGTTGTGTTTCGAGAGAAAATCTCTTTTTACATAACTAACCTAATTTTTACACCTGCTTAGGTATCATCTTGGAGGGTTTTTGTCATCTTGGTTGATAATTGCAAAACCATTATTCTATCCGATAATGGTATGATTATAATAGTACTGAAACACGGAAAACAGCAGCGATTCTAATTATAATCTTTTCATACCATGAGATAAAAAAAATGATTCTGAGCAGGCCTCGATATGTGTTATACGTTTGGCAGTACTGAAGTGTATTGTCAGTCTATGTCAAATTCGAGATTTGCAGGTTAAGTTTTACGTCAGTCTGTGTCAAACAAGAAACAAAACCTAACCTTTTAATCTCGAATATGCCATAGACTGACAATACACTTCAGTTCTGCCAAACGTATAACACATATAAAGGACTGCTCAGAATATTTTTTTTTATCTCATGGTATTTACCAGGGCATTAGAAGATTCCATTGCTTCTTCCAATGTGTAGATTAGCCAGGGGTATTTATGAAGGAAAATTGTCTTTCTGTATAGGACATACAAAAAAGACTACATACTACTTTTATTCATGCTGTAATTCAATATTCTCATCAATAATTTCAGTATCTGTCCAGAAATATTGCACTTTTTGATGGAAATCTTATACTAATATCTGATAATAATAGTAATAATATATATTATTAGCCAGAAGATTAAATTACAGCATGTGTTCAATGTAAGTAGGCACTTCGCAATATGTCGGCACCCTTCATGAAGTGCTAAATTACCACATGCGATTGCCACATAATACTATGTGAAAATATAACGTGCTAATGTATTAACTTTTTTTTATTTTTAAATTGTTCTTAATCTAACTTCCTTATTAAGATCTTCAAAGGTTTTCTATATTCATTCAAATGCGCCTTGAAATTTGGTAACCATAAAAATCAGCCATCGTCGCCGGGATTACATTGGTCGTAATTACTTACACCTCTGCACAAAAAAAAAGTATTATACAACTACTCCACACATTTTGTTGTCGCTAATTTATCTTCGATCTTCAGCCTGCTTACAAAAAGCTTATCAACTCAATCAAGCCGGCAGTAACTACTCGGCTTACATTAATCAGGCAAGTCTGAACTTTGGACGAATTTCCTCGACTTTGATCATTTTAAGCCCGCGCCTCGATCAATCTGAATGCACTGCAACGTAGATTCTAGACCGCGACGTTTTCTAGTATATTATATAAACGGCTCTGAATTATTCATAGACAGGAACTTCATGTTTATGGAATATTAATAGACCCCTTCAGCCCGGTAAAGCCCTGGCATAAAAGACCCAGACCTGCCTTCAATCACAGCCAGAATTTCGCAAAGTTGAACAGCTGGTAAAAAATCGCAAGTTGCCTACCTTTACCCAAAAAGGAATTTCGAACTCTCATTTGCAAATGTTATGCTCGCTTTTACAAAGAATAAAATTTATTTAGGGCGTGCGCCGGTTTGTGACACTGACTAAGCCCCACATTTTTTAGTTTTATTGTTTTTTTCACCCCTTTGATTCCCCGTTCTCCCAAGGAATTTTCTTATGGACTCATAAAATATTTGTTAGTTGTCCTAGGGGGTCAAACCGTTATCCTTGTGAAAAATCCTCTGTAGTCTTCTTTTAATTAATTGCTCGCTTCTCCTCAACTTCTAATTATTTTAATGCAATACTCGAGGCGAAGTTGAGTAAATGGATGGCAGTCCGCCGACATGATACACCTTTTAAAACTTTAATTAAAATTTATTTAAAGAAATTTGATGTAGCTCATCAGGGACCTCTTCATGGAGTCTGCAGGCAACCATTACCAAATTCGTTTGATGTTAATTTGGGTGCAGTGACAGTCGTTAAACTGTAGGAGCAAATTTCTGAAAATTATTCTTGAATATTAAACGAAAACAAGCGGTTTAGACGTTTACTGAGGGTTCGGTAGAATTTCTGGATAGTCATCTTAACGGATTGCCTAGGGCGGTAGATTTAAAAGCGCAGCAAAGCAATTGCCTCAGAGTTTGCCAACCCCTTTCGTAGCTGCGTTTAGTTCTGCCATATAACTGTCGAAATGGATCAACTATTTTAAACGAAAATTGAAACTTATACACAATTTTAATCTATGATTGTTATGTGTAAAATTCCAAGAAAACTAATTCTACTTGAATTATTAGGTCAATTATAAAATAGTTAAAAATAAAAAAATTGGTAGTTACTAAAAATGATTAAAACGTAACCGTACGCTTATTTTCAAGCACGACAGTTGTGATAGGTCCTGATTTTGAAAAGAAACAAGCATTCATCTTCTTACCAACACTTCAATATCGATTCAGTTTAACTGGATTAGGATCTGTTGGAAACACTCATTGTCCAGGCTGCCGCTTCGATTCGGGTTCAAATGCACATATCTAGCTTTCGTCGTTGCGTGGTATCCACCGACAACAGACTCTTCTTACACACAAATGATTATGTAAAATCTTTTTATTGTAGTCACGATAATGCTCAAGATGCTTCTAATAATTCTATATGGGACTTAATTGTCTTCCTGAATCATTATTCGCACGGCGCCTGTGTAGGTTTCGATAACTGCTGAAATTGGTCTCTCTTCGCGAAAATCGTAGCTGAGTGAAACTAGTTCAAATTTAAATTCCTTGCACCAACTATAAACATTCGTCTGCGGAGGCGCTTGGACACCAAATGAAGCACAAAGTCCAAAGCTTTGTTCAGGGTGGAGCTTGTAATGGACTGTATGATTTTAATTTGGACAGTTGCAGGAATATCTTAGGGGTGCAGGAATTAAAAAGGGGTGCAAACCAACGGTCTCGTGCGGTCTCACACGAGATGATGTACCAATAAAGACCTGGGGCCGTTGGTCAGCGTGACACAGTGAAACAAAGACTTCAAACTGTATGTTTATTGACTAGAATATTTTTCTATTTATACATATAAAAATACTGACTTAGCTTACAAAGTTTAATATTTGCCCTAGTTCCAGCTCGCATATGCACTTGCGTATTCAATTTCATAACAAACAAACAGCCAGGATTGCAGGATTGCAGTTTGTTGACCGGGGTCATTCGACCAGTGCTGATAATAAATGCTGATGCCTTGTTTGTAATTTCCTCATGCAACAGGTTGCTTACGAAATGTATGCATATTTAGTTTAAAGTTAAAATTATGTTTTGGTTCCTAAACATTCTGCCGAGCGACAAAGGGCCGGGATGGTATGGCTGAGGCTGTCTCTCCATCTTCTTCGTCAGGTGGCAGTGGTTGTAACCTGAAGCTCTCTGATAGGTCTGAATTTGGGCGTGGCTGCGGTTTCCTGTGATTTCTCCAGTACTTCCATAATGTCCAGATGATACAAACTGATACCAAGATACCGATTGTAGTACCAGTGTTCACCATGATGGTATGTTGATGGTGCCACAATGGATATTCCTGATGTAGCTGCAACTCGTCCTCTTCTTCTTGTAGGCGTTGAAAATGATCGGACGGTAGCAACACAGGTTCCTCCATTTGCAGTTGAGGGTGGGTGCTCGTATTCTGCAAAGTAGTGTTAATAATTACTTGCATTGGTTTGTTGAACCCAGCTACGACAGGAATAGTAGTGAATAGCTGAGTATGCAAGGTAGTCCGTTTGGCGTATATAGTACAATCTGGGGATATCTGGATTATGCCAACATCTTGAATCTTCACATCTTCTCGATTCCCGCTGCATTGTACTGCTGCTGTTGTGGGTTGATTGGGAATAAACAACCATGTATTCGCTGCGTACAGTTTCTTCCATACCAGTGTCTTAACTGTAAACTGATGGACCAAACATTTGATCTTGTTTAATCGTTGATAGATTTCGTCAATGATGCAATTAGGATTGTCTTCAATACTTCGAACGGCGGATGGCCTACATAGGTAAAGATGTTTTCCTATTGGCTCGATCTCCTTTAACTTGTCCTCTTGGATAGGTAGTAGCGACGTCGGATGGCTCTCCATGCTATTTCCTTCAGATGATGTTGCAGGTCTAACCGAGAGGGTTGTAAATCCTCGAAGTGGTTCGGTTGCTGCAACACTGGCTCCTTTGCTATTTCTGTAAAAGAGCTTTTGTGTTATTGTGTCGTTGACTATGTTACCAATTGGTTTGGAACATCCTGCCAACGTCCATCGGCTGCCTCTTCCTTTGGAGACGAACATTATATGAGTGAATACGATAATTAATATCACTCTTGCCGAGGTTAGCTGTTTTAGAGGATGCCGCATCGGTATTCCATATTGCGTGCTTTCGGTAAATTCCCTCGCAGACTTTAATAAGCCGTCTTCTTGATACCATCTTCTACGAGGGGCTAAGTGCTTAGCATTGTGTTTATTGTTTTCTGAACTTGTTGCTGTTAGTTCTTGAATCCACCTTCTATTAGGCGTAGAATATTTGGTTTCGGATTTTTCATTTTCTGAATTCCTGGCTGCTGCCATTTCTAGGTTCCACCCTACACCGGGTGCTAAGTATTTAGCGAACTCGCAGGTTTGCTCGCTTGCTGCATTTCTTGATGCCATTTCTTGATGCCACCCTCCACTAGGTGCTAAATGTTTAGAGAACTCGGAGGGTTGCTCGATTGCTGCAGTTCCTGCTGCAACTTCTTGACTCCATCCATCGCTAGGTACGACGTGTTTGGTGTTTTCTTTTCCTGCATCCCCTGCCGACAAGTCTTGGTGCCGCTCTCCACCAGGTGTCAAGTTTTTAATGGTGTCGGAGGGTTTTCCATCTTCTGCAGTTATTGCTGCAGCTTCTTGGCTCCATCCATCGCTAGGAGCTGCTGTCGAAGCATCTGGAGGAGTTCCAACGATTTTTTCGTGGCCTGCAATTTCTGGACTGCATCCACTGCTTGGAGCTGCTGTAGGAGTTTCAACGATTTGTTCGTGGCCTGCAATTTCCTTTCCTTTCTGTCCATCGACTTTGTGAATGGGAACTTCCTGAATGGCGACTTCGTGAACGAGGACTTCATGAATGAGGACTTTGGAAACTCCATGCACTTGGTGATTTTCTTGCGAATGATAAGATGCTTATTTTTCACATTCGATGATAACAGGATGTTGAACTTCCGTATTCTTTATATTGGCAGCTGCTATTGCTCGTTCTTCCGCTGTAGGATCGGTTGTTGATGTTTTCTTCACCTGCTGGATTGTTACTCCTGGGATGGATCCATTTGATGCGGGATGAATCTCTTTGACTGTCTCAATAATTTTTTCCTTGCATTTCCCTGGGCAAAAGTGTCTGGAGTTATATTTTCCTGTAGGCTTGAAGCAGTTTGACCATAATTTTTCATTCTTTATGAAGTCCCAACGTTCGGATATATTTAGATTGCTGAATTTTGGGCAGGATTTAATGCTGTGTGATCCTCCGCAGTGGAAGCACGATATGTCAGCAGTGTGGTACGTCTTCACTGCCCACCGATCCTGGTGACTTTCCCATGGTTTCCCAATTCTTTGTTTTCTGGGTTCGAGTTTGTTCCGTCTTTGTACAGCTTCCAGCAACTGAAATCTTGTTTCTAAGAAATTCAGTAGCTGCTCGAATTTTTGCACTTCTCTTGGTGCCATTAGTGACTGCTCATACAGTCTGTTGGTTTCCTTGTCCAACTTCCGTGTCACTATATGACACATGATAGGCCCCCATGTGGCCGTTTCAATTCCTAAGTTCTCAATTGCTCTTAGGCATTCTGCAGTCGTGTCATGGAGTTTCTTGATCCCTTCTGCAGATTCGTTCGACAGGGTTGCCTGGTTGAATATGTCATCCAAATACTTCGCAAGTAGCAGCCTGGTGTTGTCGTATCTGTTCCTTATAATGAACCATGCAGACTCGTAATTGGCTTCAGTTGCCTCCAGGTGTTGCACTAACTTGCTGGCTTCCCCTCGTAACTGCGACTTCAAGTACTGCATTTTTTCCGCCTTACTTAGTCGTGGGTTTTCATGAACAATTCTTAGGAAAATGTCATGAAAGCTAGGCCATGCTTCGTAGGTCCCTTCAAAAACTGGAATTTTGAGAGCAGGTAACACTATATTCGCATGGCTGTTTTCCTTGACACTATGAACATCTTCATCCTGGATGTGCTGGAACAGGAGCATAATTATTTCGTTGACCATCTTCTTGGTCTCGTGGAACTCCTTGTCGTCGTAGCTACCGTGGGATAATATCTCCTCGTTTAGAGCTCTGATGTCATCCCATTCATCCTTGATGTTCTTAATGTTGTATTCGTAATACCTTTTACTGCATTCCTCATTCAACCTATTCCAGACTTCCTGAATGTCGCTTTGGAGTGAATTCACCTTGATATGTAGCCTTCTTATTCGAAACTGTCCCTCCTTGTCAGCACGTGCGGTCGTATCTTCTTTTGCTCCAGCTGGCTGCTGTGAACTTTCACCTAGTGTGGCTAGATTTTCTTCGCACTTGTCGAGCAGGGCAACCCCTTCATTGTAAACGTCTTTGGTTTGCTGAAAAAAATTGTTTTTAAAATAAGGGTGTTCTTCCTCGACTTCCTTCGCCAGGTCTGAATGGTTGGCCTCAAATTCTTCCCAAAGTTGTTTTAGGGTGGATCTGCGAGCGGTGATATATGCTGCATTTTTTCTTGATGGGCCATCCTTCCTCACGTTGATAATCTGCCTGCGAATGGATTCTGCTAAATCTTCTTGGGTTGTGAAAATCTCCCGTCGCTGCGCCATCCTAACGGTCTTGTTCGATGAGGGCTGGTACGTTTTAAGAGATCACTGGACCAAATGCGAGGGGCAGGAACGTTGAAAGGCTCGAAATATCAAATACTAGGGGCAGGAACGTTTTAATGGCTTGAAGGACCAAAATGTTCAGGGTGGAGCTTGTAATGGACTGTATGAATTTAATTTGGACAGTTGCAGGAATATCTTAGGGGTGCAGGAATTAAAAAGGGGTGCAAACCAACGGTCTCGTGCGGTCTCACACGAGATGATGTACCAAAAAAGACCTGGGGCCGTTGGTCAGCGTGACACAGTGAAACAAAAACTTCAAACTGTATATTTATTGACTAGAATATTTTTCTATTTATACATATAAAAATACTGACGAAGTTTAATATTTGCCCTCGTTTCAGCTCGCATATGCACTTGCGTATTCAATTTCATAACAAACAACTAGCAGAGTGCAGAATTGCAGGCTATTCACCAGGTCATTCGAGCACTGATTGCATTACTGCTGACGCTTTGTTAAGCATTTTCCGTATGCAATATAATATGTTTGTGAAATAGACGCCTAATTAAATTAAAAGGATTAAAATTTATGTTTGGTTCCTAAACAATCCTTTACTCTGTCATTTACAATTATTGTAGTTTTATTTATATTAATGTCTAATGTTACTGTTTTTTTATTTTTCATTTAATTGCTCTGGCATTACTGGTAGTGATATTATAACCACATCGCCGATGAATCATAAATTATTTAATTGATGTTCATACCCTACTTGTTCCATTCTAATTGTCTAAATATGTTCTCTAATACTAAATTGAGAAGTTTTCGCAATAAAGTGTCGCCTCGTACTTTTATTGGATTAGTACCTATTTTTGTTTTTCGTATTACGTTTTATGGTTAACATCACAGTTTCGTAAATTTGTCTTACTAGCGAGTAATAGTGGTAACTAATTCTATTGTTCTGTAGTCCTCCTGGCACTGCCAGGCACAGTGGAATATTATACTTTTTTGTTTTCACCAGTGCTTACTACTTGTAGGTGATATTGCGTTTCATAGCCTCTTCGAAAGCCTATGTAATCTCTCATTTGATATTGATCTAACTTGTTTGTCTAACTAATTGTGAAAATTTTAGTTAATAATTTGTACACCTGTGAAAGCAATGTTATAGGTCTAAGTTTTCTAAGTTAGCTCTGTTACCTTTTCTGAATAATATAAATATAGGTAGCATTTTTCACAAGTAACTCCTTGGCCTAAAGCTTCATTAAGTAATTTTTTGTCTTGTGTTATTTCTTTACCACATAGCTTTAGCATCTCAGTTGTGATCATATCCTGGAGCTTTGTTGATTTACATTTATTATCTTCTTCTTCTTGAAAGACGTAAAGGACATGTTACAAACTATGGTAGAGGAGATACGGCAAAATACAGAAGAAAATAGAAAAGTGAAAGACAAATTGTTTAAGGAGAAAGTTTGGGACACTGAAAAGAAAAGACTAGTAGCTAGAAATGATTAACTGCAGGATATGAAAAAGGATAAAATGAGAAACAATCAAGTGATTAAAAAGATTAAATTTGACTGGCAGCCCAGCAATACCTCAAGGACCAGTGGAAGCAGAGCTAAACAATGTAATTCCCTTAAATAATAAAGAGTTGGTAAACTGTAAATATTGTGGAGATGGCAAACTGGGACGCCAAGCAAGCAGTCATGAAAAATAAAGGCAAACTCGGGCAAACTACGTGGATTTAGGGTTTACATTGATTGTGACCTAAAACAGATCAATTCGTGCCAGCTGTATTTATTCAAATTACATCTTTTTATTATATGCTAATTAGCAACAAAGCCTGACAGTAACTGCTCTTGTATTTATACACGTACTCGGTTAATATAGTGATATTTAATGCATATGCTGTCCATAACTCGTGACTATAACATTTAATTTTTGTTTAAGATATTTTTTTATACCTTGCATCTCACACGATTTCTTACCTCATCAGCACCTATGTGAATATATTGCAAGTTCGGATGGAATGCTACAATCTGTTTAATCATGCTTCTTATCAGTGGCATCGTTTCGCTGTTACTGGGACAGATGGAGCTAGGATAAGCCTCCACTTCTCGCAATCCCCGCCACTGCTCATGTTTCAGGACATATTCAAGATGGCCGAATGTTTGAACCAACGGTATTACTGTCAACCGGCAGTCTGCAGCTAAAAGTATTTAAAACAAATTAGTATTATATTTTTAATATAATTTTGTATTCCAAACACATTTATATAAGAAATTTAAAAAAGAACTTTTACTTAGGCAATAATTATGCATTACTTTTTAAAAACTCTGTATTATTAATTTATCTCTTTTTATAATATATGCTGGCCTCCCATAATATGCTAGTTTAAAGCAAATAAATATAGAAAGTACCCATTTCTAATAATTGCTTGGCTTCTTCTATAGTGTAGGGGGCGCCACTTGCTTGTGCGCTGTTTGAGAGCCCCCCCATCTGGATTAATTCTCGGCTGTACGGAAATGTGTCCTCCCATTCTACAAGTAGACCAGTAGCTCCAATGTCTTTTACGAATGGGAAAAACTGAAATGCAATAAAGTCAGTGTTAAATGATTAATACATAAAATTATGGTCAGGTTATGGATACCAAAAATAGGAATGCAATAATTGATTTAATGTGAATTGTACTTTAGTCCTAGATTGCATTTAGTGTAAATCATCAGTTAATGTAAAGCAATTGCATTTTAGATGCTATATAAGCACAGTTTTAGAAATTTTTAAATTTTTTTTTAGAGATTTAGAGGACATCAGGAGAGAGCGGTCATGCGGTCATGTTTTCAATAAGTGGCGATAATTTTAAATGTATATGGGAAATATCACGAGTCTTATTGGAAATTAATTGGGGAGTGGTAAAACGAGTGTTAAGGTAAGTGTCTGTTAAACTTTTTAGTAAACAAATTAAGTGATAAGTGCAAAGTATTATTGATTGAGCAAAGCGGGAGCTTTTGAATTGACTGGGTAAAAATTCATTTCTGGGTATGTACAGTTGCGGCCCCTACAAACTCAGACACCGACTTTTGACTCATTCTGTGATGGACAAGAAATTTAGGCCGGCCTGTTATTCGCTTGGCACTGTTTATGTTGGTGGCACTGTTAGTTTATGTCAAATTCGAGGTTAGTAGGTTATGTTTTGCGTCAATTTTGACACAGTCGCTGTCTGAGTTTGTAGGGGCCGCAACGGTACCTATGTACATATGTTCCACACATAGAGGTGAAACTTATCGATGGAATTTCATGAAAATTTTCAGAGATTGTCTATAAAGCTATAGGTACTTTCCGCTGCTTGTTAATTGACAGCTTTATTTCCTAATGTTTATGGGGAAAGTAATCCATCACATTTTCAAGTAAAATCTTAGTCAAAACAGTTTTGATACGGTAGAGAAGCGATTGAAGATGATCCGAGAACTAAAAAATCTGCAGAAGCAAGAATAGAGGAAATTGTGAGAAAAGTTGAGAAATGGGTGCTGAAAGACGATGATTATTGTAAGAAAAGTTAGTGTATCAGAGACAACTGCTTTAAAAATCTTGCACGATGATTGACGCAGAAGCAGGTTGCCTGCTCACTGGACTTTAAAGCTGCTCATCTCAGAGCAAACATTTTATAGAAAAGAAATTTTCTACGAAAATTTGAATCCTTTAGAAAATTGTCACTAGTGATAAGACTCCTAACAAACATAAGCCAATGCAGTGGATGTATAAGGGCTCTCCAATGTTACAAAAAGCAAAACTCTGCAGGAAAGCAGCGGCGCAGGAACTACTTAATTATGGGAGGGCAACAAAAACTTTTTTAGTGTTTCAATATAACTAAACTTTATGTTCGACTATTCCAGAAACACTTTATTATAGTATTATTTAACGCCCATAAAGTGTCACTTTAGTCCATAGAGTAAAGTAAAACGGCCACCGGTCAATATCCAATAGTTATTATTAAAATAAATATAATTTTATTCAAATCAGGAAAGATTATTTTAACTGGAAACTTTACAAACAATAAAAAGGAATCATAAAGTAACAAGTTAATTGAAGTGAGAAAATCTTTTTGGACGAAAATAATGGAAAGGTTGGAATTTGATATAGCCAAAATTATTAATAAAATATATATAATAAAAATATTATTCTCGACCGTCTTTGAGTGTGGACGCATGAGAATTTTGCTCAGTAGTTTATTATATATATTACAATATAAGTGCGTCCAGTATAAACCCATCCTACATAAAATGTCTTTGTGTAACATCTGTGATGAGAAGTTGCCACCGGAGCCTGATTTTGTGCATTGTGAAGGCTGTAACAGTAATATTCATTACTTATAGCAATGGTGTGTGAGAAACCTCCTTTCGCAAACTTAGCATTGAGGTGAAATTAGCGTGGAGATATGGAAAGTGTAAAATGAAAGCAAGTGCCGGCATTGATACTCAGTCGCATATACAAACCTTGGGCACTATCAATGCAGATATGTTATCAATTATAGCACGTGCGGTGAAGGAGGCGGTTAAAGAAGAGATAAGCTGGATGCATTCCAACAACCCTTAAATTATTATCACGATCAACTAGGAGATTTAAAAAAAGTAATATGCGAAAAAGATAAACAATGAATGTTTTTCTGTGATAGACAAATTAAATTGACAATGTAAATCTAAAGAAAGAAAATTCTGATTTCAAACAAAGAAATAATCACCTGGAAGAATACAGCCGTTTGAGTTGTGTAGAAATCAGAGGAGTATTGGAGCAACGAGATGAAAATGTGTTGGCCGCAATAGGTATTATTGGCCGTGCGCTGAATTTTCCTATCGATAAAACTATGATCGATGCACGTCACAGATTAGCCCCTAATTTATCGAGGCCTCTTGAATCACGCTGTATTATTTTGAAATTTCTTAGTCCCATCTATAAAGAAGAATTTTTGAACGTGAGGATGCACTAAGGATCTGGACCCATCCTCTGGAATGTCTAACCCCATCTACATCAACGTGTTTCTACCTCGTGAGAACAGAAAGTTGTTTAACCAGTGTCGTGAGTTTAAAAAGTCTATTGATATTAAATGGTTAAAAATGGCAAGATAATGATGCGAAAAAGTGAAAATACTCGGGTATACGTAATAAATTCCACTTCCGATTTTACACATTTCCGAATTACTAAACGAGCCACAGTCATCTTCAATTGGTAGGAGTATCTTTCCTGCAGCTAGTCTATTTATTTATTTATCTAGATACTTACATGATCAACACCATTAGGATAGCTTATTTAAAGGTACGATCCGTTTTAACTAATTTTGCAGAATTTAAATTTCTAATACTGAATGATGGCTACGATATAGTAGGAGTGTCTGAAACTATGCTTTTCTCGCATATTCCAAATCAAGCTGTAAACATCGAAGGGTATAACTTTCTACGTAAAGACCGTATTACTGCTACATGGGGCGGAGGTGTTGGTATGTATATTAAAAATAATTATTCTTTTGTCTTACTTCAAACGGCAAGCAACAGCATTGTTTTAGAACAGAATTGGGTCAGCATTAAAATTGCTGGTACTACAATAAGGGTTGGTACCGTATATAGGAGGCAAGAGTACTCGCATTCTTATTTTTTAAATGCTTTCCAAGACTCCGTTTCTTAATTTTATCTTCATGTGACGAAATAGTGTGCATGGGTGATTTTAATTTAAATCTTCTTAAGTTTCACGAGGTAGTATGAGTAGTTTTATTCTGCCTTGGATGCAATGGGGCATTATACTAGAAACCACTCGAGTTACAGCCACCGCCGCCACATTAATTGATTTTATAATTGTTGGCTCAGATATATAGAAGTAAAAAATACTGGTGTTGTAATGATTTTAGAAATGGCAAAATATTTATAAGATCTTAGATATAAATGATAAAGTTACATATTTTACTACTAATAGGCTATGTTAACTCTGTTTAATCGGCATGCTCCTGTAAAAACGGTAAAGATAACAAAACCTAAAGCACCATGGCTTACTGATAACATTAGACTAATGATATCTCTAAGAGATGCTGTTTTTAAACGATTTAAAAGGCTTAGGAGTAGTGGCTCTTGGTAATATTACAAATCTTTACGGAATTATACAACGTTTGCGATTAGAAAAGAAAAACCAGTTTATTTCGAATATCGGGCCCGAAATAATAGGAACTTAAAGAAATCCAATAACAATACTGTTCCACCTCATCTTAATGATGTTAATAAAATCAATGATACTTTTTTAAGTGCCGGCAGGTAACATAGAATTAGAAGATTTCTACAATAATTCATTCCTAAAACCGTTTGAGTCCTTGTTTTGATTTAAACTGTCCGATGAAAATGAATTATCAAGTATAATATTCGGTATTAAAACGAATGCGGTTGGCTGTGACGGTATAAGTGTGTCAATGCTTAGAATGTGTTTTCCTACTATCTTGGCATTGTTACTCACATAATTAATTGTTGTTTATTATCTTGTGTTTCCTGAAAAATGGAAGACCGCTGATGTCATTCCGTTGCCTAAAATCAATGAACTTGTACTGTTTAGGGACCTTCGTCCTATCAGTATATTGCCAGTTATGTCTAAAATTTTAGAAAAAATAATAGTAGCACAAATAACAACTTATATTGCGTTTCATATCTTACCCGAAACGCAATCAAGTTTTAGAAAGGGTTATGGCTGTGCTACTGCTCTCCTGAACATCCGTTTTAGTCATGCTAGACTATTTCTCATAAAATTATGTTCAGTATCTTGCGGTTTATTGGTTTTGCTGCCGGCACTGTGAAACTTATGCGGTCATACCTTACAAATTATTTTCAGAAAGTCATTTTAAATGTGGAAACCTTATTTCCTTTACCAATTATGGCTGGCGTGCCTTAGGGTTCAAATCTAGGACCTTTACTCTATTCACTGTACACATGCAATTTTCGAAATTATGTTAATACTGCAAGTATCACCTATATGCCGACAATACACAACTTCAAATCGATTTTAAACCTGAACATGTTGCATTAACTAATAATTTCATTAAATCTGATATTGATGATCTGAAAAACATTGTCTAAAAATTAACGCAGAAAAATCCATGGTTATGGTATTTGGCCAATGTAAAGTTAGAAATGTAGTTAAGTAGGGCGTGATTGTTAAGGTTGGAGATGAGGTTTTGCTTGTAAAAGAAAGTGCAAACATTTTTGGTCTGATCTTAGATGAAGATTTAAAATTTTCTCAACATATTAACTAGTCATTTATTACGTAAAGCTTATATTAATCAGAAGCTGATATTTAATCAAAGATTTTGTTTAACTAGAAAATTAAAGATATTGTTATGTGAATCCCTTGTATTGTCCCATTTTAATCATTGTGATATTGTGTACGGATAGGGTGACCACCTCTCAGGGTTTCACCCGGACTCTCAGGGTTTCCACATCTCGTCTCCGAGCTCCGGGTTTTCTTATAATTTCTCTGGGTTACACTAATTTTGTAATAATGTCTAAAGTTATATCAATGAAAATAAAATACATACGTTTTATATTTGCCTTTTTCTTATTAGGATTTTATGTCGCATGCAGTCCGTTAATATGTACAGTAGAACTCGCTTTTAACGATCACGGTTACAGCGAATTCACGTTTATAACGAATAATTTTGAAGGTATATTTGAATTACATTTGATTTAATGCATGTATTTCATGTTTATTACGAATTTGTTTCACGGGAATAACGAACCAAAATTTAAGAATACATTCTCAGAACTGATCCTTTTCATCTCCTAATAAAATGTAACTGAAAGATATTAGGTATTTTGTTGTGGCAACATTATAATAAGGAAGGTTTTCTAGGAAAATAGTATTCAGTTAAATTTCGTAGGCCACTTTCTCTAGCTCTCTCTAGCACTCTGTACAATAGCGCAAGATAGTGGGCATTGTAAGCAACTCCGTTTTTCTTAGAATCCAGCAGCTACCTGCAGGATCCAGTTCTTCGAAAAGCGATAATGGGTTTCGCCAGATGTTATGGCTCAGTTCTGTTATCGCATTCTGCAAAACGAAAGTGTTGCGTCATAGCCACGTCTTAGCTATTGCATTTAACAAAACCCTTTACAGGATTAAAAGTACAATAGCTATAAGACGTTGGCCTATAACGCAACAAAAAGAGTTACAAAAATCTTCAAGTGGATGTATCTTGGTCGTTCCTTTACTGACACTCCGTATGTACCTACGCATTTTCTAGTTGTGGAAAAATGTCGGGAGTCAAACGGAAAATTTTATCGGTTTCCGAAAAAGTAGAAATTATACGGAAGTTGGAAATTTGCTCAAATTATGACCTTCTTGGGTATAACGAATAACGGTTATTACGAACAAATATAGCGGTCCCGTGGAATTCGTTATAACCGAGTTCTACTGTACTTAAAAAACAAGGAGAAATATTTGGAAATTTAATATAATTTCTATTGATGTTAAACAGACATAATTTACTTCTGTATTTCTCTTGAGTCAATAATGGTTTTATTTTTAAATCTCGTTTTTTGTTATGTTCGGAGAACATGTTTAAATTATTATTTTTAAGGTGCTTATTTGTTATTCCTTTAAATAAAGCATATTAAAAGAAGCTAAACTTTTTTATTTATGTTTTAAATCGCATATAATAGACTAAACGGTAGAATTGAGCGATATGAAATAAGATATTAGAAGAAAGCTCATTAGAAAGGGTTTTAAAAAACAGAGATATACAGGGTGTTCCGTTAAAAAAATTCCAAATTACTATATTTGCAAATTTTTGTATAGCACCAATACTCAGAGGCACTATTTCTCAAGATACCTAATTCGCAAAAAAACATAATTGTTTGGTAAGGTTGTTTCTATTCAATTCTTCCCTGTTACTTAGAGCAGCCACTTGAAATTAAGTATTTTTTAAATTAAATCGTTATCTCCAAAACCGTTAACTTTAGACCCATACAACTTTATATTATACCTAACTACAGGGCATTCTATTAAAAAAAGAGTAAGTTTGGTTCGCCACACTTTTGTGAGCCGCCATGTACAATAACAACATTTTCCTAATGTGCACCAGTTTACTACTTTTATATAAGCGCATTTTATGTAACTCTCGTAGTTTTAGAAATATTTTTCACCCCCGCATCGTTGCTCGACCCTGTATGCATATATAGGGTATAACTGAAATGCGTGACCATATTTTAATCGTGGATTTTACGTCACAAATTGACAATTCTTAACCTTTACGAAGATATTAGAAGAGGGTTAAAGTTGGATTGTAGTCATTTTACTGAAAATTTGAAAAGTATATTCACATATAATCTCATAAGAGCATTAATTCTTTCCGGAAATTTTTTTGAGTGCGTTCCAACAACGTCATATTCATTTGCCCGAGCGGGACGCGAGGGCAAATTAGGACGTTGCAGATTCGGTAAGAAAATCGTAACGCCACAAACCCTCACAGTTAGGTTGGTCTACCTACAAAAAATTTCCAAGAAATTTTTTTATTGTCTTGGTTACGGCTCGTGAACTAATTTTTCTATTGGTCATTAATGAGTGTCGTACTGAAAATCGTACGACACTCATTAATGACCAATAGAAAAATTAGTTCACGAGTCGTAACCAAGACAACAACAAAAATGTCTTGGAAATTTTTTGTAGGTAGACATTACTTCTTTTTAGGGTTTGTGTCGTTACGATTTTCTTACCGAATCTGCATTCGAGCATTAATTCATATCCGGAAATTATTATTCGTGCATTCCAACAACGTCCTAATTTGCCCTCGCGTAAATTAATACGACGTTGTTGGAACGCACTCAAAAAAAATTCCGGAAAGAATTAATGCTCTTATGATATTATATGTGAAAATTGGCAGATTTATTCTACCCATTGAAGTCTTATTTATGATTCTCTTTTATTTTTGTATGGCTGTAAAGGATTGAAATTAGCCACCCATAATATATTTTATTTTTTGTACAAAAGCTATTGGTTTTACAAAAAAATAAAGAGCTAAACAGTCTTTTAAGTAAAACAGTTTTTCCACTGCATTTTTAACCAAATTATTGTCCGTTAAAAAGTTCGAATAGAAAGATTTATTATTTTATTAAAATTGGCTAATACGTAAAAATTAAAAACCATTTCATAAATAAGCTTTCTGTTGGTAGAAATGATTTACCAATTTTAATTTGAACATTCTTTCCCAATTTACAGTAAAATTACAAAAACCTAATTTTAAACCCTCTTATATGAACTGTTTTGGCCAATTTGTGTGGGCGGCATGTAAGAAACTTATGATAATACAAACACTGAATGATGAACACAAATTATCTCTTCATTAACGAAATAAACCTAGTATAAAAAAATACAGAAATACTATTAAAAAAACGACGAAAGATAGGTATATGTGGAAAAAGATTATTTAATGAAAAATTTGGCATTGTTTCTTTGCCATCCATTGGTCTATATTTGCAGATATAAGTATGTGATACAGCAACTCGCACGCAGCTTTCTAAACGTACATCATTTAATCTCTATTGGTGAATGCGAAAAATAATTGTTGGCAAACATAGGTGCTTCCAAAAGTGTCATTATTTGCTTTGCATGTGCACCTAATCGCAGGAATTTTTCTAAATTCATGTAATTTTGGTAGTAATTATGTATGTCAGCATTTTTAAATTTATTTCTTAAATCCGTGTCGTTTTGTAAATCTAATAATTCCATTTGTAATTCATCCGGAACGGTTTCCACTTATATATTAAACGGTAAAGAAATAATGTTAAAACTAAGAACGGTTTTTTGATCTAAATATTTTAAATTGCGTTATTAATTTTTGTAAATGCTGGGTATATTTTCCGGTTTCTGAAGGAGTTTAAATACCCTTTGAGCTTTGACTTTACACCGCTTGCTGATGCAGTGCTTGCAGCACATATGCGTAGCGTCAAACGAAGCCACCCGACGTAATATTTCATACCAAAAAATGCAGATGCTTAATTTTTGGAAATGATGGTATCAGTGTCTATCTATGATGTTGGCATCATTTCCAAAAATTAAGTTAACACGTCTAGGGTACAATGAGGCTGCGGGACAGTGTAGGAGTTTTAAAAGTCAAAATGTAAAATCTTTGAAGGAGCGCACGAGAAAGGGTGGCGGGCCGCATGCGGTCCACGGGCCGGAGGTTGCTCATCCCTGAGTTACACCCTGTATCGTATTTGGTAACCATTCACAGAAAGGAATAAAAACATTGTTTTTATTTGCTTGCTTTTGGTCTTCTATAAACATCCTGTATTTCCAATTGAAGAAAACCTTTTGTTTTTACTCGAGAACAATTTCAGGGTTTGTATAAATTGAAATCTGGTCACCCTATGTACGGACCGTGCATCGATAGCTATGATGTGAAAAGAGTTCAACAAATGCAGAACTCTTGTCTTCGGCTTGTATTCCTCATTTCTGTTTCATAAAGTTATAGTTACTAAGCAACCAACTTACCTGTTTAATAAAGTAAAATTTAGATAGTATGTTCACAGAGTGAATGTAAGGAAAAAAGTATCATCACACCTCCAATCCATAAATCGCATTTGTTTGAAAAATCGTTTTCATATACCATCAGTAATGTTTAAAACACCTTGCCGGAATTTCTAAAACACTTAAAGTTGCCACATTCAGACACCAGCTTACTAGCCTTATTTATCGTCTTCTTCTGCAAAAACCCTGGTACCCTAAACAGGTGTCGGGTGGGGCCTTATTTATAAAAATCAAAAATAATGTTTTTTGTTTTTTTATTATCTGTTATCATAGTTAATTCTTTATTACGCATTACATAAATATTCTCATTCATATCTGCATGTCATTAATTAATTTTTTTATATTTTAAATAACCTAAAAATTAAATGTAAATGTTATTTTTTCATATCTCTCTCAAGACGTACTCTGGTAAACAGGGAAATAGGGTTAAGTGTAAGAGCAGATTATAAAAATTTGCTTTTTCATAAATTTTAATTTCGCCCTTTTGAAGGTGACTGCGACATACGTACTTGCAAAAAATATTATTTTGTTATAAACAATTTTTTTTAATGTATTTATATGTAGAGTTGGTGCATATCTTCAATAAACGACCATTATTATTATTATAAAATGGAGATGTCAAATTAAACATATTTATTTGGCGCTGTCTCTACTAATCTATAATAAATCTGAGATATCCAGCATGTAATTGCCCAAAGGGACCCCTAGTTTTCTTTTTTTTTCATTCAATAAACGCAAACAGGAAAAAATCTTCCTATTTTTTTGTTTATAATAATGGGATGTCCACGCAAAAAGCAAAAGTAGTTTTGAATTGCCGGTCTTTAAATTCAAGCTGACATAGATTGTTTTGTAATATCGGGCATAGGTTAATGAAAGTGGCGAATTTCCTGCAGTCGTAAGACTGATTTGAGTTGACTTAATACCGCCCGGATTGTAAGAATTCTATAATGTAACAACAAGATCATTAAATATTGGATTTATGGATTGTTTTAACGCCTATCCCTATACTGATTCTGTTAGCAGAGTTGCCAGCTGTACCGTAATTCGTAAAGTAATTTACGAACAACAATCTCGTAGAAGCGTGTGTCCATTATTGTTTACATTTGTGCATTTTAACTTGGTGCATAGTGAAGTTTGGGTATGTTTTTGTAGACATTAGACATTTTCAATTATAAATATTTTATTTCTCTCGTTTAAATATTGACACATGCGTTGAACCATCCAATCACGAGGCGATACGTTTATTGTGCTGCGCACAACCTCACCTTGGTGATTAATGATACAGTTAAAGGTGTAAGGGAATTTTTTTTTTGTTACTGTTCAAAACATATACACATTTTTTGGGTTAAGCATAAATCGGTAGTTCCATTACGGGCAAATCCGTTATAAAATTAAAGAAACTTAATCCTATACGATGGTCTTCCAGAACCCAAACTCTCACTGCAATTAAATTACCGCTGTTCTTAATAAAACAATATTAATATAAAAAAGGAAGAATACGATGAAGAGAGAAGAATCATAACCAGCGTCAACAATTTTGAATTTGTGATTCTTTCAGCCGTATTCATAGTCGTTCGCCAGCGGCTCGCCGGCGAGTCGCCGGAGTTTCGTTATGAATAGTATGTTGGCGGCACTGTATTTCTATGTCAAATTTGAGGTTAGCAGGTTAGATTTTTTTGTCAATTTCTGTCAATACTGGCGGAAAACCTAACCTGATAACCTCGAATTTGACATAGACTTACAGTGTCACCAACATACTATTCATAACGAAACTCCGGCGACTCACCGGCGAGTCGCTGGCGAACGACTATGCATACGGGTGTTTGTGTTTTTGTAAATAAAACTTTAAGGGAAATTGGCATCACTTCAAAAATGCTACAGGATCCAGACACGAATTTGAGGAAAACTACAACCTGTATTAAAAAAGTTCTAGAATATTTGAAAAAATATCGAAGTGGGTACTTTAGTGTTAAATTAAAAGCACCCAATTTAGCCAACCACTGTAACATAAATCCTACATTTAAAAATAAACGCAGACCGAAGGTTAAAAGACATTTTGACAAACTTTTGGAATATCAAAGATTTCCTATAGACATTAACATTTGCAAAAAAATCTTATAATCTAGATAAACTAAAAGAGTTTAAAAGCGTGAAACAATTTGCTAAGTTTTTAATAGTTGATAATCGGAATTTATCATAAATTTTTCCTGAAATTGCAACAGCACTGTTATTATTTTTAACATTACCTGTTTCGGTCGCTTCAGCTGAAAGATGCTTCTATAAATTAAAAATTATGTTAGAATCAAGATGTGTACCAGGAAAGATCGGAAAACCCTTCTTTATTGTCCACTGAATCGGAGATAGCTGATAAAATGGAATTGCAAGAGGTTATTACAGATTTTGCAAGTATTAAAGCCGGCCAGGCGTAAGCACATTGCTTAAAATTAGTTTTATTTTTTTAACCATCTTAGTTAATACATTATTTTGTAGTGCCTAATTTTATTATTATTATTAATTATATGTGTTATTATTATTATTATTGATGTTTTTGCCACTTTATTTTATTACGGACCTATAAGGGGCCCGCAGTAAATTTTCGCGGGAGGGCCCGAAATCTGAAGTTACGCCACTGACTAAAATTGACATATTATTTTCATTCCCTTAATTTTCAATTTATGCCTGAATGTAATCACATGCCAATGTCAATACTAATCATTTATAAATAACAAAATTGCAAGCGGCGTTGGGTTTGTTACAAATACAAAACAGTTATAATTGGATCGGAGCCGGCCCTGGCGAATGCATTTATGGCTACTGTACTGCGATCGAATTTAATTTCCGCTTTTTACGTAATAAACATCTGAATTATGGGGAGATCAATTTAAAAACTTCTCCAATTTAGTTTTACAGCAAATTGGCAGCATTTCCGCAGCGCTAGTTCAGATTATCCGGTCGATCGTACGCCGAAATATAATTTAAAAAATAAATAAACAATATTTGTTTACGTGGAAACTAGGTTACCAGTGCGCTTACCTTTTCGAAATATGACAGTTTCGGAGGAGCGCCTTTCAGGTCTAGATGAATCAGTCTACGGCAAAAAGGCAGATTCAGGTGTAAACAACGAGCTCGCCCGCACAATAAAGGATTTATTATACTACCTTTGGGTTCCAAACGTCAAAGTATCCATTTTACTCTAACCCTACTTTTAAATGTCAAACTACGAGCCGCCAGAGTTCCGCGGAAATAAGTTTTGATGTGCGTGCAACGCGATTACAGATCGACAGTTTTCTCGTGGCAGGGCGGGACTTATGCGCAGTGGCAAAGCGTAAGTCTGGGTGGGGAAAGGCATTTGGAAGAAGTCGTCGTGGTGTGCGGAGCTCGTTTGGGGAAGTTAGGATTAACGTTTGGTGTGGTACTTTGCGATTATTTATCAAGAAAAAAACAGTTCTTTTCAGAACTCTGCTGTAGCCTTTCGCTTAATAGGTAACAATTAAGATAGACATTAGGTATTTGTAATCTCATTACGAATTTTTCACTACAGCCATGGATTTTAAGAGTAAACTTTCTGGCCGCGCTGTTAACAGTCAAAGCCGTGAAATAATTGCAAATGTGTTGGCGTTTATGACGGCAGAAGCGCAATGCAGATTTGGTAAGAAAATCGTAAGGACACAAACCCTAAAAAGAAGTAATGTCTACCTACAAAAAATTTCCAAGAAATTTTGTTGTTGTCTTGGTTACGGCTCGTGAACTAATTTTTCTATTGGTCATTAACGAGTGTAGTACGATTTTCGTTCTAAAATGACTGTATCATATTTATATTGCAGTATTATCACACTTACTGATTTGTGATATTGAAAATTTAAAAAAGTTACACGTTCGCTCTTCAGAGTGAACTTCACGATAACCGAGCGTAATACCGTTCTCTTTCTGGCCGAATGCGTTCTCTCTCTGCGCGGCGTAAGCCCCGCCCTGCCACGAGAAAACTGTCGATCTGTAATTGTTTATTTTTTGGGATTACCTTTTGAATTGTAGTTGTTTTCACTGTAATTTAGAGTTGCCTTTTTGACAGCTGTTAGAGCGCCAGAGATTACAAAAAGTGGCCGATTATTGCCCAATTTCTAAGGTTACATTTAAATAACCGGAATTAAATTTTTAATGCGCAGGTGAATCGTTTAACATAAACAAATCACGACGTACGTCGAAACTTCCTTGACACGTATATTTTGTTGTTGCCACGATGGCGAACTCGCCGAAAGATAAAACCGTTTCCAAAACCGAAAAGCTAGTAAATTTGGAAATTACAAAAGAAAACATGAGCCCAACCACCACAAAAAATGTGAGTATTAACATTTCTCGTTTCTAACCTAGAAGCTCGAAAAGAAGACAGCAAACATCAATACAACCCCAAATTTGTTTTTTTTCTATTTTCACCAGCCCCAGTTAGGAGAAATAGCCATTGAAGCGTCTCAGATAGTCAGTAGGTTAGAGCAAGTGGCAGAGGGAGTGAAGCTGACCGATTCAGCGTTTGGCCAGCCAACGGTGTTCCTCGGCTTAGACCAAAAAAGGCCTGAAGAGATCATACAGACAATCGAGGGGCTGCTCGCCGTCGATGAGGATGGAGATGGTGTAGCCCCACCGACTTTAGACGATATCGCAAAGCTCGTTATAGTTTCGCAAAGCATCGGTGCTTATTGTGGGGGATTAGATAGGCATTTACTACAGAAATTAAGTACTCGGTTTACAACTGATGCCACCAGATGGATTAGCCAATTATTTGGGTACGTAGACTTTCTATGATAGTAGTTTATGGTTGTATGAACATGGATTATATGCAATGCCAGCAAAAATAGGCTAATTAAAGTAAGCCTTGGAGATGATTGCTTTTGTTGTTTTTTATAATTGAATGAGTTGTTACTCCTTGCAAAGCCTATCATGAAATTATCTTTATTTTCTAGATAGTTTCTGTAATATTGATTGAATTAGACTATAAAATTAAGTATGCATGATTCAGAAGGTAAAAATGTATTCCATGAGCAAACAGTTTCCCTATCACAAGATAGTATCTGTCAGTTTTTTTTTCAATAGAAGTATTGATTGAATAATGAAATATGTAATGGTTTCAACAGAGCTACAAATTATGGGTATAATTTTTTGCTCTGAAAGGTTATATTGAGGGATTTAACTTCAGATCGAGTTGGCTGATGTCACATGATGTTTATATGAAGCCACAGCAAACTATCTGAAATTTATTTCATCACTCGTTACATGTTGATATTGGAATATCAGAGAATAAAAGACTTACAGGATCGGTTAAGTAAGGTAAAAGTTGCTCACATAAGGGAGAAATGTGATCATGATTTCGGTTTAAAAAAAATCATGGCACACTAAATAAATGTACACCAAAAATGATTTTATGTTTTGTTTCTGACATATAACAGCAACGGTCGTCTGTGTTGATTGTTTATAACAAGTCTGTTCAATGCCCTAAAAAGTTGCTTCTTGACAACCGAAGGTTTTAACAGATTTCACCAAGATTGCGTGTTACAGGAAACTGCAAATATTTACCAAATTTAATGTAACAATATAGAAAACTTACGTGAAGTGGCAAATATTGTGAAATTTGGTATAATGTGTATAATGTCTAGTGATGCAACCAAAAAAAAAAAACCGTTTTTTTTTTTAAAAACCTGTTTTTTTTGTAAAAAAAACCAAGCGGTCTGGTTTTTTTTTTAAATACGTTTTTTTTCAGAATTAAAGTGTAGTGAATAGCAACAAGTAATTTGTTTGGAAAAACAAAAAACAGATATTATTAAATAAAAATAATACATTTCGTAGGTAAAGTGAATTATAGAATTTATAATAACAAAAAAAAAAGCAAATATTTCTAAAGAAAAATAGAAAAATAGCCAAAGTGGATATACAGGGTGTTTGGGAAGTCGACGGAAAAATTTCTAGGGGGAATCCTTGGCCCAAAATATGATGATTTAACTCAACTTACCTATATACAAAGTTGCTTAGTTTAGCCGCTAGAGGGCTTTAAAGAAGATTAGCTTTTTTAAATTTTTTCAAATAAGTGGAAAAATCTTTGATAGATTTTATTCATTTTTTGCCCATGGGTTTTTACCAGTAAACTTAATTTCGAAAATTACAGGGTGTTTAAAAACTTTATCACAATTAATTATCCATCCATATTTTTTTAACCCCCTGTATAATCACTACCAATGTTTTTTGTGGATAGCTACTTTGATTTATAAGCTATTTCCTCTCTTAAAAATTTTTAGGTGGGTAAACGGTTTAGCCACAAAAAATATTTTCTAAATCCCTACAAGCCTGAATCAGTAATTGTAACATAACACTAGGCTTGTAGGGATTTAGAAAATATTTTTTGTGGCTAAACCGTTTACCCAACTAAATTTTTTTAAGAGAGTGAATCTATACATATTGTTACGTTCTTAACGTTCGGGCTATTTAAAATTATACGACAAACATGGGTTCAATCATTTATTTACAAGAATGAATTATTACGATTATTGTTTACAAGCACATGCGAGAATTATCAAGCAGATTACAAATTAATTCAAGCGCTAACGAACTATCGGTACATTTATTTCTATTCCATACGGATTAGCACATTTATTTATATCACTCTTAAACACTAACGATTATATATTTATTTACTTCTATTGGATTATATGTACACGCGGTTTTATTTATATGGGGGCTAATAACAAGCCTCGACGTGAGTTCTAACTGCCGCAGAATTATTTCAGAACTGCCTGCGGGTCCGACGGCCGGGTATTTATATGGCCAATAATTTCCCTCCAGAAGCTTCCAGACAGTCCCGATATTCACTAGAAACTCCAGACGGAAGCATGACGCATTTGACCTCGGGCCCGTTCTCTGGGCATCCGTTCGAAGTGACTCATCGCGCACACCTGCTTCTAGATCGATCTGGAAGTCGTTCTCGCATTCGTTACAATATATAAAGGAAAGTCACAACTCTGACTAATCAACGCAGAGCCGTAACCGCTGCTACTACGAACTTAAAATTTGGGTGGAAGGTTCAATTTGTTACGTAAGGTAGTGCTAAGAAGGGATTTTTAAAAATTCGATCTGTAAGGGGGTGAAAAGGGGTAAAATGTGTTTTCACGAATTCCTCAATATCTCTTACACCCGATAAGATATCGATTTGGCGTTTGCTTGCAAAGATTACCAATGAAAATACCTAGAAACGTATTTTAGGATTTTGCCCTAATCAACCCCTAAAGGTGCAAATCTAGATTGGGGGTGAATTAAAGAACTCTTCGTATCTGCTATGTTTATTGAGTTAGAACATTCTTTTTTAGCATGTAGATGTATTTTTAAAATATTTAAAAAGGGGTGTGACGGAATTGGAAAATTTTAACCCTAAAGGGGTAAACTGAGGAAAAACTGAAAAGGGGTAAGGGGGTTAAAATTATTAGATTTTTTTCGCTGTGGGTTCCATTTCACAACAAAATGGGTTAAAAGGAATTTTTTGAAATTTTACCCCTACGAGGGTGAAAAGGGGTAAAATGTATTTTCATGGGTTCCTCATCTCTTAGACCCAATGAGATAGCCACTTGGTGTTTAGTTGCAAAGATTGTCAATGCAAATACCTAGAAACGTATTTCAGGATTTTGCCGTAATCAACCCCTAAAGGTGCGAATATGCATTCGGGGTGAATTATAGAACCCTTCGTATCTCCTATGTTTATTGAGTTCGAACGTTATTTGTTGGCATATAGATGTATTCTTAAATTATTAGAAAGTGGTTAAAGATCTTTTAAAATTTTACTCCTAAGGGGTGAAAAGGGGTAAACTGTGTTTTTACGAATTTCTCAATATCTCTTAGACCCGATGACATATTGACTTGGTGTTTACTTGCACAGGTATCCAATAGAAATTTCTAAAAACACATTTCAGGATTTTTCCCTAATCAACCCCTAAAGGTGCAAATCTGGATTCGGGGTGAATTAAAGAATTCTTTGTATCTCCTAGGTTTATTGAATTAGAACAATTCCTTTTTGACATATAGATGTATTCTTAAAATACTTAAAAAGAGTTTTAAGGGATTTTAAAATTTTACCACTCAGGAGGTGCAAAGAGGTAAACAGTGTTCTCACGAATTCCGCAATATCTCTTAGACCCGATGAGATATCGACTCGGTGTTTACTTGCATATGTATCCAATATAAGTATTTAAAAACACATTTCAGGATTTTGCCCTAATCAACCCCTAAAAGTGCAAATCTAGATTCGGGGTGAATAAAAGACCCTTTCGTATCTCCTATGTTTATTGAGCGAGAGCATTCTTTTTTGGCATATAGATGTATTCTTAAAATATTTAGAAAGCGGATTAAGGGAATTTAAAATTTTCTCCATAAGGGGGTGGAAAGGGGTAAACTGTTTTTCACGAATTCGTCAATATCCCTTAAACCCTATAAGATATCGACTTAGCGTTTGCTTGCATAGGTATCCAATATAAGTGTTTAAAATACATTTCAGGATTTTGCCCTAATCAACCCCTAAAAGTGCAAATCTAGATTCGGGGGGAATTAAGAAACCCTTCGTATCTTTTATGTTTATTGAACTAGAGCATTCTTTTTTGGTATATAGATGTATTCTTAAAATATTTAGAAAGCAGTTTAAGGGAACTTAAAATTTTACCCCTGAGGAGGTAAAACGGGGTAAACTGTATTTTCACGAATTCTTCAATATCTCTTAAACCTGATACGATATAGGCTTGGTGTTTGCTGGCATATGTATCCAATATAAGTGTCTAAAAACGTATTTCAGGATTTTCCCCTAATCAACCCCTAAAGGTGCAAATTTGGATTCGGGTTGAATTAAGGAACCCTTCTTATCTCCTATGTTTATTGAGTTAGACCATTGTTTTTGGCATATAAATGTATTCTTAAAATATTTAGAAAGTGGTTTAATGGATTTTAAAATTACCCCTAAAGCGGTAAGAAGGGAAAACTGAAAAGGGGTAGAGTGTTAAATTTATTAATTATTTTTTGCCGTGGGTTTATTTCAGGATAATATAGGCTGAAAGAATGTTTCAAAATTCCACCCCTACGGGGTGAAAAAGAAGTAAACTGTTTTTTTACGAATTACTCAATATCTCTTACAATAAACAGGAGGATTTCCGAAATTCCACCAATTTATGAATACAACATTTAGTTTGTATCTATATATATTTTAATTTTATTAATATATACAAGGGGAATGCCAATTACGTACACATTTCCAGGGGGTACGTGAGGCATAAAAGAGTTGCGGAGGCATTTTTTCGGAAAAATACTGTGTCCTTTTTACTTAGAATATTGTTTTGCGGCGTTTGTTAGTTTAGCGTATTGAGTGAAGGGTAGGGGTGCTCCCTGGAATTCATTTGAGATTTAGAAGAAAAAAACATTTGTAGTCCGTACGAAGAACGGGCATCTTGCTAGTAGCTTCTAAATTAAAGCAACTATCCAGAAAAAAATTGGTAGTGATTATACAGGGGATTAAAACATTTAAAAAAGCTAGTCGCTTTAAATAATTGGGGACCTGAGTTCGAAGGAATAATGGGTAATAATGCGGTTGTCTAATGCATGATGCTCACCACATCACCACGTGTCATGAATTTGACACGCGACAGCTAGGTGTGAGAGCGAGGATATGGAAGCTCTGACCTTCCGCTTTACAGGCCAAGCTCCTTCATGGGGTGTTAGTGCACCATTATTATTATTAATAATCTTTAAAGCCCTCTAGCGGCTCAACTAAGCAACTTTGTAGATAGGTAAGTTGAGTTAAATCATCATATCTTGGGGCCAACGATTCACCCCTAGAAATTTTTCAGTCGACTTCCCTAACACCCTGTAGAAATTATAATCATGCAGAAATTACTCGCTAACAGACATGGCTAAGTCCTCAACTGACTCGGAGTCAGTATCCATGCAGTTTACGTTGCCCATGTCACTGTCTGATGACCCTGATGAATCGCTAACGTAACTTGATTCGTCGATCATATAGTAATACTTAATATGAGTAGGCAGTAGGTATAAAATGTTACTGTTATTTATTAAACATTTGTCTAGTCTGTGCTGTAGTTTTCTTGAACTATAAAGTGCAAGTAAAACCAAAATAAGTTTAAACTTTGTCGTTTGCTTACATGCCGCCAACCATACCTACCAAAACGTGCCGCCAATTACAAAAATGAATAAAAAACAAAAAAAACCGTTTTTTCTGTTTTTTTTTAGGTTTTTTATTCGATTTTAAAAAAACGCGTTTTTTTACATCACTAATAATGTCTGCTACAATGGCCATATTAGCAGAATACATTGTTCACGCTTGAGAAGATCGAATCAATTGTACTTATCTGGAAACATTGAAATAGTGTTAAAACTTGTAAGCCACTATTACACTTACAGGGTTTTCCGATTGCTTTTCATTTTCACCATGTATTAATTGTTTCCCTTTATGTAGAATGCTTTTCGCTCATGTCAACACTTGTCAATATTGACAAACAGTGAAGCAATTGATATACGGTGAAAAGCAATCGAAAAACTCTGTAATATATCGTATATCTACAAGACGGATAATCTTTGTAATGCGATATTTCATTTCCTTAATATACTGTGTGTCCAAGATAAGGAGGGTCAGTATGGGGATTGTGGTAATTGTAAGAAATAAAGTGCGTTCAAATAAAAACGCTATCGAGAGGGTTTCGAACAAGTTTTGGTCTTACGACTGCATGTCGGTGATTAGTACATCGTTCTATCCAGAATTCAGAGCGCTTGTTCACTTGAGTTGTCAACTGTCAAATAGTGTTTACGTTTTAGAACCGTTATTTATTTTGTGTGTAAAAAGTTCTTTTCAGAACTGAACTGCAACTTACTTGCCGTAAAATGGTTTTTACTAATGAACATAGTGATGCAACCTAAAAAAAAACCGTTTGTTTTAAAAAAAAAAACCTGTTTTTTTTTGTAAAAAAAACCAAGCGGTCTGGTTTTTTATTTAAATGCGTTTTTTTCAGAATTAAAGTGTAGTGAATAACAAGTAATTTGTTTGGAAAAACAAAAAACAGAAATTTTTAAATAAAAATAATACATTTCGTAGGTAAAGTGAATTATAGAATTTATAATAACAAAAATATATATATATATAATAGCAAATATTTTTAAAGAGAAATAGAAACATAGCCAAAGTGGATATACAGGGTGTTAGGGAAGTCGACTGAAAAATTTCTAGGGGTGAATCCTTGGCCCAAAGTAATATATGATGATTTAACTCAACTTACCTATATACAAAGTTGCTTAGTTTAGCCACTAGAGGGCTTTAAAGATGATTAGCTTTTTTAAATTTTTTCAAATAAGTCGAAAAATCGTTGATGGATTTTATTCATTTTTTGGCCATGCGTTTTTACCAGTAAACTTAAGCATTTTGTGGCATAAACCCTAATTTCAAAAATTACAGGGTGTTTAAAAACTTTGTCACAATTAATTATCCATCTAATGTTTTTTTATGGATAGCTACTTTGATTTATAAGC
>OW679196.1:106886058-106989859 GCA_940337035.1 Agriotes lineatus | reverse complement strand
CCCATTGTCCAGACTGCCGCTTAGATTCGGGTTCAAATGCATATATTGCAGTGGTATTATGCCTTACAGCTTTGCTCCGATTGCAGTACAATGTTAAAATTAAATTAAAGCACGGGGTAAGGGTGTTTTATTTAACTGCGAGACTATAAACTTAAATATCAGTGAGTAATTGCATTGAGAAAGAGATGCTTGAATTAAAAGAAAGGTTTTGGAATAAGGAACGCAAGGGACAAGGCTCGTTGTTCACAGGTTGAAATCGACATTTCAAAATTAATTACGTTTGTGCCGAACCAATAGAATTGATTTGTCACAGAAACGTTTGCTAAGTGTATGGTATTGTAGCGTAGAATTCAAATAAATAAGCAGGACACATTTCTGAACAATCTTAAATAAGGTACAGGAAGCCAGAATTATATTATCATATGTTGCAAAGAGCAAATTATAAGAAAGGGTTGGCAATTGTGGATTAAGCTGTAATACCAAGATTAGCAGGGAAAAGCAGACATTTAAAAATTTGGCAAGAAAAGCACACAGGAGGTTATGAAACAAAAGTGTAAAAAAAGGAAGTGAATTCTTAAAGCTAATCAATGCAATCACGCGTGTGAGACAAATTAAGTGATTAATAAAACGTGTTAGTGGCGCAATAAGACATTAATAATTAAAATGAACAGACATGATTTTTAGTTTTAGGCAATTTGTAAAAATGTTTATTTGTAAATAATCTTATGTTAAAAAGTACTGTAATTGACTTTGGTTAATATCCGTTTGGTTTAGTTATAGTTATCTATTGTTTATAACGGAGTTTGAGGTAGAACAACTGAATAAAAATGAATTCTGACATGCAGTTTATGGGTTATTATTGAAACCAAGTTTTTACATATTAAATAATATTTTATACAAATAAAAAGTATACCATTTTAATCAGTGCATTTCCGAGTGTGTGTGGTATTATTTGCAACAAATTCCGACACCAAAAGTAAGAAGGTTCCCCCCTCCGGTCCGAGAAGGTCGCAGCCGATTCAGCTCAAGATTTTGAAGTCTGCGTGCAACGAAAGGGTCCATTGGAGCTACGAGGTCTGCATTCCAGGGTGTAGGGCAGCTTTCATCACAAGAGGGCATATAGCAGCGCCACACTATCAACTGCGTCGTTCCAGCCAGCCGAAGTTTACGACAGATACCAGGTACCCATTTACCTTAAAATTAACGTGGTTAGACCCGGCAAAGCTACGTGCATCATAAAGGAGACTTTACTGAGCAAAATCCAAATAATTCCGGCCACAGAAAAGGCCTTCGCATATCAAGTGGATTCCAAGTTTGAGGTTATGCGAGTAAAAGGCCGTTTTTTTCAAAACAATTGCTACCTTGACGAATGTTCATAAATTCCAATTATTAAAAATCAAATCACAACGCATCCTGCAAAAGAAAACCGAACTGTGATAATTTTGACAGCATTACATTTCAGCAATCGCGCAGTTGAACTAAAATTGTTGCCAGTGGCGTACTAGATAAATTTATTAGGGGAATCCGCCTGGGACCGAAGAGTTTTCTTCCTTTACGAGCTAGCTTTCAATTATATTTAATTTGCAGACGAATAAAATACAAAAGGGCATACTACCATATTATTTTGATTAAATGAGAAAGAGAATTACATTTTAATCAGTCTCAATTTTATTTTAATAACATTGCAAACAGTGGCTTACATAATATAATTAATTTTAAATACCTATTATTACAGTAAGCTTTGCAATATCCAGCTTTCGTCAGCAGTTATGATGTTGTAAACTGCTTCAGACCTACCTTCATCGAATTTCTCCACAGTTTTTGTACACACGATTACATTTTTGTGCTTCTGTTAAATTGCGTGGTATCCACCGACAACAGACTCTTCTTACACACAAATGATTATGTAAAATCTTTTTATTGTAGTCACGATAATGATGAAGATGCTTCTAATAATTCTATATGTAACTTAATTGTCTTCCTGAATCATTCTTCGCACGGCGCCTGTGTAGGTTTCGATAACTGCTCAAATTGGTCTTTCTTCGCGAAAATCGTAGCTGAGTGAAACTAGTTCAAATTTAAATTCCTTGCACCAGCTATAAACATTCGTCTGCGGAGGCGCTTGGTCACCAAATGCAGCACGAAGTCCAAAGCTTTCTTTCGGACATAGGAAAAATAATGATTTTATCGTTTTCTCTCGTTAAATTCAACACTTAGTTCAAAATTACTGTTGTAATTAAGAAAACTAAATTTGATCTGTAAAACTAGAAAACAACAAACATTTGTTGCATGATAAGTTTGATTTTTATGGTGCACTTGGTTTACTGGTTTGCAGAAATTATGAGAGCTACCTTCGTATCGATATCAAAGTCCTGTCGCAGTCCGTTTGCATGTTCATTGCACTGGAGCGACATTGTACCTCTAGTACCACTGAAGTGCATCTTTGAAAAGAACCGCACAGTACCCGAATCAATCTAGCACTCAATCTGCCCATGATGGCTACTGGAAAATCGCTTTCTCTATATATGTAACGTTTTCCAAGATTGGCAAACATTTCTTTATTTTCAAAATTCGCACAAAAATAGAACAGGGGGCTATGCAACCAAATGAACATCAACGAAAAAGGTGGCAACATAACACACGCCATACCATCATCATCATAATCAGCTTATTCTATACATTGTCTGATGTAACCCTCCTTTAGTTTTCTGAATTTTTCTCGGTTCTGTTTTTTAATCCAGTCATATCCAGCAGTTCTTTTGATGTCGTCCATCGATTTGATTTGTGGTCTCCCTCTAAGCCTTTTGTATGCTCTAGGCCTCCACTCTACGATTCTGCAAATCCAGCTGTTGCATTTTTCCTGCATGCTCTGCCCAGTTTCATCTTATTAATCGTTGTATTACGTCTGTTACATTCGATCTGCATCTAATTTTGGTGTTGGGTATTTGATCTTGAAGTTTAACATTGAGCATTCTACACTCCAGTTCTCGTTGTGTGATTTGCAGTTTAGATATATTATATACTTGTTAAGTGCCCACGTCTTCGTCCCATATGTTAAGACAGGTAACATGTATTTATCGAAAGCTCTTGCGTTTAGGGAATTTGGTATATTGAATTTTAATGTTGTTTGCAACCTTCAAAATGTGCTTTTAAACTATTTTTGGAGAGTTCGATTTTTTGTCCTAAGTGTATATATGACTCGACGTTTTCCATTATTTAGTTTTCTACCTTTATTTCTTCTTTATTTTCCTCGGGCTCGTTTATCAAGTATTTGGTTTTTCTTAGATTTATCTTCAGACTTATCTCTTTCGATCTTATGTTTAGTTCAGTCAATATTTCCTGTAGCTTGCTACAAGGCAACATGATCTGAAAATCTTAAATGATGTATTTGTTTGCCATATATCGTCACTGCTTTATTTTCCTATTCTAGAGTTCTAAACATAGCTTCCAAAGCGAGTGTAAATAATTTTTGAGAGATTGAATATCCTTGCCTTACTTAACGATTTGGTTTAATTTTGTCTGTTTTCTCTTGTGTTGTTATTTCTTCTGTTGCATTTTTGTGAATATATTAGATGGTTTGTGCATATCTATAATCTACTCGACTGTGTCAAATCCTTTTTCATAGTCCACTATCTATATTGGTGTATTATATTTATTTGCTTTTTCAACTAACACTCTCATTGTTTGTAAGTGGTTTAGAGTGCTATACCCTCTTCTAAAACCAGCCTGCTTTCGTGACTGATAGTTGTCTAATTTGGTCGTTAGTCGTGTTGCTATTATTCTAGAAAATAGTTTATAGAGGACTGATAATAGACTAATGGGTCTATAGTTCTCCAATGTGTGTTTATTTCCTTTCTTGAATATGAGAACCACTTTAGCATTTAACCAAGATTTTACTTTTCTTTAAGCATTTGCTGTATAGTATTTGGAGTAGTTTTATTGTTAAGTCACTATTTCAACCTCGCCTGGGGCCTCCTTGTTTAGAATGTTTTCCATAGTGGTTATTATATCTTCTGTTGATTTGTTAGCATGTCTTCTGAATCTAAATTTATCGGTGTTTTTCTTATTTTCCATGGGGTGGTGTCTCTTTGGTGTCGTATAATGTTTGGCAAAATCTTTCTATCAATTTGGTATCTCTTTTTTTGTACGATTTCTCTAGTTTCTTCGTTTAGCAGTTTTCTTATCTAAAGTTTTCTTTCTTGCATTTTCTTTTTTAGATTTTTTAACGCTTTCCTTCTTCAAGCGGTCCTTTATTTTAAATTTTTTGTATTTGTCACGTTTTCTCTAATCTTTTTCTTGATTGTTCTGCTTGTTTCTGTTATGGCAACTAAACGGTCAACAAAGAGTTGAAACTAATACAGCCAAATATCTCGGATTCTACATAGATAGAAGGTTGATATGGAAAAAATATATATGGAAGAAGAGAAAACAACTTAGCTAACAATTCCACAACATGCACTGGCTGCGAGGATGACACTCGCAGCTATCAATAGAATATAAGATCCTCTTATATAAAACTATTATCAAACCAGTGTGGACTTATGGGGATCAATTGTGGGGAACAACCTGGAACTCACGTATTTAGATCCTCAAGAGATTTCAGTCAAAAGTGTTACGAGCAACGTTATTATTGGTGACCTCGGAATAGACACCGTTAGTGAAACAATACACAAATTTAGTGTGAGTTATAGTGTCAGGATTAGTGCGCATCCAAACAGACTTGTATAATGTTTGTTCGATGAAGATGACAACTTATGACTGCTTAAAAGGTTCAAACCCTCTGATCCACCACATCGATTTCAATAGTAGTCATGTAACTTACGTTCTATGTGGAAACTGCTAATACCTAAACCCCGCCCACCGCCACTGAACCGCGACGGCATTTGCCTATAAATTATCGCCTTTCTCCTTCCGATCGTTAGAAGAGTTTCTCCTCTGGCGTGGTTTACACGTTGAGCTCTTTTGCTTTTCCTTCTAATGAAGCCCCTTACGAAAGTATTATATTTTCAATTTTTTATTCAAAATAATGCACTTTAACGTCAGATTTTTAGGAAAAATTGGGCGTAATAGATCTTGATAAGTGGGTCGTCCTGATGAAACTGTCTGTTGCATCTGCGCTACATACTTTTTTAGATGTTTTGGACACAAGTTTGACACACCGTTCAACAGCCTGTATGTGACAAGTGAAGCTTTGAAAATCCGGTTACGGCAGTGTGCCAGTCGGTATTAGAATTTTGATGTTCCCATCCGTGATGTTCCTTAATAGTGGAAGGGGTGAGATATTGCAACTATCCCCCCTAATCATGTTGACGTAGTCTGTTGCTTCGAAGTTCAGTTTAGGTATGGTAAAGTTTCGAATAGTCTTTCTCTTGGAAAGTGATCGAGCTTTCAACACTCGGTGTAGTTCTCTGATGTCTTCGTTCATCTACAATTATTCCATAGAGTGTGAAAGCGGACCAAGATCACGTGCTGCCAAATCTTCTGAAATTGTATTTGAATTTATGGGAGCAGAAATATCGAGTAGGTGTAATTGATCCTTGCTCAGCACTTTTCTGTCAACTTGAGGAATACGAAATTCAACAAGTTCAAAACGAACCAGTAGACGTTTTATACTGTTTGAAGCTTTTGCGGTTACTCAAATTATTCTTGTTAACATAGAATTTCGGCTTAGACCGTGCAGTCTTTGTGGATAAACACCCACCATTCTCTAGCTTAATGTGCCTTGCACTTTGTGAACAGTGTTGCTGATTGTGCACTCATATTGACTAACGTTTCGTAAAACCTTGCAGCTGGTATCATCAGAGTGAAAGTCGCATTAAGAACTGAAGGTCAGTGTGGAGCTGTTTATAGTCCTCTGTGCCCGCCGCTTGGAGCGACGTAACGGTGATTGGTCGTACAAATGCAGCGTAATCCGTAGGGCGTGACCGTATGGCGCATAGTGGTTGTAATGCTTTAGATCGTGTAACACATGGGTCCACGTTTTATTAAGCTTAAAATCATCTTTGCCGTTTATATTATTTGGATGTTTTTCTATTTCTATGGCTTCACGTATCACTCATAGGATGTAGTGAGGTATTCTCAATTACTCTAGAGCAGTGTTTCCCAACCTTTTTTCCTGGCGTACCACTTCACAAGACAAAAATATTTTGCGTACCACTTAGTCACGTGGAGGTAATTATGGATGGAATATGTTTATTATTTTACTAATCTAACTAACCCATTTTCCAAACATTTGTATAAAAAATAAAATTCTTGTGTAGTGTTATAATATTTTATTAATTGATATGAACAAGGAATTCATACCGTAAGTTGAAAATAAAAAAACATTATACTGTAAGGAAAATACAACAAAAATATAATACAAAACTTCAATGAGCAGGCTGAGCTTGAAGATTAGAAGCCAATTTGGGAATGTCTGGTCTAAGATTGCTCAATCTTAAACGAAGATCATTTTCCATACTAATAAGTCTATTCCGATATTTGTTCTTAAGACACACAAATGCTGTCTCGCACAAGTAAGAAGTTGTGACGGGAAGTAAAAATTTAACTGCTTTGTCAGCTACTTCTGCGTAGTCCGCACGCCTTTCAACCGAGAAGTTCACGAGCGACATTTTTAAAAATTTTTGTGTAGTTCTGAGTCACAATTTAGTTCATACAACTGTTCCTTTTTTCCCAGTAAAGTTTTCTGGTGCCACTTCTATATCAGCAAACGGGTTTTGGAATGCAATCAGTTAAAAATTTATTTTGTACTTCAAAAGATTTTCACGAGGAATATATTTTTAAAAATATTGCCGAACTAGCCCTTATTATTTTGTGTATTCCAGACGAGAATGCTGATGTTGAAAGAATATTGTCTAATATTACATATATTGAAACTAAAAAAGAAATAAGCTTTCAACATCATTTTTTGAAGCTGTACTGCGAATAAAAGTTGATCTGCATGGCAAGAAGTTGTGTTGTCATAATTGTTGAAATGTATTCTTTTAAAAAATGTGTTTTTGTTCAATAACCAAATTTTAAAACAAAATTTTTCCCGTGTGCAGAGCACCACGTACCACCGCAGTGGCCTCTGCGTACCACTAGTGGTACGCGTACCACAGGTTGGGAAAGACTGCTCTAGAGGGCTCAATTCTCATTTTATATTTGTTCGTCATACCGTCCAACTACCTTACTCCATTTTTGTGTCCCGTTCTCGCGTTAAAGTGTCACATCAAAATGTGTTTTTTACATAAGCCCCAATTAAAGCGAAATCGTAGCCCTTTAGCTTTACATTCTACTTTCTACATTTATACTAATTTTAATGTAGCGCCGACCTATTATTGGATGCTGTTAAATCAGTCACTGCTGGTCTGACCTTTGTTTATAAATAAATAAAGAAGTATCTACCCTGATTATTCTATTTGTTACCGCTTTCTGTGATATTATGTTCTTTTTTCGATAGATACTCCTCGGTTTGCTCTTTGGGCCTTGTTGGCTTCACTCCTTAAATGAATATGATCTTCTATTTCTTTGCATTCGCTTTCTTTTTTTTTGTTTCAGTTAGAACCCTGATGTCCATTTGATACCTTTTTAATTCCTGCCACATATCTTGTTGTTTTGTACGATGTCCTTGAATCTTCCAAGTTCTGATATTCATATTCTGCTTTCGCTTGCCATGGCTTTTCCAGTTTCTCGAGGCTTAATTTGGGGATTGTTAGCATTTTTAAAGAGTTTACAGACATTGGGTTGCTGACCCAACGCTCCAACCCCCTATCACGAGAAGCAGGTAATTTTGTTTTCCTCCACTAAATTGACTGACTACCTTTCCTGGCTAAGGATTCCAATCGGAATCTGGCTCTTTCGTCTTTCAGGCCTTTGCAAGTCTTGAAAGTCGTCGATCGGTTTTCACCATGTAACCCTAGACAGAAACCCTTACTGAGTGCTGTCATCCAAGTTTTTTAACAAAATGTTCTTTTCCTCCCTCCCCTCCGATTTTACTTCGGTTTTGGACCGGCAATGGCATCTTGTAATATCATGGCTTTTACGGTATTTTTAACTTCCCAAATTATTGCTCGCTTATAATTTTGACAAACGTAAAAGCCAAATTACTCACCCTTTTTAAGTGGGTCAGAATCCGTTTAAACATTAGAGTAAATGCAAGTAAACAAGAGAGAGAACATAAAATAATTCTATTGTTCAGTTATATACGTAAATTAAAATTCTGTAAACTTTGTATAATCAACTTACAAAATTTCTAAATAAATCGCTCCTTTGGTCCTGGCAAGTAGGCAACCAATTCGACAGAACTGTCAAATCGGTCGTGAGCCGCTGGTTTGGCGAATTATGGACGGTAATATTGAAATGGGTAAGACTTTGGGATCTGCTTTGTCGATCTGGTTTAGAAAGAACGCAAATATCTGTAATGGGACAAAACTGAATTATTTGTTTATAAACAGTTCGGGGCTTCGGTGCCATTTATAAGCGTTCCAAACAAACCCAGGGTGAACTTTTTGACCAGGTAAGTGGCCTTCTGGAGTTGTATTGGCAACAGATGACTGCAAAACCGGGCTTCCTTTTGTTTTAGCGATGCGGTGCATGATCCAGGCATTACAGTGGAGAAATATTATTTTGCGGTCCGATAGAGGGGCACGCAGAAAGGGTACAGTAGAGACAGAATACAACATCGACAACGCACCCAAGGCTATACACTTTATGAGAGAATGCTGTCTAACAAAGCTTTCCGTCAAGGTTTAAATTTGACAGGTGAGAATTGGTTGAGATCTGGAACTTGAAAAATAAATTCGTAACAGCGGGCTGAAGGCACTCAGGCCAGGATGCCGGGTGAAGTTCTGACCACCAGTGACCTGTAGTGGTAAAACTGTATTTATACGCCTTGTTATCTGGTAGGTGAACTTAGGGAAAAACTGGAATTCTCGAGATAAGCAGAGTTGGACTACAAGCGTTATCAACATTTTTGTACAGGAATGTTGCATCGACCCTAAGGTTATCAAGGGTTTTGCACTGCTGTGAAATCTTATCAGCAAGGTGAGCTTCGAAAACACCAATTGTGACAGGAAATTAGCTATGCGTAATAATAAATGCTCTAATTGTGTATCTTAATTAGATTTGCGCCAAGATAACGTCACAATCTAAGCTACATCCGTTACAGCCCAGTTTTTCCCACTAGCAGATTTATAAAATTTCGTGAAATTGAAATTAAAAGGCTGCTTCATTTACTCTTTTTTACTTCAGTCCACAACCTGATGCTGATGACAAAACTTTTTAGTTTTCTTGAGTTCTCCTTGGAAATTACTGCATTCCGAACTAGCACTTTCCGTCCCAGTACTTTTATCAACCTCATAGATTCGAAAACCGACTCATCTGATAACAACTTGTTCCACAAATTTTGCAGTTTTCGCTGCCCTTTTTCGCAAGAAATCTTGATAAACTACAACACTTGTCACATAAATTACCAACATCTGCACAAACACTATACTATATGAATAACCAACAGACGAGTACTTTCACGAAACATGTGCAATTGCTGCATCAATTTACCATGCGGGGAACGACCATCTTGAAAAACGTGCTGTGCAACAAATTAAAAATGCAAAAAATATATAAACTATGTTTATTGGCATTGAGACTAATACAGTAAGTATTATAACAACAAATAAAAGCAGAATTCCTAATAAAAATGGACTACAAGGCACGACTTTTCTTTGTATTTGGGCACTATACGGGTTAAATTCTAAATTCAAATGTATTATTTTTTAGAACGTACGTTTGAATGTCTGTGGCTAATACCGGCATTTAATAATGCTAGTTTTAAGTACCGACATTAAAGAAATGTCTAGATGATCGCCAAAATAGCATACATTTAATCTTGTTTTACTATCTGCCCTAGCACCTATCATCACTAAGAATGCAGAAGGTTTAAATGAAGTGATCGCAAAGTCTCTTGCGTTAGAAACCCAACAAATTAATTGGCTTGAAAGATAAGAAACTTAAATCATATTAATCAATGCATTCCTAATTGCAATTCCACTTGCGCAGAATGGGTTTTCTGTGAAGCCGCAAAATCAGATTGCCGTCTAAATCTGACGTATTTTCAATTACTTCGAGGAAACTCGGAAACGCTTACAAAGTTAGAAGACAATAGAGACAAGTTTGGGATTGTCGTTTTGATCTATCTAACTTAAGCTTTAATCGAATCCCTCGGCTAGCGCTTAGCTTAATCTTCTACGTCGTATCCCAAGTTTCTAGACTGCTCGCCTTGAAATTTTGATAATAATCTTCTTCGCTGCGGGCCTGGAAGCCATTTTTGCTGTTGGCGCTTATGTTACTACTTTATCAGCAAAGCGCCGCAAAATTTCCTATCGAGGATGACCTAGACCTGCTCTTTAAACCACTTCAGGATGTTTACGAAGGACGCATGGAAATTGAATATCCGCTCCCGTTGCGAAGTAAAATTAAGTAAGCAATTTATTACTGAGTATCGATATGTTTGTTATCAAATATTGAACTCCTTATTAAATTTTTACAATCGGGTTGGAGTTTTTGCAGCTAAATTTTAGCTTGATTTAATTTTGCAATTAAGCTATAATTCGCAGCACAGTTCGACTGAAAATACGAATCCGCATCTCATAAAACAACACATTAATATCGTCGTAAAGAACAGTAATGTGTTTGTTCTGCGAGGAACTCCTGGGGGTACTGTAAAACTTCTCTTTAAACAAGCGTTACATCTAAAAATATCGCAATCCGACTGACTATGCGATCTCTCCGCAAGCGTTATTTGATTTTGGGTTTGCAAATATAGGTTTCAATATGAAGGTCGTAAATTCGATGAACAGTTCGAGTATTTTTACGAACGTAAAATAAAATGTATACATTTCTGGTTAGCATTAACTTGGCCTGTTGACTTTTATCACCCCCAATTTTTAAGCACAATATTTAATAGTTTTAAAAACTTTCAGAAATAGATAGTTGATCAACTACTTTACAACTTAGACTGTTTTAAACATTTTAATAAAAGAAGTTCCACTTTAATATGGTTGGCATTTAATGCTTCAATATTAATGAAAAAATCAAAATAAATCAAAATATAATTTTTAGCAAAGAAGACTGGTAATAATTGTTATTATTTGGTTTGTCAGTCATCTAATCGTAGAGTCGAGGTTACATGAAGATGCAATTTGTTTTTCCATACTAGAAAATGCAGAAAGATAGCTGCCTAAAATAAAGGAAGGTGAATTATGAAATTAAGCAGTTCATGGCTCACAAAAATTTTGCTAATAATAATTTGTCATCATCAAACTATGCTAGTAGTCGCAAAAGATTGTCATTGTTACCCAAATGAGTTTTCTATCAATTTTCACTCTCAAATACATTATAGCATATTCTTAAGATTTTTATATCATAGTTGAAGAGTATAAAGAAAAGGAAACACTATTAAAATGGGCTACCAGAAATTAATCATTAACGGGAACCCAGAAGAAAACGGTGCCTAGGAAACAGCTGCAATCCAGCCAACAGGGCCAATATATTACTATAATAAAACGGTACTTACGATCAAAACTATCTCGCTCCGCCCCAGGAATGATAGGGCGTAAATTGATTAAAATGATAAAACTAAAATCCTATCAAGGGTTGTTAAATCGGATATTTCGAGTACCTGAAAAGCTACACACCCCAGCGTTATGTAATAAAGGACTGCTCGGGTAGCTACAGTCGGGACAAGGGGGTGGGCGACACAAGTTTTTTCCATCCGCCTTAATTCCTCAAAAACTTGAAACAGGGGGCAGAACTATGACAATACTCATTGAAGATATGTGTAATCAGCTCTCACCAATGGCAACTTACCTTGGTTGATTCTCATTGTGTTTGCAATACTGCCATTGTCACAATACGATACTACCAAGTATTCCGAAAAATCAAGATGGCAACTTTATGAGTTATCTGCTGCATAAAGCAAAAACCAGGTAAAATGCACATGTTAAATTTAGCTCTGTATCCTAGAAGACGTCATCGTAGTTAGAAAGTATTTAACTGTTGTATTGTATTTATTGTACCCAGCTAATGCAAAAGTAGTAAACAACAGTAAACGACAAGTAAGAGCAACAACTTGAACAGACTAGTAACACTCGTATATGGGCGCACTTCACGACACAACATAAACCCATGCTATCACAGCCTGTACTATTGGAAAACTTCAATGTACGTGCTGAAAATAATGCAGATAAATGGAAAAGGTAATATTGGAATATTCGGAGAAAATATAAGTAATAATTATGAGAAACAGCTGATCGAATTCTATTAAAAAAATTATATTTACAAATACACTATTAAATTAGAAAGGTCGAAAAACGGTGGCAGTACCAAAAGTTAATAATTAAAGGAACACATCAGTAAAATAGAGGATGCCAGAATACGATCAAAATTAGTAGTGACAATTGCTTATTAACCCTAAAAATGAGAGAAATGTTGAAAGAAGATGTAAATACACGACATTGTAGAACCTTGCGGTAAGAACCAGGACTTATAAGATATGAAATACAGAATATTAGTTACGATTTCAAGAAATGGTTAAAACATCATTTGAAAAAACAATGCATCTACGAAAAGAATCAGAAAACATAAGTGTTATGGGAGAAGTTTAAAAGAGTGTTAACTCAAACAACGAAACAAATCTGGACCACAGCAAAAAAGACAAACAGCGAGATGGATCCCCAAAACAGTCAAAACCTATTTCACACACCTTTAAAAAATCTGAGAGCAAATAAGAACCAAGAAAGAGATATTAAAGAAAAAAATTAGCGGATGCTTTTAGACAAAAATGAAATATTAGCACGATGGCGAGAGCAAGGATGCCCTGTGACTGTGAGGCAGCAATAATAATTTAACTCTACTACGAGGTTGTGTTGAAAAATGCCTGGCTTTGGTGTTAATCTAGTAAGTTAGGCCCGTGTAAACCATACTGCAGCAAGTTTAACTATTCAGTAGCGCACATGCACAGTAACAGAATGGTAGGTGCTAGAGTTTTCATTCCACGCATTAACAAAGCAGACATGGCGGTGCATGCATCTACCCATACCGCTCACCACACCCTGACGAAAATCCACCAAACTGGCTTCGAATTGTTGAACTACCCCATCCATTCTCCAGATCTAGCCCGTTCGGACTACCAGCTCTTCCCACAACTGAAGAAACACCTAAAGGGTACCAAGTTTGGCTCCAATGAGGAAGTCATCACATCTACGGAGAAGTTTTTGGACGGGCAACCGTCGAACCGTCCCACTTCTATTTGGAGGGGTTAAGAAAACTGGAGAAGCGTTGTGCTAAATATGTTAGCTTGATGGGGGAGTACGTTGAATAAAATGTGTTTTATATTTCGCTAGCACGTTTCTTTATATGTAAAGCCAGAAACTTTTCAGCACATCCTCGTATAATAATTCGAATTTGTAATCTTTTGCTCTTATTAGAATAATTGTAGTAAATATTTTTTTTCAATACTTGTCCTTAACTGGCAGTCAGTAAGCCAAGAGTTTGGTGTTATTCGAGTGAAAATAGAAGAAGAATAATCTCATTAACATACACATATTGGTGATTGTAAATACAAATCAAAATATCTTAAAATAAAAATAAATTAAATAAAATATATATAAAAAAAAAATAAAAAGGCATTATTCGGTTTTGAGAAAGTTTGGAAATGTCTGCCTAGGTCAGCAGCCAAAATAACTTAGAATATTTATATCCCTGTTATCACGCGTCCTTGACAAAGCTGTGTGCGTAGTGATGAATTCTAGAACGTAAACTGTCAGATTTGGCATTGCTTTGTCAACAAACGCGAGGCAAACCAGGGTGGGTGTGAGCAACAGTGATATTGCAGGTGTCCAGAAATTGGAATTGTGCTTTTTGTATCATATGGCTTGTAGTAAAAAGACTGGTGTTAGAGTTTTCAGGTTGCGCAAGCATCTCTAGAGTAACCTAAAGACTGTCACTGAAATAGCAACCAGGACCTACGGCTTAGCGTGCTCTCCGAGGTTAAGGGTCTTACTATGGTTAATTCACAGGGCCTGGTGCATGACAACTGCTACCTTCAGGTTTTATCCCACCAGTGGCTCAGAGTCTAGTCGCCTTAAGACGGTTCGGAGTTCCGGAATATGCTTCAACTTTTACCAAGAGGTTTTCCGGACCGCCCCTTAGTGGTGAAAGAGGACTTTTTCGTCAAATGAGTAGGTTACTGGTGTAACGATGGCGGTAATCAAAGCCTAAGGTTGCCTTGTTTCAGGAATGAGGACTGCATTCGTTACGGCGTTGTAATAAGCTACAGGGTGAATGTTTGGGTGTTGAAATCACTTAGTAGACACAGGGCACGGTAGTAGGTATTTTACTTCCCGTTGTAAATCGGCAGGACCAACACAGTGAACAGTAGTGGCGAGTGGCTTTAAATTGGAGCCCCTAGCGCTTTATTCACCGTCGAAGAGGACTTAGCCGCCTCCGATGGTTTAGGTAGAGATCTTAAGGGCCAAATTTCATCACCGAAGAATCACCCTGGCTCAGGAAAACGGTTTCAGCGGGGTAATTTTGCCACCGAAGGATCAGCTTGGTTCAGGAAAACGGTTTTTACAGAAAATTATGCCATCGAAGTATCGACTTGGCTCGGAAAATGGGTGCAGAGGAGAAGGCTCCGAACTGGGAACTCACGAGCGGGCTGTTAGTCTGGCGGGCGGCTTCAGGCTGACAGAGCACCGGGTTGCTTTCCAGGTGTCGGTACTTCAGACTTATTTAAGACTTACGGCTAGTGAAGTTGGATCGCTGGGCTCAACTGCATTTTACAGGTTAAGCATTTTACTGATATACCCTTCTGGAGCGCCTATTGGCTGCGGCTGCGGTCTACTGGAGAAAGCTCATTGTAGCAATAAGCGTGTACGTGCCGGGCGGAGCGTTTCTCGTTAACGGAATTCTTCGTCCCCGGAAGTCAAACACCAAATGCTACTGGAGTTGGTGACTTTCAAATTTGAATTCATTGATTGCGTTCTAAAGTGAATTTTGGCAGACGCTAACCTTACCATAGAAACAAAAATGGTATAGCTAAAAATGCCAAAAATGGCAGGCCTAAAACAAAGAAGCATTCTAAGCCCATTATCGTTTAGTAACTCGTGGAAATTAACACGAAAACACAAAAAGGCAAAGCAACAGATATAAAATATTCGTGAAGAGTGGAGGGAGTAATAAGAAGAGATCACATAAGAAACGACATAATATGAACAAACTTACGAATAATCTCCATAAAGACCAAAATAGAAGAAAACCAATTACGGTAGATTGCCCATATGGATAGAATGTTAGACAAAAGGATCCTAAACGCAATGTAGGAGGTCAAACCGGGACACAAGAAACGGAGGAGGAAATCACGGCAAACCTGAAAGGAGGCAATCGACAAACACTTTTATTTTACAAGGATAATAAAGACATCTATAGAAATAGAGGATGCTCACAATTTTAACCAAGATAATTTCCGGCTCAGTAATACCTGTAAGTTAGCTCTACACATAAGCATTGATTATTCTAGTGCAAAGGTTAACCAGAACCCATAAACATGATCAGGAGAGATGCACATAATGCAGATATTTAACTAGGAGCAGGCTACGAAAACTGATGTTTTCAGACACCTCAGATTCAGAAAATCGAAACTAAAGCTTCTTTGATCCTGCCCTAACCACGAAGTGTAAAGTGGAAAAAACAATGAAGCAAAATTTAAAACACAAGAATGCACATTGGTGAAAAGTTAATTAAATATCAAACAGGGCAAAATCATATATTTTTTTGTACTTTCTGTAATTATTTTGGTATTTAAATAAAACCTATGCCCGCATTTTTTTCTAATGTTGGTTGGACTTGTAGTGACATCGTTTGGCGAGTTTCGGTTTCAAAACGCGGAAATATTTAAAGGTAATTATTTAAGTAAATTGCTAGGGGTGCAACAGTATTATACACAGAGTCTTTAGAATATTACGAGCAAGATTGCCGCTAAAACATAAAACTCACAACGAACTCGTATTAAGATATGTTCTACTAAAATACAGTTGCCCAGCTCTTTTCCAGTTTTATTTACTCGTTTTGCATATGCATGAAATGTCATAAAATTAGTAATGCATGAAATGTACTGGTGATAAAACAATATAGCATGAAACAAATTGCTAAATCCCTTTTCCCACTGACAGAGTTGATTGTAATGGAAGCAGGAAGAATAAATTGCGCAAATCTGCTTATTTCAGATCTAGCACGCTACTGTATTATTAATAGCACATAAGAGGATTACTGTACGGTACACAACCAATTAACTGATCAATTATTAACGAATTGCTAGATATTCATTTATTGCAATGTCAGCTAACAGTTCCAATTTATGCAGGGCATTTGGTTTATGTTTTACACTGTTGCTCTGGATTGAAGTCCAAAATACTTACTGAAACTTCGTTTTTAAGTTTTAAAATTTCCATTCGCTGGTTTTTGTTCATTTCCAAGTCCAAAGTTTAGAGAAATAGTAACGATAACGAACTCACATGCGATTAGATAAATTGCAAATTAATAAACCCCTCCGCACAGCATGACTACTGTCATTCGGCTCGGTTCAAATAGTGATGTATACAGACAGTTGTTTAATTTGGGACTAAAGTACTTTATGTATTTTATTGTCGTCGAGGCACTTAATTGTTTTTAAATAATACGGTATTGAAGCCAATTCCCCTATTGGTCGTGTTCGTTCTAGCTCTAAAGTAGCAAATTATAAATAAGTACTACTTTTTATTTTGTTGTATATTTAATTTGGCGAATCTGATTGGACTTTCAAATATTGCATATTGCCTTCTTGGACGTAGGATTCTTCAAGCGCCCTTGAGTGGTGGGGGGAAGGGGGGTTGCCTATGTTTGATATCTTTTGGAAAATTTTGCAAATGTCAATTTGGTACCTCGTTCTTGATGGCGCAGCACATCTTCCGGTATTTTCCTGAAATTCAGGACTTGCTTTCCTTAAGCTGTCTGAGGGGCTTAAATATATAATTTACTCCCTTGAGCTGGCGATGGCGCCAGCATCGTGGAGAGTTTCGGATGGCGTATGTACCATAATTTAATTTTGTATTCTCGCTTCTTGTGAGCGATGTGCAGATTTTCCATGGTTACCCGTTTTGTTCTACGGCCGTTTTACACCTGCATGTATGAATTGTAGGTCTTTTTTCGGTATTCCCGGTTTTGTGCTCTTTACAATTATCATATAGTTATTTGGGGTAATTTCTTAAGTATTTCGCCATGTTCTATGGACCTGAAAAATCCTCCTGTCTGACATGAATATGTCTACAACGCCGCTGTCTGACCTAAGCTTTCGGATAACACAAGGTGAAATTCCTTGTTTTGCCACCTTATCTACGTAGAAACGTCTCACCAGCCATGCCTGTCTCCTCCACCCCCCTACGCAATTAGAGCCCAGGAAGGATAGTCCTCGAGCGTTAGGGATCATTTTAAAATAAGAAAATTCCGGAACCGGTTCCATGAACTTAATATTTGATCTATTTTTAAGCTTTTGATTTGTAATTTGTTGTGTATAGTGAACGACCTTTGTTGCCTGCTATTAATTTAATATATTAATTAATTTTTGAATTCAGTCGGCTTGTGCAACTGTTTGTTAAGGACTACTTTGGACTAGTTTGATCTTTACACCCAAATGGAGCTTGGTTTTGAGTATTACAATATGCTTTGTTGTCCAAAAACCTTTGCGATAAGCGTTAAGTTCGCTAATTACGTTTAAGGATCTAGCTGTTTGGAATTATTGAGGAGACTCCCTTAATTAGGATTATCTTCGAATTTTTGATTTAGGCGATCATTTAATTCAAATTGTTCATATGTCTATTTAACTCGCATACTATTTAACTTCAGGATTTTGAACTGTATTTACCATCACTTTTTATTTATAATTAATAAATTTAGTTTTTGACATTCCTTGTTTTACAAACTGGCATAATTTTTATATTTTATATAATAAATTTTTAAGTAATCTTGGTTCTGAAAAACCTAGCGTTTGTAAATATTTATTTTCGTATTTTTGCTGACTTCTGTTTGCAGAGTATTATTTCGTTTACAACAAAACATTGACTGGACTTCATTTACTATTATCTTCTATACTCCCGTTTTTGTTGGAGAAGTTTTTAACGGTAAGTTGATTTGTTTAGACTGTTAGTTGGTATCAGTTTATCGTCGTCACTATGTATTTATGTATTATCGATAACCTCATTTTACCTTGCGGTGTAGAGGCTGGTGCTTTATGCGCTTGTATCTGACGGTACAATGCTCAACTTGCCGCGGATTTGGGATACAAAGTTGGAGCGCGCCTTTTGTGCTTGCGCAGCAACCACTTTGTGAGGCGTGTGTCATAGTGCGTTACGGCGAAGTGCACGAATCACTAAGTTGAAATAATTATTATTTCAAGGGACAAGTGAGGAAAAACATAGGTTAGATAGATAGTAGACATCAAAATGCAGCAACCCCCGATTACTAGGCGGGGGTCAGTACGAGAGGGAGAGGAAGAGGACCGAAGCGTTAGGCCGAGGCCTCAACCTACACCCATGGCGGGAAGATCAAGTCAAAGTGGAGAGAAAAAAGAAAAGGAAGGAACTGTAAAGTCCAGGTATCTCGACCTGCTTTACTACATAGAAAGTGAACTAGACACAAGCAAGAAGTTACCAAAGGCATACTTAAATGCACTAAAAGAGAAAATCACACTGTGGGCAATAGCTCAAGCCGAACAACAAGGAAAGATAAAAGAGCTTAGAGAGGAAAACCAAAGATTGAGAAAAGAGTTGGCAGAAAAACAGACATCGACAAATATGGCACAAACATCATATGCATCTGCAGTGGCAAAAGAAAACAAGGGCAAGACTGGTATGGTAGAGAAGACAGCGCAAAAAACTAACAATATGAAAAAATAAAGAAGCCGACCTGCGATTGATTACTAATAATAATCAAAGGTAGTAAAAATCGCAGATCAACCCCCCTACCGTTTATACACCACGGCAGCTCTGAAAACTCTTTACTTACCGCGATGGCCCTAGCTAAATCAAATTTCGGCGGCCTTGGGTCGTAGATTTTAATCATCAGCTGTACTTCTGCAAGCTCTTTTAATAAAAAACACAGGGCGCCAGAAATCTACAGATTTCAAGTAAAGAATAGAGTGATCACAAACAACTAAGGTTTATTTAATAATCAATTAATAGTTGTCTTGCAACATCAGTAATAAATCTTTAAATTTATTTTAATAGAATCAGTATGTATAATACAGTACTGTAATTATGCTTAAAAATGCAGCACGCACGACAGAAAAAAGTGAACCTCTTTTGAGTTCTCAGATTAAATTTCAAAAACACAATTCAATCGTGGGGTAAGCTTACTATAGTCATATATTTTAACCTCTAACTCGGTTTCTAATTGCAAACGGCGTGTAGGCACTTTTTACAGAAATTGCTTAATAAACTTTAAAATGAAAGTTCTATAATAGAATAAATTTTAAATATTGCAACCATTGGCAATTAAATTTATAATATTTATTATTTGTGACGAAGAGCCGTTGTAATCAGCCGAACCAAAATAACTTCTGTGGCCGGTGTGAGCAATACACGTTGAAATAAGAACTAACCTGGATTATAAAAAGTCAGAAGATAAACTGGTCCAAAATGCTGTCGGAACTACCCCCCAGGGTTGTCTTTGTGTCCCGTGTTTGAAGCAGCAATTAATTCCAGGTGGGAATGATTGAGGTTGAACTCATTTGACTAAATCGATATCGGAGCGGCTGGTTTTCGGAATGAATTGATGGATTCAAACTGTCATTTAAAAGCGCCCAGATTAAAGTTGTCAATTAAGAGCTAAAAAAGGGAAAATTACTATTTGAATACCAAACAAGGCAGTACAATCATACCTGATTTCAGTTATCAGCTCTCAAACGAAGTTAAATAACTACGGTGCAAATAGCACGCAAAAATGCCTTCTTGGAAGCAAGTTGCTTCAATGGAATGCAGAAATCGAATGACCGCTACGCGAAGAAACAGCTGCCAGCTGAAGCGGAGCGATAACAAGTGAATTTCGGGAAAACCAAAATCGGTATTCTTGCGCGAAACAAGATTTGATATTATTTGAAATACAGCGAATTATAACTCAAGTAAAAATATACAGGCTGGCCTGAAATAGATGGTTAATTGGCGAAACAAATAGATAAAGTTAAAGATTTTTTTCAAATACCTTATTCATAATATCTGCAACTGGTGAAGATGGCAAAGAGGTAATGAAAAAATTTACAAGTAAGATAAACCCACAAAGGCAAAACATACGCATTAAGGCAATGAGAACAACAGGAAAAGCACTTATAGTGGAAGCGGTAACACCAGAGGATATGAAAAAGATCATCCAAAACGAGGATATAAAGAGGGATTTAAAAGAAATCCGCTAATTATAATATACGATGTACAATCCAATCATACCAATGGGAAATTAAAGCGAATAACGTACTCGCAAAATTTTGAGGGCATAATAGAAGAAGAAGAATTCGACTCAACTTTCAATCCTCGATTTAGAACAGGGCCGAGGGATAAGACCACAGTACATCATGTGGTGGAAGTATCCGTGAAACTGAGAAGGGCGATCCTCAGACAGGACAGACTGTATGTTGGATTTAGAGCTCTAAATGTAAAGGACTACATAGTGGTTCCAAAATGTGTAAGATGTCAGGAATTAGAACATATAAGTAAGCATTGCTCCCTGCAACAAGACAAGCAATTATGTGCTCACTGTGGAGAGGATGAACACAACAAAGTGAATTGCCCGAAGAAAAATCAACCCCCAATCTGCATTCCATGCAAGAAAAGGGGAAAGAATTGCGGAAAAACAATGAAGGATTGTCCAATCCATAAGCTGTTGATTGATAGGCTGATACAAAAGACCGATTATGGACAATAAATCCTACGGAGAGGAAACAATCAACAATAACGTATCAAACAAACAAGAAGAACAAAAAAGGACAAAATCTACAGCAAGGAAACTAAATGAGAGCAAAAATGCGCAAAATGTTCAGGAAGCAAAGTGATGCACTAACGAAAAAGGAAAAAGAAAAGAATGAAGAAATACTTGAAAAAATGAGACCATGTCATTTGAAGAATGGTGCATCTACATCTACGTATGATCCGAAATTCTATGAAAATATTGAGCTCAATATGCAATTAAGCAGACTTGAGGAAGCAAATATGCTGACACTTGCGCTAAGACACGTTGTAAGAAACCTGCATCCGAAGGGAAAAACAGTCGCCTTCCCTGTGCTGGGTGCTGTTGACCGGATCCAGCTGAGGTCTTCCAATCTGCCAACAGATGCAGAAGAATTAAAAGAACTTATTGATAAAGTGTTCAAAAGGCGAAAAAAGGACTATGATATCGAAGAACTGTATCGCGATTTTGTTAGAATGCACGGGAGAACAGCTTTTGATTCAACACAGCAATGGCCAATGTGTCACATGTTCGTGCGCCATCCGTAGCCATACGAATAGCACAAATTAATGGAATGAGGAGTACTTTAGTGCTCCAAGAAGTTCGAAAATTAGCAGCAGAACAAGGACTGGATATGGTCTGTATGCAAGAGCCATATGCAAGGGGTGGAAAGATCCCAAGCATGCCGGTGACAGCGCAGATCATGACTAAGGGCGAATATCCAAAAGCGGCTATCATAGTTTTCAATCGCGAAATAACAGCAACTTTGATAACACAACTAAGTGACGAACACTGCATCTGAACATTCTGGGATGTGCTGTTGGAGGAGCTACTGGAAAAACTGGAAGACAACCATGAGGCAGCAGGAACAGTAGCGTATGCGGATGACCTTTTACTCTTGGTAAAGGCTAAGTCAAGGGCTCATATTCAAGAAAATTGCAATAACCTCATGCAATACATAAACCAGTGGTGCAAAGAAACAAAGCTCACATTATCAAAAGAAAAGACCACCTACTCTTTTATGAAAGGGGAACTGCAAAGGGATCCAATCATAAAGGTAGGAGGATAAAACATCAAAAGGTCTGGATCCACGAGATATCTTGGGATCAAGATGGATGAAAAAAGAAACTACCATGAACACATTGAAGAAGTGTGCAACAAGGCGACCAAGGAGATGTATAAAATATCTGGATTAGCGCAAGAGAATAAAAAATACCACTTTCGTGTGTAAGGGTATACATAAACACAATACTTTCTTCAATTGTGGGATATGGAGCCAGCATATGGGCGCACAAGCTAATAAACATCAAGCAAAAACAAAAGGTAAATGGAGCCCAGAGAAAAGTGCTACTAAGAATGACAGGGGCCTTCAGCACGACTCCGACGGAGGCCTTGACCACGGTAACGGCGGTACTGCCACTCCACCTGGAAATCAAAAAGAGAGCGGCCATGTACTGGATGAGGAAGGTAAAACTAGGAAAAGTGCAAGAAATAATACAAGCAGAAATAACAACAAAGCGTCAGATTAAAGAAGCTATAGAAGCAGAATGGCAAACGTCATGGCAGAACTGCAATAAGGGAAGAAGAATGTATGACTTTCTACCTGACGTCAGAAGAGCAGCGGAGATAAACCCAACGTAGGGGCTGATACACTTCCTCACGGGACATGGTCCATATCCGGAATATCTCTATAGAATCAATCTAAAAGAGTATAATGAATGTGAATGTGGTGAGGTAGGCACTCCTGAGCACGTGGTGTTTCAATGCCAGCTTATGCACGCCATTGCATATAGAGAAAGAGAAGAGTTAAGTGGACACAACACGCAGGAAATCTTGGAAGACGAGAGACTCTTGCCATATCTAAACAAGCTTGCTGACAAAATATCAAAAGAGTGCCAACGAAAATACAATGAGCAAAGACTCAATGGAAAGAACCATCAGATGTAACTTCAAAGAACAATTATGGAACGGGGCTGCAGAAGGAGGTAGTTCCCTGAGTTTCTTGACATTAAGTTCTCGGAGTCAAGAGATGAAGGGGCTGCTGAGATCTGCTTCCCAAGAAATGAGCAACAACTTTCTCAAACCTTTAAAGCGATAACCAACAACTTGCCCACAGATGATAAACAACAACATCTAACGACAAGAAAAAGGCATGAAATGGGGCTGCAGAGGAAGGGAGTCCCTGAGTCTCTTGACAATAAGTTCTCCGAGTCAAGGGATAAAGGGGCTACTGAAATTTGCTACCCAAGAAATGAGCACAACGTTACCGCAGATACAACAACAACAATTCCACGAATCCACGAGGTAACACTCAATGACAAAGGAAATGACTAAACTGTCCAACATGGTCCAGGAATTACCGGACCAAGTAACAGTGAATCAGTGAAAGTGAAAGAGACACTTAAAAGACAATTTTTAATAATAATAATAGGAAATAAGACTAGACTTAAGGATAGCTAAGGAAATATGAAATAAAATGAAGCTGTTGAGCAAGGTCATGGATTACCGGACCTGCAAGCAGCTGACTACAAAAAAATGAATAAACAACATAATGTAATCATAGAAAATTAGACTAGGCTTAAGAAGGGGATAACAAACAACTGCAATTAGCAGATTAAGAAAACAATTTAATCAAGAAACCCAGATGTAAGTCAACCATAAAAATTATTATTTTTAAGCATGTTTCTGTTTGGGGTAGGAATTTTTTGTGTGATGTCATGTAATGTTATGTTTCATGCATGTTAGGTTTTAGGATCTTAGCATGTAGCATGTTAGGTATAAGTAAAAAATAATAGAACAACTATAGGAAAATGTCAATAGAAACAAATTACGGCCTGAGTTAGATTCACAAGAAGTCAGGCTATTAAGAAATGTAAGATTAAAATAAAAAAAATGTGTCACAGTGATGTGTTAACATTGTTACGCTATCTCTTAGGTCTGTGGTTCTGAGCAGAGCACAGTCAATTTGGTGCCCAACTGTGAATGGTCTCACCGGGCCTGGTTCCAATCGCCAAGTTCCGACCTCAGCGGGATTCGAACCGAGGACTTGCTTAATGCAAGCCTAGCGTCTACCCAACTGCGCTACGTAGCGTCTCTACTTAGTAACTATAAGAAGAAAATTTAACCTATGCTCGCGACCGTAATCGCTGAGGATTCGAATTAGCCCCGGCAGTGTACCTTCCAAAAGTGCCATAAAACGGAATACAAAAAAAGGTTTTCAAAAAGGTGGACGTGCAGGCCGTAAAATACACGGGATAAGAAAAACTAGGAAACATTGTTGGATTTAAAGTAAGAGTTGCTAATAAAACTATTACATAATTTCTAACTTAGGTGTGGTATTTTTAATTTGTTTTGTTGATTATATCATCGCTAGCTTAGAGTTCTTTTGATCGATTCTGATAGAGCACGGAGTTATAAAGCCGAATACATCAAAATACAAAAAACATTAGAAAAGAATTGTAAAACGACTTTATTTATTTACAATCTTTCTATTTTCATTCACATTCAATCTTTGCATTCTTCGAAACCAATCATCGAATCAACCCATCCACGTTGCTTCTGGGAGCTGGGCACATTTTTCAACATATGCCTTCAGCACCTGCTCGTCGATTGAAAATTGTTTTCCCTGAAGTAAATTCTTCACATACGGGAAGAAGGAAAAGTTACAGGGCGCAGGATTAGGGTTGTAAAGCAAATATAAACAAATTAATCGTGTTGCTGCCAAATAGGCGATACGCGATCTGCATCAATATGCAGGGACGCCGTTGTAATGCAGAAACCATGTTTTCTGACTGAGATCTTGCAAGACCAGCGGCAGGCATAACTAGCTCTACGTAGCATTTGGCATTGACCGTTGTCTGTGTCCGCCACATCACACATTCCAATATTTCTCTTACTGCGAAGAACAAGGCGATCATTTTCATTTTTACTGACCATCCTTTCTGATTGTTACTGGAGCTGTTTCATCCTCCCACACTTCGTTCTGTAAGTTCATGAGAACGTGGTACTAATAAAACCACGTTTATTGCCGACACCAAACAACGAGGTGCTTCTCTTCAAACCATGAATATGGAATCTAGAGAGAACAAAACTTTTCAACATGCAGGTGATCATGTAAAATTTGAATGTTTTTTATCTGTCGATCTTGTTTGTTCCAGTATCTTTCGCACGGCTCCAACGGTTTTTTGAATGATGAATAAAGAACTCCTCAACGCTAAAAATTACTTATTGTTCGTAAAGTGCGACACAGCAAAATTGTAACGGGAAATTAACTTTGCTCACCTGAGTGTGTTTGAAGTTACATTTTACTATACAACCGATTTTGTACATCTATGTTCTTTATTGTTTGTTAATAGATTTTAATGGTTAGATTTAGTGAAGTGAATAAAAGTTTGAACATGCATCAATGAATGTGGACTCGCATCGGGGTTGCAGAGTGTGTGAGACTAGGCTTTGAACTGGCGGAGAGCTAGTGTGTGCTTCGTTTGAAGGTTGAAGTCCCGTCAGGTAACCTTAGTTTTGAAGGTATTGTACAGCGCCAGCTAAAAGCGAGCACTTCTTTATTTTCTGGGGGACCCCTAGAACAGAGGAGCGTTGCAGTAGAGGCCTTTTAACTTTACGGAGGGTTACGACATCTTTCCGGCATTGCTATTCGGCGTTTCAGAAATTTCTAGACCAACAAAGGAAGTGCCCACATCATTAACTGACACAATATTAAAAGTAGCGCCAGGAAGACCTGCGAGGACCAGATTCAATTCGTTTCACATTACTGGAAGCCGACAGCCATCGTTTAATGTTGGTGAACTGCTACATTCTATTATTTACGAGAAAATATTTAAGCTGGCATTGTGTGGATCATCGAGGCTAGGGTGAGCGCGCGCTTCTCTATTGTACTGTGCGATCGCGCTTTGTGTCTTTGTGTAATAGTAACAACTGTTGATATGTGGGTTAATAAATGCGTGTTATAAATAGCTTTTGCCCGAGAGCCGGAATTTTCCGTAGCCTTGGAGATTTGAACCTGGCTCGGTGAGACCATTCACAGTTGGGCACCGAATTAACTGTGCTCTACTCAGACCACAGACCTAAGAGATAGAGTAACAAGGTCAACATACACCAAGACACACACCTAACACAAAATGGTTGCCACGCAAGCACGAAAAGCGCGCTCCAACTTTATACCTCGTAACTCAGGGCGGGTTGAGCACTACACCGTCAGATGCTAGCGTACAAATCACCAGCCTCTACACCGCTAAGGTAACAATAGGGTAACGATTATACATACATACATATTTTAAGTATATCTTAAGCATACTTTTGTTGACACGAACATCAATAGTTTTGCGACCAGGGATTATGTAAGAGTTTAATTTAAAAAAAAATAGCAACTGTTCTCAATGCTCTACTTCTTTCCTAGCTATCTTTTTTATATTTCCATAGACGCCCACTTTATTTTTCTCATTTATTTAGACTATGCTTGATCTTTTCTTCGTCTTCACCAATTTTTTTTAATGGGATTACATGCTCTGTTTCATGGATTTTGCATCCCTTCCTTATTGACACGCCCAACAGTGTATGGTATATTTTCTGTGCATTTCGTGGTATTATCAATGTAATCGAAACTATGAAACCGAAATATTTGTCAGTAGTAAAGCTGAGTAATTGAAAAATTTATTGTAATGATATACACAGGAGTATAAAAATCAATTTTAGAAAGGATTAAGGAAGTACAATCGTTGAATATAATCAAGATTTATTTAAATATGATTTGGGAAGATGAATAATTATTGTGGAATTAGAATAGAAAGTAGAATTTATAATTGAGTGGAATATGGCTAATTGAGAAACAGATGGATTCAAAAATAATATAATATTTAAAAAAATTAAGGTTTGAAGGAAATGACAGATACTTAATTCAAAATAAATTATTATAAATAGTAGGTAGAAATCAAATATTAGTAGATAGAGTGTAAAAAGTAGAAAAATGATATCGTTAAGCACTTTGCTTTGTAATTATTAGAAATAACAGATTTGAAGAAATGTAGCTGAACTAATTTTGGTGTAATTAAAAATATTAAAATAAACCCTATATTTTATTAAGTAATGTTTGGAGAATAAAAAGGGTTAAATACTAAATTGGCGTGGTGAGATAAAAATGATATTTAATCGAAGAACAAGTAAAGATATAACACTAAGGAAGCTTACAAGTATGTGTTAAAAAACTAATAAAAAAGCAGAATTAATCTACAAATGTGAATAAATGGAGTAAAATACTAAGTCAAGTTTATTGGAGAATTACATTTGACATCATATATTAATCGAATTGGATTACGTCAAACTGTTTGGTATTAAGGGAGAGTTCAACAGGAGGACCATCGGTTGAGGAGGCACATTTCAGGCAGTTGGCAGATGCGGTGTTGGAATTAGGTGGCTGCAGATTTGGTGTGTTTGGTTACATGCTGTAGGGGAAGTTTGCATCACTAATTCTGGACAGTTTGGACATCTTGTCTGTCAGTGGAACCTTTTGTTGCGAAAAGATACTTAAGAGATTGGATTCGTATGCAGAGGGGAGCAGGTTGGTCAACATCCAGAACGTTGTTGAGTTCGAGTGAAAGGTGGGTGATATTGAGTAGTAAGGTAATTACTAGAAAATGAAATAAAGACTATAAAAGTGGATTAGTTACTAAAGAGTTACTTACTGTTTTTATATTTTTGTGTACCAGTGAAACGATTTGGTATTTGTCATTTAATTTTCAAATCTGTTTGCCATATCATTTGACAGAAGTTATTTTGAATTATAAAAGGAATCCACCCTTGATTTTGCAGGAGCTAACACAAATAATAATGATTGATATTCAAATCATAAATAAGGCAATTTTAAATTGATAAAGTATAAATATAATTCATAGACAGATTAATATCACTATACGTGAAGGTATAGCAGTATACAAACTAAAAACTGTTGTATAAAACCATTAAATTGTGAGTAACAATACCACGAGACGACTGTGAATTATCAAAAATACTTTCCATTTCTCACGAAAGGAGTTGCTTAGAAACAACACGAGCCGAAGGTGAGTGATGTTTCTACAAAGCAACCCGTTGAGTTTGTAAGAAAAAGTATTTGATAATTATTAAAGTCGTCGAGTAAGTATTCGCTTAGATTATACCTAGAATAGCAATAAGGGAATTACACTAAAAATGTTTTTATGAGAACTGACAGCTAAAAATTGAAAACACCAAAACAGTAACACCACGGTATTTTCACTTATTAATACATGACCCGAATAGGGATTTCTTGCATTATGAATGGTATAATCTGGATTATGCACTTTTCATTCGTAGTTTTTATCAATCGGCCAACTATTTTCGCAAGATTTACTGAAGATTTGGCAATCTCGTATACCGGCGTACGTTTTGGGTCGCCCAATTGGTCGAATAAACTTTAAATTTCAAATCTATACGCCTTTTCTTCCAAATTTCAGATATCCAACCTAGAGGTGGGAGATATCGTTTTCGGACTTCTTTTTCGGAAAGGGGAATTTTTATATTTTTTTCTACTAGACATGCTTTGTTGGACTTTCTCTGACTGCAACGCCATTTGCGGATTTCTTCCGTCGGAGCTGTCGCCACAGACGAGCTTTGGTCCTGTCGTTGGGTCACCGCAAGCACCGAGTATTTTGAAATATGGTAGTTGCTTTGAAGCAAAATGTGTTCTGTTGGCTCAAAACTCTAAGTAACTCTTAATGGTGATTAGTTGTCTTTTTTGTCGTTGTTCTACGTATTTTTCTTGATGGTTTGCTGATGTTTAGCTTTCCTTTCGCTATTATTTACGTTGCGAATTCATCGTTCGAGTCGTAGCAGTCGTCGCTGAAGCAAGAGCGACCTCTTACAGCCGCGACATCTCCAGTTTTTTTTCAGCTCAGAGCGTAGTCGCCAGGGTTACATTTTTACAATATTGGGTGTCTAGTAACGCACCTTACGCGCTTTTAAAGGAAATCCCTAAATTTACCAAATTGCGCCTGTTGGCGAAAATTACTCCACATCAGAGTGTTGAATTAGTATTCTATTTTCAGTCTTTTCCCGATTTAATTTCACATTTATCTAAACGTTACTTGCAATTTCATATTACGTATGCACTTGAAACAAGACTAGTAAATAAGCTAACCTAATCATATTCAGTCACATGCATCACTCAGCGATTAGATCAAAGACTGTGAGTTCAAAACAACCATAATATTATTAACACGCGCATCGAAGGGATGCCCTCAAGACTTCTTCGACGACAGTGGTAACGAGTTTGTTTAATCTATAGTTTGTGCTTGAGTACTAATTACTATTTTTATTCAGACCTTTTATTCTTTCGCTTGAACGGTACGCTAATTCAAGCCAGACCTCTTGCTTGATCTTATGTTTGCCAGCTTTTTTTATCTTTGTCTGTGTCCTTATCAGATGACTGATTGTTGCTAATACCAATAGGTGACTTTATTATGCACCTCTTTGTGCCCATCACCTCTAACCGGCGTTACGTTTGAGCTGGTAGTTGTGTAAATATTACGATGTTGCTATCGCCAATTTTACACTTAACCTGTTACAGGGTTGACTACCATCGATTTTGGCCTGTAAGAAAATTTTACACAAGAAATTGCAATTAACCCACGATATTGAAATCTAAGAAAACTATCACTAATTAGCTAATCCCTCGTCTAATTGGTATAAATTAAGGGGCTTAGGTACTATGTACATCAGGTAGTTTAACTTTTCATAAACCGTATCATAAATCCTGAAAGTTTAAAACTTTGCCCTGATTAATTTTACCTCTACTTTAAAGCAGGCAAACAGATTTCATTACCTGTGCTTTCAGACATTTTCTTTTCATCATTAACATCTTTAAAAAAACAACCAGGAAGGCAGCAGTGTAAAATATGAGCTGTAAAAGCCACTAAAAGAACAAAAACTCAACTTAATAGTAGGGTATCGTGTTACTATCAAAGGAAATATTCAAAGGCCTTTCTAAATAAACCTTTAAAACTCAAACGTAATGGCTTTCTGAATTGCAAAATTTCGTGCGACTACTACTAGCAGAGAATTTAAAAAGAGGGTTGTTTATATAAAGCGCAGCTACTTTGTGTCAGCGTCTCCAAAGAATCCTAAGAAATGCATTATTAAACATTCCTGAAACGAGCTTCCGTGTTACTCTATCCTCTATGCAATTAGGAAAACATTAGGGAGGAGACAGGTGACCTACAACTTCTACGAGAAGCGAAGCAGATCTACTTAATTGCAATTTAAGTTCTCGTCTTTAATTTGTAAACACTATTAAAACGAGGCTGCAAGGTTCACGTTTAAATTTCTTTATAGTTCCGAAAAATTGTGTTATTTAGCAGCTGAGTGTACCGTGGCTTTATGCGTTCGTTAATGGGAAAATTCTACACATACATTAAGGCTCAAAATGCCCTCTTGTTGTTATTTATGGAAAATCCACCCTTGCAGAGCCGCCTGGGCCGTAATTACACCTTGAGCTTACTATCTAAGAAGCGGTATTAAAATGATAAGAACTAATGGCGAATATAACCTTTTATAATGTTGCGGGTTCGCATAAAATACCTACCTCTTTGCCAGAGCAGTGGAAGCAAGGAACCCAGTTTGGTATAAATTTTAAATAGAAAACGGCAATTGCATTAAAAAAAGGCTGTACGATTTTGGTTCTTTACATCTATTTTGAGTCCATTTAAAGTGAGCATAGATTAAAAGCTTCACATTAAAATCCTAGTCGAAAGTGCTGAATTGCTGTTTCAAAATTGCTATCAAATCCACTCTGCTATTACAGAAATGATGCAGTTGTAAAAACAGAACACTTTTTAAGAAACGATCGGTTACCATGCCGCATGCCAAATCTTTCAGTCTCATGTCAGTAACTTGTTGAAAGATATTTTCAACGTTTAGGAATATGTAAAGCAATTGCGCCTCCTTAAGATTGTTTTAAATTTGAGGTTTCACTCCCAAGAAAGGAGAAAATATTTTAGCTTTTGGTTTCGCACAGGAGTGGGGGGCAGCTGGAGATTTTAGTCTCGTACACAGATTTAAGACAAAATGTTGATCGTGAAATGAGCACTTTATGCCACCAGTAGGATGAGCTAGTTAGTTTTAATGTTGATTAGGGCTACTAGGCAATGTTGGCGTGTGGTGTGTGAATTGTTCCTGAAAATATGAGTTTATTGAAGCTTTACAATACCGTTCAAGCAAAGTACGACAGATTGTTGGATCTAAGTGGCTTCATAAAATACAGACTAATTTTCGGTTATCGTCTCTCGCATTGTTGTAAAGATTTTTGTCGATCTCAGTAGGATTTAAGAAATTATTGATGTGCTGCATTGCAATCATTTCGTATCATTGCGACGTCCTGATGAAGCTCTGGAAATGGTTGTCGAGGGCCGATCACTCGGTCGATGTTCAGTTTGCGAGGCCCGGAAATTCGGTGGACCCGGTCCGATTAAAATTCTGTCTAGCGATCGGACTCCCCTGCCTACATGTGCTTTTTAAGATTAGAATCTGCTTATGTAATAAACTGCACCCAGCTAAGTTATGTATTGTTATTATTATAGCGCATGGGCTACTTATAATTAGTTTTGTAGTGCAACATGTTATCAAAAGTACCTGTGAGCGATACCTTTCTAAACTTGAAACTAATCAAGTGTTTCGGCAGTATAATTTATGCACGAAACACATACACAAACGTTTAAAACGCAAGTTACCACAAGACATTTATAACATTGATAACTAAATAATGTATAAAAACATTAAAAACTAGTAATGTATAATAGTGACTACAGTGTCTAAAACCATAGTGCCTAAAACTGTAGTGTTTAAATCACGTTTACATTTGTGTTACAAGTGAACCGAGCCATGATAAAGCTAATGGAAGCTGAACTGGCTTAAAACTCTCTTCAAAAAAAAAAAAAAAAGTGCAACAATTTTCATCACATAATTTGCCGCCCATTTTTTATGTGCCTACCAAGGACGTGATACTTATGATATCGGTGCTCTGAAGTTAAAAATTAACAAAAGCATAAAAATAAGGTGAAGTAGAAAAATCTCAACTATCAATAAAATTATCTCTAACGTCCTTATCGATGCGACTTTATAAGCAAATATCTGGATTTTTAGCTTCTGACCCAACCCACTTTCCCTGCAGCCAGCCGTGGGCAATTTCAGATTTGCTACAGATTTTACACATTGTACTACATCTGTAGCGGTTCTCCTGTACAAAGCATTGCCCAAACCAACTAGTTTCCTAGATCATGTTCAAGATTGTCGCAATTGGGGTCCTGTTAATTCTAATCAGGTTATGTCAAAAGTGCGTCAAGATTAAACTTGTGCAAAATATTTGGCTGTTTTCGGCGAGTAGAGTAAACGGGTGTCCCATTCTTGACGAAACAATTGAGTATTAGCCTATTCGCTGGTAAAATTGTCTAGAGTTTTTTATATAATAGGAACGAAAAGTTTAGGAAGATACGAACTATGGAGTCTGAGTTATTGTTCGGATGCCACTCTTGTAATTCTATTAGCCACCTTGTTTCCATAGGTACCATCATGCAGTTTCATTCAAGCTTTACTTTAAGGGATTTTTATAAGCGTCTTTTAGCACTGAGATACCCCACTCAAGGCTATTTTGCAACTGTTTACGGTCAATAAAGCAGCTCTACTAGCTCTCCTTATCCCAATACGTTGATCTTCTGGTAAAAAATTAGATTTAGACAATGGTATTTTCCCAGTAATATACTTTGGTGAAGGAGTATGTGGTTTAAAGGAACCCAAGTTCTAGTCTCTTGTTTTGTTTTTGATACTTTAATCAAGAATATGTATATCTACTTGGTTTTTCTGGTATTCAGACATATAAGAAAGTGTCTGTTGAATAAGTATTTTAAGGAAAAGTAGTCATTCGTCACACCGAGAAGAGGAATCCTTTAAGAACCAGTTTTAAGATGCGATGATGTTGTAATGCTCCATTTTAATTTTGCGTTCCTTGTAAACCGCTCGCGCTTCTTCGATTTTGGATCGCATCTCCAATTTACATAATCATCTCTTTCCCGGGAACTCGCGCGAAGGGATGTTTAACTTTCGGCAAAAACGCATAACCTTCGGGATAAAGGTGCATGGCTTGAGGTTTTCAAGTTGCGGTTCTTCGAATTGAAAGCAGAATTATTCAAGACCTTCTAAAGAGATTTTAATACCTTGATCCCAGAAGGCTATGCATTTTAACTGCATTTTGATTTCTGTCGAAAATTGCGGTGTGCGCTCCAAACAGCGTCGCTTGCAAATGAGTTAGGCCCGACTTCCATGGAAGGAGCTATTTCTTTGTTATTTTTGTTTTGTACTAATTAATTGGTAAATAGCCTTTAGCTTCCGGCGGAATATCGTTGGGGTAGTAGTTCCCTGAAATTATCTCATGGACGCACGATCGGCATGTGCTCTGAGCTAAGGTCGAAATATTGTCAACCCAGGAATGCTGATTTTTGCAAGATGTCTTCGCAACTGATGACTGCCTTAGAGATCGCCAAGAGGAAGGGTTCCACTTAACATCATCATCATCATCATCTTCCTTTCAAGGTATAGGCATTATATGCCTGTTCCGAATTTCATAGATCACTCCACCGTTTTCTGGGACGTCCGGGTTCCCTTTTCCCTCTTGGTCGGTATGCCATGGCTTTCTTGGGGATTCGTTCTTCTCCCATGCTGTTGACATGTTGTGTCCATTTCTCGCGGTATTCTGTTATTTTGTCGTTGATGGCATAGATTTTTAAGTCGTTCCTTATTTCTGTATTTCTTATATGATCTTCTTTTGTGCATCTTTTTGTTTTCCGAAGGAACTTCATTTCTGATGCTTGTATTCTGCTTTTATCCCTCTCTGATGTTACCCATGTTTCACTTCCATACAGAAGTATTGGTACCGCCATTGTTTTATAAAATTTCAGTTTGGTGTCCCTTTGTGCTTGATTTTTTAAGGTCCTATGGATGGTTCCGCAAATGTGTTGGAATTTATGTAATTTGTTGTAGATATCTCGATCATGCTGGTATGTTATATCGCAGCCTAGATAATTAAAATGAGACACTTGTTCTATTGTGTGATCTTCTAATATTATTTTACAGCGTATCGGGTCTTTGCCTTTAAAAGCCATGACTTTTGTCTTTTTTGTCGATATTTTCAATTTGTATTCGCTACACAATGTCTGCAACTTAAATAAAGCTCTTTGTAGATCATCCTCGTTTTTCTGTAGTATTATCAGGTCGTCAGCAAATAATAAGCAGTTTACGGTGTTTTGTCGATTTAGATATATCCCTGGGTTTATTTGAGTCTTCCAATGTCTAACTACGTCATTTATGTATATATTGAATAAAGTGGGCGATAATCCGCACCCTTGTCTTACCCCTTGGTTAATGCTAATTTTCTTAGTTATCGAAAGACCTGTATTTATTACAACATTTGTGTTCTTATATAGGCTTTTGATGCTTTTTATCAGATGTTCCGGGTATCCGGTGTCTTGCATTATTCTCCATAGTTTATTTCGGTCTACGGTATCAAAAGCTTTTTGTAGGTCAACGAACGCCAAGTGAGTCTCGAGGTTGTACTCTCTGCGTTTTTCCACTATCTGTTTAATCGTAAATATATTGTCAGTGCAAGATCGACCCTTTCTGAAGCCACTCTGCTCTTCTGATAGGAGAGCTTCTGTTATCTTTTGTATTCGTTCGTTTAAAATTTTGCTGTATATTTTATATGCTGTATTTAAGAGGCTAATACCTCTATAATTGTCGCAGCAGCTCCTGTCGCCTTTTTTGAAGAGTGGTTTTATAGTGGCTGTTCTCCATGCTTCTGGTATTTTGGATTTTTGCCAGCATTCGTTTATTAGGTGTAAGAATCGTAACTTGCAGATTAACCCTCCATATTTTAATAATTCGGCATTGAGACCATCCGGGCCCGTAGCCTTCCGATTTTTCGTTTTCTTAAGTGCAACATTTAATTCTTCTATAGTGATTGGATCTACTCCAAATTGTTGTTTTTGATTCTCTTCTGTCTGTTCTTCATCTTCAGTATTGTGTTCTGGGTCACACCATAGTTGTTGGTAATAGTTTATCCATTGCTCTTCTCTTATTACGTGTATATCTGCTACGTCTTTCTCTGTTTTATTTAAGTGTTTCATCACCTTGTATGCTACCTGCTGTCGGCCAAATATATCTTGCTCTATTTTATTAACGAACTTTTCCCAAGATTCCATATGTGCTCTTCTCACTATAGATTTTGCAGCATTTCTTTTATTTTGATATATTTGCTTGGTTTGTTCTGTATTTGTTTGTAAATGGTTTTCATAAGCTTTTTGTTTCTCTTTTACCGCTTTTGCTATTTCGTCGTTCCAGATCTTTAAACCTCTCTTGTTTTTAGTCTTCTTTTTCTTACCTAGGGCTTCGTATGCTGCTTTATCTATACTTGTTTTGATTATTTCCCATTCTTCATCTATATCGTTGGAAGTGGGAAGTTCCGTAAGGTACTGTTCGGGTCTTTGTTGGTAAAGTTTTTTAATACTAGGTTCTTCTAGTAGGTGTATTTTAAAAATCTCCTCTGTTTTGTCAGGTCGTTTCTTGGCTTGTTTTTTCTTCCATCTTGATATAATGTTTATTTTGGTCATAAAGAGGTAGTGGTCTGAATCTACATCGCATCCCCTGTACACTCGTACATCATTTACTGTCGTGTTGAGTTTTTCATTTACTAAGATGTAGTCAATTATTGACCTTGATCCTCGAGCACTCCAAGTGTATTTGTGGATGTCTTTTTTCCTATAGAAGGTATTAGTTATTTTTAAATTATTGAAGGTCGCGAAGTGTCGTAGTGTATGTCCGTTTTGATTTATACTTTCTTCGCCAAAAGTTCCCACTGTTTGAGGGATAGGAATATTACCTACCCTGGCGTTCATATCTCCGGCTATAATTATGTGGTGGTTCTTATTTGTAGTTATTATTTTCTGCAGCTTTTCATATAGTGTATTTGTTTCTTCAACTTTCCCCTCTTCTGGTGCATATACGCCAATGACAATTAGATATCCTCGTTCTATCCTGAATTTTACTATTAATATTCTTTCATCTACATAATTATAGCTCTCAATTTTATTTTTCCATTTCTGGTCTGTTAAAATTGCTACTCCGCAGCATGCTCTTTTGTTTAGATCTACTCCACTGTATATCATTGTGTAGTCGTCGTTCTGTTTTGTGCCTTTTTGTTTCTTTTTTGTCTCTGTTACGACTGCTATGTTGACTTTCATTAAGAGCATATTAATTTGCTATTCAGCGTTGTGATTGTGTCGATAAGGGCATATTTGCCTGGTATGAATTGCGTAGTTATAACATAGGTTGTTGGGGATAAAATCCCACGAGTTATCGTAAATTCAATAGTTTTGTCAAGCGCGTTATCACATAGGAAATCAGCTAAAAGCATGTTTGTATGTACGCTGTAAAACAGCACTTGCGCCGTGTGACCTTGAACGCCGGTTGAAGTGCGTTCTTATATCACAATAAGTAGCTGAATGTTTGCATACCATTCAGGTGTTAGAAATTTTAAGTTCTTGTTATGTCAAATGTTTTTATTGTGACTGTTTGATTTGGGCAACTCTAATCATATTCATTTATATTTGCGCAGTAGAGCGCCAGGTTTTACATGAGTTGTTTGTTAAGATTTCTTATATAATTACGATTGGAAATTGTTACACTGTTGATTAATATTAAATTCTATTTACCGTTACTGGTATATTTTGATGGTTATTTATACTGCGGCCTTTCATAAATCCGCTCGTTTTTTAGATTTAGCTTGAAGTTAGAGGCTGACAAAGTGTGTTATGTAGGAGAAAAAAATCGTTTTGAAGAGTATTTGTGAAAAAATTATGTTGTGTTTTTTTTACTAGGAAAAAATACTCAGTTATATTCAATTACATTATATTCAGTTACATTTGATTATATAAAATTACATTAAGAGTATATAATAAAACAAAGTACATCCACTAAGAGTAAAACAACTTCATGTTGAGTTATGTACAATGTGTTCTTTTTTAATTTACAGTGTTATTTTTTACACGTTTGGAGGATAATGGTTCCAAAAACGTGAACTCCAATTCTTGCATTTCTTCCTTATTCAAATCATCGTCGAGGTCTCCTCTTCCTTCTTCTATGATGTCATCATAAACTATGTCGCAGTCATCAGTACGGAAAATCGGGATTTCAGTTTGAGCATTGGTGCAGGAATGGCCTTTGCATAGTTTACAAATGGTGATACATTTCATGCCATTTTTCCTGCAGGAACAACCTTTATGGCAGCCTTTGGAACATGTGCAGCACATGGTTTTCAGGAGTTCCTCGGGTACTGCTTCTTTATTAGTGGAAACTGGCAGGAGGCCGAGTTTTGATGTTTTCCAGCCCTATTGTAGTGGGTCCAGTGAGTTGCTTTTCTTTGCTTGCACCTGCAAATACGTCCTCAGAGAATGCTGTCGAGCAGCTACGTCTGTAGTAGGCAAAGAGGCGAGGTTGAATGATGTCTTTGTTAGACATTTTCTAAAGATTGCACAGCGTAGCACATTTAATGGCTTTGTTTCATCTTCAGAATACAGGGCTGCTATGCACTCCTGTCCCGTCTCATCAACCTCATCAGCAGTAGCATTGGATTTGCTGAATACCTCTGCTGCTTTCTGCAGGTTGTTTGTCTCCAATACCTTGAGGAATTTAGTTTTCCTTTACCGAAAAACGATGAACTCGTATCGCAGCCACTTAATGCATGTAGGAATAATATGTTGTCTTTAGAAACTTGTAAAATCGTGAAATTTAAGGGGCTGTAGACAACTTCGTCTTGTCTGCCTTTGCCTGGCTTTAGTAGAAAGATGTTGAGGAGTATTGGGTCTGAAGCAGTCAAAATCACAAGAAGGTCGGTGTCCTCTACAACGACAATCACACAGTCAGAATGCTGAGCAATGTCAACAGCACTGGCCACAATTAAAGTATCGGCGTCTCCAGCATTGGTTCTCTTGACTCCCATACCACTCTATGCAAAAGAAATCCTCCATTTACGACAAACTTTGCCTTTTCAAAATCAATTGGGTCTTTAAGGGCATCAAACAACTTGTAAAACACAGATTTTTGTGTTTTTAGTATACCTATGTCAGCAAACATAGCTAAAAAGCGTACGGGCCCAACTCATACTGAAAATATTGCTGAAGTTCTTTATTGGACTTCTTGTGGAATTTGATTAGACAATTACAGTAATATAAAAGTGAAAATTATTCCTATTACGGACGACAGATGGCAGGAGGATTGTCTCAGGCCTTTTGGGTGTATGATTTCTTAGTTAGGGTCGGGGTTTAGACATTATGTTTTTTGGAACCTTCTTGGACTTTCTAAAAACATAATTTGATGCTCTAAAACTTTGGTTCCACAATATTTTGGGTTAAAGTTGGTCGATTCATAGATATTGTACGTTTTAAAGAGACGAAAAGGGTGTTTTTCGAAAGGTGTGAAAAATTTTCGTTCTTTGACGTAGATTTTCTACAAGACGACTTGATCAAATTCCAAAATATTGGTACTCAGTCGAAGTAGAAGTTAATGATGTACATTTTTGGTAATAGTGGACTTTTCGATTAAAAGCTTAATTTCGAAGGAATTCGAGAAAAACCGGAAAAAGTCCGAAAATGTCGAGGTTTTTTAACATCACGGCTGAAGCTCCATTCGGAAATCGGGGCAAACTCAGATTATTCATATCAGAGCCCTTCTTGAGTGATTAAAACAGTTTCCAGAACTCCACCCGTTTTTGGAATGCAGAAATCTAATTTGCCTGGCCTATTAATGATTCGAAAAATGGTTTGCATTAATGTAGAGAATATGTTCTTATTTTTCTTTTTTTGCAAGAACCAACATTGTAGAAATTGTAGTTTCGAACTGTGGCAAGGTATACAAGATGCAGCAGCTATTGTACATGCAAATTATATTCACAAGCCTTCTTTCATATGCAACGATATGAAAGAACTTAATTTAATAATTGTGACTTTAGCATTAAACTAATGTTTAGAAACCCAAACATGATTTTGAACTTTTATAATTAATTGTGCGTATAGTTCGTAACTAACGGTTGCAAATAGAAATGTTGACAAGCGGTTAGCCTGGTGAATACACTTCAATTACTGAATTGCTGATATAAACATTACAGTTTGTTATGAAATCTAACACGCAAATAGAAAGGCAATTTGAACTGGGACAATGTACCCAACTTTGTAATTTACGTCATATTTTTATGAATATAATATCAAAGAATATAGATAGGGGAAGAAGGACAGCGTTATGGACTATAACGTATATGCTGTGATTTGGGTTGCATAACTATTTACTTGGTTAAATATATCATTTTTTGTTCGAAAATGCCGCTGGGAGCTCCTAGCGTCAAAGTGCTTACCTTATCAGTGGCATTCAGCATGTAAATGCGTCATTAGCATTCTTGAGCTATAACAGTGTTGCAAGAACTTTCTCTCTACAATTCCAATAGTTTTACAATGGTTGTACCTACCCGAAATAAACTTGTATTCTGCCAAAGAATATTTAAGTAGTTTGATTCTGCTTACATCTAAGTTAAGTTAGTTACAAAGAATATTAAATATAGGTGTATATTCTTTGGTTTGTTTTGTTATTATTTAAAACATTTGTTGTCAATCGGATGAACTGGTACCAAGTAAAATAAAGGTTTTATAAGTTTCACATGCAACACTTTTAAACATTTAATAGGTAGCTAGGTACCTATAAAAATTACATAAGAGGTTTCTCATATAATTTCAACAAAAAGTTCACCGATGAGCGCAAGATTATACGGAATACGGATTGTCCCCACTTTATTCTCACAAAATTCTATAATGAATATAGAATTAGCTATGTACAAATAATGAAAAAAAAAACATTAATAAACAATATACGGATTTTATTTAAAAATTTTAATACGAGAGGAAATTATTGTTCAAGTAATGTTGACGATTAATATAGTTTACAGTGATCTATTTTAAAAAGCAAATAAAAACAAAAATAATATTGTATCTTGTGAAGTTGATACGTATAGAGTACAGTACAGCTACTAAAACAGTACGCCTTGAATATCTCATTTACTTGATGCATTAAAAAATATCTATTTAGGCACATTTAAGTTGGCGATCTCTCTATGTATAGTCTCAGCAAAGAATAAGACAATATTATTCGAACATTTATTATCGACATTAAATTATCTTTCAGAAATGTATGCAAAAATTTAATTTGGTGATTAGGGATCTGACCCAAGTCCTGTACAATCTGTTATTAAAAAAAATGAATCGGGGCGGTTTTCACAGAAAACTGCAAACTAATCGAGGGTTGGGGTTCAATACCCAACAATATACCTTTTTTTAACAAATTATCTGTTTTCTTTATTTACCTTGGGGTTAAGTGGTAGAACAGTATGCTAATTCGATTAGCACGCCTGAACTTTGCCCCTTTGAGCAACTTATGTATTCATAATTCAAGTATATTGTAAAATAACAATTTCATTAATTTTTGCTCAATAAACGACATTTATTATTATTATTATACTTAAGTCGCTCAAAAATTATGCCAAATAGCTATTTTTAAATAAATTATTATTACTTGCATTTGACATAATTTTTGGGCGATATAAATAATAATTTGTTAATAAAGAGTTAGGTACCTATTGTTAGGGATTGAACCCCAATTTGCCCCAACCTTTTACGGGTTTAATTACTTTTTTTTAAAGGCAGATTATAGGAAATTTGAGTCAGATCCATTAACGCCAGTTTAAATTAAAATATTTTGAAATAAAGATATACATTTCTTACTCTCGCCAATTTCAATGATCTATTAAATAAATGAGATTTTCAAGGTGTAAATATTTCATACAATAAAACAATATAATATACAAAGTTACAAAGAATAGGAAGTACGCAAATATATCTGTAAGCATATAAACGTACATTTTTTAAGCTTTAAACATTACTTAAATGTTGTATTTTTTTGTTGCGTCTACCAGACTGGTTTGTAGTCCTTAAATCTTGCGATAGCCATTTCAACGTTTTATGGAGTTTGCACGTAATTAAATGATTAATTAAAAACAGTTTATGAGAGTAACATGTGTCTTGCTCGTTAAGCCACCCTGGTACTAAAATTTTCACTTTATTTACACTATATGCTAATAATGTTTTCTTAAAACTTACACACGACTTACTATTTTTAAAATAATATTCAAAATGTTCAAGTAACATTGTAACTATTTTTATTAAAATACTTGAAGGTTTTTTTAGGTAAATAACACAGTCGCCCGCACCATAGTCTTTTTGCTGTAAAAACAGTTCATTATGATGCACTACAGAGTCACGGCTGCACATATTTTGACACTGATCACAATTAAAACGTAAAAGCGTTTTATGAATGACATAACCAGCTACATATACCGTCGCACAAGATTCTAATGTGGCTTCTTGATTTGGTTGTGTTGAAACTTCTATTACCTCACTGAGTAAACTGAGGTCACCATCTTCTGCTAATTCAGTTTGTTCAGCAACTGTATATGGTATGTCCTCAACATATCCCATGACGTCTTTTTCTGGCACTTCAACATTCGCCATGTTGACAACAGCATCTTCATCAACTTCGCAGTTGGAGCTCTCTGTAGGATGCTGCAATTTAACCAGCATGTTGAACTGTAGTGCTTGGCGGAAAGATTTTACTGTGGGGTTCGAAGAATTCCCTCCCCTATACCTCAGGACCGCGAAAAGATTTTCTAGAGGATCTTGGTTTAGTCTGCTGGTCAGGAGGAAATGATACCCTTCTTGTTTTAAGTCTTCCCATAGCTCCATAACTGACTGCATGGTTAAAATAAGTCCCTTAAAACAATAAACACCTTGGTTCACCTTGTTATTAGATGTATATGTTTGCCAAGTCTTAACCCACTGCAAATACTCTTTCAAATTATTTTCAGTACGCGGTACGTTGACGGATAGAGCACATGCATATGGGTTACGGTCTTTCAGCATTCGACTGTTTAAGCAATCAAATAAATAGTTAATTTTCTGTACGAATTCTGCAGTATCCAGAGCGCTGGTGCTTTTTAACTCGCCCGTTCCAACAGCAGTTCTTATCGTAGCACTCATGGTGTTGGAAAACACTTGCGTTGCAAATTTAACCCTCATTCGCTGGAAAGTATTGGGGTAGATGTGGGCATCCGTGATTTTTACAGCTGCTCGAACAGTACAAGAAGATTTATCTATTTTGTATGCCTCTTCGATATCTTTCCAAGAAACTTTCTTGCCCTCCACGTAAAAATCCTTTGATAGAAGATTATTCCGTACGCTTTTTATCAAGTGCGGTACGTCATATATTGCAAAAATTTTTGCGTCGCAGACAAAAAAATACGGCTGTTCTGCAGTAACTCCTAGATTTAAAAATGCAGCTCTATTTGTAGCAGCTTGGTCACTAGTAACAGCACGCACTTTAAGTCCTATTCTTTGTAACTCTTCGATGTTTTTAATAATGAGGGAAGATAGCTCTCCATGTTTAATGGTACCTGAAGAAACATAAAAGCTGACAGGAATCTTCCATTTGTGAATAAGTCCTCTTGCCATAAACACTAGTGCATGACTAGCGATTTTGCTTTTCCGTCCAAGATGTCCTAAATCTTCGAAACCTTCAATCATATCTTGGCGTGGATTATATTCTAGACCTTTCTTTAAATGCATTTCGTCAAGTAATACGACACACTGTTTTTCATCATCGGTCATGCTGTTAACTTTAACAGCCAGTTTTTTCATTAGTTCCGTACTGGTGCCTGTATTAAGTTGGTTTAACCGTAACCATGAAACTATTGTAGATTTGGAGGGCATAGTAAATTTTAATTTTTCTCTCATAAAAAAGTAGAGGGCTGGAGATTTGTGGTACATATTTAAGGTCAATTCTTTTTCAGCTTCCGTCCAAGGTTGTTTAGATTTGTGAGAAAGTTGCATATTTACAAAGACACGAACGGTTTTTGGTTTCAAGCCCAGTGCATCTAAATTAGCCCCTTTCGTGCACATTGCTTCTTCATACGGTAAATTTGTGAATTTTTTGCCGCCACTTGTCTTCGCAGTTTTGCAATTTTTTGATGTAGCACAGCAGAACTACGGCGCTTTCTTGTTTTGGTAGGTGTTGGCATTTCTAACATGGCCTGTTGAAATATGGTTTTTAAAAATAAAACATACTAATAACAGAAAAGATTTTCATGCTGTAGGCTCCATTAAAATGCTTTACAAGCTCATTGTTTTGCCTACATATTTCTACACAATTTATCAGAGAATTCAAAACGTCAATAATTTTTCTGTATTTTATGAAACTGCCAACTTTTGTTCATTTTGTGTTATTGAATAAAAACTCCTAAAGAAGTGAAAATTGATCACCCTGTATACTTACTGCTTGGGATTTAGTTTTGATTTAATTAATAAAACTTTAAAAGAAATTTTAACTAATTATACCTTATTTAATTAGTACCTACACGAAGATCGAGCAACAAATTTGGGGAAACTATAAGATTTAAGCCCCTATAATCGGACATCGTGTTAACCTACTATCGATGGAAAATTTAAAAATTTTATTATACAGTGTGGTGATAGTTCTACACAAAATTAATAATTTTGTTATTTAATGTTTTTTGGGAAAACCCTGACACGTCAATTTTATTCTTTAAAAAGTGGACATGGCACCGTCCATAGACTTTCCCATACTGGAAATTGTTCATATTTTCTTTTGCATTTAACAGTATAGTTGTTTTCCTCAAAACGGCTGCTTGAGCGCTATCGTAAAACCCCGCCTCCTAATATGGTTAGGTGAAATTTTCGAAGTCCCTGAAAATCATATTTTGTATGGCATAAAAATTCGATTTTTTTATTTTCTGATTCTTTGAAGCAAAATAGTAACGACAATTAGAATAAACAATAAATTTTTCAAAAATAGAAGGGTGAGGGAGGCTTTTGTTTCTGCGCTATGACGTCATTATTAATTTTTTCAAATGGAAATCCCATTTTCCCCCCTTATGTTGATAGATCTCGCCAGTTAAATGGTGATATAAAAAATTAGTACCCCACATAACAATTTTTTGAGAAAAATACACATAAAGTTCAAAAAATTCAGATTTTTTTTTAATTAAAATAAAGCACCACATCTGTTTCCTTAGAAACGTTAAATTGTTGACTTTGACACATTTGTGAAACAATGGTAAATGTTTTAAAATCAAAATTAGGTAGTTTTTGTCATAGCTCTTATTTTCATTAAAAATAAATTCTGAATTGTTTGAACTTCATGTGTATTTTTCTCAAAACAATTGTTACCTACGAGGGGCACTAATTTTTTTACATCATTATTTAACTGGTGAGGAGATCTATCAAAATAAGGGGGAAAATTGAGTCTTTTTAAAAAATAAAATGACGTGTTTCGGGGTTTTCCCAAAAAACATTAAATAAGAAAATAATGAATTTTGTGCGGGACGTTATCACCACACTGTATACAGAACGGGCATTTTTAAAGGAACTAACCTGTATCATAGACGAATCCGGTATGGTATCTGCATCTAATTGCATAGGCGAAGCAATATGATCTTCATCCAAATGAAAAGAGCCCGAACTAGACGTCGCTTTACCATAGACCCTTGGCATGATCTCTTTTTTAAATGCGAGTTCTTTGGGCGACACTGGCGATGTTGCGTGGTCAGGTTGCATGGCAGTTTTGTAATTTAAGGGAACAGCATTGTGACTCAGCCTATTTTTTCTTGAATTCATAAACTGCTTTTCGGAAAAATGCATGGCACACACAGTTCTTTCACGTAATTGTTCTTCAGATAACGTGAAAAGCTGTGGATTGCCACAATTAATCAACCACAAATCGCGTCTTTCTTTTTCTATAGGAAAACGAAAAAAGCTTAAATCGCAGTCGGTTCTGCGATTTCGCTTACATTCAAAATATACGCACGAATTAACCATGATTAAGATTAAGCGTTCGAGTGATCAATTTCGGAAAAGGAAACGTCAAAAGAGTATACGACAACACTGAAGACAAACTTCAGCACAACTGAATGTGAATTTCCAGAAGAAATTCTTATAAGCTGTCCTGTTAATTAGCCTAAGGAATGGGACACGTCTTATCAGGAAAGCACATCAGTAAGGAACGATGCTAATGAAGAATTAATCGAAAGTAGGTAACGACCTATGACTATTGACTTATTTACGATAGAACTGACCGAAAAACCTATTTTCATAAAACGTAAAACATTTGCCAAACTTTAATATTTGTGGAAAAAATATCAAATAAAAGTCACTAATAATAACTTTTGAGCATATGATTAAACTTTGAGTAGTTAGTAGCTTATTATTTCTTATTGCAGTATGTTTAGAAAGTTTTCACTGCAAATTGTCTTTTGTTTTGTTACATAGCAACCAGAGCACACTATTCATTTGTTTTTACAACTAACACAGTCAAGGCACACTAGATTAAAAAGTGTTTTATAAAATATTTTAAAAGTTTGTGAAAATAAGTATGTGAAACCATACATGAATGAAAAGGGAAAAAAATAAGCTTTCCAATGATGCAAAATTTTGATATCCATTCCATTTAAAAAAATGTAAGTTTGGGCTGTACCTCGAAAATTACGAATCAGAAAAATATTAAAGTAGGCCTATTCTGTAGAGCCTACAATTCCCTACAAGCTCTTTTTTGAAAATTGAAATTATATGAAATAATAAAAAAGTTATGCATGGTTGAAAAAATCGACCAGTTGCAGTTTTTCGATTATAACAAGTAGGCTATGCGTTTTTTTCGGAAAAACAGAAGTGTCAATAAATTGGCCTCATAAATGTGCACCTTTTTCCCCATTTGACCGAAGTTGTATCTCTTACCGTTTCCGAGATGCCAATGGTGGCACCTCAAAAATTACTCCACTCTGTATAAAATCTTGTGTATATTTTGAGCGCAAAATCAAATTGCCAATTTCGCTCTTATACAAATAGCTGTTAAAATCATAACTATGTAACTTCCTTGCAATCTGGCAACGCTGAGACGCGTTCTTGGGAAAAATGCGACAGGGATCTGTAAATGCGTCCCCGACCGTAGCCGTGAACGAGTTCATTAGTACTGGCGGCGGCTGCTTGAGGGCCAGGCAAGAACTGAGGAGCTTTTAAATAATACGCCAATAACCCATAAGGCTGTCCTTCTTCCCCTATCTATATTCTTTGCTTACACTAAAACGACGTAGAGCCTTGTCACGTAAGCACATCATTTGTTTAAGGGTGTTGGTCAACCACGGCGCAGGCTTTCTCGATATTCTACAACTAACAAATGGAGCATGTAGATTTAATAAAATAGTTACATTTTCTGTTAAAAACTGGACTTTATCATCTTTGTTGTCTAACTGGTAAATATTCCTCCAGGGTATAGACTGAAGATCATAATTAAACTGTTCATAATTAAGATTTTTAAAATCCCTGTAAGTGTAAATAGCCTGTTTTGATTTTACATTGGGAATGTCGATTTTACAACAAATCAAACTGTGATCTACTTCATGTGAAGGAATAACTAGTCCATTTTTTGTAATGCTTGTATTAGTAGTTAAAAAAAAATCTAGTAACGTGGCTGATTCAGCAGTAATTCTCGTGGGCTCATTTATTAACTGAGTGAGTCCGAACGCTTCAAAAAATTCTAACGCACAAACTGAAGCAGCGCTATCCACATCCAGCAGATTAACATTAAAGTCGCCGAAGCAAAATACATCTTCAATCTGAGGCAAGATCGTTGAGAAAGTATTTTCTAAAGCATTAAAGAAATTGGCATAAAGGCTTCTGTGAGGGTTGTAAACAACTCCAAACCCATATTTACGATTATTACAAGATATAGCAATCCAGAGTTCAATTTCATTCTTAGTTTCTAGAATGCAAAAACCTAAGGCAGACTTTATGTAAAAAGTGACACCTCCCGCCCTCGAGGGTCTATCATTCCTCACAATATTATATCCAGCAATGTTTACTGCATTACTAGAGATAGCGTCCGATAACCAAGTCTCGGTGATAGCTACAATGTCGTACTCACCAGCCAATACAAGATCCCTGACGACAGCGAGGTGTTTTACCAAAGACCTTGCGTTCAGGTGAGCGCAGTTCAGTCCTCCATGCATAAAAAAAAATCAGTAGAAAATTTCAGTTACTGCCGAAATTTAGGTGAGATTGTGATGAAAAAATATGTTTTTATACACTGGTTGAAATGTAATGTGTGTTGCTTTGTGGAACCAATATAATAAACTGTTTATAAATGTTTTGATCATCACTTTCACAACATAAACAGGTGACAATCACTACAGTACTCAAAGATGTAATCGTTCTATAAACTTTTAATATTGTTTTCTTTTATCAGCTTTTTAACTGAACATTTTTGTGTTTCTAGGGAAGTTTTTTTAATATATCTCGGAGCATTTTCTTTCTTTTTATACAGTCTTTGAAATGGGTTACACATCTGAATGAGAGGTGGAAAACTTGTAGGTGCAGCTGATGTTCCACTGACTCAAACAATATTCAATGTGTAGCTTCCCAACTTCAGTTTTGATGTCACATCTGTGATGACAGAGCTGGCCGTGACCAATGCTCGACTCCAATATAATTACCTGCAATTAAGCAGTTGATCAGGTAATAAACAAGGTCTCAAATAATGTTCACTATTCAGCACTTGAATGAAAAAAACTGTTTAATTATTTTCTATTAAATAGTAATATTACATGCATAAAATATAAGACTTATTTTACACCTACACCAAAATGTACCAGAAGCATCTGAATTAAGTAGATCAGGATGATTTTCGAAGTGTGATTGTCGTCGACATTTCCTTTTTTCGGATTGTATACTATTCTTCTTTTGGGAAAATTTAAATCTTTTCTACATTCAATAGGTGGGTACTTCAGTGACTCATCACCACTTAATTGTAAAAAAATGTTAGTTTTATTTTAGATATGCACATTCCATGTAAAGTTATAAAATAATGAATCGCGGGCCAAAAGACAGACAGGCACGGAAGTTGTATACATTAATTAATGCTGTAGAACAAATCTTAACTTGATACAGTCGCCACAGTTCAGGTTCATTCATTTAGCAAGTATGAGTGAAGTGGAAGTGCATTCAAACATCAAACGAGGCATAATTATTAAATCTCTTACTAAAGAATGTATCAAACCATCAGAAATTTGCAGAAAACTTAAAAGACAATTTAATCAAATGCTCTTTGGTTTGGTGCAGAAACACTGTCAGATATAAGTATTTATAAATAAAGAAAAAAGATTGTTGCGAACGTGTCGAGAATGAACCACATTCTCGGCATGTAGAAACATCAGCAACAGAAGAGAATGCTAACAAAGTAAATGCACTTATTTGAAATGTTCATCGAATTACAGTGAACAATATTGCTTCTGCATTAAATATCCGTGTGGGTAGCTTGGAAAAAATTCCAGTCGTTCTATAATGATTAATGCTGTTATCAAATACAGTGAAATCTCTTTTAAGCTGACACTCATAGTTTAAAGAAAAATTACCGCTTAATTGAGGTATCTACCCAACAAAAAATTGCTTTCTAAATGCATAAAAAGTAATTGATCACTAACGCATGGTAATTGTTATATTTAAATTAATAAAATTCTAAATTAGTTCGATCAACCCGTTTTTATTTCGTCTTTAAAAGCCACTCAAAACACATTTTGTTCACATTAAGTGTTTCGCTTTTTAAAAAGTTTTAGTTTTGTTCATTATTATAGTTTTATTAGAACTAATTTTATCAAACTCAATAATCTTTACGTCATTACTAGGGTCCGGACAGATTTAATGATAACACAATAAATTCACAAAACTGCAATGGTTGCCCAAATCAAACTTTGATTGAAAAAGTATAAAACATATGTAACTTTACAACAGTTTTATAAAATTTATATATCCCTGCAGAATTTGCGGAAATATTTGCAGCTATGCAGTTGATGAGGCAATGCGTGACTATCATTGTATAGTATAAACGGGTCAATTTATGCCACCTGTCTTTACTCATTTTACATCTTTTCATTATATGTTAATTAGCAATAAAGCCTGACAGTAAGTGTTCTTGTATTTATTCATTTAGTTTACCACTATAGGGTAATAATTGATGTATACGCAGTCGGTGACTATAGAGTGTAACGCGCCGCGATTACGTGAAAGAACGCGTCGACAGTGCAGTTTAGTTCGGGGAATAACCGGTCGATATGTGAATCAACGCTAGAGGCCTGCAAAAGGATTCATTCGCGCCAAAGTCTGCGAACGCAACGAAGCTAAAAGTCTGCGAACAGCGCGGGCTAATTGGTTCGCAAATAGCGAACCAAGTGAAGTGGTACGTGATACATTCACAATTTAGCTGGAGACTTCCGCCAGGGGCCAACCAGGAAGAATAGCAGCTCCTTGAAGACGCTAACGACTGCCGAATCGACAGGTTCAAAGGGCGTTTCGACAGAAGCCTTGCAGCGTTTCCTGGGCTATGGGAGGAACAATAAAGGGAACCAGGACTGATAAGGGTCAACTATCGGACGGCTTGACGTCATTTTGCTGCATGTGCATTTGGAGGCGATGAATTACCTACAACGTGTCTCCAACAAACAAGAATAGACGACTGCAGGTACGAACCATTTTGGGTGCGTAAAATTTACTTTTCCGGCGCTATTAAACGCTCGTAATTTAATAAGGTACTCTCTTATGCGTAGTGCATAACTACTTTGTGTACTTGTTTCCATGTACCTTTTTCTTTGGGTGTTGCTGTTTATTTATAGAGTATATGTATTCATTGTAAATTGTCGGGATTTTTATTGTCATTAAGGTTTGCATTAGTGAGTACAACATTTCAGGTGTCCACGAGCGTGGCCTTAAACAATATTAGTGCCCTTAGCCACTCTGGAAATGTAAAAAGGGTCTCATAACACACTGACTGATTAAGCTAGCGAACCCAGGGAATTTTAAAGTAATAATTGTGTAGGTGTAGGGCTCGGAGTAAGGCCGCGTTACAAGTATTAAAGCAATCATGCCATAACTTTATCTGCTGCACCACATGTAGTTATGTCGACTTTTTAACTAAGATTATATAATTCATTACATAGTAAGCCAATAGAAAATTTCTATTTATCATAGTTACGATGTATAGATCAGCGATTATACGCTTGACAACGTGATATAACCGTTTTGATTTTTCACTGGGTCCAACAGTTTAGAATATTCAATCTAAAGCCATGATTTTGAACATCGATGTTATAGTAACATTGTTGGGATTTTAATACGTTTGATATTACTACAAAATAATACGATTTTTTCTTGTTTAATTAATTTTCCATTCATTATATAATTGTAACGAATATTACTCGATCATCAAAAATAATCGATTACTTCTCATCAACGCGACGTATTCCTTTTCGCAGAATATGTCGGGAAGTAAAATAATCGATTATTTTTTATGCTCTTGTGATATTATAACTGATGATAACTTAAGACGCGCGCTAGTGGGGTTTTATTATCCATAGGGGAATTACTTATGCACTATTAGCTGTTACACATAAGGGACTTGAAGCTATTTTAATAGTTATTTTGAAAAAAACCATTGCAAATATTTTTTATATAAAGTAATCAGGCACAGGTATTTATTACAATCACTCTAGACATTCAAAAGTCAAAGGACAGTTGATGTTAGTGACGACAATCTTTACTAAATTTTGATTTTCTAAAAAATATTCAGCATACGCCACTGAGTTGTAAGGACATTTTAATTGTTATGAACGTACGACTAATTTAGCATTATTTTCTCAATTCCGAATTGTGATTCCGCCTGTATATAGGTATTTCGAATTATTCGCCTGCAGTCAGCAGTTTTAAACGCACTCATTTTGTGTTATTGCTGTTTCGGGCCTATTAGTGGCGCGCACATTTTGTTGAAGAAGCGCTGTCGTTCTGAACCAGAATAAAGATAGTTACCGTGTGTTCGAGAGAGCAAGTACGAGATTTAGCCCCCATTCGTTTTCGATGCGAGGTGTCTTCGCGCGTTTTTCGAGAGAGACTTTAAAGTTGCCATCCCGCTATGTGGCTCTTCGGAGTTCGCGTAAGCGATTTGTTCCCTTGGTATTTGTGTGTGTACCGCATGTTTTGTTCCGATTATTTGAACTTCCGTCGCTTCAATGCAAGTGTCGTGCGTTTTGCATTTTATGGACTTATTGAACTGCATGTGGTGTAGCTTTGGCTATGGGGCGAGCATAACGTGTTTGTTTACTGATTTAAGCCTCTGAGCTTTTCATTTATTGTGGAGTGGCGCCCCTATTACGTCGTTTGACGGACTCTCTGTGAAAGCTCAGCATCGGCTTATTCATGTACCACGAGGCTTCTGCTTTTTTTGTTCTGCCATTTACTGCAGCGGGCTTCGATTTCGCCTTCAGTAGTGAATCATTCTCATGGTTTCATCCCGCCTTGGCCAACAGCTTCCCGTTGATTTGGTGCAGTCCCATTAGGTGTCTTCTGCAGTGTTTGGAAAACGACCGTGTGCAGTAGCGTACAACATCGATTATAGCTATGCCAAGCTTCTTAAAGGTATCGTAAATATAATTGTAGGTTCACAGTGCGAATTTCAAGTGTACCAAGTGTTTTGCCGAAGTGTCAGACAATTTGCGTGACGTTGCAGTCATTGTTACATTCATTGTGTATATCATTGCGTTTGCTAAACCTTTTATAGTTGTTTACCTGTCAGTTTAATTCAGTACCGTCAGATTATATAATCCTATTCAACTTTACGTAGTAGCATTTGAAGTATGTGTTGCAATTGTACCATGTTTAGTTGACTACTGTCATGTATTGATGTTAATTGAACCACTGTTTTCAGTAATTCAATGTTCATACCGTTCACCATTCATTCCAGTATGTAATGTCAAGTTTACCGCATATTTAATAGATTAAGATGTTACACAACTTAAATAGTTAACCTTTACTACCCCATTTCATATTTTTATGTACTAAACTTTTGCATTTTTAAATATTTTTGCTAATACATTCCATGTTTGTTTAACTGTGGTTTTCTTCTGATATTGAGCATGCGATTTGTGTATGCATTTTTCAGTTGTAAAAGGAGTTTGGCCAGCTGTTCAAGTGAGTTCTTCGATAGGCAGGTCCGTGATGTACTTGGTTCACTGACCGGGACACCGCTAAGGTTAATTAATTAATCCATTATGCTACCACTTCTCCTCGGTGGGTTCCCCTATGCATTCTTCACTTGTAGGAATCGTGGTGATGCTCTAGCAATTAAGATCTGCTTTTCATTTATTTGGCCGTTGCCCTGTTGGATCACCCCTCGCTCCACTGAAGTTAGTCAGCAACTCTTTTGTAACTGGCTGGGGCAGCGGTCCTATGCAATACATTCGTGATTTTGAGTTAGCTTACACACTGCGCTAGTCATCTAGCATGTTTGGTTGATTGTAAAGGCGATTTTATCCCGTTACAGAGTCTAATAGCAATATTAGCAGCTTCATAAATTAAAACTATATACTTACTTCTCTCCATCACTTGTGAATTTATAATTATTTACTACATGTTTTTGAGAAGTTTACTTTGATATAATCGCTTTCAATTTCAGGGGATTTAATAATGTTATAAACAGCAAATGTATAAATTCTTCAGATCTACTGTTTTCATGTATGACTCATTTCAACTTACTATTAATATTTTACTTTCAGTTATTTGTTGTGTACAGAGAATTTCTCCTTTAAAAAATTGCTGCAATTGCAACTGCTTCATTTAGAGCCCCTTCTTTCAACATTTTACACAACAAATCAACTTCACTTTCACTTCACAATTTTTCGTACAGACCAATTTTTGCAAAATTTCTAAAACTCCTTTCCGTTTAAGTAATACCCATCTTTTCACAAGATATTTTGTGATTAAATATTTTCACAGTACGAAATACGCATATACATAGTCGTGAGTTCTTTTATATGCTGCCTGTTTTTCATGCAGTTCTTCCTCAACGTACTGTCTGGTCCTTTTTCCAATATTCCAATGCGCAAAGAACAGCAATATAAAGAAAAATCGGAGGGAAATAAGTCAAGTATTACCTTGCATTCATAGATCTGCAAGCAGCATTTGATACAGTAGAGGAGAAAAGAAGACAAGGTAAGCTACAGCTTAAATGAATGGATACAATCTAGAGAGAAGTGAAAAAGACAGGAAAGGGTATGGTAGAAGTTAAGCGATTAGCACGGGACAGGATAAAGTTCAGACTTAGTAGGGTATCAGGGATAGATAGGTACTTGAAGAAGAAGAAATATGCATATTATAAAATTTGCAATTGGAAAACTGTTTTTATAATTTTTCCCTCCACTAAATCCTTGGCCGTCATAATACATAGTGTATTTCACCATTTTATGTTTTTCTCTTAAAGAGTACCCAAAAACCATTGCGAATTATATCTTCTACTTAATTTCCGTTTAAAAATTGCCATCCTCCACAATTGTTAAAAACAGAGGAATGCCAATTTTCAACAACTTGTATAGTTGTTTGTGGCCTCCATTGCCAGAAATTCTGGAAAGTCATTGATGGTAGTTTTCATACTTGGAACCTGTACAAACATACCGCTATGCGTGTAATTCGTGTTATATGTTTAACAGTACTGAAGTGTATTGTCAGTGGAACTATCAGTCTATATCAAATTTGAGGTAACCAGGTTAGATTTTTTTTTGTTATCCGACACAGATTTATGCAACAACGAACCTGCTAACTGCAAATTTGACATGCGACTGACAGTGGTACCAACAATACAGTAGTGATTGAGTTACGGTTTTTATCTCACTCTCTTTTATTGCTTGTAAAAATTTAATTTTGCCTTATTTTTTAAAAAACCTTTTAAAGAAAAGTTGTAGATAATTGCACAATATATAATTTTATTTTTTGAATTTTAAGTTTTATCAAACAATTATAACATGTTCCCGGAAACAAAAAAGACATAAGAGTAAAGTACCACCAAGTTCAGGCCCATCGTCAGTACCATACATTCCCCTATTTATTCACTAGCAAAATACCTAACCACTATTTTCAGAAAGTTCATTGGTAAGTTTCCAACGTATGTTCGCAATTCAGCCCATTTCGTTGAACTTATATCCAATATAAGCATTGAACCTGACGATTTACTTGCGAGTTTCGATATTACTTCCCTTTTTGCTAAAGGATCGATTCCCAATACCATAGTCATAATCCAACATTTGTTATCAGAGCATGGGAAGATATCTTCAAGTGCCCTTATAGAAAAATGCCTCTCTTCCAATTATTTCCTATTTCAAGGCCAGTTCTTCAAACAAATCTCTGGTGCGGCCATGGGTCTCCTCTTTCACCTGTCATTACCAATATCTTTATGGATGCTTTCGAAACCGTAGCTCTGGAATCTTCAGAAGTGAAACCCAAGGTTTGCTTCCAATACGTTAACGATACCTTTATAATTTGGCCGCATGGTAAAGACACTTTACCCGTCTTCTTAAATCATCTGAATAGTCAACATCCAGATATTAATTTTCCTTTCTTGGATGTATAGATTTCTCACCAACCTAATAGCAAACTTAGTCAGCCTTATATTGCAAACCCACTCACACTGGCCACTATCTACATGCCGCTTCTCACCATCACCCTGTACAAAAAATTTCCGTTATCAATTCGCTTGTACATCGGGCTGTTTCCATATCCTAACCCGATTATAAACACGCTGCATTAAACCATGTTCGGAAAGCACTTACGAGCAATAGTGCTAGGGATATACAGTCTGTCATCAACGCCATCTTCATTCACGGCACCCAAACCTCCAAAAACTGATCCTCCCGCATCAATAATCTTTCTTTCCTATATTCACCAAGTCACCGATAGCGTAGGAATGTTTCTTTGAAAATAAAACAACAACAGTATTCAAACCCCCGAGCAGAATCTCACAGGTTCTTCCTTCACCAAAAGATAAATTAAACACTGTCATCTGAAGGTTTTTATAGAGTCCCTTGCTCTTGTAATGCTGTATACATTGGTGAAACAGGTCTTTCAGTGAAAACTCGCATCTCTGAACACCAGCGCTGTCTCAAGTCGGGTCTTCTTTCATCATCGGCCATCGTCGAACACCAACGTGATACCGTACATAAGATCCTTATTGATGAAACTTCTATTATCTGCAAATCCCCATTCTTCTTTAGCAGAAAGATTCACGAAGCCATTGAGATTTACAAACACCCTAATAATCTCAATCGGGACGAAGGCTTTCCCTTTCTCGTATGTGGAAAGTGCTAATTTCTAAGCCCCACCCTCCATCACTCAACTGCGACAACACTTGCCTATAAATTCTCACCATTCTCCTACTGATCGTTGGAAAAGTTTCGCCTCTGGCGTGGTTTACACGTTAAGTTACCGTGCTCTTTTGCTTCTTCTCCTGATAAAGCCCCTTACAAAAGTGGGTGAAACGTTGAGTTCTTCGATCTCAATAATGACCCAGTCCAATCCCAAAGTCTTTGTTACGCAGGAGAGTACATCATGTATAATTAATCTGTTGCATTTTATTTAGATATGTGTATATAGTATTCTATATCTCGATAAAATATTTTATTTGTTCCTCACTTGTAAACATCAATTTATCAAGTCACTGTATTCACCTAGAAAATGTTTCTTAACTGGCTAGCCAGTAAATTATTTACTGGCTAGCCAGTTATATTTTACAAGCGTGCTCATAGATAAATGATAGCGTGCAAAGCCAGAGTTGTCTTCCTTAGTATGTGTCATATTGATGAATTTAGTTGCTTGTCAATTTGACATTTTGAATAAATGGTAAATTTCTAGTTATTTACAAGTGAGAAACAAATAAAATATTCAACAAAACACACCAGGTAACCATTTTTACTGGCTCAAGGATATGACAGGCTCGCCTAACGGCTCGCCAGTCATCCCAATCCTATCGCCAGTAAAAACTGTTTTACCTGGCTTGTAATGTTAAATACTATTGGCTTATGTTTATCAAATAATTGCTTGCTACTGTAGTATGTAAATTTAATTGAGAGAATTTTAATAACATTCATACATGAAATAGGTTACGCACACTAATTCATTAAATCAACACATATTTTTAAAATACTTTTATTTAAAATATTTTAACAAAATATATTTTTTAAGGTTTAATATGCTAAATTAGAACAAAATCTTATTTTTTGTTTCTTTTCTGTTTAAAATTGCCCTTAGTTTTTTGATTTGCCTTTGCACGGAATCTCAATTTCTTTGCATTCGATTTTGTTGTGTTGCAAAATTCATCAGCGAAATTTGATGTTTTTTTATTTTTCTTCGTTTGTGCTTTAGAAGAATCAGCACATGTTTTAATCTTCTTAGGTTTTGCATTGCGTTTTGCAAACCGTGCTTGTACCATAGCAACTTTGTTCAATTCTTCACGCATTTTATCATCAACAGATTGTTTTTTCTTAGCATTCCATTTTGGTCCATCTTTAGGAGCTCCTTTGACATGTTTATCTTTATTAGATTTGACTGGCTGTTTTTTAGTAATGGTGAGTCTTTCTTTCTCTTCTTTTCGCTCCTTTGGAGTCTGAAACCAAGACCTTGTTGACTGAGCACCTTCCTCCAATAATTTTTTGGCACGATTTAACTGATTCTCTGTTTTACTCAAGATCTTTTCCTGGTATTCTTCCTGTAATACTTGTTCAATTTTGCTCTCCATATTTTCTAACTTTTTCTTGTATTTTTCTAATATATCATTTGGGATGACTCTGCTTTTAACTGAATTTTTTGCACTTTTGATAACCTGTTTCACAATTTTACGCTCCTGTTCGCCTGCTAAACTCACAGAAACTCCTGCGCGACCTGCTCTTGCTGTTCGACCAACTCTATGAATGTAATGCTCCAATGTTGCAGGCATAATAAAATTGATAACAGTCTTAACACCAACAATATCGAGCCCACGTGCAGCGACATCTGTTGCCACCATCACGTCTACTTGTTCATCTTTAAACTTCTGTAATGTGTCCAAACGTTGCGGCTGAGTGAGGTTGCCATGTAATTCAGCAACTTTTACACCCAGCAATCCCAGCAAAATGTGCAAACGATGAGCTTGTTTCTTTGTCTGAACAAACACAATGCAATGATCGCGAAAAGTTCTGCAAATTAGGGCAGCCAAAATAGGTTCTCGCTCTGCTTCCTTACTAGGGCGGATTCGTATGAATTCCTGCCGTAAATTGAAAGCGACATCTTTATTGCTGTCAACAAATACACGTGCTGGGTTGTTAAGGGAAACAGCTACTAAATCATCAACCTCGTCAGACATAGTGGCAGAGAATAACATTGTCTGGCGAGTCCGAGAGCACTGCTTTATGATTTCCTTCATTTGTTCTGCAAAATATTCATCTAACATACGATCTGCCTCATCTAAAATTAATATCTCGATCGAATTTAAGTTAAAACTAGGAGTGCTTTGTAAGTGGTCAATAAGACGGCCCGGAGTTGCTACCACTACATCTGGGCTTTTCCGCAGAATATTTTCTTGAGCTTTTAAATCTAAACCACCTACTGCTAAAGCAATTTGTATATCTGTGTATTGACACAGTTGTTTCGATACCTGATACACCTGCACACCTAATTCTCGTGTAGGAACCAATACCAATACACGTGTGGTAGCTGTTTCAGTGTTTGGTCGGTAAAGTAAACGTTCTAATGTGGGTAGCATGTAAGCAGCAGTTTTGCCTGTTCCTGTAGCAGCACATCCATAAATATCTCTGCCTAGAAGTAATAAATTTTTATTAGAATAAGACATAAAGAAGAGAATAAAATTGGTATTCGTAGTTTTTAATCCATGTTAGATAACTAGGGCCCGAATAAATACGTGCTAAAAAATCTGTAAAAGGCTTTACCCAGAACTTCCCTCGTCGACATTGTGATACTAAATCATTTTAAAAATCAAATTAAGTTAGGAATAAAAATATCTTCACGATTCTAATAAATTAAATACATTTTCAAATAAAAAAATGTATCCCTCTGGGGTTTGAACCCGAACGATCGTAACCGCATCCCTGCATAGAAATCGTATCTGCACCGATAAAGCCAACTACGCTACCGAGCGGGAAGTAAAAAATCAAAAATACAGAATAAAAACAACAATATTACAAAATTAAGTGTTTTAATTATTAAAATAATTGCCGTGAACGTAAAAAATTATGTTTAATGAGCTTTCACGTTGTTGCAATATACAATAACATGCCTATTTTTTCAGGTTTTTGAATGTATAGTTACGTCTGTTTGGCCTATAGTTAATATTGTATAGTCGTTTTGGAACTAGGCGAGACACTAGATTTAGTTTGTAATTTTATATGTTCAAAGTTTTCATCTTGCATAGAGGGAAATTTAAAATTAATCAATACAGATAAAATCTGGTGTGATACACTCACACAACTTCCTTTTACAGTGATCTTATAATTAGTTAAATATTTAATTTTTAATTTTTAAGCATTTGTCAAAAATTTTCAAAAATTACGAATTCTACAAAAACGGTACAAAATAGAGCGTTAGTTGAAGAGACAAATTTTCTCTAAAATCTTAAGCAGAATTCAAAAATGTAATAATATACCGGGTGTTCTATTTAAAATAGGAGTTAATAAAAAAATAGAAAAAAAAAACAAAATAAACCCACTTTAGAAGTATTCAACTGGAAAATCACCTATCTCACGTTAATGCACATTAAAAATGTAATAAAAATGTAAAGTTTGAAAAAAATCGTTAGAGCCGTTTTTGAAAAAATCGAAAAAAACTAAAAAATCACAAGAGTAAACACCTACTTCCGGTTATGCGATTTTTTTAAAAAGCTTGCTGTCTCATCTACATAGTACACAAAACTTATATATGAAGTTTCAACGCCATACCTCTTTTCGTTTTTGAGATATTCTGTTCACAGACAGACAGACACACAGACAGACAGACAGACACACAGACCAATGAAAAAAAATATGTTTTTTGGGATCAGGGGACTCTAAAACGTGAAGATCTGTTGAAAACTCAATTTCGAATTTTTGGGGTGAATCCAATACTTCCTTTACGGTAAAAGGAAGTAAAAAAGCATTCGTAATTTTTGATACCGACTTATGTCAGTCAAAATAAAGTCAAAAAGTAATTTCCAATTAATGAGCAATGGTCATGAATGCTGATAAAGTAAAAACAGCTTGCTAGAAGCTACTTTGAAGAATTTAGAAAGGTGTACAAAGGCACAATTCATTTAGAAATAATTTAAAAAGTTGGAAAAACATTTTCTGTAATTGAGCTTCCTGTATTATTGTTAATACCCCGACTAATTTTTTGATTTTGATCAGTACTGTTTATAAATATTTAAAACCTGTTGTTCAGACTGTCAAAAAGCTTTCAACAGGGCCAAGAGAACACTTGGATAAGAAATTTTTGAAATTCCAACTGGGCCGAAAAATTATGAATACCACGGAAAAAAAATGAGCATTTTACTTGTCACAATGTGTTAGACCATGCTAGATTGAATTTGCAATTCACAGGGGGGAGCGATACAAAAACTTTACAAACTACTGAAATCGATGGGGTACAAATATAATTTTTTTTCCCAAAAAATACGATTCAAAATTTCTGTTGGCTAGCAATTAGGAAATATTTGCTCATAACGAGGAAGTAGTGACTTTTATTTACTTGGATGAAACCTGGATATACCAGAACGAATGCGTGATAAGAATGTGGTTGAAAGATGATGATAGGTGTACTAATAATAAGAAACTGAAATCAGACGTTAAGAGATTTACAGTGCTTCATGCTGGCTATTGTGGTGGTTTCCTATTGAGGTGTGGACTTTATAGACTCAAAAATTGAACACCGAGATTACCACAAAAATATGAACAGCAAAATTTTTCAAAGGCGCGTTGAAAATCAGTTGGTGCCTGCTCTAACTAGCATTGGGGGTAACTGTGTTATCGTTATGGGTAATACTCCTTATCACTCAGTGTTGTTAGAGAAGAGACCAACTACTAATTCAAATAAAGAAAAACTTCAGGCCAGGCTGCATAAAAGCAAAATTAATTTTGATGAAAACAATAAAAAAACTTTGGAACCTAGTTAAAACCAACCTAAATAATGTCGACAAAAAAAATTAAATTGAAGAGTTTTGAAAGCAAAACAACATTAATGTCCTAAGGCTCCTCCCCACTGAATTTTTATAGGCATTATGTAAAAAATTATATACCTAATAATACTAAGTTAATAATGTCAGCCCCAAATTCAAAAGAAAAAATCAGAAGGATTTGGGTGGAAGTCTTAAGCAAATGCGTTACTCATAAGTGGAGAAACTGCATTAAGCACCGAATCCCTTTTAGTTCTAATATTGACAATTTGAGTAACCGCCCAAGCCTTAAACATTATATAACACGCCTCTACGGCGAGGAAGTTCACAAAACATTGTCATGACAACAAAGTCTTGCCTAATTGTGTATACAGGTTGCCTAGAATTGTAGGGAACATGGTAATTCCAGCGTGCATATATCAAACAAGTAGAGACACTCACTGTCGGTTCCTTTGACGTAAAAATACCGATATAAATGACCTTGAACGGCTCCTGGGGGGGTACTTTTCGATAATACTTACAGCTGGCGCCACTACTTTGTCACATATGATTGGTAGCAGTAGCAGAGCTAGTAACTGGCTCTGATTGGTAGAATTTTGTGCTGCCATCTGATAGTCAAGCTTAGAAATACCCCCCGAGTTACTGTCACTGGCACTCTAGACAGGTTTCATCATTTGGCTTAAGTGTCTCTACTTGTTTGATGTATGTCGCTGGTAATTCAATGAGCTAAAAAAAGGATGAAATACTATTTGCCATAAGTCAAATCAAATTTCTGAAAATATTTTAATGACAGGGAATTTATCGCGGGAAAACTTGTTGCCCGTGAAGTCTAAAGCTGCTTACGAGGTTTATTAAAATTTCTGCCATTGGTGAGAAAATTTAAAGTCTCCTCGGTAACAGAAGAGGTAATTCTTGCCTAATTAGACGAGACGAGAAGGTAAGTCGGCGATTATTTTCATTTTCATTTACATCGTTCATATTTAATTCATTTGATTTGCAGCAAGAAACGTCACATGCTTTATTTTGGCCGCATTAGTCGATGTTGAAGTCATCCTTAAAAGTGATAGAAAACCTGCGCATTGAGCAGTTTGGGAATGTAATTGCTTACCTTAAACAAATAAATGTAACACTTCAAGATACGAAAACGCATTTAATAAACCATTATTGTTGTTTTATATTTGTTTCGTGTTTTAAAATTTTTAAAACACGTTTTGGAAACGTGTTTTCAACTGCTGTTTTTATTCTAGGATTAGGAGCCCAGGTCGAAAATAGTTCAGCCGGCTATCAATTTTAACTTAGTGATTTACCAAATTATAGCAAAGGTCCAATAAAGAACCTATTCTACGAAATAAAAAAAAAAGTTTTTTGTACTAGTAGATGAGACAGCAAGCTTTGAAGAAAATCTCATAACCGGAAGTAGGTGTTTACTTTTATGATTTTTCAGTTTTTTTCGATTTTTTCAAAAACGGCTCAAACGATTTTTTCCAAACTTTACATTTTGATTACATTTTTAATGTGTATTGATTTGAGGTAGGTGATTTTCCAGTTGAATACTTCGAAAATGGGTTCCTTTTGTTTTTTTTTATTAACTCTTATTTTAAATAGAACAACCGGTATATTATTACATTTTCGAATTCAGCTTAAAATTTTAGAGAAAATTTGTCTCTTCAAATAACGCTCTATTTTGTACAGTTTTTGTAAAATTTGTAATTTATGAAAATGTTGACAAATGATTAAAAATTAAAAATCAAATTTTTGGCTAATTATAAGATCACTGTAAAAGGAAGTTGTGTGAGTGTATCACACCAGATTTTTGTAAATTGGTAAGCAACGGTTTTTCTTTTGCTTAGTGAATATAATAATTTAGATAATTAGTAACAGCGAAATCACATGAAAAAATTACCTTAGAAAACTTGTAGCCTAACTTTCTAACTGCTCTTTTGGTAGTCGATAAAGAAATTTGTTTTTGAATTATTTGTCGCCATAATACAGCGAGTCCTTAGGCATTTGATCGCCGATTTCCTTTGACAATTCTTCTCAAAGCTCGTGCATCGGCATTAGAAATTTATGATGGACGACCAGTTTTTTTTACTTTTCGTAACACACCCAGTTTCTATAAACAAATGAATAATATTTTGCACTGTTGACCGCAGAACCAAATGAGAAATGGAAATTTTTTGTGCAGAATTAATCCACTCTTATGGGCATTAATAGATTCTCGTAAATCAGCACCCAGGGCTTTACCATGAGTCATTTTGCTGTAAAAACTTATCAGCAACTACTAATGACATGTATTTGTAGATTGTAATGATTTATCTTTTGTTTTGTCAAGCATTGCATTATTAAACGGCCGTTATGATCAAATTTTATATGCGGCCGAACTATTGTGAACCGGTAGTTATAATTTATTTTTGATAATTTTCTAAATATATTTAATATTCCAATAATTTTTTCTGTAAATAAAAGTTAAAAGCTCAGGTTTCGTGAATATATTCATATTTTTGAACAAACAAAAGTTTATTGACTAGTTTTTCAAGTATGATAAATAGTCCAATTAAAAAAAACCCGGCCGAACTATTATGGATCTGGGATCGTAGATATTAAAAAGATGACTTAAAATATGACCAACAGAAAAAAATAATACAGTTAATGTTATAACACAGCACATTACTGAATTTGTAACAACTAAATAAAGAAGACAACCAGTTATTAGCTTCATATAAATATGTTATAAATATATTTATTATTATGAAAGCTATATTATATAAAATTTATTATTCTTTCTAGTTTCAATGAATGAATTCGACAAGAAAGAAATTCAAGATATTAAATTTACCTAAGAGTGCAACAGGAATGGTGGCTGCTTGAATAGGCGTTGGGTGTGTGAACTTCATTTGTGTTATGGCTTTCATCAATGGTCGCGAGAGGTTCATTTGGTAAAAATTAATGTTTTCGTCATACGCGTATGGATCTTCTGTAAATTTATCTGCGGTACTTTCAGGTTCTTCTCGTTTCTTCTTCTTCTTTTGTTTCTCTTTAGTTCTAATATGATCGTGCTGAAGGTCCTCACTGGATAAGGATACGTCAGAGTTATAACCAGAGACTTCATTTTTATCATCCTCAGGATCAAGTTCATCCTTTGTGTCGTTTTGATCTATTAATTTCTTTATTTTATCATCAGTTTTTGTTTTAGCCTTTCGTTTAACATATTTATGTAGATCGTTCCAGGTGTTTTTGTTATATTCTTCGACGGAAGTCACAAACTCAAATTCGTTATCAAATACAACTCGTTTTTTCTTTTGCTTTGAAGGCTGAAACTGAAAAAACACATTCAATAATGATGAAACTACATAGCCCACTGTATTTTTACGTACCTCAACTTCTTCATCAGAATCTTCTGAAAAATCTTCAACATCATCGCTGTCTTCTATCGTTTTTTACAATTGTCTTAGCGTACTGTGTTCCCACTTTCTTCGTCATAGCTTCTGCTAGTTACTAGTTCACAAATTAAGCAATTTCTTTATAATCGATTAATTATGTAAATAATGATATCTTCAGATTTATAACTAACGCAGATGCAAATCCCATGTATAAAATAACAATATCATTAAAAATTGTGATTGGACACTATTACATGTGCTATTCAGAGAACGGAGAACGATACTCACAGAACAATACCTAATTACTATAAATATATAGGTTAGGAAAATCTTGACGCTTACCACGTTTCGCAAAAAAACAGCATGGCGCCAGTGGCGTTACTGTTGTCTAGTAAAGGGATCATAGTCCCTATCATAAATAAAACAAGTGTTTTATTTATGGTCCCTATCTAATTCAATATACAGCAGTATGTAATCATGTATGATAATAACTATAATTTAATTACTATTTAAAAGTATACTACATTCTAAATTTTGTTAAACCTACAAATTAAAATATAATGTACCTATTATAATTTCATGATGAAGTTGAATGACACGGTGAATGGAAAATCCGAATTTTGTAGAAAACGAAATTATAAGTCCTTACGTAGTATGGAAGGCCGTATGTTCTAACTCACATTTTGAAAAACAGACCAAAAAAAACAAACAAAAAACAACTAAGGATCTCAAAAACCAATTTTTTAATATTACATTTGTTGAATAAAGTTTAAAGCTGTAGTTTTCAGAAACATCATGAAAATAACCAATCTTTATTAAACAATGAACGGTTTGTAAACCTAGATTTTTTAAATAGACCCAAACAATTAAATTATTAGGTGTAAAACGAGATGATGCATTGCAAGCCCTTCACCAATATTTTAACGCAATACTTGCGACCGGAGCAATTTACCAATACAATTGACAATTGTATTGGTAAATTGCTGACTAGTTTTTAAACCGATTTCTTTCGTTTAAGCCAGTGCAGTCTTTGGGCACGGGCCAGGCGGGCCCGGGCCCGGGGCCCCCAATTTTTTGGGGCCCCCGACAGGCGCATTGATCAACTAATAATTCTGTAATTCATTAAATATTTTGTAAAAAAATAAAATTAAAGTTGTGTATTCATTTGATAAATTTAAAGTGGAAGTGTTTATCCCAATTATCGACTCATCGATAACTTAACTACAGCAGAGATCTGCTGCATATATCAAAGTAAACAATCGGTGTGGCTGTTTATCAACTAAGAACCATTAGTCCAAATGTGTTGCACGATAGCTGTAAAAAGTTTGCTGAATATTATCACCTTGCTATAAATGGAGAAGAATTAGAAACGGAATGTATTCATTTAGCGCTGTATTTAGGAACTAACGATGTATATAAAACTAAACAAATTGATAACTCGCTACTGTTTAACATTTTAAGAACTGATAAATTAGAAGAAACATTCTCTAACGTTGCGTTATCACTTAGAATTTTCATGTCATTATTCATCAATGATCACTAATTGCAGTGGAGAACGTTCATTTTCGAAGTTAAGCAGGATAAAAAACGAACTTTGCAGTACTGTGCTACAAGAGAGGCTAAACTCTTTTATCATTAATGTGCATAGAAAGCGACATATTGTTGAATTTAAATATTGATGATATAATACAGGACTTTGCCCATACCAAATCGAGAAAAAAATCTTTTATTATTGTGTAGCAATAATTATAACATATTTCTTAATTTTTAGGATTCTTATGTTCTATTGTGTTTATATACATGTTTATTAGAATTTTAATTTCGTTTCAGTACATAGTTGTATAAAAATAAAAGCAGGTATATTAATAGCTATTTATGCAACAAGTGCTAAAAGTCAACGTTTATGCGCGAGACATGAAAATCATGAAACGAAGCCGAAGGCTGAGTTTCATAACATGTCTCGTGCATAAACTACTTTTAGCATGCGTTGCATACAATATTTTATCTACGACCTTAATTTTACCGTTGTTAATCCATAATATCGATTTAACAAAGGTTTGCATCTACGACACTTCTAATTTATGTCATAATAAACAGTAGCCCATGCCGCGCGGGCGAATGTTTGCGAAGCCAGTACTGCAAGGTCAGTTACAGAATGTAATTATTAATACTCCACGTCTGACTGTATTTATTACATAACGCGTTAATTATTTCAAAAACACTTTACCTGTAAAGCAAGAAGTAACTAGAATAACTTTACAACTTCACTTCCAGTTCGAAATTGTAGTTTTGTAACCTCACTTCACTTTTAGCACATGGGTTAAAAGTAAACAGCTGATTTCTATAACCACGCTAAACTATAAAACGTCACTTTTAGTGAAACAAGCTAGCGTTAAAAGGCCTACTTTTAGTAGTGGTCGTAGATAAAAATATATATTGTATTGTATTGAGTTACTTCCTTTCTAGAAGGGCCCCTTCATTACCTTGGGCCCGGGGCCTTAATCATATAAAAGACGGCACTGGTTTAAGCTTCGCAACAATTAATTCCTCTCTTTTTTGCAAATTATCTTTAGCTGAAGTCATCGTAAATACGGCGCAATTATGTGTAGTCATAGTATGCTAACAGCCATGCGTTTCAACAGACGATGCACTTTTAGAAGCAGACCACATGACAAGAACCGCTCCTTACTCCCGTGGCAAGTATTGTATTAAAGTATTGGTGGAGGGCTTGCCATGCATCATCTCGTTTTATACCTAATAATTTAGTTGTTTGGGTCTATTTTAGAAAATCCAGGTTTATAAAACTGTTAATTTTTTAATAAAAATCTGGTATGATACACGCACACAACTTCATTTTACAGTGATCTTGTGAAAAACGTTCAAAAATTACAAATTTTCTACATAGTACACAAAACTTATATATGAAGTTTCAACGCCATACCTCTTTCCGTTTTTGAGATATTCTGTTCACAGACACACAGACAGACAGACCAATGAAAAAAAATATGTTTTTTGGGTTCAGGGGACTCCGAAACGTGAAGATCTGTTGAAAACTCAATTTCGAATTTTTTGGGTGAATCCAATACTTCCTTTATTGTAAAAGGAAGTACAAATATGTTTTTTGGGTTCAGGGGACTCTAAAACGTGAAGATCTGTCGAAAACTCAATTTCGAATTTTTGGGTGAATCCAATACTTCCTTTATTGTAAAAGGAAGTAAAAATATGTTTTTTGGTTTCAGGGGACTCTAAAACGAGAAGATCTGTTGAAAACTCAATTTCGAATTTTTGGGGTGAATCCATATATCTAATACTTACTATATTGCTAGCGGCTATGAGTGGGAAACTCACGAAGGAAGTGAGACAGACAACCAACTCTTCAATGTATAATGGTGAGCTGTGCGCAAGTGCGGCGACGTCGTCCGCCCAATGGGGAAGTGATCAAGTTTAAAATTCGCTTCTAAAGGCGGAGTACGAATTCTCACGCATGCGCACGAGACGCGTTATACTCTAAGTGAGACTATGTCGGCGCCGTTAATTTTCGGGCGTTCGGAGGCCCTACTAGCAATATATGTGTATTATATACATATATGGGTGAATCCAATACTTCATTTATTGTAAAAGAAAGTAAAAATATGTTTTTTGGGTTCAGGGGACTCTAAAACGTGAAGATCTGTTGAAAACTCCATTTCGAATTTTTGGGGTGAATCCAATACTCCCTTTAAGTATTGTAAAAGGAAGTAAAAATTGGTTTTTGAGATCCTTAATGGTTTTTTATATTTTTTTGCTTTATTGGGTCTGTTTTTTAAAATGTGAGTTAGAACATGCGGACTTCCATACTACGTACTAATGTAAGGACTTATAATTTCGTTTCTTCCATACACCGTGTCATTCAACTTCATTATAAAGTTTACCAAAATTTAAATTGTAGTATACTTTTAAATCGCAATTAAATTATAGTTAATATTATCATAGATGTTTACATTGAATTAGATAGAGACTGTGATCTCTTTACTAGACAACAGTAACGCCACTGGCGCCATGCTGTTTTTTTTTTGGTAAACGTAAGCGTCACGGTTTTCCTAACCTATCAGTTTTGCCAACCCTATTGCTATAGTAATAAATCTATTACTTTATGCCCCTATCTATGATTGGCTCCCTCTGGTTGGAAATTAACAGTTTTGTTTCCTAAAACTAGGGCGCAAAAGCCGACTTTCTATACAGTGAGTAAAAAAAATCTATTACGTTTGCAATTATATTACTTTTCTATTACGTTCATGTGAAGTTTCTTTTCTGTGATGTTGAAACAGTCTGTGTGTCATAGTCTTTAACTAAAGATTAACTGACTATGGGTCATCCTAAAAATAGTAACTTTTATAGGGGGACTTTTTTATAAATCAAAATATTGTTTTTAAATATAGTTATTTGTTTCATTAGTACAAAAAATGCATGATTTTGGGACAAGTAACGCAGATCACCGGACGACGTGCAGCGGAGCCTTGCGAGTCTTACCCGTCCCGAAAACGCATTTTTTGTGCGAATGAAACATACTATTTTTTCTCCAACTATTCATAAATGCCGTAATATGACTTATTATTTAGAATCAAACATTGTAGGCAACATTCTAGAACATTCATGACGCAAATAAACAATTACCTACTATACGATAAACAACAACGACGGTGATTGCCGAATATTGACGAAGCATTTGTTTTTATTTAAAATTTATCATGTAAAATCCTATCTTGCGTTCATTTTTGTACTAGTGCAAATATGCATCGAAAAGTGTACAGTTGCCAAATGCTTACTGAAAAATCTGGTGTGATACACTCACACAACTTCCTTTTCCAGTGTTCTTATAATTAGTCAACAATTTCATTTTTAATTTTTAGCCATTTGTCAAAAATTTTCAAAAATTACAAATACTACAAAAACGGTACAAAATAGAGCGTTAGTTGAAGAGACAAATTTTCTCTAGAATTTTAAGGTGAATTCAAAAATGTAATAATATACCGGGTGTTTTATTTAAAATGGGAGTTAATAAATAAAATAGCAAAAAAAAAACAAAAGAAACCCACTTTAGAAGTATTCAACTGGAAAATCACCTATTTCACATCAATACACATTAAAAATGTAGTAAAAATGTAAAGTTAAAAAAAAATCGTTAGAGCCGTTTTTGAAAAAATCGAAAAAAACTGAAAAATCACAAGAGTAAACACCTACTTCCGGTTATGCGATTTTCTTAAAAAGCTTGCTGTCTCATCTACATAGTACACAAAACTTATATATGAAGTTTCAACGCCATACCTCTTTTCGTTTTTGAGATATTCTGTTCACAGACACACACACAGACAGACAGACAGACAGACACACAGACAGACAGACCAATGAAAAAAATATGTTTTTTGGGATCAGGGGACTCTAAAACGTGAAGATCTGTTGAAAACTCAATTTCGAATTTTTGGGGTGAATCCAATACTTCCTTTATAGTAAAAGGAAGTAAAAATGATATTTTTTCCTTATACAACTAAATACAAAGCAAGAACAAATGATGAACTCAAAACAAAACTAAAGAAAAAGTTATTCAAGGTTTGTAAATTGTAATACACTATCATTAAAAGTATACAGGCCACCCCTCTTAAACATTAAAGGAGACCCATTAAATTCAGTAATTAAATCTTTCTTGCAACATGCCTATTTATTTCCCTCGTCTAAAAGACGAAGGAAGTATAAATAGTAATCGCAAAAAATCATTTTCCGAGATTTCTTCAGATCTTCAAATTTCAGGGTCCCTAGATAACGAAAAGTAGGTTTTTTCAATTTCGACTATCTGTCTGTTGGCGGAATAACTCAAAAACGATTTGTTAGAGGAAGAAGATATTTTGTATGCAGTTTATATGTCTACCTGGCATAAAACCGAGAAATGTTCGTATAAATATATACAGGGTGAGCAGCTTAAAAATAATTTCATTTTTTATTTTTGCGTTAACTGAGAAGTAGATAAAAGTAATAATTTGCGTATAGCTTAGGCTTTTTCTATCTATCAGGATTATTTGCGCTCATGGGCGAACTGAAATAATAACACTTAGTTTAACTTGTACTGCGACAAACTATTTATTTGTAGGATACACACAATCTTGCATACAAAACAATCAATGACAATATGTAATACCAAGAATGTCAGTCGCGTATCGACGCGAGACTGTAGTTCGGTATGGAACGGATAGTACCAACATTATCATTAGCGAAAATGAGACCTAACGTATACAGGGTAAACAACAAAAATAAGACATAATAATAACTCGTACAATTCGAGCACGGTCGCGGCTCAGTTGCTCAAGCGGCGGACTAGAAAACTGAGCTATTAATTTCATTCACCTGGGAGCGCAGAGTTCGAATTCCAGTGAACTACTTCTATTTATTTACAAATTAAAGTAACTCGCGCGAAGGAAGTTCCGTGTAAATCCCTCTACAGAGTTTTCCTTTAAAATTCTCATAACAGTTTTCACATTTCCCTTTACATTAGTGGTCAGTGGTTTAGTTGCCCACAATTTTTTAAAAATTATTTCTTATCATATGCATTGCGGACATATCCTTTCCAAGTAATTTTCTGATAATGGCTGGCAGCATAGTGAAACAAGAATTTCAAGTGCATGGTTTCCTTCAATTATTTTTAAAATCTTTGTTGTGACTAAACCGATATTTTCATGAACAATACATAAATAAGAATCTCTAATCTTAACATATGGGGTATTAATCCAAAATAGACGTGACTTACAAAACAAAGTATACTACATTTGCACATCAGGATGCTATGCATTAAAATTTTTATAAACTTGCCGTAAATTATTACTTAAAAACGTGTTTGTTTCTTTTTATTTTTTAATGTTACTGTTTCTTATTCTTCGGGCCCCACCTTGCTCTTTTTATAATTTTTAAGAAAAGTCCTAACAGCTAATGTACTTTTCTCAACTTTGAGCAGTTGTAGATAAAATGTATATTATACGTAGGCTAGAGAGTTACATTGTATAGAACAAGTCCCCTATTGTTTAAAAGTGCTTACCTTGTAACCTTGTATGCACGCATATCCTGTCACATGCATCCTAGGAAGATAAGCTTATCTTAGCTGATTAAAAATGCTATATAAGGTAGTGTATGATATTTTATCTTTAGTTCCTAGTTCACATGTTAGATGTAAGAAATTGTCTGACTGTGTCTTTGAGCATTGCCATTGTAAAATAAAAGTGTTTTTAAAAAGTCGTTTCGACGGCCTTTTTGTGTAACTAGAGCATATTACAGTAACTCGTGTGATGTAATTCGTCACACTCGTGTGCTGTAATAATGCTTCTATCCCACTAATAACATGAATAATCATTACACACTTGTATTTTTTAATATCACCATTGAGTTTCCCAACAAAATCACGTTTCTTGGTGACATTTGTGTTTTTACTGTAACTTTCCTTTATTTAATTTAATATGATCTTAGCAAATAACAATTTCTTTTTTACAATAAGAGTAACATTTTGTCGTTTCAAAATGTTTTTAATTTGTTTTCTTGAAGTCAGTTTTTTGTCTGAAGACTTAACTTTTTGGTTGCTGTGAACCGTGGTCTGTATTCTGATACTAAAGCAAGTGTTTATTTCAATTTCTTTATTTTGTCTTATAACTCCCTTCCCTTTCTTCTTCTTTTATTTCGAGCACTTATTTTTCGCCTACTTTCATTTTGTCGATTGACATGGTTACTAGTACTTGCGCTTGGACTCTCAGGAGAAGTATTCAGTGACTGTACTACTTTAGTTGTGTTTTTAACAGATTCTCTATATTTTCTAGTTTTTTCCTTCCAACTCGTTCTTAGTTATCGTCTCTCATGCTCGTTCATTTTACCCTTTCGCCGTTTCTATTTTACCAATATAACGCTCTCTTTCCTTCTGTGATTTTTCTTTACTTCTGCCATCATTTTTTGCATTTCTGAAAAGAGGTGATTAATATGAACGATATTTTATAAAAAAATGTTACTTCAGTTGTAAGAAAGAACTCACAATATTGTTAGGTTCATTTGTATCAAAATCCGTATTACATTATTCAAAATTTAAAATTAGTTGAGTAAACATGCGGCATTAGAATTCTCACAAATGTTCTTAGCTACTGAGCTGAATATCCTCAGTTTTACGCACATTGTATGCTCCGTTACATCATACATGTAACGAAGGATACTGTAACGGATGATACATATTTCTCTTGTTTCATTGATTGTACCATGGTGGACAATAAATTTAGGCCGGTAAAATCGAAATTGAGGTTAGTTGGACATAAGTAGTGGTAGTAGTACGTAGTAGATGTCAAGTGAATGACAGGCCGGCCTAAATGTATTGTCCGCCATTGTACTCCAATAATTGAAGTTAGAAATTTAACATGTATGTAATCAACTAATGTAAATTACAGCATTAAATATATGCTGTTAAAATAGTTTAATATTAATACTTTCTTTTCTATGACAAGAACAAAGAATATAATGGTCGAAGAACCACCAGCCACATTAATAACCAAATTAAAAATACCAAACTAAAGAGCACATGTTCACTTTCACAGTAAATATCAATCAAAATGACCTTTTTTTCTTGTATCTAACGACGCCGTAACAAGCATCAGAACTACACTTTAGTGTATAATACATACATACATACATTAGCCCATATGAATCCCAATTATTGGGCAAGGGCCTCCTCCAGGGTTTTCCATGTGTTTCTGTCCTGGGCTACTTTCATCCAGCTTTCCCCAGCTATGGATACAATGTCGTTTTTCCAACGTGTTTTAGGTCGACCTTTTCTTCTTTTATATAAGTTTGGCTTCCATCGAGTTATCTTTTCTGTCCATCTCGTTTTTGCTCTTGCAACATGACCTGCCCAGCGCAGCTTGAGCCTCTTGCAGTAGTGTTGTATATCTTCGGTTTGGAATCGCTTCCTTATGTCCACAATTTTTACGTGATCACTAAGTTTTATTTTTAGTATGTTTCTTAACATTTTGTTTTGAGTGACCTGAAGTTTATTGAGTTCACTATTGTTTGTTGCCCACGTCTGTGCACCGTAAGTTAAGGTCGGGATTACACACTGGTTAAACACTTTACTTTTAAGTTTTGTAGACATGTTACTCTTCAAGATGGTTTTCAGAGACCAGAATTTTTGCCACCCTTGAGTTATGCGTCTTTGGATTTCCTTGCTGTCTTTATTTTTAAAGGATATGATTTTTCCAAGATAAATAGCTTCTTCCTTATAAAAAATTTCTTGACCATCCAGCAAAATGCGGTTCCTGCTACTGTTGGTGAGTATATTGGCCTTAGTCATGTTGATTTTTAAACCAATTTTTGTGCATTCCTTGTTTAGCGCTTGCAACATTTTTTCCACTTCGGATGAGCTTTTCGCAAACAATGCTACGTCGTCGGCAAAGCGTAAATTTGTAAGAAATGACCCTGATATGTTTACACCCACATGTTTCCAATTGAGTTGGTTGAATAAGTAATCCAATGTAGCATTGAACAGATCTGGTGATAAAGGGTCCCCTTGTCGGACTCCTCTGTCCAGTTTGAATTGGTGGCCCTTTCGTTCTAGTTTTATACATGCTGAATTATTTTCTAGCAATTGTTGAATGATGTTAATGTATTTGCCATTTATTTTGTGTTGTTGTAGAGCTTCTATAATAAATCGATGTTCGATGGAGTCGAACGCTTTTTCTAAATCTATTAATCCTATGTACAGCGGGACGTTGAATTCGTTGTGTTTTTCTATTAGCTGAGTGATTGCTTGCAAGTGGTCGATGGTGGAATAGCCCTTCTTGAATCCTGCTTGTTCTGGCTGGTGAGTTTTTTCTAATTGTGTATATATGCGTTTTTGAATGATAATAGCGAAAGCTTTATATATATTCGAGATCAAACTTATTGGTCGATAATTTGATATTTTGGCTTTTTCTCCCTTTTTGTGGAGTAAAATTATGGATGATCTCGTCCATTGCTGTGGAACTTTTCCCTCATCTAATATTTTGTTGAATAAAAGGTAAAGTTGATGAATTATGTCTTCTAATCCTGATTTTAGCATTTCATTTGTAATATTATCTTCTCCTGCGGTTTTATCTTTTTTAAGTTTACGAATGGCTGTTCGGATTTCGCACTTTTGTATTTTCGGTACACTATTAGGTGTAGGTTCTTGTTTCTTTGATTTTCGTTCTTGGCTTTTGTTTATCCTTGTAGTGTACAGTTCTTTATAATAGTTGGTGGCTATTTTCATTATTTCGTCGCGGTTGCAAGTAGTCTCATTATTATTGTTTGGGTCTTGCAGTTTGCTGATCCATTTTTTCCCGGATGAAAGTTGCTTGTAGACCTTTTTAGTTGAGCCATTATGGTTTAATATTGCTTCGATTTTTCCTTGTTCTTGTTGTCGTTTTTCGCGTCTTATAGCTCTTTTTGTAATTTTGTTTATTTCTGTGTATTCTATGTGTGCTGTGGTGTTTTCTAGTCTTCTTGTTTTTAAAGCGTTTCGATGCTTAATTAAATTTTTGGTATTTTCGGAGAGCGATTCTGCTTTGTCCTTGCCTTTTTGCTTGCTTTCATTGTTTGTTAGTGTACTGGCTTCTTGCAGCTGCTTTTCCAAATCGTTGTACATTTCTTGTATTGCTGCTCTGTTGTGGCTCCTGCTATTTTGTGTTTGTAAACGTTGGAGGTTGGTTCTGTAGGCTTTTTCGTCCCAGTGGTTACTTTTCGAATATGTTTTGTTACTTTCAAAGGTCTTGTATCTTTCGAAGGATTTATTTATTCTGAAGGTTGTTCTTACTAACCGATGGTCGCTGTCAAAATCAAATCTACTTATTACTTCGTTATTTGTAGCCCTATGCTTTTTATTGGTTAGTACAAAGTCTATTTCATTTTTAAACTTCGCATTTGGTGACAACCATGTCCATCTTCTTCCTGCTCTTTTCTTGAAAAGGGTGTTGCATATTGTTAGATTGTTACTTAGCGCAAATTCAATTAGTTTGTCGCCTCTGCCGTTTCTGTCTCCATAGCCGTAAGGGCCCAGTGCAGGTTCTTCTCCAGCTTTCTTCCAGCCTATTTTGCTATTAAAATCACCCATTACGATTAGTTGGTCCTGTTCTTTTTCGGATGTACATTCATTGATCGTCTGTTCAAGTGTTTCGTAAAAGTGATCTATTTGTTCTTCTGGGCAGTTCTCCGTTGGAGCGTAAATTTGAATTATGGTTAAATGTTTATTATTTTCAATTGCTAGTTTCAGTACTGCAATTCTTTCTGTAATGCCACGAAATTCTTGGATATTCTTTGCCAGAGCTTTATTGACAAAGAAACCAACACCTGCAAAACCTGTCTCTTGTCCTTTCCAGAGCAATATTGACCCGTTTTTCCTTTCTGTAATTTCTTCTCCGCTTTTTCTTGCTTCAGCTACTCCGAGTATATCCCAGTTTATTTTTAGTAGTGCTGCTTCTAATTCTTGCACTCTCTCTTCAGTTCGTAGAGTGCGAACGTTCATAGTGCATATTCTTAGATTGTTTTTTTGAGTATGTTTATTAGTGCTTGTGTTAGATCCTGGAGGGTTTTGGTCTTTTACTTCCCTTGTGACCAAAATTCTGGGAAGTAGATTTTGTGTTTGGTTTTGTTTCATTGTTTGTGTAAATTCGTTGTCCGTGGTCGTAGCGTGGTCGTCGTCGGTCAGTCCTGAACTATTTTGTTTTATTTGTTCCCGTTTTTTGAGGGAGGGTTATTGCCTTTTGGAAAATGCGTAAGTATTGACTGGATCTTTTCTCTTGGTTTTGATTGCGGAGTCGAGTTTTGTTCTTTCATTTTTTTGTTGTCCTGTTTGACTACTGTGTTTGAGGTTATGTTTGCATTTGGGGGGGATTCTTGTAGTATCCTTTTTTCGCCCTTTCCAGTTGTAGATTCTTGTTGTTGTAACTGTTCTAGTGTGAAGGGCTTGCTGTTGATTATAAGCCTATTATTTCTGATATTAACTTTCATTCCTTTACTCTTGGCTTCGTTTAGGAATGGTTTTAATTTTCTTCGTATTTCCAAACTTTTTTTGTCGTGATCTTCTGCAATTCCTATCTTAGTTCCACTTAATTTCCTTGTATTCTTCAGTATTTCAATTTTTCTGATCCAAGTAGTGAGCCCTACTTTTACGGGCCTGTTATTACTGTTTTCTTGGTTTCCAATTCTGAAAATGAAATCGATTTCGCTTCTTGTTATGCCTATTTTCAATCTTGTAATTGTTTCTAGGAATAATTCGATCAGGTTTTCAGTTGTTTCATTTGGTAGTTGCGGTAATTCGTAAATTATTAGGTTTTTCCTACGCGTTTCGCGTTCGAGCGATTCGATCTTCTTTTCGTTGATTTCCACAATGTTTTTAAGTTTCATATTTTCCTCTTCCATTGTTTTTATGCTACCCTCTAATTTTGAGTCTATTCCTTCAATTTTCGTTGTTAATTGTATTAGTTGCAGATTTATTTGCTGTAATATCGCATGTGTGTTCATTTCGGCGTTATCTTCGTCCCCCATTCTTTTGAAGTTATTTATTTCCCAGTTCAAATTTCGCGGGTCGATTTTTAATTATGTTGGTACTTTTTGGTAACAGTTTCGCGGTGTTTTGGAGTCAAGGTCGCCGGGCTTCAGCTGATTTTGGGAGAATTGACCTTATGTTATCTGCTGTAATTTATGTAGGGTTGATTTTTGACCCTTATTCTGTTTGTGAGCTGCAGTTCTCAGGTCTCTGAAATTTCTTACCAATCTGAAGGTTCAGTTTCACCTATTTTATTAGTTTAAATTTTGGTTTAACTCAGTTTAAACTTTAATTTTCGTACGGACCGGTTGACACCTGTTAGCACGCACGCACCGCCGAACCTAAAGCTTAGTGTATAATAGAGGAACTTATATTTCTGATATTTCTGGAGTATACACTTCTGGACTGTGGCACATTTTTCAAGAAAAAATCGAACTGTCATGTTTTTATTTTAAATTTAACTTTATGAAATTTTTATATTATGCTGAGTTCAATGGCCTCTTATAATTAAATTATTTAGAAACAGCTCTAATTATTTCCACTTTTGTAAATTTGCCCGGATAATATTTGCTTAAATTTCTTATAATAATTAAATGACTCTATATCATTAAAAACATTAAACATTTGACTGTAAGCACTCTGTATGTCGCTGTTTAACTAATGGGAATTAACAAGTGTGGTATTTCTAACTGATGAGACCTACAATAATTCAAGATGGTTTCCTAGCCTAGAAAATACATAAACAGGCTAGTAATGTTAATTAAATTCTTGATGTCCACGCAATTAACGCTGCTTCTATGCGATAATAATCGAACGTAAGTATTCCGCGTCACATAACAAAACACTTCTACCAACGTCAAGACCGGAAGTGACGCTCTAAAGGGACGCCAATGGATGCACAATTACAAACTAACACCTTTAGGTGGCAACCTGCTCCGAGCTAGACCTCCCACGATGTTCTGGACAAGCCGCTGTTGCCGGGCTGCTGTTATCAAGGCACAAATCTGTGCTCGAACCCACCTGATGATCGGCTACCACTTTCAAAAACCTTCCGAATTGCTTTCAGTGAAGCTGGGAGTCTTAATGTAGGGCTCCGCTGCACCACACGTACGCTGCTTGCTTATACACCTGTACAGACACTTATAAAACTGGCTGGACCTCCGTAGAATAACATCCAAATACCATGGCTTCTACTGGACCAAATCGACGACTCGTATTTATCTGTGCGGAAGCCCAGCCCCAATGCAAGAGAAAACTTCCACAAATAACCCAGGACATAATCTCTCAATAAAACACTAATTTTTGTTAACTTGGGTATTTAATAGCCCATAAAAATAAATTATTTTTGGGGCAGATTGGCAAAACACAACCAAACCTCTTGAAGAAGCCACCCCAATTGTTTTGTTTACAGTATACCTATGTTTTTGTTGCATGAAATGCCAAGCCTACTCTGATTTTAATTTGCTTTTTAGACAAAGATAAAGCTATTCTAAAAACGTCATACTATCAATTATTTTCATGACCTACGCAATTTTTTAACAATTCTAACATTTAAATTATTACATTTACTGGACATTCTTATACTAAATATCTGTTTTGTTGGTTAATTACTAATAATTATTATTTAAAATATAAGGCTACTAAGATGTGTTCATAGTAATATATTAAAATTGAAAATAGAAAATTTAAAACAGATGTCGAGAGTGCAGGTGCATAGTTCACGAGTGCTCTTGTTATCCGCGTGATAAGCGTATGTATAATACCACGTGTATTAACAAACTTATTTGTGTCAGTAATAACAAGTAATCAACATACAGTAGAATAGCCACCTATTGATATATCATCAACTCCTATGGGGTGATAGGTATTTCCCTCACACCAATTAAACGGTGTTTATACCGTAAGGCTGCAACTCAAAATACAAATATGAATTCTGTCAACAAAATCCCAGGCAATGAGATTCCCAACCAAAGGAATAAGATCACCAATAACCACGGTTCCCCTAATTTAGAAACGTCCTCCCCTGTGCTAAAACTTACTTATTCCAACATAACAAAAAATGTTTTTCCCATCCAAGTAAAGAACAAGGTATCATCTTAAATTCCCTTCCGGACATTAAAATAAAAGAATACGTTGTTGCAATTGGTAACATTGTGGTACCCAAAAATATTATTGCTGCATCGAGAGTATCTAATTAACGAATTGGGATTTACCTATCGCAGAAACAAATAGTAGACAACCTAATAGCAAAACACCAAAATATAAACATTAATAATAACGAAATATCAATTCGTAGATTAGTAGCCCCTAGTAAAGAAATTGTGCTTTCCAACGTATCACCTTCTATTCCGAATAAAATGATAGAAACGACACTAAAAGACCTGGGAGATAAAATAACATCGACAAGTAAGATTCAGCGATCCAGAATGCTGCCATATAGCCAGCTACAGGAGATTTTTGTATATTAATCCTGAAGAAAGTACCTCCCTCCCACCTTCCTTTTTAATCAACCATGAACAGGATTCCTATAGAATATTCATACAAGATGATGAAATGAGGTGTTTCATATGTAAAGAACTAGGTCACACTGCATCCAAATGTTCTGAACCTCCTACTGATATCACAACTCACATCACGATATTAAACCAACAACAGGTCACAGAACTTAACCCCCAGAAACGACCTAGATCACTTGCTGACGAAAACTCATCTGAAAATTTAAGCCAACAGATAACAGAAAAACTACCACCCCAAAACGATACCAATGCAGAAATCTCACTTTCCCTCAAGAAGAAATCCAAGAAGTTAAAAAAGCAAGAAAAGAAAAAACGAAAAACAATAAATTCCCAGGGAAAACACATGATGAACAAAAAGCCGAATGACTCACACTTTTACAACCCCTACAGGCGACACTAGCCGAAGATCAATACCCATACTCATTTACATCCAACACTCTGGCAGAATTTATTCTGGACATGAAACATACACCGACGGAGACAATCAAACTCTACGCGCAAGTTGCTGAACCTATTACAAATACCTTAACTGATCTTTACCCTCTATTGACACACCAAAAGATGAAATACAGATTCACGCGTATTAAAAATATGCTTCTACATGATTTCCCCCAACCTGAAACTACAGAAAGCGACACAGGAAGCTCTAACCTAGAAGAACTCTCAGAATACTAACCACCCCTCATTGTATTACAAACAAAAATGGCTAATACAAACGGATTTTACTCCCATCTAGAGAATATTCAAACATTACTCCTTGAATGTCAACCAAAGGTACTGTGCCTCCAAGAAACACATTTAAGGCTGGTTTATACAGCTTTCTTAGTCCTAACATTAGTATTAGTATTAGCCCTAGCAAAAATGAATCATTCAGTTACCACTGACGCGTTTATACAGTCTTAACTTAATTTAGTCTTAGTCCCAGCTGGTCCTAAGGTTTGACCTTGAGAGTTACCCAACTTTTAACGTAGTCCTAAGAATTTCTTAAGACAATCAAATTTGACTGTCGCGCATGTGGTAGTAGCCGATAAGGCGGCAACATTTGAATGATACTATAAACAGAATATTTTTGAAGAGCAACAATAATTGTTAAAAGTGCATCATTGTGATCTACAATCTTCAAAAGTAATTGGCCAAGTACTGAGGCGTCTGGATTATTATAATAGAGGTAAACTTAACATTCTTCCTTGAATGCCATAAGGCTAGGCACATTTAATATTTAGAAAGTTTGTTATTCATTCGAAATTGCACACAAATATACTTATTTGCTGTTTAAAAACCCCTTTTTGTAAATGAGCAGCAGCACCATACACTGCAAGTAAAAGTTTCAGTCTCTTCAAAGGCGAAATTTTTCCCATTTTAAAAGTTTTTACAACTTATTAACAGAACCAACTACAAGAAGAAACGGAATACGTAACGGATTTTTTCATTTAAGGTTAAATGAATTTATAAAAGGCGCGATTTTACACACATATTTTCGCAATGCGCATGCACCCAAAATATGTCTGTATAAACACCTGTTTTTCTTCTTAAGACTAGTGCTAAGTTAGGACTAATACTAATATTAAGACTAGGGCTAAAAAAGATGTATAAACCAGCCTTTAAAAGGCAACAAACAACCATATCTTAAAGGTTACGTCCCATACACTAAGAACCACTGCACGAATCATGCCAGCGGGGGTGTTACTACTTTTATTAAAGACCAGATCCACTCAGAACTAATTCAATTACAAACAGAACTAGAAGCCATAGCGATAGAAATTTACTGCCTTTACGTACTTATTATTTGCAACATATATATACCTCCTAATTACCAGCTTACCTCAACAGAAGTAGACGAACTCATACAACAGCTTCAAGTACCCTTTATAATAGTGGGTGACTTTAACTCCCATAGTACTACATGGGGATGTAGTAAAGGCAACAACAAAGGCAAGATAATTGACAAAATTCTGGACGAAAATAATATTACTCTCCTTAATACTGGACAACCTACCCACTTTGACATGAGAACTAACACCTTCTCAGCTATTGATTTATCAGTATGTAGTCCCAGACAAGCCCTAAATCTAACTTGGTCAGTATTACCGAATACATACGATAGTGATCATTTTCCAGTATGTATCACCATCAATCAAAGAACCAACAGTATTAACAATAGAATAAATAACGGGACCAAAAAATGGAAAATTAATAAAGCGAATTGGGATATCTACAAAGAACAGTTGAGGGAAAAACCATACATTTTTTCTGATCTAAAGGACATTAACATCAGCATAAATGAGCTCAATTTGACAATTATCCAAGCAGCCACTCAAGCAATTCCAACATCCAAGAATATAAACTTCACATACAAAGTTCCTTGGTGGAACCATCATTGTAAGGAAGCTATCCGCAAAAAACAGGCATTCAACAAATATAAAAGATGTAAATCAATCGTCTACAAGAAAATGAGGGCAGAAGCAAGAAGAATCGTCAAATCAACAAAACAAACATCTTGAGAAATGTATATCAACTCAATTAATTCAAAAACAACAACTAAGGAAATGTGTAATAAACTTAAAAGAATGAATGGAAACCCTACATCTTTCTATATTACTGGTGTAAAGAGTAAGAACCAAATATTTACTACACAAAAAGATATAGTAAATATCCTAGCAACCCACTTCAAAAAACATTCAAGCTCAGAAAGTTATGATCCAGAGTTCCAAGCCCAAAAAGTAGAAATAGAAAAAGTGGAACTGATTATACCAGAAACTGAAAATGAAACCTACAACACTGACATACATCAAGATGAACTCGAATACCTATGCTCTTGCGCAGACAAAAGAATCTAGTCCCGGAATAGATAATATACACTACTCAATGAACAAGAACAGTACCGAAAACCTAAAACAAGAACTTACTAAACTGTACAACTACATATGGAAAACAGGGGTATTCCCTGAACTCTGGAAAAAATCTATAGTGATTCCAATCTTGAAACCGAATAAACCGAAAGATGATCCAGATAGTTACCGACCCATTTCATTAACATCCACCATTTGTAAACTCCTAGAACGCATCATCAACAACAGACTGACAGTACATCTTGAGAACCTAAATCAGCTCAATGAAAATCAAAATGGTTTTCAAAGAAATCGTTCCACCCTAGACTGTATAAGTAAACTATAGGTAATAGTAAAAAATGGGTTCATCAAAAAGGAATCTACAATAGCCCTCTTCTTTGACTTACAAAAAGCATACGATACCGTATGGAAACACAAAATTTTATCAGGTCTTATAGGGTGGGGTTATAAAGGACGACTTGTACACTTTATCAACAACTTCTTACAAGATAGGAAATTTGCAGTGCGACTGGGAAATACCATGTCTAGGGAAGAGATCCAAGAGAATGGAATTCCTCAGGGCTCTGTAATTAGCGTGACTCTATTTCTAATTGCTATAAATAACATTTTTGAGAGAATTCCAGCTACCCTTCAAATGTCACTGTTTGCAGATGACCTCGCCATATATATATCTCTAGCAAAAACTCCAACATTACCCAAAGATACCTACAACAAGCTATTAATAACCTACAACAGTGGTCTAAAGAAAACGGATTACAATTCTCCCCTACAAAAACCAAGTGTCTAACCTTCTCTAGAACACACAACCCCCCTACACCTGTCCTTACATTACATAACACTCCTCTCGACTATGTAAAGGAAATTAAATACCTTGGAGTTATACTTGACCGTAGAATGAATTGGATACCCCATATAAAAAGAACAATCAACAGTTGCAGACGGTCACTTAACATCATAAAAATAATAGCACGCCAAGAGTGGGGAAACAATACAAAAACATTAACAACTATAGTCAATACTCTAGTTAGATCCAAAATAGAATATTGCCTCTGTATATATGGATCTACCACCAACCCTATCTTAAAGTTGCTGTACTCAATATACCACCATGGTCTCCGACTTGCCACGGGAGCACATTGTACTAGCCCTGTACCTATCTTATATTCACTAACAGGCCAACTGCCTCTAAACTATAGACTCCTACATGTCAACATATACTATTCGAGTAATGGGTAACTCAAACCACCCCAACCAGTATGTAGTTACTCATTCTTTATTCCACAACCTTTATACCTTATCTAAAAGCATCATACCTCCTTTCAATATTCGTGCACATCACCTCTTTATCGACCTCGAACACCAACCACTATTTACCCAAATGCCGACATCTCCACTTCCATATACCATCAGTACCCCTTTAATCAACCTAGAATTAGCAAAGTTTCCAAAAACCTCTACAAATCCCGTCGTATACCGAAATTTCTTATACGATATCCTTAATAACTCCCCAGATAAGGAAGTCTTATACACCGATGGTTCTAAAATGAATAACGTAGTTATATGTGCCTTCAAACACAAAGACGTAACCTTCCAGACCTCTCGAGCATATACAGTGCAGAACTATATGCCATAAAAGAAAGTCTTAAATATATCCTAGAGAATAGCTATCATAATTTCGCAATCATCACAGACTCTCTCAGTGCCCTTCAAGGACTAATTAATACCCACTCCCAAAACGAATATGTAAAAGACATCCACGCACTCCGACAAAAAATTGAAACCAAAAACAAAACAATAAATTTTATATGGATGCCATCACACACAAAAATCCAAGGTAATGAAGAAGTAGACCAACAAGCCAAAGAAGCTGCATCGAAGATCACATATGATACCTTGTACCACACGTGAACAGATCTAAAAACCTCGTTAAAACACAAACTTTCCACAAAATGGAATCAAGAATGGATGCGAATTACAGAAACCAAAAATTATTATACACCACTCGCTCCTGTTAAATGGACTAATACTAATCTAAAAAGAAATGAAGAAACAGTGATAGCACGTCTCAAGGTTGGCCATACCAGGTTAATCCACGATTACTTACTACAACTAAGCGAACGTCCCATATGTGAACAGTGCAACACAAACCTAACAGTACCACATCTATGTATGTGCCCTAAATACAAAGAAGCACATGCAAAATACCTACTCGGAGGACCCCTACACACACAGCTTTGTGACACATAAAGGGGGAATACATGCATACTTGTAATGCTACCTGGTTATATTTATTTAATCTATAGCATTAATTAATTGTGCCCTTATGAATGGTAGCTTCTGACTGGGCCTAGGTTCGATTTATTTATACCTTGACTGATTCAAAGAACAACAAATAACAGAAACTACATTTATTCAATACTGTACATTTGGAAAAATAATAAAATAAATCATATTCATAATTATGTACGACAATTATTTTTGACGCGAATCTTCATGTTCGAGCTGGATAGATAGGCAACTTCAATTGTCTGGAAGTTCCGCCGGGGCCCTCACTATGTGCGATCGTTGGAACGAACGGTGGATTTGAGCGAGTGATGGTACAACTGTAATACGATAAACAAATTATTGACAGCTCGAACTATTGTAAATAAGCGGAATAATTTTGGTTCGTTTTAATTATAAGGAAATTGATTGAGGCTATGATCTTATTACCATATGTGTGTTATCCGTGCACGTGGGGGTCCTTGCGATAAGCTTCGGTGATAGCTTCGAGCTGGTGCGGGGTCGCATTCCTGTGCGATCTTATTAAGTTTGGAGCGCGTGTCGAGGTTAACCTCCAAGATGAGCCAATGGATTGCCACAGTTTAAGTACCTACAAGATTTTCTTACGTCTGAGAAAATCGCCTATTTTGCCATGAAATTTCTGGCCGAGTTTTTGGCCAAAATGCCAAGCTCAGAAAGATTGGAAAATAGCGCACTCAGATGTACGTTAAGTTTTATTAGGACGTTATATGAGCTTTAGCGCTTTGAACGAGTTTGAAATATCGCACTTCGATATTCAGGTGTGCGTGATTTTTAAGCATGTTCAGTTATTCAAAATAACAAACTATGGTAAATTATTCAAGTTAATTTATTCCATTGCACAGTTATAAATTAATTGAATTTAAACGGTCAGGTGGGGACCTCGAGAAAGGTAAATTATTCAAGTTAGTTTATTCCGTTACACAGTCATAAATTGATTAAGTTTGAACGGTTATTACCATCACAGGGAAATTAATTTATTCAAACTAACATATTCCGTTACACAGTCATGTTAATTTGAATTTATCAACGATCAACTGCAGCCTGTAATGAAGAAAACCTACCTGGTTTTAATCAAATGCAGCTATAAAGAAAGAGCACTTTGCTATAGATATAGATAAATAAAATCGTATTCGCAGAACACTTCTTTCGCTTCCGAAATTCAGATTCATAACTGAGAATTAAGGTTGGAAAACATAGGGCGCATATGAAAAGATGTAGTTTCCTAGCATTTAAGCACATAATAATTAGTAACATGTCCGCTTAAGAGGAAAATATTTAAAAATTTCAGGAATTTTCCTATCCGCCTCCTGTTATCAGAGAGTCCGCTTAATGGAGATGCCCTTGCATTTAAACTACATTGGTTCCTGACGGTGCCCAGAAAAATGTCCGCTTAATGGAGTGTCCGTTATGAGAGATTTTATTGTATACAGGAGGTAAGAATTGAATTATAAAATCTTGGACTTTGAATGGAATATAATCGTAATCTTATATAGGTTAAGAAACTATAAGGAGCTCTTTAATTTCTCTCACCTATTCGCTTAAAATGTTAAAAGAAAAAGTAAACACTTTAGTAATAATAATATTTGCATTAATAATTTTTTCTTAAATTAATATAATTTCAATTCCTTATCTGCATTGTACGACATTCACAAATTGCCATAACTATATTTTTAACCATAAGATACTGACAAGATTATATATTCATTTATGTACATATTATTGCTAATTCGCAGTTTATTAAAATTGCTGGCGCCCAATACTTTGTTTTTCTTAGTGTAAGCCTAAAGCCTTTATGCAAAAGTGAAGTAAACAAAAATCCCACATTTATATACCCGTATCGCAGCCGAGAATTAAGCTAGTCGGAGTTATGTGAGCCTTCTAAAGGTAGGTTGCTTATAGTCGGTACAAGATATTCGGTATCTTACAAGACAGCACAACCAGCTTCCAGGTAGCTGCCTATTAGAAGCACCCTGAAATTGATGGATAGCTTGATATGAAACGATAAAGAAGCAGACCTGCGATTAATTAATAAAATTGATCGATGGTAGTAAAAATCGCAAATCAACACGGCAGCTCTGAAAACTCTTTACTTACCGCGATGGCCGAGCTAACTCAAATTTCGGCGGCCTTGGGTCGTAGGTTCAAATCATCAGCTGTGTGCCCTGGAATGTCTTCAAAAAGGAAAGGAAATGGGCTCCAGAAATCAAAATATTTCAAAGAATTAAAATGAATTACAAGTGACTAGCGTTTAATTAATAATTAATAAATGGTCTTGTAGAATCAATAATAAATAATCACTTATAATACCATGAGTAGTCAAAGTTATGTCGACTATTTTTGCGGTGGTGTCACGAATGTCCATTGCGCCTTGGTACGATTAGGACGAGTGCGCTAGCCGAGTCCTAATCCCAAATATTAATCATGATGAAATATAATGATAACCAGTTACATATCAAATAAAAACATGTATTAAATTGAATTATATAATCAAGTGATGACCGTGATTGTGAATGCGAATCTTTTGGTTTCGGAATTCAAATTCCAAATATGAAATATAATTAACGGAAAATAATTGTAAACAGCCGAGCCAAATCAATTCGAAGGCCAGGACAACCATCTGCTTTGAATATACTGATTACCGCCAAGGGCGGCACTAATCTTGAGTTCCTGGCACTCGCTAATCACTGACGGAAAAACTGGTCAGGGGTTGCTATACCAAACAGCCAGAAGTTCCCTTAATGGGCTCTTGATCGAAGCATAATCACTTTCCAGATTGAAGCATTAAGACTGGACATTATCCGGCGGAGTGGAAAATTAGAGCAGCACGGCGGCCTAGCGTCCCAGATCGAATTTTCCGGTTTAAACTATTATATAATAGCTGATCATAATCAGCCCTTAGAAACACAATGCTCATAGAAATTGGTTGAGCGCACGTAATTTGACTTAAACCATCAAACCTTAGCCGCGCCAGTGACGGCGGGCTCAGGTGAGAACAGCAAGTGCCTCGACGAAAATTTCGTTTCCAAAGGAAAGCTCGCATTACAACGGCGTGTGATAAGAAATAGCACGGGTCAAAAGTGCATCGCGCTAACGAAAGGAACTCGATCCAGGTACAAAATAAGCTGCTTTGGAAAATTTAAGAATTCGAAATGCAAAGGATTTATAATTCAAATAAAAATCTACAGGTTAGGCCTGAAATAATTGGATAACTGGCGAAACAATTAAGCGAAACCAAAAAATTGTTTCAGATATAACCAATAAATGGAGCAATGCATGAGTAGAAACCATATAGTACGATACATCCAACTCAAAGTTTCAATAGATCAAACTTACCACGTCGACGATGGACAAGCTCTATCGAGTACACACTGACTACGGACTCTTTATCTAGTGCAGAAAAGTATCTCTGCAATGTGACTATGAAGCAAACATAAATTATTTGCCACATTGTATTACAAATTCCTAAATTGTGCTTACACCGGCGATCTCATCTACTTTCTCTAGTGTAAACTACAAATTAAATAGCTATGCATTTTACCGTTGACATATAGTGTAGGTATCTGACAGCATGCGCAACATAGGGAACTAGTGATGGGCTTATTCGAATCAAAAATAACCGGTTATCCGGTTATTGAAATAACCTGTGTAACTCGGTTTTCGTTCCAAGTATTCGGATGAAAAATAACCTCATCCTGATATGTACTACGTGCCGCGTTTCAGCGACGTGCGAGTGATCGAAATTCTGTAAATAATACGTCATTCATAACTCATATACCCTTTTCTACGTATGTACTTGATTGACCCAAGTCATGCTCGCGGCTGCTTGTTGATGTTATTAAGACATTTGAGACTCCCAGTCGACGAGTTAAATTTATGGGGCCGTTCCTATTAAAGATAACGTTCTGATGAGTAGGTATGAGATTTGCCGAAGCTGTGTTGGTATTAATTTATAACGGCCTAAATTTTTGCTTCGAAACGCGGTTGATTATGCCTAATAAAGGATAAACAGAAAGCGAAATAAGATTTTCCAATATCGTAAAAGATTTATATTTAATTTTTAATAACGGAGCAGTCGGGACAAGAAGTGGATTTCGATGTTGAAAATTTTAAGTGTGCGTCCTTAGAACCGCGGAAGGCTGAACGTAGATAAATTATGGATTCTAAAATATACCGGTATGATGTGCAAGCGAAAAGGGAAGGGTGGCTACTGGAGAATTTTAGGAACTAAAAATAGATTCAATAGATACTTTGTATTCGCATATTTATAATTTCTTTATGATTAGTATTGATATAGCTATTCACAATGGTTTAAACTCCTTAGAAATCAAATAAAAATCATTTATACAATTAATATAATTAAAGATTAACTGAGTTCCTCTGCTATCTGCAAGTTACGATGCCGATGCAGATGACGGTGAACCGCCAACCGGCAAACCGGCTGACTTAATCGAAACGAATCGAGAGCCAAGATTGATTCGAATGATTATTTAAATAATCAATCGGTTATTAATATGATTCGAATGCAAATAATTCGGTTATGAAAATTGTCCGGTTATCCCCATCACTATAGGGAACAGCCAATAGTAAATTTAGCTAAGCGCAGCGATGCATGGATGGATCTGTCTCTTTGCGTGCATATGGGAGCTGTTCTGTTAATTGTTAGTAGCAGATTATGCATGCCAATAAAAACAACTTTCGCAAAAACTAAAAGCGCATTAGTTACTGGTTTCGTAAATTTAAATATAGATGGTGTAGGTACATTACCGAAAAGCTTATATGACTCCTAGAAATACAAGAACTAGGTATTGGATCATCTGCAGTGAACAACATTTTATACCAACAGCTGGGTGTGAGGAAGCTGCCAAGTTGGTAAATTCCATATTCGTTAACTAAAAAACAAAAACAAGCACAGGTAGACTGGTGCAGATTTGTTTAGAATCTTTTTGTTCTCTTGTAGTTTCTTCGTATCTGCGACCGTTATCGAGAATAAAAAATAAAAAACGATTTTCTGTAATTTGCGACGAAATTAAAATTTTTGACAGTTTAGTCAGCACTACCTGTTAAAAATTTTTAAATCTGGGATGACCCGGTTTTTGTAGCAATGATTTTTTACAATACAAAAAACCAAAATAATAATCATAACAAGGAAACTACGTTACAACAATTGTTGAAAGTGACCTCCTCCAACCCTTATACATGCTTCCGGCTCTGCTTCTCATTGATTTCTTTCAAACACCCCCGGATTATTTCTTACGGTTTCAAATACATCTAATGTAAGTCATCAACGGTATTTACTGGTGTTGTATACACTGTAACGTTTCTCCCACCGCGAACGCGATTTTAGAATTAAACATTAATTCGCGCGTTCTCCCATGGCGTAAATCACGTTAAGAAGCAGAGCACTGCATCTTTGGGCCGCGCGGAAGAAGATAAGCGACGCCATCGCGGGCAGACGCAGGTATTCCTCCGCGCATTCGAAGCAAGAATCCTCTACTACGGAACCGCTGATTACACCAGCCCAGGGTATATAAAGAAGACCCGAAGTCATTTTAAGACAGAATTTTTCCCGAACTTCTTCCTCACCTGACTCCGCTCAGGAGGGCCTCCAGGCTCTTCGAGAATTTTCCTGAACCTTTATCCTAGCCTAATCTCACTCAGGAAGTTCTCTAGACTCTTTGAGAGGGCTTCTGCCAGTTGTCCAGCACCTAGTTACTAGGAGGGTCATCCTAGACTCGTCAGTTACGTTTCCCAGCACCTAGTTACCAGGATGGTCATCCTAGACTCGTCGGTGACGCTTCCCAGCACTTAGTTACCAGGAGGGTCATCCTAGACTCGTCGATGACGCTTCCCAGCACCTAGTTACCAGGAGGGTCATCCTAGACACGTTGGTGACGCTTCCCAGCACCTAGTTACCAGGAGGGTCATCCTAGACTCGTCGATGCACCAGGACAACGAAGCCGACGTAATTAAACCCATTAATTGCGTCCAGAATGGCTTAACACCATCGAAGCTAAAAACGCACACTAGGAGGCCCAGCCTATAGCACCAGAGGCCGGCGCCCATAATTACGCGCGGTCGAATAGGAACAGCTGGTATTCGATCGTAATTCACTTACCTGGACGTGCAAAGTTTCTAAAACTACATAAACTCGCCGGCCGCCTCCAATCCTGCCGCAGTACACCTCCAAGCCGCGATAAACACTAGCAGCTCCAGGCCCGCCGAACTGCCTACGAGGCATTAGAACTATTCCATGCCGAGGCTGGTCCAAAAGTGACTGACATGGCCCGAATCCAAACGACCGAGACGCACCGTTAGAAGAATCCTGATTTATTTACAAGCATTGTTACATTTCTATTTCTTGTGATTTTGAATACAATTTAAGCATAACTAGCTAAACATATAAGCTTATAAAACTTATTCTGAGTACTTTCTTGGGTTACGAAACTTGAGTATATTAATGGTACTTTGGCTTTCTGAACTGCCTGGGGCCGGTAATTAAAGCAAATCTTTTTAAGCATTTAAATAAAAATTAAAATAACCAGATCCGGCTACAACCCAAGAGATTTGATATGCCCCCATAGGAAAAAATCTAGGCTATTTAAATCGGGGGACCTAGGGGTCCATGACTGAGGTCTATCCCGACCTATCCACTTATTCTTATACACTTCATTTAAATACTCTCGAGCCAAAATAGAAAAATGTGCAGGGGCACCATCGTGCATATACCACATTTGTTTTCTCAGCAAAAGAGGCAAGTCTTCGAATATACATTTAATAAGAACTGCTCTTGAAAATGCGTTTCTACAATTCCATGTGGATTTTCTTGATCCCATATGTGGTTGTTATGAAAATTTGTAATAGAATTCCTTGAAAAATTGGTAAAAAGGATTTTACAATCAAAATTGGGATCTACTGCTAGCCTAAAGGTACCACTGGCAGAAATTAATCCTTAACGGGAAATCTCGTGGAAGGAGCGCCTGCACTCTTTGAATGTGGTAAGGGTATAGCAGAGAATCACGCAAGATATGCCAAACAACTTTATGACTAATATTTAAATATTCAGACATTTTTCTGGTGCTAGTGTCTGGATGTTCTTCTGTTTCATTTAGAACAGCTTCTTGGATCTGTGGTGTTCTAACAATATGTGATCTACCTGCATTATTGGTATTCTTATTGACCCTTTCCTTACGAATCCCGTATCAATACGGCCTCACTATTTATACGTAAGCCAACGGATACCGTGTCTATTCGATTTGTGTTTAGCTGAATTACGGCTAACGTACGTTCACGGCTGCTGTTGCAGGCAGCTTCCTGGCAACTATTGCGATTTATTTTGCTTTGTCAGCGAAGTTCAGGTGGCAGGAATTCAACCATCTGTGTTACCTAATGTAAGTTTAGATTATAGGGAACGTACATTCACGGCTGGTATTGCGGGCAGTTTCCCGCCAATTTTCTGCTTTTTTATTGGTCGATCACTAGAGATCGGGTGACGCTACCTATGCACATAATGCAAGTTTCTGCCTGCAGTGCATTTAGTAGTCTCTTTCTTTATCTATGTTTAGTAGCCTACAATCTGTTATTGTGTGTGGATGCAAATACGGAATACAATGTTTCGCAATAAAGCGTTGACACAAAAGAAGCTGCAAGAACTTGCCAATAAATGCATGTTTGACGATGAAGATGGCACCGATACTGCAGTAATAAGTAGCGGTGAAAGCGATGAAGATGACGGTGAGATCGACAATGATCTAGCTGAACAACACGAAGAGATCGGCCAGGAAAGTGATAACGATGACCAGCTAGAGCAGGACGATGTTAGATATTAGTCCGGGAGCCAGTGACCGTTTAGAGTTAGTCATTTCACAAAAGCTGAAAATTTTTCCTATGCTTTATTTGGTATCATTAGTAAGTGAATGGACCTCCAGCCGGCACAGTTCCGGGGGGTGTAGCTGCGGCAGCCTCCCACACACGTAAAATAATAATAATAAAAAACTAATACCGCAAAAGCTGAAACTTTGTTAACATGTTATGTTATAAATAAATGAAAAAACGTATCCAGCCGAATTTAGAGTCGTGGATTATGCCCCAGCTTTTCACGTAAAGAAGTAAAAAATATGCGCTGAGTAAACTGATACCGCAAAAGCTGACATTTGGTAAACTATTAGTTAAGTTAATAACTTAAACAAAAAAACATTCAGCTATATATTTAGTGGGGGAAAAGTGCCCAGCTGATGCAGTGAAAGACACTGCGCATCGGTATGCGCTTGGGCGCATTGTATCTTTGACTGCATCAGCTGGAAACTTTTCCCTCACTAAATATAAAACTGGATATTTTTTTCGTTTAACTTATTCAGTTAACTATTGTATTACCAAATTTCAGCTCTGGCAGTATCAGATATCTATACTTTTCTCGTTAAACACGTCCATGCAGTTATTATACTATCTAACAAGTTTTTGAATTTAAAGGGTTTTAGTAAATATTTACACATTTAAATATTTATACATAAGATAAACAGTAAGGTTTACGGACGTTTCGCCCCCGCCGTTTCGCCCCCGACCGTTTCGTCCCCGCTGTTTCGCCCACAGCCGTTTCGCCCCCTAGCCGTTTCGCCCCCGTAGTTTTACCTGTAGCTTTAGCCAGCTTCAGCTGTTTCCAGTTGAACCACGAGGAGGTAGCTAGTAGGATTTCTGCAACTGGTTTTTTTATTTTTTAATCCAAGATATAAAAAGTAGTCGCAATATCAGCTCGTATGAAAAAAATCGTTGAAGATTTTGAAAATCGTCAAGTTATTGATTACTTGCGTGGGATTTCGTACAACTTTGAATTTTGAATTTATTCCAGTTGCACGTCGAAATATAGATGTTAAAAGATTTCTCTTTCTTTATATGTATTTACTAAAAACTTTAAAATTAAAACACAAACACCAACAAACAAAAACCACATTTTTTTTTAAAACCTAAAATTAAAACACAAACACCAAAAAAAAAATAAACGGTTGCAGAACCTCCTCGTGGTGCAACTGGGAACAGCTAAAGCTAGAGGTAAAACGGAGGGCGAAACGGTTAAGGGGTGAAACGGCTGGGGGCGAAACGGCGGGGGCGAAACGGTCGGGGGCGAAACGTCCGTACCCCAAACAGTAAATATGTGGACATTAAAATGCGAAATAGTATATTACAGCCCGAGATGGGAAGTGTTTCATTACTGTCGAGAGATTAGTTAGCTGATTGAGACGCGAAGCGTCTCAATCAGCTATTATCTCGAGACTAAGGAAACTTCCTGTCGAGGTTTGTATACTATTTTATTCGCAACCACTTTTATTCTAAACAATAATTGGAAAAATTATTACATTATGATACGACAGGTTGTGACGCGCATGAATGGATCAACGAGATTCCCAGTGTTCCTACCTACTCAGCGGTCGGGAATGTACTTCCCGCATGCGGGCTGAAATGTATGACTTCCCCCACTCAAATGAGGTCAGGAATGTTAACATTACATATATGGTTGCGAATAAAGTAAATATTTACACATAAAAGTGCAAATAGTAAATATTTAGTTGGCGATGAATCCGAAGAAGACCAAATCTAAAAAGATTGTTGATACATTACTTTATTAATTTACACGTATTAGTACACTACTAGCAACCCAGTGACACAAATGTCTCATTTAAAAAAACAAAAAAGACCGTTTTTCAAATAAAACGCGTATTAAATAAAAACTGTACCCAGACCTGGAAGGTGTCAAAGTGGTACGCCGCATCGGAACATTCTGGAAGCTGTCAAAGTGGTCGCAGCTCCGTTTGGCTGCTGGAACAGCGTACTGACACTTGCGGTTTTCGAGAAATCACGTGATTTCTCGAAAACCGGAAGTGTCACGTGACTGAAATTCGATTCCTGACCTGACATGACCATTCCAAACATATAACTTTCATAACTTTTTTCTCTATCTCTTACGGTTTGGCTGCTGAAACAGCGTCCCGGACAGACAAAACAGCGTCCCGGACAGACAAGTCTATTAGATAAAGGATACCGGGTGTACGTTTTTGTCGATTCCTGCTCGGCAATTCAACTTACAGGGAAGATAATGGTATCAATGGAAAGATAAAATTATTACGCATCAAATGATACCAATAATAACATTCTATATGCGATTTTTATTTTAAAATACTAATTTAAAACTTGGAAATTTTTAAATATGCCGTGCCTTGCTTTTCAAGTTCGATAGCATTTATCAAAATAATTGGTAATTAGTTGGCATAAATCCAGTATTTTCTGTCAACGTCTGTTATAGTATTTTACAGTAGAAGTCCGTTAGGATAGCCTTTACTGCCGAGCCAGAGAATTTGTGAGACAAGCTCGAAGAGCGAGTCGAATAATACTGGCGAGGCAGTAAAGGCCCTAACGGACGTGTATTGTACAATAGTTTTTGTAATACCTACATACAATTCGGTCATATCTATATTTTTCTAATTTATTTTCATCAAAACGCTAGGTTTGTGTAATGACGTTTTAGAATGATTGAGAGTGCATAGAACGTTGCAACTGTTGTTTATAAATGTCAGTTATTTCCAATTTCGTGTATGGTTGTAAGCAGTTTTAAGTTGTAACCAGCTCGTAACTTATGACATCTGTAGAAAATGATGAAGATATTCCTAAAGACGTAAAGATTCTGAATGAGCAAGTTATCTTGGCGTATGTTCAGGAGTTATAGCAGTCTTTTGCGCCTTCTTCTATGTGGAGTTGAAGGCTTGCTTGCTGCTGGATTTGTGTGACAAACGTCACTTTGACGTTTGGCACACAATTTAGCAGGCCGTGGTCTTTACGGACACTTTTTACGGCCGGGCCGTAAAGAGGTTGCTTACGCAGTAGTAAACAGTCCTTAAAGAAATATTTAACAAGTAGGTATTACAAAAAAATTATTTATTATTATTATTTTACGTGTGTGGGAGGATGCCGCAGCTACACCCCCCGGAAGTGCGCCAGCTGGAGGTTCATTCACTTACTAGTGATACCAAATAAAGCTTAGGAAACATTTTCAGCTTTTGTGGTTTTGGTCATTAAAAAAGGTCGCTGGCTCCCGGACTATATGTGTATGACTGAAGTTTTCACTGGAGTTTGAGCCAAATGTGCACATCTTTCAAGAGCAAAATTATAGCGGTTGTAAAAACCAAAATCTAAATGGTAAGCTATTATAATTACTTTTATTTTTATCTTCGATTGCGTCAATTTTATTTGTAGCCACATCGACAAAACTTTAACGCCCGTATTCATAGTCGTTCGCCAGCGGATCGCCGGCGACTCGCCAGAGTTTCGTTATGAATAGTATGTTGGCGGCACTGTACGTCAATGTCAAATACGAGGTTAACAGGTTAGATTTTGTGTCAGTTTCTGTCAAAAATGACGCAAAACCTAACCTGATCACCTCGAATTTGACATAGACGTACAGTGCCGCCAACATACTATTCATAACGAAACTCCGGCGAGTCGCCGGGGATCCGCTGGCGAACGACTATGAATACGGGTGTAAGTTATTCAAAATTAGAATTGTTGTCGATTATTTAAAACAAAAATTTGAGTCTGCTTCTATTCAAGGGCAGGCTTTTTTTTAAACAATACATACCGTCAAAACGGCACCGATTCGGCGTGAAGATCTTCATGATATGTGATAGTAAAACTGGATACTGTTTAGATTTCATCATTTATACCGGGGCTCATACTGAAGTTGATGAAATTCAAGCAGGCGTTGAAGCTATTGGCAAATCAGGACAGATTGTAACCACACTTATGTCGAAGTATTATGGAAAAGGTCACACATTGTACACCGACAACTGGTACACAAGTCCAACGCTTGCCAAGTTGTTGCACAGCAAACAAACAAACTTGTGCGGTACTGTCAAGCGTAATAGAAAGTTTATGCCAAAGATGGAAGTAAAATTACAAAAATCCGAAATGACATTTAGAGCAACAGAAAGCATTTTAGCTCTAAAATGGTGTGACAAGCGTGAAATCTGGATGATAACTACAAGGCATGATTATGGAATGTCGGAAACTGGCAAAAAAAGATAGAAAAACCGGTAAAGCAATCATGAAACCAACTTGTATTATACAATATAACAAAATCATGGGAGGAGTTGACAAAACTGACATGATGCTTAGTTCTGTGGAGAGCGTCAGGAAAACAGTCAAATGGTACAAAATAGATATTTATGTATTTAGTGTCTAAAGAGAGCCATTTTGGTATGAGGATGCGAGTTTCGTGCCGAGCGGCAGCGAGGCGCGAAAAAGCAACCGAATACCAAAATGGCTCTTTACACTCGAAATACATACAACAATTTTTCTACGGTCCTACTTAAATGACAAAATTGTTGAATAATTGAAATTTCCATTCACACCGTTTGATGAAGTCGTACCGTCGTTCATACAGGCCGCGCTATTTGGCCGGTAACAACTCATTGGTTGCTGTTTGGGCCGCTTCAAATACTTCAGGCGGGGTGCAATTATCTTCAGATTCCATCTTCAACTTCACAAAAACTCTCAAACTCAATAAAACTGTTGCGTGATGATGGACGCGCCGTGATGCAATTGTCAATCATTTTAGCCAGTTCCAGAAAAATGACGACTTACAATCATAATCAGGTTAGCCATGGCGATGCGTAAAGTAAAATGAAGTGACGCGATTATTTCATTAAGACATTGTTTACGTGGTTGCGATGTTAAAATGGTTACTAGGGAAAACATGTGTGAATTGCTAACTTTTCGCATTGACAGTGGGCTTTTAATAGTCACTTTTAAAGGTGACCGTAGAAAAAAGTATTTTTTCATCTGTTGGTCATTTACCTTTTGAACTCGCATTTTCTATATCAAGAACTCAAGAGAACTAAAATTCCTCTAGCTGAATTTCAACTAGAACTACTAAGGGAATTAATTGAAGCAAATGCAACAGATCTTGCTTCAAGTCATAAAACTAGCCTTACAAGAGATGATCCTTTACGATTAACGGGAAGACACTTTATTTCTAAACTACCAAATGATCCAAACAAACGGGCGCCAGTTCGCAGGTGTATTGTCTGCTCCAAAAACAAGAAATGAAAAGAAACAACCTTTTGGTGTGAGCCGTGCAGAAGTGCCCTTTGCGTTACTCCATGCTTCGATATTTTTCATACCAAGAAATCTTTACTTAATACTTTTAGTAATTATATACAGTGTGGCCCATTAAGTGTGCAACAAATGGGACATTTTTTTATTAGTTGTACAATCGAAATTTAAATACGGCCACAAGTTGGTGCATGTTCGATAAACATATCAGATGCCCTTAGAATGGCCTCAAGTCAAACAATATACAGGGCAGGACAAAAATATGAAATTCGTTCAAGAATAAAGTATCCTTAGTTCAAAAAATATTGCAAAACTTTATTGAGAAAAGTTGTTTAGAATTAAAAGTTATGCTCAAATACAAAGTCACGGCCTCCTATTCGAATTTTGATTCTTTTTTGTAAAATGTATTATCCCCGTATGATACATATTTTTATTCTGATTTTATTAAGAGTTTTTCATATGTAAATTATTATTAGTAAAGCATTTGCCTTGTTAAAAAGAATATTTGCGAAATTCTAAAGTTCTGTTAAATATCGTTGCAACAAACATGAAGTGGACGCTTAGCTAAAAATACATAAATTCAAGTAAATTTTACAAATACGCTTCAAGTTGCTAAAAGTTATTTAAAAGGGATGTGGTTGTGGCTACTTGAAATACATATAAAATCAGAATAATAAAAATATGTATCATACGGGGGTAATACGAAATTTTCCAAAAAACAATCAAAAATCGAATAGGAGGCCGTGACTTTGTATTTGAGCATAACTTTTGATTCGAAACAACTTTTCTCAATAAACTTTTGCTATATTTTTTGAAATAAGGTAACTTTATTCTTGAACAAATTTCATATTTTTTGTCCTGCCCTGTATATTGTTTGACTTGAAGCCATTCTAAGGGCATCTGATATGGTTATCGAACATGCACTAACTTTTGGCAATATTTAAATTTCGATTGTACAACTAATAAAAAAATTTCCCATTTGTTGCACAATTAATGGACCCCACTGTATATGTAATATAACCTTATTTCATTACTTGCAATACCTGTTTGTCATAATGTATGGTAATAAAAAATATAACTATAAATTCTATTGTGTGCTTCTATTACGATAACCGTATGATTGCGTAGCAAAATCAAAACGCTCTACTTACGAGGACCGTATGGACACGTCGTCAATTAGCCTAATTACGGAGGCCGTACGAATACGAAATCCATTAAAATGCCCCGTATTGACAGACCACCTAAGATAACATGTGCTCCGTAAGGAAAAGGTTAAAAGTTCCAGTTTCTACAAGACGCCTATGAATATTCGATGATCAGGTATTATTCTATTGGGATAGCGCTCCATGTACAGACATCTGGCTTCTCTTGCATTTCCATTCGCAAGGCCATAGATGAAACGCATCTCAGCCATGTCATATTTTGTAAAATTTGGCATTGTTACGAAGTATAGTATGATCAAAAATTAATCTCATCTAGTATGGCTATGGAATAGTTCCAAATTTATGAATGAAACTATAACTCACTTAAAAATCAAATGTCAAGTTTGATATTTAAGTGTAAACATAGTTGCATTCATAAATTAGAAAAAATTCCATAGCCATACTAGATGAGATTAATTTTTGATCATACTTTATTTAAAACACTTTTTTCTACTCCTTTATTAGTAAATTGCTCATTAAGCACTGTTTACTTGATTAGTAAAATCGTTGTTACAAACAGTGTTACGTAATGATAATGACTAACACGTAATTTTTTTTATTACGTTACAGTTAGCTTCTGTTGTTTGTACGAAGCGGTGTAGGGATGTGACTGCAGCCGCCTAATTTTTAAGATGGTGTGACATAGTTTGACAGTTAATAAAATATTTCTTTTTCGTTTAACGAAATGAGTGTGATCGTAGAAAAAGTATAGTACGCAACTCGAGCTATAGAGCAATTACACGCTCGTGGAATTACACACGCGCCGCTACGCGGCTTGTGCGTAACTTTTCCAACTCGCGTGTAATATGCTTCCTACAGCTCTCGTTGTGTAATATACTATTACACCTTACAGCTTACAACTTAAACCTTTAATTTATAAACGTATGCAGACACAAGTTACAATTTCAAATGCAAACTGTCAAAATTAATGAAGACGAGATTATCCAAATAGTGTCAGAGCCTACTAGATCATTTTTATTTTTTTCTCGATAACGGTAGCCGATTCGAAAAAACTACAAGAGAACAAAAAGATTCTAAACAAAACAGAAAAACTCATTTGGTATTTTAGAATCTACCAGCGGGGAACCGCAAAAGACTTCAGGGGGAGAAAAGGGGCATGACCCTTGAAAAAATATCACCCTGTAGATTCTCACAACCATTTGGCATGCCCAATGATGTAAGCCTTACAGCGTAACTTAAGCTAAATATCTCAAAAACTGCAGAAGCTATAAAGAAAAAAATCTTGAAATTTCAAGACCCTGTAGATCGGTAACGAAGCGTTTGCGGACCTATGTTTATATGAATTTTTAGTCATGAAATAAGCCAAAGAATTACCTCCTTCCGTATTTCATTTCAATGCAAATGTGGCAGTTATAAATTTTTCGTGGATGTTTGACGGCCTTTCAAAAATGCAGATTTCTGCCTGTTTTGAGAAGCGGTTTCAAAGAATCAACCAACGTATTATGACTAAGGGGGAATAATAGCTATTTATTTTCCGTATTTTTCTTATAACTATTAACAGAACAGCTCTTTAAATTTTATTCATTTATATCGTACTGCCGAAGTTATTTATTAAAGTAAATTTCCACTTCTGGCTATATGTATTATAATACATGCTGGTTTACGATGTCATTTAATTTTTACTTCTAACAAAAATTAATGAACTCTGAAGTTGTGTATGCCGCCAGACACACTTTCTTCTTACTTCTCCTTGTTACTGATCTTGTTGGTCTTTATAATTTATTTTACATTTCTATTTATTACTTTTTATTTTATATACGTACTATATGTATAAAGCCACAAATTAAATAAATAAACTTGTGGTATTTATAAATATATAATAAACAGGCACAAAATTTACATCTGTATTTACATTAACAAATAGTATGAATACCATTTTCACTCAGACTGAAAAAACTGAAGAAAAATAACGAAATGGACTATTTCAGTTTTTAACAATTTATTTTAGACCTGGCTAGACCACTATTCAAAAATCAAATGTTAAACATCCTTAGTTATATTTTAAGATTTGTTCCCAGGTAAAAATTTGATCAGTGGTCAATTAATTGTTCTTTTTTGAAGAAATGTGTACTGTTATAAATGCTGAAATGAAGCGATTTTAAAAAACAAGGCATACATTTATGGCTTTAAGAATTTTCCTTTAATTTTTTACAGGCTTTTGCTTTCATTTTGGAAAAATTTAACGATGACTTAACTTGTCAAAATAATGAAAAAAAGGCGCATACAACGTATATGTTTGAAGCTGCAATCACTTAATCAAGGGTCCTGAAATTCTGTTGTTTGATTACAGCTCTAAATCCACTATTGCGGATCATTGCGGTTACAAGAATTTAGAAAAATATATTTGTTAAGTATTAATGTAATATTGACTATGAATTGCAAAAAGCAGATTCGAGAGGATGTCTACATACTGCACTACAAAAGTGAGTATTAGTTATAAAGCAAATGTTGTTCCAAGGGCAAACATTATTAATAGTTCAAGTAATAATCACTTTTTTAGTAGCAGGAAAGTATTTTATAATCAAACCAACTTTCAACAGGTAGCTTTAATTATACAAGTTTTTGAATGCGACCGACGAACAAAATAGACATTTATGCGCCTATATTTATACAATAGTTTTTATGAAAAATTAGGAGCGCTAATAAGACTTATCCTAAGATTATTGACAAATATAAATATAACCTTTTTAAATTACTTGGCTTACTGCCAAAGTCTCTCAAATTCTTAAAATAGCAAGTTCAAACATTATAATGCTCATTTACGTTTGCAAATATTGTGATGTTCATAATTATATAAAATATTAATGTTTAATTACCCTGCATAGAAATTAGTAAAAATGATTTCTAAAAATTGTAAACATGCCTTACCATGAATACTTGCATTATTGTAGTTGAATATTCATATAAAACCGTTGTGACAATGCTAGAAGGGTAGCGCGAAAAGTAGAACTGAAAGAAATAGTGACTTCATTTTGGAGGTTAAACAACAGACACAACGAAATAGTAAGGGATTTCTATTTAACAATATATAGCTTATAATTCGTCAACCTTTCCACAAATCTACAATAAAGAACAATACAAGTCATTGTATTTTACGCAAAGAAACAAGAAACATCCTACAAGGGCTTCATCATATAAATAAAACAAAAACTAAGCTACAACATAAACAATGTATCAACAACTTCACAATTATTCATAATAAAAAAATATACATTAAAAATAAAATATTTAATGTTTATCCACGTAAAATGCAAATAATGATTAATAAATGTCTATATAATTACTGTATATGTAAAATACAAATACTATATATACATATATATGTACGTATGTGTATAATATACAATATACATACACACACATATATATGTGTGTGACATAATATGACTCAACACGGCTATGTACAATTATCTAGCTATGTACAGTATATCACAATCTATACAACGTTAAGCGGACTGTTTGTACTATTGCCGCGAGTATTCAAGGCTGCACTTCTGTATGAGTTACGTATATAGGCCGCAGCAGCTCTTGGTTTTGGAAGAGGGCTGCAACAAGAGCAGCCTACAAGACAATGTCACTTCACGTCTTTCCGTCTTTTGCCTTCCCCTTCTGATACTGCAACAACGAAATTGCACATTAATTCTATAAATACAAATACAATCACAAGTAAGTTTTCCAATTGTGTTTGTGTTGGTTAATATAGCGGTATTGTGTAAAATAAAGCGAGTCTTTTAAACTAACTAAAAGTAACGTTCCGTTACTGTTTTCCTACAATTCCTTGTACAAAAACTAGAAGACATTTAATAATATCAATCAGATTAACTAAAAAAAAACTTTAATCAAGGTGCATAACATTGAAATAATGATGGTCATTGTTCTTTGATGTATGAAATGAGAAGAAATAGTTATTTATATAAGTGCAAAAAGTGGGTGATTATTGCACGCACCGTAAAATATGTCAAGTGTTAACACTTTTGCATGTGTTGTATACAATTTTTTTTTACAATAGTACAACAATGATAAAAAATCAAAAACGTTTAATAAATTTCTGCTGGAGTGCAATAATTTTTTTTCTTGTGATGAGTGCAATAAATTGTCATTTTTTGCACTCAAAAAGATGCATGAAACTGTACTTTGTTGTAAACATATAATTCAGATTAAGAGTCCATAACATTTTATAAACCAAAAAGCCAGAGACATTAACTTATTGCACTTTTTTACTGAAACACTCTGATTTAATTTTTTTCTAGTTTTTAAACAAAGAACTTTAGAAAATAAAAACTGTAGGACGTTATTTCATCTGACAAATTACAATTTCCATTATCAGCGCGTATAATGTTCAAAAATAAATTTGCTATAGCCAATATTATCACCTGCATTTTAGCAGTTTAGGAAACGAGCAGTTGTTACTACTTACAGAATCAACATGACTTCCATATGTATTAAAGGCACCCTTTTTGTGTTAACAAAAGAAAAGAATGGGCATATTGTTTTTAAACATTGCAATGAGAATTTGTTAAATTTTATCAAGCAGAACTAGCTGAATTAAAAAATGTCAAAGCAGTTAATGGCAAGCGAGATTGGCGACAAAGACAAACATGTTTCTGACTGTTGGTATGACGATTTAATTGTTAATTGCTTGTTACATATGAAGTGCTATTTGGAACAAGAACGACAGGATGAAGTTGCAAATGCCAAATTACCCTTTACATGCAAGATGTCAGGCTTTATTAATCATTTGTCTTAGCACAAGTGCTAAGTGCAATATTGGTATTAGAGAGCAGCGATATATGTGGACATTTAAAAGTGAGGGCAATAAAAGTACCCATATAGATTAACGTTTCACAAGACATTGCAGCTTGTATCATCAGAGTCAAAGTTGAACAAACAGCAAACAAGCCAAGTTTGCCTAAGTATCCTTAAGGGTTCACAAACTTAACCATCACACAAATCCTTGTCATTTATAAACCTCTATATATTACCCAAAAAGCATCACAACAAATGGCTGCGACAAACTTCCTATACCAAAACATTTCATTTTGAGAAAGAAAGCATTTCTCTAAATTGCAAAGTCATAAATCGGCATTCAAAAATTATATAATACCTAAAGTAGAAAATCTTCAAATTTTGAACACTTATTTTGGATGTTGGTAAAATTATGAGTCGAGCTTACAACAGCTACATTAATCATGAAACGAAAATATGACATCAACAGCATCGGAGAAAATCTAAATGAATTTCAGAATTATTAACAATTGGTGATGCACATTGTTTGAGATGAGTAATAAAATTGCCGAACTTTAATACTAATGACTATACCAATTATAAAGAATACCTCACAAATTACAAGCCTGAAAAGTGTCTAAAGAAAAAAATTAATATGATGGAAGGAAAATGAAGGACGTTGTTGCGATACGTCTAACGTTGGGGTTTTCAGCTAGATCCTGACTACGCGGTCACACTTATTAAAGTTCTACTTAAGAAATTAAAGACTTCGGTAGTTTAAAATATGTTTATTTACAAATTATTCGGAAGCGATCTATCTGCTACCAAGGTCAGCTAAGATCTGCCTTCACCAAAATTACCGCTTTTACAGGTAAACTTGTAAAAGCTATTTAGATTATGGAAAACCTGCAAATTGTAGCGGTCCCAC
>OW679196.1:106644181-106885958 GCA_940337035.1 Agriotes lineatus | reverse complement strand
ATTTCAAAGTTTCTTAAAGATATTAACCTCTCAAATGCCAAATATTACAAAATAATGGACTCGAATAATGTCTTCCCGCTGCTGAACCACCTATGATTCTACCATTTCTTTTAGTCTATATTAATTCATTGCGAATCAACACTATTTACAAATTAGATTTTCCTTGCACATTGGAAAACAACTTGCATGGCAGCAGCCAACCTTCATCTTAAAATTGTTGCTTTGAATTGATGAGAGAAGTCATTGGCCGATGAGCTAATAAAAGGATTAAGCTTATCATAATATTTAGACGAAGTAGTCCAGTCAAATGGTAGAAAATAAGGGAAAGTTTTGGTTGAGTTTTCATATTTGGTTCTTACATGTTTTTTGAGTCGCTGTACACGAATATCAGGTTTACCAACAAGAATTTTGGCCGGAAACATGTTTTTTAAGCAAAAACAGTGTAAAACCCGATTTTGTTTAGTTTCTATAAAATTAGCCGAAGGGAAGACGGAATAAAAGCGGAAATGTTAAAATGAGGTGGGGACAAACTAAATAAACTAATAGAAGAACTTATAAAAGATGTATGGAGAAAGGAAGAAATGCCAGAGAGTTGGGACAAGGCCATAATATGCCCTATCTATAAAAAAAGGAGACAAGCTGACATGTGGCAACTATAGAGGAATTGCGCTACTAAATACTTTATACAAAATACTGACTATTTGCATCAAGAATAGAATGGTAACATACAGTGAAGCATTAATAGGTGAATACCAGTGTGGCTTTAGACCATCTAGATCCGTAATAGACCAGATATATATTTTAAAGGACATTCAAAGGACGAGCCACGAATTTAAACTACAGACACACTTACTGTTTATTGATTATAAGCACGCATACGACACAATAGATAGAGAGCAGCTATACCAAACTCTAGCGGAGTTCAATATACCTGGAAAGCTAGCAAAACTAATTATGATGACACTAAGGAGAACGGAGAACACAGTGAGGATAAACGGGAAGACTACAAGAACATTCAAGACAACCAGAGGACTGAAGCAAGGCGATCCATTATCGCCTCTGCTATTCAATCTAACACTTGAAAAGGTGATCAGAGATGCCAAAGTTAATAGACAGGGACTAATTTACTATAATCGCCACCAGTGCCTTGCCTTTGCAGACGACATAGTACTGATACCAAGAACTAAAGAAGAGTTGCTAACATTCGCAAGAAAAATCATAATAGCAGGAAAACAAATGGGATTGCAGGTCAACGAAAGCAAAACAAAATACATGGTATGGGATGATTCAGAGCGTGAAATGCAACAGCTGAAGGTACAAATAAGTCAGAACACCGAATACAGTTTCCAAGAAGTAGACAACCTAACATATCTGGGTGCAGTTATTAAAAGAAGACCAAACAGTAGTGAGGAAATAAAGACACGAATAGCAGCAGGTAATAGGTGTTTATTCGCACTAAGAAGTATAATGGCAAACAAAGCAACATCGAGAGCTATAAAGGTGAAAGTGTATCAAACTATATTAAGACCAATAGTGACATATGCCTGTGAAGTGTGGAAAATGACAAAACAAGACCAAAAATCATTGTGTATATGGGAAAGAAAAGTCCTGAGGAAGATATATGGAGGCAAACTAGTGAACGGGACTTGGGAAAGAAGGACAAATGAAGAACTAAAAGTATTGTATGGAGAGGAGTCAATAGTGGGGGTAGTTAAAGCACAACGGATTAGATGGATGGGACACATTATTAGAATGGAAAGTACCAGAATACCGAAGCGTATATGGAAAGCTGAAGTTGGAGGAAGGAGAAGAAGAGGAAGGCCGAAACTAGAGTGGAGGAAAGAAGTGCTGCAAGACTTAGAAACACTAAAAATTGAAAGATGGGAAGAAAAAGCAAAGAATAGAAGTAAATGGAGGAAAGTGGTGCAAGAAACCAAGGGCCTGTACGTATAATATTTGTAGGTTTATAATTATTGTAATAAATAAAAAGAGTCACCACACAATATTTGATTTAATTCTACCACTTGCTAAATCAAACTAACTGATTAATTTATTTCGTTGGGTACGCCAAAATTGAGAATTACTCTTACGGTAGTTTGCCCTTTTTCTAATCCATTCATCTGATTTACTAATTTTGCTAGCTCATTTACATACAGAGACATGAAAATAAAACTCAAAATCTCAGGTGTTGGGTTCCTGACTTTCCTAGTTAAAAATTTTACGGTACGCCTCTGAAAAGTAGGCAGATTGACCTGAAATGTAGGCGTAATGTGCCGTTGTTAAACTGAAATGTCAATTCTATCGCACCAAGTTCTCGTTATTTTCAGCTCGCGTGTGAAATTGATTTATCAACAATTAAATGAACAAATTTTGATGGTAAGATTTTGAATAATTGCCTTCAAGTGGCGTCTATGTATTCCTTTGTTTTTCCAGATCGTTAGCTATTGGTGCATTCTTAAAAAGGACGCCGTATTCGCATTTTGTTTTATGGGGCTCCACTTGACGATTTTAATTGAAAATCCTGGGAAAATACCTCGCCATCCCCATGAACCGCTATGATTTTCTTATTCTCCAGGTCGTAATTAAGGTATGCTCAAATTTTCACGCCGTTCGCGGAGATCAAAATTTTACACTACTAACCTCACTCTGGTTGTCGTAGCTGGGCTTCGTTGTTATGAATCTGGCTGAAATCTTGCTCCCCGGGCTGCTCGTGATGCTGGGTTGTGTTCTGGCCTGATGTGTGGAGCTGCCGGAAGAATCCTGACACCCTATGCCTTCCCACGATGCTGCTCGCTGATGTCGCAGGAATTCGCCAACTGCCGAACCTGCCTCGGAACGCCAAAAACTCAAATACCTGGAATCTCTTGCCTCCAATTGTGCTGATACACTCGAATTCGCTGATTACGATGGTGCTATTTATTTTTTTATACTTTTATGCTTTCTATAAAATTTTTATAATTAAAGATAGAGCAAAAACCAAGCAACTTCTAACAATTTATTCAGAAACAATCGCTATCCGTGTTTATAATGACGTCAGCTTATCTACTGATTCGCCATTGGTCCCTGTGGGATCCTACGCGGATTTGAACCGCTTACCACTACAACAATTGCCTGAACCCTTAGCCATCTGAGCTAATGTGCCAGTTCTTAATTAATTTAGATTCGGCTTCTAGTTTGTGCAAATCTATTACATTATGATTAAAATTACATTGCTAAACCCAATACACGGAATTTGAGCTTCCATATTTCTGTGTCTATTCAATTACAATCAATTTCATTGGCGAATTATACCAGTGTTAATATGATTTGGCAATTTATGTGAATTTTCTCAGATGCTTGCATTATTACAACTCTGTGCTTTAGTGATTTAATTTGTCATTTGCTTGTACTGCAATCAGAGCCGATTTGAGGGCTAAATACCATCGCATGAAATTCCCCCTAATTTTTGTTAATTCAAATCACTACGCATGTTTTCTTATTAATTTCATTGGTAGGTTGTAATGCGTTGTTATTTTAATTCACACAAAATTATTCATTGTTTTTTTTTCGAACTGTTATCATTAATCAGTCTCATTTGATATTTGATGCTTTACTATCCTACCTTAAACTACTAAAATGCCTAACCTATCTCCTATTCTAACTAAACTATTGTGTGTGGTACAACATTGGTCCTATAACTACTCTATTCTAAATTATATTCTCCAAATATGGGTGTATCGCCGAGATATGAAAACGACCCCTTACTCTATTATCTGTTTCATTGATAAGTTCGTATGTATTCTCATTGCTTAGAATTTTATGTACCCTGTAAGGTCCTTCATATGCGTTTAAAAATTTCGCACAGATCTTCTCTCTGCGATCAGCTACCTTGAGCTTTTTTATTATGACTCGATCCCCAATTTTAAACTTCATTCGCTTCTTAATTTTGCGATTTATCTTCTCTTCGTAACGGTCCTGAGTTTTCTTAACTCGTTCTCTTACTTGTTCTAAAAGTTCGTTTATTCCTGTTGCATCTTCTTCTGGCCTCCATGGTCTCGCAGGTATTATGCTTTTGCATAGGGTTACCGGACTTATCTCCGTTGCAATATTTGGTACGTTGTTCACGAAGTCTTCCACCTTTGGCAGGTACTGAACCCATCTATTATGGTGCTCATGAGTCATGAGTTTTAGGTATTTTATCACTTCTTTGATGTACCTCTCTGCGATATTCGATTGCGGATGTCGTATGCTACAAAAGTAAGTTTTAATCCCCTTATGTTCTAAATTGTTGATTAATCTTGCGTTCTTGAAATAACTTGCATTATCTGCTAGCACTTTCCTCGGAGTTCCCACTTCTTGTTGATATTTTTCTATAGACTTGATAACGTGTTCGGTGTTACTGTATTTGGCTGGATAAAGTTTTATGTACTTTGAGAATGCGTCAACCATTATTAAGATGTGTCTGTATCCAAATTGTCCCGGTACTAAGTTTCCCAAATAATCTATTGCAATTAATTCCAAAGGTTCGTTGACTCTAATACTTTTTATTATGTTCTGATTTGTATGGTTCTTTTCTTTTGCTAATTGGCATATTTGACAGCAATTTGTAAAATGTTTGATGAATTTTAAATCGTTTTTTGTATAAAAACATTCGCGAAATATTAGCCAAGTCTTCCTTCCTCCACAATGTCCAAAAGTTAGATGAATTTCCCTGACAATGTCGACTACATCGTTTCTGCACAAGACTATTAGCTCTTTACCACCCAATACCTTTATCAATAAACCTTCCACAATTTTGAAACCTTTATATTCTTGGTTCGGACTGTCCTGTACCAAATTTCTAATCTGCTGAAGTTCCAAATTATCTTGTTTAGTTAACAGCTCTTCTTTTGAAAATCTTCCGTGCTGATAAATCTTCTCTATCCCTATAATCAGTTGTTTTTGCTTTCTACTATTCGCTGCATCCTTCCTACTCAGGAAATCAGCTACGACATTCATGTTTCCTGGCCGATGCACCATTTAATTATGCAATGACCCTGTACATATAATATTTGTAGGTTTATAATTATTGTAATAAATAAAAAGAGTCACCACACAATATTTGATTTAATTCTACCACTTGCTAAATCAAACTAACTGATTAATTTATTTCGTTGGGTACGCCAAAATTGAGAATTACTCTTACGGTAGTTTGCCCTTTTTCTAATCCATTTCTAATAATTTTGCTAGCTCATTTACATACAGAGACATGAAAATAAATCTCAAAATCTCAGGTGTTGGGTTCCTGACTTTCCTAGTTAAAAATTTTACGGTACGCCTCTGAAAAGTAGGCAGATTGACCTGAAATGTAGGCGTAATGTGCCGTTGTTAAACTGAAATGTCAATTCTATCGCACCAAGTTCTCGTTATTTTCAGCTCGCGTGTGAAATTGATTTATCAACAATTAAATGAACAAATTTTGATGGTAAGATTTTGAATAATTGCCTTCAAGTGGCGTCTATGTATTCCTTTGTTTTTCCAGATCGTTAGCTATTGGTGCATTGACCCTATACGTATAATATTAGTAGGTTTATAATTAGTGTAATAAATAAAAAGAGTCACCACACAATATTTAATTTAGTTCTACCACTTGCAAAATCAAACTAACTGATTAATTTATTTCGTTGGGTACGCTAAAATTGAGAATTACTCTTATGGTAGTTTGCCCTTTTTCTAATCCATTCATCTGATTTCCTAACTTTGCTAGCTCATTTACATACAGAGACATGAAAATAAAACTCAAAATCTCAGGTCTGGGTTCCTCAATCCTAGTTAAAATTTTATCAGTTAATTACAATCTCTTATGTACTAGAATTATTGTCTTTTGGAATTGTTTATTTCTCAACGTTTTTTTATGCGCCACTCACTTGATTTTTTTACCACACTTAAATGCCCATTGTTTATCACTACACTGACTAATTTTTGTGCCCGGCTAGCTCAGTCGGTAGAGCATGAGACTCTTAATCTCAGGGTCGTGGGTTCGAACCCCACGTTGGGCGCCATTTAATTATGCAATGACCCTGTACGTATAATATTTGTATGGTTATAATTAATTTGATAAATAAAAAGAGTCACCACACAATATTTGATTTAATTCTACCACTTGCTAAAATCAAACTAACTGATTAATTTATTTCGTTGGGTACGCCAAAATTGAGAATTACTCTGGTAGTTTGCCCTTTTTCTAATCCATTCATCTGATTTCCTAACTTCGCTAGCTCAATTTTTAACAGAGACATGAAATTAAAAACTCAAAAACTCAGGTCTTGGGTTCCTAAACTTTCCTAGTTAAAATTTTATGGTACGCCTCTGGAACGTAACAGGTGAACTAAAATTGTAGGCGTGATGCGCCGTTGTGAAACTGAAATGTCAATTCTATCACACCAAGATCAAGTTTTCTCAGCTCGCGTTTGGAATTGATTTATCAAGCAAATTAAATGAACAAATTTTACGGTAAGATTTTTAATAATTGCCTTCAAGTGGCGTCTATGTATTCTTTTGTTTTCCAGATCGTGTGCTATTAGTGCATTCTTAAAAAGGACGCCGTATTCGCATTTTGTTTTATGGGGCTCCACTTGACGATTTTAATTGACAATCCTGGGAAAATACCTCGCCATCCCCATGAACCGCTATGTCATAGTTCCGCACAATTTCCAACAAATCGCGCAACGTCTTGACGTTTTGGACTGCCACCGCTCTGGTTATTTCAGCCTCAAGGTGTCGTGACAGGTGTTGGACTATTTCCTCTTCTGCCAACTTAGGAGTTAGGTACTGTGCCTTGTTGAAACGGTGCATTATGTACATTTCGCGAGATCCTCCTTTATCGATGTACTTGCCCGATGTTAGTTCCGTCCTTACTTGAGCTTGATGGGAATTGCTCCAGTATTGTTCCACGAAGAGTGCCCGAAATTCATCATACGTTGCATATTTTGATTTTATGATGCTATGCCAGACTTCAGCATTTCCCTTTAATGCCATATTGATTACCTGTAGCCGTCTGCATTCAGTCGTTATTGTTTTAATGACATCGTCCAGTTTACTTAGGAAAATCATTGGGAGCTCCCCGTATCTCCCTTCGAACTTCGGGATAAATTCTGTGCTGAAGCTCGGAGGTGCCACACTAACCGGATATTCTTGTGTGTGTTCCAATCTTTCATTAATCCCCTGTAACTCCCTTGTAAGTCGGTTGTCTATTATAGTAATCTTTGTTACATTTTGCTTCCTTTCCTCGCCTGCTTTCTTGAATTTTTCTTCTGCACTTGTTTTTAACCTGTCTAGCTTCTGATCTGTTTCATCCTGTTGTTGAACCAGCCTTTCCTGTGTTGCTATCTGTAATGCTAACATTTTATCTTCAATTTCTTCGTCCTTTCTTTTCAGGCTTTCATCAACCCTCTGCAAGACTTCTTGTTGTATTTCCGCCTTCATTGTTTCTTTGAAGTCCTCGAGTTTCTTTTCTAACCCGTCTATTTTTGCTTGTACTTCTTCCTTATTCTTATCCAATTTTTCTTTTACCGCTTTGACCAGGATCTCTGCATGTTGTTCTGCCCTATTCTCTCTTTCTGCTGCCTCTTGTTCCAATTTCTGTACCGTTCTTTCGGAATCTTGTCTGAGCTCTTGTACCGTTCTTTCGGCATCTTGTTTGAGTTCTTGTGCCGTTCTCTCGGCATCTTGTTTGAGCTCTTGTATCATTTTTGTTGTCTGCGTGAGCGATTCTTGTAATTTTTCGTCCCTTTCCTCTGCTTCCTTCCTGCTCTTTTCTTCCCTTTCCTCTGCTTCCTTCCTCATCTGTACTATAGCTTCCATAATCCCACTTAATTCCTGCGTTTGTTTTGACGTTTGCGGCTGTTGTGTTTCGGACTGGTCACCCTGTGTTTGTTGTTCGGTCGGTGGCTCTTGTGCCTCCGTAACCTCTTCGGCTTGCTGTTCCTCGCCTTCGCTTTTCTTTTGCTGTCTTCGAGTCATTTTGTGTTCGATTTTTGTTGATTTGTTGATACAAATAGAATCTGAGTGTTCACACCCACAGACAAAACACCCACACAAATAAAGCTTTTCAAAAATTTAAATGCTAGTAATTTCCACCTACCTACTGTCTGTCAATTTATTTAATTACTTTAATTCCTTAACAGCATTGAGCGCCTAGTGAATTTATAAAAAGCCCATGAATTAGGCGATCATTTAATTATTTTGCAGCTCAATTCGTAATTTATTTTAATCTTTACAAGGCCCCCGTTTTGATCGACCTTAATTATGCGATAACAATGTGGATTAATTTTATTTAATTCAGTTTTGCCCCACGTTTTGGGCTAGCCATTTAATTATGCAATGACCCTGTACGTATAATATTTGTAGGTTTATAATTATTGTAATAAATAAAAAGAGTCACCACACAATATTTGATTTAATTCTACCACTTGCTAAATCAAACTAACTGATTAATTTATTTCGTTGGGTACGCCAAAATTGAGAATTACTCTTACGGTAGTTTGCCCTTTTTCTAATCCATTCATCTGATTTACTAATTTTGCTAGCTCATTTACATACAGAGACATGAAAATAAAACTCAAAATCTCAGGTGTTGGGTTCCTGACTTTCCTAGTTAAAAATTTTACGGTACGCCTCTGAAAAGTAGGCAGATTGACCTGAAATGTAGGCGTAATGTGCCGTTGTTAAACTGAAATGTCAATTCTATCGCACCAAGTTCTCGTTATTTTCAGCTCGCGTGTGAAATTGATTTATCAACAATTAAATGAACAAATTTTGATGGTAAGATTTTGAATAATTGCCTTCAAGTGGCGTCTATGTATTCCTTTGTTTTTCCAGATCGTTAGCTATTGGTGCATTCTTAAAAAGGACGCCGTATTCGCATTTTGTTTTATGGGGCTCCACTTGACGATTTTAATTGAAAATCCTGGGAAAATACCTCGCCATCCCCATGAACCGCTATGATTTTCTTATTCTCCAGGTCGTAATTAAGGTATGCTCAAATTTTCACGCCGTTCGCGGAGATCAAAATTTTACACTACTAACCTCACTTTGGTTGTCGTAGCTGGGCTTCGTTGTTATGAATCTGGCTGAAATATTGCTCCCCGGGCTGCTCGTGATGCTGGGTTGTGTTCTGGCCTGATGTGTGGAGCTGCCGGAAGAATCCTGACACCCTATGCCTTCCCACGATGCTGCTCGCTGATGTCGCAGGAATTCGCCAACTGCCGAACCTGCCTCGGAACGCCAAAAACTCAAATACCTGGAATCTCTTGCCTCCAATTGTGCTGATACACTCGAATTCGCTGATTACGATGGTGCTATTTAATTTTTTATACTTTTATGCTTTCTATAAAATTGTTATGATTAAAGATAGAGCAAAAACCAAGCAACTTCTAACAATTTATTCAGAAACAATCGCTATCCGTGTTTATAATATCTTGCTCCCCGTTATTGACAAAACACTGTCTACAGATTTGAATTGTAGGAAATCAACCAGGTACAAAAACATAACTTATAATCTAATTTTAACAAATTTTATCAGTTATTTACAATCTCTTATGTACTAAAATTATTGTCTTTTGGAATTGTTTATTTCTCAATGTTTTTTTAATGCGCCACTCACTTCATTTTTATAACACTTAAATGCCCATTGTTTATCACTGCACTGACTAGTTTTTTAATCCACCAACATTTGTCTAATTTCTTGCTTATTTGAATTCCATCTAATTTCTTGCTATTTCAATCTCTTCAAAACCCCAAGTCTTGTATTTTCATATCATAAATGACTTGCCTGGAATTTCTATGTTCCTTGCCTTATTTTTCTAGTCATTCTTGTTCTCACCTTTATTAAAAATGTTCATTTGCTATCCATTCTCTAATGACTTTACTTTCTACGCTTGCTTTTTTTTAAGCTGTGTCTAACTTGAACTTTTTGTGCCAGTTCTTAATTAATTTAGATTCGGCTTCTAGTTTGTGCAAATCTATTACATTATGATTAAAATTACATTGCTAAACCCAATACACGGAATTTGAGCTTCCATATTTCTGTGTCTATTCAATTACAATCAATTTCATTGGCGAATTATACCAGTGTTAATATGATTTGGCAATTTATGTGAATTTTCTCAGATGCTTGCATTATTACAACTCTGTGCTTTAGTGATTTAATTTGTCATTTGCTTGTACTGCAATCAGAGCCGATTTGAGGGCTAAATACCATCGCAATATATATATATATATATATAAAATTAGCCGAAAGCTATCCAATTTCGTAAATGTTGAATCTATATGAAATGAAAGAAGATAAAATTTACTACATTTTATGTGCTAAAGATTTTTTCTCGATTCCTGCCTCCAGAGCTAGATTTATAAACAGCGGGGCGATCCGCGTTTCACCGGAGAATCTGGCGGCCGACGCGGCTTGAATTTCAATTTAGCGGCGGCCTCGAAATTTCCGCTATTATACGAAATGCAGACGTTAAACGGCGGAGGGCTAGAGATCAGTTGCCTTCGATTGCGAGCTTTAGGGCCGCTTCGAAGGGGGACGGTGACTGACTTTACAGGTGAGCTTCTTATCGCGTGATCTTCAGATGGTGTCTTCGGATCTACAATAGCGGCGATAGGAATCTCGGAGTGCTTTAATGTTAACAGAATTAAATTCGTTGAAATGCGGCCTTCTTGAATGCAATTAAAATATACGCTCTAAATTCAAGCGAATACGGATGTAATATTAACGGCGGTCGGGCTGGGTGGATTACCGAGAAGTTAAATGCACTTATGGGTTGACAGAAACGCTGTCATCTCCCTAAGGACCTCTTATAACTGATTTTATTCTACGAGACAGGTACGCTGTCAGGATAAAATAAAATTAGATTGGGATCGGATGGAAGGTATCTGGAAGGAAATCTCAAGATTATTAAGAGCAGGACGGGTCAGGTATTCTTAAGATGTCGGATTCCCAATGTAGCTTCTAGATTCAACGTTTGATAAAGCGCTAAATTAAATACCAATACTTGCTCTAAGTACAATAATAATTTAATTACAGAGCAACACGTTACAGTTATATAAATTTAGTTTAAAATAAAACCTGATAGCGGCTCCGTCGAGCACTTCCAGCATATGTTTATCGAGGGTCCAGGCGTGCTAAGGAATTTAACCTTCAAAGAGCGACATTGCGCATGGATAGCGACGACAACAACTGATTTCCAAACTCTGAACTAATTTCCCAAAGCTGGTTGCTCGAAACTATTTGTCCGAAACTGCTTACCCAAAACTACTTGCTAAGGGAAAACTGAACCCAAAATAAATGCATACAAACGTTTGCAAAACAACACACAATATAAAGCGAAATTCACCCCGGATGGACTGGGTAACAGACATCGAAGGGTAGGTGCAGCACGGTGTCGAATCCGCCAGAATGAGAAGAAAAGAAATTAATCTCTCCTAAATGTTGTCTAAACCACACAAAACTACGCTCTGCAGCAAAGCCTTAAAACTTCCATAAATGCAAAAACTAAAAGCCCGTACAGCGGCAGGAGAAAGAGAATCACCAATGCAAGCACCAAACGCCTCCGCGGCGCTCTGAGACGAAAGGACGCTTTCCAAACAAAATCATGCGACCATCGAGAGTGTTCCGGCTCGTGGTCAAGCTAGGCCAAGGAAAAGCGTGCAGAAAATTATAGCTCGCGCCACAGAAATCGCAAATTAAGGAAGGCGCAAAGCCAGCGTTGCGGAACTAAGAGGAGTTCCGAAAAATCGTAACAAAAAATTTAAATAGTAGGATCCTTACAAGAATTCAAATTTTGTTATTTAATACGTGTTGGACATAAAATTTTCATTTATATTTCAAATTAATAATAATTAGTAATAATTTCAGTTTTTTGCATTAATATTTCACACAAAATGGCTCAAAAATAATCCTAATCGGTTTCCTCATTCTCGAATTACCGTATTTACAGCCATCCGGCAGAAAATATTCCTCATTTATTAATTTTATAGACATTTCTTTAACTGCAAAGTGATTACTCTCTGCGCAATAATTTGTATGTACTTTCATTACACGTTTAATATACGTACTTTTTTCGTAATTTTGGGTTGGTCGCCATTGATTGAAGGGTTACGACAAAAATTATAAATTTATAAAGATAGTCACTGTCAAAAAAATACCTTCGGCAGATTTTACTGAAGTAAGATATATGGCAACTAGAAACATGGAATGTTAGGATCGTACAGAAAAAAAAAGCGAAAGTAAAAAAAAAAGAAATTTTAAGAGAGAAAATTAGATATACTAGTGGTAACTAAACCCAGACTTCCCCAGACCAGTCACTGATTCGACCCGTCTACAGTGCCTTGTTCTTGGTGTCCTCTGTTGTAGATTTAGGCTTGATTAATGTATGAGTGTATTTTCCTCGTCGGCTGAAGTGTAGGCAGGTTTTAGCTTATAGATGGAAATCGTCGTCTACTTACAACGAATTTTAAGGTTGAAAGTTTTCACAAAGCCGGACGGCACACGGAATGGCCTATTGTAGGCGTATTGCAAGAGTTTAAAAACTGCGTACCTCCTAAAAAAACACCCACGTGCAGAAAACGAGGTCCCTTATCACGAAAATCTTGCTTGGCCTTGATCCTAAGTATTTGTTGGCCGCACGGTATTAAAATGCTCCCTCAACTTGATGCTATGTTCAGCAGCATTCTGGTCTTTGGTAGCGAACCTCGAGCAAACTTCAACTGACGGCGAAAACACTCGACCATTCCATTTTCCGCAGGGTGGTGTAAAGATGCTGTTACCCGGTAAAGTTAACGAGTTCCGTGACTAAGTGGGAAGTAAGCTGTTGGTCGCAATCGGGGGATACCACATCTTGCTATACAGTTTGAATAGGTTACCGTTTATACAGTGATGTCTACCATGGGATGGTTTTGGGCAACCTCGTGAAGCAGTCAACGTATGGGCGGCATTAAGTATTGTTTAACAATGAGGAAAGTGGGGCCAACTAGGTCCAAATGCACGTGCTCTAATTGGGAGAGTGGCATGGTAAAACATCCAACTGGCGACGATACGTACCGAAAAACTTTAGAGCTGTGGAATGACCTGCATTGCCTTCTCCAGACGCTGTAATCCGCTCAAATGGCCATATGAATTTAGAGGAGACCAATTGCGTAGCGGTTCGCACTACAACGTGGGATGGTTATGCAAGGCATCGAGTATTGCGCGTCGAAATTTAGCGGTGATGACAAGTAAATATATTATACCGAAGTTTGCAAACGTTATTCATTGTGGTTACCAGCTATCACATTAATATTTCCAGTTTTGATGTCTATTGTATTGATGTATGTCATGCTTCACGTGACCGCCACCCCTTTGCAAGCATAGTTCCAAGCATTCTTGAAGATTGCCTACATTGTTTCTAAATAGAGATTGACGTAAATTTTGGAACAACTGTACGATTGCCCTCTCAATTCCGCAGTTGCGACGGACTGGGGGATTTTCATTGAAAATGTTGTTTTCCATCATTCCCATCTTCTAGAAATTGAAATTCAACGTCCTTGATACTTGGTCCGTTATTTCGGTCTTGTTCGTATGAACGGTTATAGCGGTTGCAAACAAAATGTTTTTGCTCGTTAGTAAGCATCTTGTTTAACACGGTTATTGCATACTTTTAACGAGAAGGTGACGACAAAATATCGGAGTGACATTTTCAGCAATTGTCATTTAAATTGCAACTGCTACGATGCTCTTAATTTTGGTATCTTATATTTATTGTCATATTGTACAACAGCATCACGACAAAGAAATGGAGAAGCAATAATTACCGCATATTTTCTAACCGTCATCTGTTCTGGATGCTAAATGAAAAGCGGTGGACCGGAGATTCCTAGTTCTAGCATGAATTGGAATTCCTTTTTGGCTATGTGTGGTCTCCCTAGTGGCACTCGTCTTGGCCGACAGGTAACAGGCAGGTGATCCTAGGAGGTAATAATGCAGTGCGACGTCGAGTGTTCCAGCTGCTTGGGTAATGTAAACAGACACACAATTTTCCGAAGCTGCACGATTGATGTGATTTGCATAAACAACATAAAATAATACTTATAAATGAAACTGCGGGGTGCGGTTCAATCGCTTGAAGTCATACACCCCGAGCGTCGCACAAAATCTTGGCCGGGGTGGCCGTCAAAGTTGAGCTATAAAGGCGGTCTCTCAAATGCAATGGATTTCTGGCTCAAAAACGAACACAAAATAGAGAGAGGTACAGGATAACAGGCGAAAGTTGCATGGTCCTTAACGCGATGTAAGAATAGCTTCTTGGAATCGTCGGCGGGACAACAAAGAATGGCGTCGACTGTTCAACGACATTCCATAAGCAATCAGGGCAAATCTACACAAGATGTACGGGAGGTTTCTTGAGGGAGCTTCATCAAATACTACATTTATGAAACAGTGCACTAACATTATAACCACAAAAACCTAGCTTGGCTGTCTCTGGTCAACTCTAAAAACTAAAGCTCACTTTACAAATCAAACTCTCTGCTCGATGATTGCTGGTAAACTACTCAAACTAAACCATTTCTACCGTGCGAAAAGTACAGTGGAGGTAAGCACACAACAAATTCAACAAACCTCATCTACCTTGAAGCTAACTTAACTAATTCTTGGCTACAGCCAGATTTGACCCCAAATCCAACTCGTTGCCAAGGAGTCTGCTTAGCCGCCCAACCACTCAGACGGAGATACTTGTAGTATGTATAACTTAAATATCATTCTATGATAAAAAGTAATTAAATTAACTAATTAAAGAATGCAGAATTTTAATTTTTACTGACAGAATAACTTTGAAGTATTTCGAGTAAATTTCTTCTCTTTTGGCTATCTATCGTTAGCTCCTTTATCTACACAAATACTGCGTTTTCTATAACAAAATTTTAACAAAAATTTTTTATCATAAATGGGTTCTGTGAAAATAAAAACTATTCAATGGCATTTTTAGGAAACTAAAATTTAAAAACCATTTTTTCCTGACACAAAAAATATTTTATGTGATAAAATCGACTATATTTCTGCAGTTACTATTATTATAGAGGTTAAACGGTTAGAACTGAAATAACTCACTTTATCCTGCAAATCGGCCATTCTGTGCTGGCATGTACAAACACGCCATTATTTATGGGGCTGCCGAAATGCTCGTTCTGAACTGAATAGGGTGAAAAATAGTTGGAGTTAATCATAAATCGAGTTACACATAACAAGGCCGTTGCCGGCGCTTATGGTTCTTTTGAAGCTCGCCACACAAACAATTTTTTTTCTGCTACTTCAGGCTGCAGACCCCAAAAGTGCAAGAACACCCCGAACAAACATTCCACGGAAAATGACAGCAACTCTGTTCAGCCAAGCAACGAACAATTTGGCATTTGCTGCACGTTATCCGCCTAAACAAGTATTTTGTGGCCTCCACTCGTCGAAAGAGTAAATACACTTCGCTGCTTTCATAACAAATAGTTACAGGATAACCTCATTGCAAACGTTTGTCTTGCCCTCGGATCAACTAACGTTCAATCCTAACCTGCTCAGTCAAAAGTAAGGTAAATATGACCTAGTAGCTATTATAAAACCATCGCCCCACTGTCTGGGTGTTTTAGCTTTTAATCAAACTGCTTTTTTGTTTGAAATTGCAAATAGTTTAGAATTTGCCACTTCAATTAGCATTTTTATTGTCAAATTTCATTATACCATCACGAGCTGCATTAAAAAAACTTTAACAGTTTATTGCTTGAAAATGTTTAATAATTTCAACTGAAATTAATCAAAACGTAAAAATTACACGACTAGACAGTTGCAATGGCAACAATATTTGCTCAGACAACGTTAAACTCTCTAACAAACACGTTTCAACTAGGAGTTGAACAGTTTTTTGCTCATCCTCGTGACGTGGTCTTTTTAGAATATTCTTCGCTTTCTTGTGTGACGATTTATTAATTGTATAACCGTTGCCTGGCATTTGAATTCTCCCACACCTGGGTTTTAGTGCGTAATATATAATACATTTTGTTCTTTCTTCTTCTTAAATTCTACTATTAGGAGATACACCTGTTACGGCTTCATTTTTAACATATTTACCTCGGTTTACCCACATTTATTTTTCCTATAGGTTGATATTTTATGTCTTCCTTTCGAATCCTATCGTTAGACATTCCTAATTCTTCACATATATCTTGATTTCTAACTCCATTCTTTCTTGTGCACCCTTTAACCGACCTTAGGAGTTGCATTTCCAATGTTTCAATATTTTGTGACTCGCGTTTTGCTGTTGTCCAGCTTTCAGAACCATACAACAATGTAGGTGCCGTAAATTTTAGCTGTGTTTTCCTCGTTTTTTTTCTGAAGCTCTTGTTATTGTTCCATATGTTTGTTGAAATTTACATATTTTATTGTTTATGTCTTTGTTTTCGTCATTAGTGAAGCGCGACATTTGTTCAGCCCTTTCGTTGGGCACCATACTGAAGCGCGACGTTTGTATGCTTTTTTACTACTTAAATTTTGCTAGTTAACTTAGACGTCGATTCACACGACCCATTTGTTAGCTGATTGTGGCTACCGGGCTGCCACCGCAGCTTTGGCCTGAGCTCATCTTTTACACACCTTTAATTCTGATAATAATACTCCAACCACACTAGCGCACAATAAACGCCAAGGCTACTCATATAAACGTAATATCCATCTATGTTTGTTTTACATGCATATAAATAAAAGAAATACAAAACGACAATGCGCAAATAACATACCCCGTAAATAATAAATATTAATATTTAGTTTGAATGACTACGGGCTAAGAGCTGCATTCTACTGGCTTTTACAGTTGGACATTAACGTATGCCATGAATGAAGAAAGGTTAAAGTTTAGTTTGCAGTGACAAAATGTCAAACGTTACCGCTGCCATAAAAATTTGCGAAAATTTATTTCACGCACTCCGCAAATTTACCTCAAACCGGTTCTGCTTCGTGAGTATCTGCATGAAAGCATTTGGTGACTTACACTCACACTTTTGCTGCCAGCGAGACCGTGGGTTTTAACCCTTAATGGCGTCGCGGATCAGATTTGCACCTATCACACTCGGTGCGAAAGTCGGTTAATTTCACCTTAAAATTACCCAAGAAGCTTCCCGCTGCTAGCTATATGGGCCTCGTAGATGCTCCCCAAGGGAGTGTAACACATGTGGGCTAGGATGTCGCCCCCAAGAACCAAGATTTGGCAGCTGCACTTAGATTGCTCCTCCTGTGGCTACCATTAAACTACTAACGTCTTCAACTCGGTTCTTCCGGTCTATTTTTAGTTACATACGACGTTGATTAGCTAAGCGTGAGAATTCACATGAGCGCGATTTCAAACACAGAATGGTCTTTAACCTAATTAATAAAGCAGTTACAGATCAGCTTTATGCTAGCGAGTTTATATTGAAAAGCTCTGGTGAGACAAATCATACCGTTACATAAGTAACATTTTTCAGTGTCGTTAAGTTTGTTGGTTTATTTTCTGTGTTTCTCTTATTTATTTTATTTTGATCTGCTATGTCTGTTTCACTATTATTTTTAACTTTTTAGTCAGGTCGCATCCTCTATAACTGTCTGGGTGTGAATTTACACATGTTGGCTTCATTTTGCATTCGTTTGTGTGATGTTCCCCGTCAAATTTTACACACGTTCGTTCTCCGCATCAGAATATTTGAGTGTGGCTATGACTTTTACATCTCTTACATTCAAATACCAGTTTATATTTTCTTAAGGGTTCTATAGTAATTCCTTAATTTCATATATGTTCTTCATCGTTATTGTTTCTGACGATTAGCACAAGTAACGGAAGCGGGTTTCTTCTTTTTATATAATTTAACTACTTCTATTATTGTTAACCTGAATTATCCAATATTGTATACACATTGTGTGATGGTTTTCAAGAGAATACCAGATATCCTGTTTCGATCGGTAACTAAGTTAGTTTTCTATATCGTTCTATACACTTGACGTTTATTCACCTGTTCGTAGTTCACCGTAACAGCTTGAAATGTAAACCGTTTTGTTTCAATTTCAGTGTGTAGGCTGCCATAATATTTCATTTGATTCCATACAGTTGTTAGTGGTTTACTGCTAATATAAACTTAAGCAGTTAACAATCAACATCTATGTACTAATTTTTATATTTAAAGTTGTTGGCACATTTTCTTTCGCACAAACATGATCTAAACATTTAAAACTCAGTAGTTACCTAGCAAGAATTTATCTGAAACAATATTTCAACACGCATTACGATATGAATATCCGGAACATACGCCTCAAAGCTGTCAAACGCAAACATTCGAAGTTTAAAATACTAAGCTGTATACATTTCAATTCAATTTTTCAATATCTACAGAATAACGCTTATCTAAATAATTTGGTAATTTGGAGCTTTCAATTTTGACTTTTTAGTATTGTTCGGCCTTTTTAAATTATTTTCTGGGCGATCTTCCAAGGAAACAAAAATTAGGTACACTTAGATGCAAATGCCGGCCGCCAGCTCAGAAAGCTTTGGAAGCGTGTAGTTCTTAAGAACAAAAGTGAAACGGTAGAACAATAATTAACTGAATGCCCAAAGCTCCAAACATTTTTGAAATAACGGCGAATGCACCCCGATGATCTAACGAGAAATTGTAAACTCAATACCCAGGCTATATCACACGTCCTGAAAGATAGCTCCAATTAAATGCAATCAACCGTAACTAGCTCACCCTGTATACTGGCAATAAAGATCATATAATTTCGTGTAAATATCACAGAACAAGTTTACAGTAGTTATTACAACAAATAGCATAAATCGAAATCGCAGGATCGCTCTAAACTAATTAATACATGTTAAAATATACTCACAGTTTTATGACACAAACAGCAATTTACAACACGTTGAAACAAAGCAGCTTTGCAAGCTACTTAGCCCGCAAGAGGTCCTGGGCTCCGTTTTGGAGGAAACTGAACTCGGTTTTCGAGCTCTCGGCCGAGAAGTTCATACGGCCGTAGGTGGTGTTTTCCAGCGCAAACAGCGCTGCGGCAGCGGGGTTGAGGTGCCAAAACGAGGACGTCAAATGAACCCCCAATACGGGTCCTTCTTGTGCCCTAGATAGGCGCTGACGACAAGGAAAAGCGCCTCCGAGCAGGTCGCCGTGGACACGGGAACAAACAAGCGACGCGCCAGAATTCAGCGCGGCGACCGGGCCCAAAATTTCGCTAGCTTAGCTAATTAAAAACCGGCATTAATTCTGCCTGGTACTCCTTGCTGTGAAAAGGGAAAGAAGTCCGAATAGAATACACAATGACAGGAGCCCTACTCACCCCAGATTATGGTTTTGGGCACATAGAACAGCTTGTGGTTGCAATTACTCACAAAAAATCCGCACAAGGCGTAGGAAAAACTTCCTTTAATGAGTTCGGGGCCTTAAAGCCACGAAAACGTGAGTGCTCGCATATCACCACTACATAAAACTAAGCAAAAGCTGTACTAAACATCCCCGAAGTTCGTGAATTGCTACGCCACTAAACTGCTCGTTTCAAGCTGCGAGCGGAAAAAGAACGCGTTGACGACCGCAATCGGCTTTCCCCAGATAAAAACACATTGAGGTTATCACGGCCAAATGTCCCATTCACGCGATGCGTAGGAAAATACCATTCGAATTCGAAATTAAGGAAGGCGGCTTAATCTAAACGTAACAGTATATACTCTGATTATTTGAGAGAGTTTTCAATAATTGCCTGTGTAAAAAAAGTGAAACAGAAAATGCATATCTAAAGCAACCAGAACTGCCAGCTTAAAATCCATACGATTAAATGAATGCGTTTGGTACTTATTATATAAGAAATACGTCTTCGAGAGTATACGATAATTTTATTTCAACATTTCCTCGATCTTCCGTTTTCTATACCTTCTATAGGTTATGCTTATAGTAACATTCCTTGTATGCTTGGTTTCCGTATTTTATTGCTTGTAAATATTTACATTATTATCCTCAGAAACATCATCTGCATGTTTGTTAACCTCTTCTTCTTCTTCCTCTCATTATAGGCCAGTGGCATGTTTTAACCACAAAGTGGTTCTATGAACCCTCTTTGCCCTTAGGACGGGTAGGTGGCTAGCTTTGTCCGTCAAAAGTGAGGAAGATTTTCCGTGGTTTAGGTGTCAACGACTACCACAGGTGTTAGCGTGGTAGCCGGGGAGCGTACGATTTTTAAAATCCTTTCAGAGTCCGGCGGGATTCGAACCCGGGCCGTCCGCCTGAGAGTTGAGCATTTGCTTGCGGGGCCATCCGCTCACCCGTTTGTTAACCTGATCTTATATTTCTTTGTTACTACCTACAGTTTGCAACTAAATAAAAAGGCTGAAGTTACAACTTTTATATTCGTGGTCACTCCGCGCTGTCCTCATCCCTCCATTAATTTTATAATCGACTCCTCTATTACTGGGTATTCAGACAAATAAGTACTTAAAGTTTCGGCCATATTCGAGATGCTGTCATTGGCTTACGCTCTAGCCTGCGTCTTTCCTATATTCTGATATTTTAATAGTTTCTATTTTTCAATATACCTTCTTCTATTTTGTTATTCCCCTCTTTATTGCGTCAAATGTTTGTTCCAACTGCGTAAAACATACATACATTTTGTCCTACCTTGCTGCTGACTAAATTCGTGCAGCGTGAATATGTAATCCTGTACCCCCTTCCTCTATTTGTGGAAGAGATATTATAAGTCATCTACTGAACTCGTGTCTATAGTATCTTTAATTCTAGTTTCGAAATACCCTATATAGGACACTTTGCAACGTGGTTCGCCATTTACCAATTGCTTGGCGCTGTCATTTTATTAATACTTTATTCATGAACTGCAGAAATATTTGTTTACCATACTTTTCCACGAATATAATCATCTTTCGAGTCGTAATGCCCACACTCAAAGCTTGTAGTAATTTTAATTGTTTAAAACGCTTAGTTATTTAATTATCCGAAATATATAATTAGTCTTCGTCCTTATTTTCGTCTGTTTATATATCACGCTTCTTGTTGTGGCTTCCATTTTTCAGCAATTCTCGAAGAATCTGCTTCTCTCTACCAGATGATAATAGATATCCAAAACGAAATATACACATCAATACTTCATTGATCGGCATTTAAGGCTCTATAGAAAAGGTTATTAAAGTTCTTTTTATAGGAGTAGCCGTTTTCACGCTTTTATAGTTTCTAAATAGGATGTACGCCAGAGCACAGCTTTTTGCACCTTCAGTCTTTGCTTTACATGCATATCTTACAGTACATCCGTTTGTACCCATATACCTGCACGACGCAATAGGTAGCGTATTCCAAACAGTAACCCATGGTGGATTACCTCCGTTAAGAGTCCAGCTCCAATCTTCTGTAGCAAGTGAGAGTTGCTCATTTTTCTGACTGGTGAACCATATTGAACCAACCTGACATATTGTCCCCGCTTTGAATGCTGCATCTTGGGTTGATGGTAGAGTCTCAAATGTCTTTTTCTTTTGGCAGAATGGTACCTGTCTGGAGTCATTGATCTTTTCTAAAGTACTTCTTTTGTAACACCTGACAATAGTGAAACGTTCTAGCAACTAGAAATGTGGAGAACGTACTTCAGTTATTGTGTGCAATCTGGATAAATGTACATGTTAGAACACAACTCATCTAAGCATGTCTTCCTTCCCGATCCAAAAAGGGTAATGAAATGGCTCAGCAGCCATGCCGCTCTTGCTCGGATGACTAATTACTTCAATTACGTTTTACAATACCACAAGGTAGCCCAGAAACAGAATTCGTAGTGAGATCTAGAGTGAATAAGAATAAGTCAACTGCGTAATAGTTATTTTTAAATTTACGGTACAAAATAAATAACGAATTTACAATTAAAATAAACGGAAAACGTTCCTCGGGGCCTGACCTTGCAAGGTTCAACGATTCTAAACTCCGGCAGAGCTGCAACTCAACGTGGTTCTTTTGGAGATTCTCGAATCAACCGTTGAAATCGACCGCTAGTTTCGCATCTCTGGTAAACGCGACAAGCTGAGAATTATCCAGATAATGACTGCTGGTTATTACCTTAGTGTTGAAATTTGAGTGTTCGGAGGGTGCAGAGATCGGTAATGTCTTTTCACAAGTATCAGCTAGAAGACAAAAATTTTTCGCGGAATTCTTCACTTACCCCCAATGCAATTTCAATGCCAGCGAAACTCAAACAAACTATTTTTGTAAGGGGCTAAGACTGGCCAGGCATCGCTCTCTTATATTGGATCGCCACCTTCTTACATTTTGCTCAACTAGTAAATTCTGAGTGGGGAAAATCGGGGAGTTTGCAAGAACTCGCATGTTGTTGGTCGACACATAAATCACATGATGCGATTAGATAAATCATGCGGCGACCAGATGGTTGTTGGGGTGCACCTTGTGTGACCAGATCACCTTTGAGGCGGAGATAGCGCCGTGTAAATTGAAACATGAGCTTAAGACATCACTAACGCATTTTCTGAAAAATGATACGTCACAAAACTATGAAAGGCAGATAACGCAAGATCTCCTATTGTATTATACTATTATGTCATTGATACAGAAGTATCTTATATGTTCGTGCCTAAACCAAACTCAATCCAAATGCTTAGTTCTTGAAACAGGTTACTCAGATTACTAAACTTTCATGATGAGTGTCACCACTACGTCGACGTCAGCTTTTCTTACAAGAGATGGGGTACAGTAATTCAGAATGGAATCTTGCAAGTAGATAATTATTCCACAGTTTCTTAAATACTAGCAGAGATACCACTGGGAGTTAAATAATTGGTACGGCTACGTCTTTTACCCTTTTGAGTAATAAGACTCATTCATTCCATTAAAAGTTTTCTATGAGTCATATTTACATAGACAAAAACTGCCGTGCCAATTATTTATCTCGCAGTGGTTACGACTTCCTTGCGATTGGGGCAATCTACATTAGATACCTTTTTCACCCTTTCGAGTGTTGAAGTGCATGCATTCTATGGAAAGTCTTCTATGAAGGTCCTATTTAAATAAGAAAAACTGCTGCATCACTTAGTGATTCTTGCAATGGTACCATGAGTGGTTACGACTTGCTTGGCACTGGACCAATCTACATTAGCTATCTTGTTTAACACACAAATTAAATGTTCTTATTTATTACTAAGGTCATGTAAGGAAGCAGCCAAATCTGAAAGCAAAGAGGGGAAGGAAGGATGGATCGCGTGGCTGACAAAATGTTCTTAGATCACTTACCTTATTCTGTAACTATATGCTATATAACGATATTTCGTTGAAACAACGACTACCGAGAAAATCCTAATAAACTGTATATACTATATAGCTGGGTTTTTATCAACATTTTTCAAGATGGTAGTCATGTGGGTGGTGGAATAAAGTGGACCATACTCAAAATTTAAAGCTAAGGGTATCGATAGTTTATAAAAAAATTGTGTTTTTACCCGGCGTGCTCACATCTACCTAAATTTGAAATTAATCTGCCTGACTATACAAAAATATCACGAAAATATTAAAGCAGTAGGTTTTGTAAAACCGATGGTGTAAATTGAAATGAACCATCGAAAAATTTAATAACATTTTTAAAAAGCAATAACATTGCGCAAAAACATTGCCGTCGAACTGCAGCGCCCGTAAACGAACCTGCAAATGCGATTTTAACGTTTGACAGTAGCCCGCGAGCAGTCCGCTAGTTCACCACATGCGGCTACGCTGGACCCTCGCCACCGTGCGACGTGGCTGCATTAAACATAATGTACTTATATGTCTTTTTACAACATTTACCCTGTATCTGTTAGGTCCAGTTTTGTCAAAGTTAAGCCTGAGCTATGTGCAAATCATTACTTTTATCTATTTCTTACTTAAAATAAAAATACACAACATTTTATTTTTAAGGTACTCTCCTGTATATGTTGGGTCCAAAATACTATGCCCTTTTTTGTCAGGGAAAAAAACTTGAGCTATGTGAAAAATATTGCAAAAATTTGATTTTTTAAGGTGCTCATTCTATATATCTCAGTTTTATGCCAGGAAGATACATAATCGCTTCCTCCAACAAATAGTTTTTGAGTTACACCTGCAAATCTGAAGAAATCCCGAAAGATAATTTTTTTGCGATTACAATTTTTCCGTCGTCTTTTAGAGGAGGGAGGTAGAAAATAATTAAGCTTTACGGCCAAGTTTTACATCTATTCACACAATTGGGGAAATATATTTAATTATCATGGAACTAATGTCTATGACGGAATTGATCGTTTCTACACTACTACATCTCTAAAAACAAACTGCTCGAACTGGTGCCAGTTTGTTTTGAATATCTCAAGTCTTGAAAGCGAATTATCATTTCATTACAAACAAGGGCTTGCATGTTTTGCTTCCATTTCTGAAGTCCTATTGATGTAAATCGGCATTGTTTGCAACAGGGGTCCCAAACTGGACGAGGCTTGTGTACACCGACAGTCAAATATATGGTGTAGTTTGTCTCACACAGAAACGATTTGAAAAGAATCGTGTGCATTGAGAGGGTCACACGTTTCCATTACTGTTTTAATTTATTTTCATTGAAATGCGATGTGGGTTTCTAAATTAAATGTCATTCTCTTCTCAAAGATCAGTTCACTATCTGAAGCCGTTTTCATTTTCTGCAATTGTGGTTTCAGCAAGGTTGTTTATTCTTTGTGCCATTACTTGCGAGTATATTTTATATCCAGATGTTAATAACCATAATTTTAGCGGTTGCTTTTACTTCCTTTTTTGAACAATTGTTTGATAAAGCTGACGCACCGCACCGTTGATCAGATATTTTACATTTTTCCACCACGTTTATAAAATGTAAGGTCCTTAATACTAGATAAATATGGTCATAGTCGTTTTTTTTTCGGTATTTGTTACTTCTGTCTTTTAGCACGGTTGTGTATAGTATTCTACCAATTTCTGTTTTGGGCTCTCTCTTCTTTATTAAACGTCTCGTTATGTTCGTTTACCTACCAATCTCAATGGATATTAAACACCTTGTCATGGTTACAACCAGTCACTCTTTGCCAGAAACAGAAAGCTGGTCTGCACCTGTAATGTTCTAGGGCTTCAACTGACTTCAAGTATCATACACACAAAAACTCAATTGGGTTACACAAATATATTGATCTTTAGGGATTATAGCATTATTTGATTAGCTTAAACGAGGCTTTAAGCAATTACATTTGCTGCAACAACTTTGATTCTTAGCAACGTCTAAACAATATAACAATTAAGTTAGAAATACCTAGCAACGATACATATTAAAACAGTCACATTGATAACAGAACATATTGACCAGTCCCAGTTTTTTTCTTGAATAGTACATGCAAACAACACGAAAATAACGCCAAAATTTCTGTTCTTAAAAGCGTACCTACTAAACTTGAAAGTCCACAGTCGGATTTTGTGGATAAAAATCCATCTTCTCAATTCGCATCGTCTATGAAGCTCATTCCTTTGCGCTCGTGAAAACTTTACAGCGCCGGTCAAAGCGACTGCTGTTTGCTTAACCTGCAATTGTTTCTTGTATTAGGTTACCTTGGGATGGGGTCGCCATAGAAATATCTTTTAAGGTGTCGAAATGTGTACGTACCTCGCATTCAATAAAAATAGCGTTTCCTTAAAGAATAAACACTGATTTGTGGCATCCACAAACACTTATAGGCAGCAACTATTTACTGCAAGGCTTCCAGTCGCTTCTATTTAACTCGCCGCTTGTCAAAATTTAATTCGCTGCTTACAGATATGCAGCCAAGGGCAAAGCCCGCTAGCTATTTCTTTGTTCCCCGCAATGCTCGAAAGATTCGATTTACCACTGCAACTACAAATTCGAATTATTCACCGCACAAGGTTATGTTATGTTTGTTATTCTAATTTGAACTAATTAAATCTAATCTTGATTGAATTATTCGGGGAACATCTGAAAATATATTCCAACCGCATTCCTCCGTTGCGACACCTGAAGAAGAAAGCGAGATGGTAAACTTCATACATGCTCCACTCCAACTGAGCTCTCCAATATTACACTTTACACCTGCAGAAATAACAACAGAAATCAATAACTTAACAACAAAAAAGCACCTGCGAGACAGTAATGACAATAACACAAATCTTCAACGCTGTAATAAGGTTACAGTATTTTCCAGAAATACTCCATAGAGTGCTTGATGTTATTAAGAAAGATACCGAAGAACGCAGATATTGTGATGCGGTATTCCTTGGCGTGAGCCAGACTATCGATCGAGTCTAGCATCTTGAATTATTGTATAAAATTAAACTATTTTTACCATAACAATATTACCTTTTCATTAAATCATAACTAAATGAGGTTAATCAGGTTAAATACGGAGAACGCCAGTCCAGACTACACGTAATTAACGCAAGAGTTCCACAGGATAGTATCCTGGAACCCACCCCTTATCAGATCTTTACAACCACATTCGCGAATAACACCGCACTGCTAGCATTCCACGCAGACCACCCACAAGCATCGGTAAACCTACAAATCTACTTTTTTGATAACATACAAAAAATGGTTGCACTCTGGGGAGGGCCTACCCCCCCCCCCCATAGTTACGTCTATGTTAGTACCTCGTTCACTTCAGATTATATCATAGCACTGGAAATAATATTACCTAGCTAAGGATATGACGTTCGCTTTTTTATACAAATTTTAAACACAAAGCTTTTACTACTAGCAGCAATCGTGATCTGCAATTCTATTAACCACTTATTCGTATCGATGTATTCTCAAAAAATTACTTAATTATCACCGTCGTAACCTATGTTAGTAAATGGGAGGTATTTATAAATAATTATTACAAAATTATTTTTGTTTAACCTACTTTTATTAACTTTATAGATTAGGATTACAAATATGGAAAAATCAAATTTATATAGATGGCAGGATATTAAAGCCAGTCAAAGCCAAGGAAAGAATTCGTTTCCCATGTGTAAGCGGAAATTACTCGGCAGCAATTATTTTCATGGAGAAGAAGCATTCATTGTGAAATATGTCGAACGCGCATGAAATTAAGCCTTTTTACTGTAAGCGAACATGTGTGGTAGGTAACTTCTCGTACAACTCCGTTCTTGCAACTATTGTCTGAAATCATGGGAAAGTCAGGCAGAAATTGCTAGTCTCAAACAGCGAGCGTTGACCAAACGATTCGGGAGTAGATGTAATTAAGATTAAACCGATCTTGTTTTCCTGCTCTTACAAACCTTCTTACAAAGTTCAAGATCGTTTTCGTAAAACCGCCTGGTTAAGCTTAATAGCGCAAAAACACCACCAAGGAGAGGTAGTAGTACTTAGCTAAATGACATAATAATGAGCACAAAACTCGAGAATGAATTGATACCAGTTAAACTGGAAAGTTACTGAAAAGAGATTTCATCCCGGTATTTCTATTTACTCTTACGAAAATCAAATTTTTAGTAGACCCCTGTGGGGGCATTCTTCTCTAATTCAAAGGGTTAGGCTAGCCACCTACCCGGCCGCGGCTTAAGATGGCTTATAAAACCGCACTCAATGTGTGGAAATAACAGGCTCTCAGCCTATATTAAGCGGAAGAAGAAAATATATTACCGTAGATATTCCTCCTATACTTTTATTATCACCCAATGATTAACAAAGCTCTTATCTACTGATAGTCACTGCTATTAAAAAAAATATGGGCTGTACTTGGCTTATTTAACTATAAATGCTCAAATGGGCAAAGATTTTTTAATTAAGATATCCCAAGCATAACTTATTTACGTTACAACTTGATGATGGCCTAACATGACACTCAATACGTGAAAATGTGTATGTCAAGCTTCACAAATAACAAATTTCATGAAATTGTGGATTTTCTAATCACAAACCAAATATGTAATTATTATTTCGTGGGTTCATAGGGGTTTACAAGAAAAAATCATATGACTTGCTTCTGAAGTTAATTCCTAAGAATTTTGCGTTTTAAAGGCGCCGTTAACAATGTTTGACAAGAAACACATGACATTACCCGCGAGATAATTGAATGACATAAAAAAAACGTCTCTCGCCTACCGTGTGGTACGCTACTTCCCAAGCACAAGCCACTATGAAAAATGTGGAATCCGTTATATAGACTTGAATCTGCATTTAAGATGATCGGTGCTGGTAAATTTGGGTTGTGGTTGACGTCTATCTGCTTGCTGTGCTAATTTTTACGGTATCCAGGAATCACCAAGACTCGCTTACAATTCGTACCAGGTATTTAACTTTTATTGTTTTCCTTTCACACACCGACATCTTTAAAATAAAAGTAGTAATGCTTTTCAACTAGTATAATTGACACACCATTTTTGTTTGTTTTTACACTGGTACACACAAGATTAAATTCTAATAAAATATTTAATTTTTAACATTAATGACTTCAGAATTTTGTAAAATTTCAAGACTTAAAGCGGCATAGTTTTTACGTTATTAACTTCGAAGTGACGCCCAAAAACGTCTTTCAATGTTAGCTAAACTGATTATCATTTGCTGTAAATTTGCCACATTGACCTACATGGCGGTTATAAACAAAACAAACCGGACCCACTATATGGTTGCATCGAAAAATCAATACCTTACGCGGAAATCATACACAAAAGACAGGAAAATACATCAAAAAGACGGAAAACCTACAACTCAATTAATTTTATTACACTAATTGTTCGTGTAACCTTAAATTTTGTGTATGTTTTAGCTGAGTCACTAAACGACGAAGCTGCAATCAATTTTTAACCAAATCCCAAGTGGTTATATCGGAAATTACCTTTAAACTTGTCAAGCCTTGATAAAGCCACCAGGAAATCCTCCCCGGGATGACTACCACATCACGTCTTCGTTGCTTTAGATTTGATTACAAATGCAACCCAAGGTACAATTTAGTAATCACCTCATCTTCTCGCTTCTTATGGGTTTGTTTGTTTACAGTGTTACATCCACACCTCTATCGACTTGTGGAAAGTTCGTTCCCCACATTTCGTTTCCCACATTTCGTACCCCACATTTCCATTGCACAGGAAGCAGCGCAACGCCCCGGTAAAGTCAAACCAATCTGCGCAGCCATAACGCTAGACATCAAGAATGCGTTTAACTCGGCCTCGCGGAAATATATCTTAAGAGGGCTAGAAAAGAAAGGAATAGCAAGATATATAATAGAAATAATTAGTAGCTATCTGGACAACAAAAAAATAATAAAGGCAAGGCAAGACACTAGAAAAAGAGATATTAACAATGGTGTTCCTCAGGGCTCGGTGATCGGCCCTATTTTGTGGAATGTCCTCTATGATGACGTACTCAGGTTTGTGTTACTAGAGGGGTTATGGCAATAGCCTATGCGGATGATCTGGCCATTGTGGTTACGTACAAAGAAGATACAGAACTAACCTACAAGGCGAATATGACCATAGAAGACGTTCGCGTTTGGCTTGAGAGCATAGAGCTCAAGCTGGCACCTCATAAGACCGAGCCCGTCCTCCTAACAAGATGGCGAAAAGTAGAGGGAACAACATTCCAAGTTCAGGGAGCTCAAAATCAAACCCAAACCGTCCATAAAATATTTAGGGGTTTGGGTGGATAGAAAAACTACCTTTGCCACCCATATAGAGATCCCCGATGGAAGGTTTTCAACATTAGCACGGCTGATGCCAAACATAGAAGGCCCTAAAGTTAGCAAGAGATTAACACTCGCTCGGTGACAAATTCCATAATATTATGCGCAGCACCAATATGGGAGAATACATTAAAGGTTGAAAGAACCAGGATGAGAAAAACACGAGTCCAAATACAGGAGGCAATAAGGATATCCGCCGCCTATAGAACAATCTCGGCTGACGCGGTGCGGGTTATAGCAGGTAGGTACACTACCAATAGAACTCCTGGCCACTGAGAAAAAGGAAATATACTATGGAAAAAGTAAACAAGTCGCTAGACAACCGCTGATAAACAATTGGCAGAGGATCTGGGATAAATCACAGAAAGGCCGCTGGACAAAGCGACCGATCCCGATAATCGAATCTTGGTTACTACGGGAACACGGAGAGGTGGGACATTACATGACCCAAGTTTTGTCGGGCCACGGCTGCTTCAGCAACTACTTATAAGGGATAGGTCGGGCAACCACAGAAACTTCTATGTACACTATGTACAGATACAATAACAGTTCAAATGCTGGAGTCGGAGGAGAAGTGGAGAATAATCGAAAAATTAATGTCGGCGATCATGAAACGGAAACTAGAAGACGAGCGAACTAGACAAGAAGAATAGACATAGATGAACTCAGAATGACCGATGTATGCGTGAGCGGTTCCGGGACTGCGAGAGAGGAGAAGGGGTTTAGTCGGTAGAAATCCGGCATTACCCAGAAAAGGTAGTCTTTTGAAGATTTTCCCTCCTCTATTAAATAAAAAAAGGTAGTTTGGCGATTAAGGCGAAGATTGCATGTTGGAAACGTCCGATAATATTACCAATTGTTTATTTATATGAAAGCGTTACGTTCGAGGAGTGTGTATCTTTGCTTGAGTGTTATTTGAGGTTTTTCAGGTAAGACCTACATTATTATTACTTCGCTTGGTCGGTATCGTACGTAAAATTTATTATATTAATTAACATGCCAATAATTTTTGATCTGGATACATTTTGTTCCCATAAACTCAGTGTTGTTGGTATTTATCCACGTCTTTAATGTTCTTCTATGCTTTATTTTCATCGCTAAGAATAAATGTATTGTTGACGTTTAGCACGAACTGAAATTATGGCCTTACTTTCGTATTTGTCATTTCCTTATAGCCTGCTTTTCAGTGCAACTCATCTATTCCGCGTGGTTCAACGGGCCATGCCACAATAAATTGTTAAACATGGAGCTTTTAGCCGTTAAATCATTATTGTTTATACCAGTAGGTGATTTGCTTCGTATTCTTTATGCTACGGTATTCTGCTTTGCTATCAGGCATTTTCGTTAATTTTTAAACATTATAATAGGAGATTAATTAAAGTCAAGTTTTTGTTAGATGTGCATGATTAATATTATAATAAATAAAAATCATTAAGTCGTAAATAGTTTAATATTTAAAAAAAAACGTTTCGCACAATTAAAATTGGCTTCATCAGTTTACGAAATATAAATGCATTATGTTGAAGGGATAAAATTGGAAAATTTACAAATGGTTTATTAAATTACTGGAGAACATAATTTCTTAATCATTACGACTTTTTTTATTTTTTAATAAAGTATGAATAATTAGTTAATTAAAATTTACATTTTGACTTATAAGAAACTGTTATATATACATACACTTAATATTTTACTAGCTTTCATATTGAGGAATGCAAGCTGTCAGCTTGTGTGTATATTGAGATGGTATTGGGCCCTACGCCCCTGCTCTGATTGCAGTGCGATGTAAAAAGTAAATTAAGCACAAAGTAGAGATGTTGTATCTGGCCGCAATGTTAAAATCATTATAATTATAATCCAGTAAATGCATTTGACAAATTTGAAATGCCTGTGTTCAAATAAATGAATGAATTTAGAAACGCTAACGAGACAGCCGGCTTTTCACAGGGTTGGAATCTGAGTTTAAAGTAAAGCAATTATTATATTTGGCAGAATAAAGTGCCTAATAAAAATCAAATTAACACAAAGAGGTTTGCTACGTGCAGGTATGAAACATAGAATTTATGTTAGCCAATATAAAATACATTTTGTGAACGATTATAAAAAGGTATGAGGCGAAGGAATGATAATATTGCAATAGAGCAAATGAATAAGGCAAATTAATAACTATAAGAAGAAATTACCAAGTCCTTATTTCTATTTGGCAAAATATGCAAGAAAAATAGACAGTTAAGTGTTGTTAAAATTTGGTGAAAAGCAAACACGAGATTCAAACATTCTAAAAGGAAGTGAGTCAATAAACATACGTGAATAAACAATAAGAACGTTTAATAACAAGTGCAGTGCGCCAACAGACAATTTAAAGACAACCAATGTGCATTGTAATTCAGTTTATAAGAATTGTGTAGTTCTAGCTGCTGTTAATAATAATTAAGATAAAATGTACTGTATTTGAACTAAGATAATATCCGGTTTTTGTAAATTTATTAGTAGATAGGCAATTGTTTATAACCGTTGAGAAGAAAGAAACAGTTGAATAAATTATTTGATGTCACACCTAAATTTGCTCTATGTTTAATTAAAGATTTCTCCTATTTATCATTAACTTACATGAAAATAAATTATACCACAGTGATCAAAGCAATTTGAAGTTTCTATACAAGTGTGGGCAACGTTTTCTACGACAAAAAGTTGTTTTCCAAGTGGAGCCGTCCGATCTTGGGATCGGCACCGATGAGGCAGCTACGGGTTCGACACCAGCTAAACCAAGGATTAGCAGGACCGTGTGGACGTTGCAGAACATCGTGGGCACCAGCAGCAGCGAGACCAGCAACCCCTCCACCCGGTACAGCGAGTTCCAGAGGAATTCCAACTCAGGCGCCTGTCCGAGGAAGCTACCGTTCAAAAATGCAATAAGGTACTGCAGCAACTTAAATAATAGCTTGAGGATCGGAAATTTACGTACCAGCGAGATAACACCGAAAGCAGCAGAGGGCAGGCGTATCCGAGCCGATAGCAGAATTATTTTGCCAGTAATTATAATTAAAAGCCAAATTGGGAGGATAAGTGTCCAGAACAAATGAAATCGACCCAAGCGGCGTCGGTTTAACAATCAAGGTCCGATTTTGGCTAAAACAAAAGAAGTTAGAACCGCCAAAATAAGATTCTTTGAATATTTACCTGATTTAACGTTCACAAAAGTTAGAATTTGCGAATCAAACGACATGTTATGCGAGGTTAGGAACCCCTTTGTACATTTGATACCAGTAGTAAAATCGAATGGGAACGCAGTGGCGTGCCGTTTTAAATAAATTAATAGTGAAATTGTCATGAAGCCACCCTTTGATGAGAGTGGAATCTTTACCGGAGCTAGCATATTTTAAATGATAATTGCAGTCAGATAAAATAAAAGAGAGGGCATAATACAATGTAATTTGAAGCAATAAAATTAGAACCATCTGATTTTTACTCAGTTCAACATTTGAAAATTCTTAAATAATAAATTATTAATATTAACGTGGTGTAGTGGAGTATATTATACCATTGCAATATATAACAGTTTCTTATATGTCAAAATGTAAATTTTAATTAACTAATTATTCATACTTTAATAAAAAATTAAAAAAGTCGTAATGATTAAGAAATTATGTTCTCCAGTAATTTAATAAACTATTTGTAAATTTTCCAATTTTATCCCTTCAACATAATGCATTTATATTTCGTAAACTGATGAAGCCAATTTAATTGTGCGAAAGGTTTTTTTTAAATATTAAACTATTTGTTTTTCTTATTCTACAAGAAGAACATGAACATGAACATGAAATATCGTATGACCTTCAGTTAAGCCAGTTCTCGACAAATAGTTGTCTCAGCACAATATCTTTTATTTTTTCAACATAAATACAGCAATTTCTTGTAACGGAATGGTTAATATTTTTTAACTTTATCAGTGTTGTTATAGCTTCTTAACCAAATCAATTTTAGTATCGTTAAGAGCTTCATTACCGCACTGAGTGCGTAATGGATAGATATTACCGCACTCAATGTGGTAATGAATATTACCGCACTCTTTTTGTATAAAGAAATACGTTGAATCAGAATTTATTGATGAAGATAAAATATTGAACAATACACGTTTTGCTTATGGCAGTTAACGAAACTCGTTTGATATCAGCAAAACTCGGCTCACCGCCTCGCTTTTGGCAATCAAACTCGTGTCATTAAGATGCTCATAATCAAACTTGTATTGTTAATATCTATTATGTTTTGTTGAATAAGAAAAGCTCGCTCGCATTGTAAATGAGCAAGGTACGATGATCCTTAATTGTTCTACTCTGCACCATTCCAACAGCTACAGCATTTCAAAAAAATGTCTCCTTGGCCAGAAGCTTTAGATAATAAAATATCTACTACTTGTACTACTTTTACACACACATTATTAAAGATATAATTTACACAGCCGTTACTACAAGGGAGAGATTTAATTGAACGATCCTTACATTTGTTGTCACCAGCAAGCGCAATTTCATCATTTACAGCATAAAATGAAGTGTTTACATTAGTGATCTCCGGAATGACAATAACAGACAATTGCGGTATTTTGGCTCGCTTTAGTAATTCCACGAGAACAGCTAAACTCGAATAATCTAACGCGTCTGTCGCCCCAACTTAATTATTAAAAATCGTCGTAATTAATTCCGACCCGCTTTTTCACACTTAAATGCCTTTTAATTGACACGCAATTAAAACCGGCTATATTTGCGCAATGATAAATTGCCGCGGCACTTCCAAAATGATTAGCCAAACCAAACTGTTTTACATTTTCGCCGCTAAGCACAATTTTAACAATAAAAGGGTTAAGCCCGCCGAGTCGTCCATCGCTAATTAATTAAAAATGTGCGAAAATTCGGGCTCCGGCTGAAATAAATTTCGCCCATTCCACAGACTCGATTTGCTAATAAATTGCGTTATGCCCAAAGCGTTAATGTTAATTTATACATGGGCGCGTTCCTGCAAATTCCTACGGTAGGAATTTTCAGGAATAGCCTAAAAACGCGATTTTAAGATTGAGTGACGGAGGGAATCGAGCCCGGGCACTAAAATAGAGAAAACCGTTCAAACTTTCAAACCTATAGACGGTGCCAATACAAATAAACTAATCCGGCATCTTTGGGGCGAATCGATCTAACTTTTTGTGCCCTGCCCTACATTTCGACAGAAGTCTTTCCCGTTCTGACGTAAAAATAAAACTATTTTTCCAGCCCGCGGCTCGTGCTTAACAGGAAGCGATGGACAAAAGTGATTATTTGAGCTTAAAATAGGGGCGTTGAATTGACTATAAAAAGTGAGGAAAATAATACGGATTTTCGAAGGTGGCTTATTACAAAATCCACAGCTGACGTAGTTTAATATGAGGCGACAGGAGGACCTGCAGCTTCGCTCCTCCAGACAATATTCCTTCGTCCGGAAATTTACTACACACTAACAGCTGCACCATAATGGAATTATCTTGGGATATTTTTGCACGCCGTTAACAGTTCTCCAGACTGCCAGCAAACGCGAAAATACTGAAAATAGAAATTTACGGGTATAGTCTCAACAGAATTCATTAAAACTGAAAGCTCGCTGCAGCTCCATCTCGTTGTCCTAATCGATAATTGAACTGAAACAACAAGAAACTAGGATTTGTCAGTTTTGCTCGCAGACACAGCCCTAATAGATGGTGGCAAGGAAATCAGAACTTGGGGTGTAAAATTCGAATCCGAAGCTGTAACTTTTTATACGAGTTCCCAAATTCGATGTTACAACTTTTATGGCAGTTTATCTTACGGTTTACTTGCAGTTTTCGGCACAGATGCGAACAACGAGGCTGAATTCCGTACTTTGAATAAAGCCGATTCCATTTATTTTTAATTAAACTTTCGCTGGAAAATTAGAAACATGGCTTTGTCAGTGAAACTGCCAAGCAAGTCAGTGTCGGAGATTATCTTTTAGGCTATTTATGTTTCTGAAATGTTTAATTTTCCACGGATTATTTACTGAGGAAATTTGAAAAATTCAATGCGGCTAAAACATCAAAAGAAAAGAGTGATGAAACTGATTAATGAAAAAAGTCGGCACAAAGTCCAACCAATCTACTTCCACCGAATTATTTGGTACATTTCAATAATGTACACTTCAATTATAATTATCTAAATAATGTTCGTTTGTAGCTAGCAATTAAATTTTCTTAGAAGCCAATAAGCACTATTCTTCTTCAATCATCTACGTCTCTTTCATTTTTAATAACAGGTTGGTCATCAACTTAATTCCCGATTAGTACAAAAAATTCAAGGAATTTACATTATCGTGGATCAAGATAATGCCACTGTTTATCAATCTGCCATCCTAAGATTTTCGAAAAATTTGGGGCAACGGCCGCTTTTGGGACCTTCGCTGTGAAAACCCAAAATTACTGGTTTGTTTCGGGCTTATTATTATATGTATTGCTGTGCATAGAAGCCCATACAAGCGGATAAACAAGCCAAATTTAATACCAATAATATATTCGTTTAGCATGAAATGAAGATTTTGTTTGTGGTTAACACATAAATACAAAGATTTCATTAAAAGTATTACTCTGGCAAAATCAATAACACAGAATATTTAAATCGACTACCTTAAAGAAAGATCTTTAAAGCTAAATTTCAATAAATTAAGGCATAAGCCGATCAAATCAACTGTTTTAGATTGTAAGTTTTTCGTAACAGGTTGTATTTGAGTAGTCTCTAATTATTATTGTAACTCTAGCATCTGCATACATTTACAAAACAAACATAAAAAATGTATTAAATTTATGCTTCGCTCGTTTAGGCGTTATCAAACGTTGCATCTAACCAGCGCGCGAACCAGTGATAACAAACTCGTACCTGCTATGCGCAATAGACGCGAAGGTGCTACCCCTGCGCCGCTTCCCACCTAACGAAGCCTGAAGTGACTGTGTTGATAACGAGGATAGAGAACTATAAAAGGAGGTTTCTCGGCCCTACAAACTACTTGAGTATTTGGACTTCCCTGATTCCAAATCCTCTCCAAACGTTTAAATTGTGGCAGCGTCTCTCTTTCTCTTAAACGTCGTCTCCGCCAGAACCTGACCTTACCTGACCTAACCTAGGCGTTTAAATTGTGGCAGTGTCTCTCTGCCTCTTAAACGAATTTCCTGATCATTATAATCCCTTGCGACCACAATCCACGAGAATATTAACATCCCAATATTCACTTCACCGATATAAACTTTATTGTACGCCCCGCCTGAAAACGGCGCGAATAAATTAACTGTGGCAATTAAGTTACCTGTAGGGACCACCAAATACGTACTACGCCGCCTTCCTGTAGACCTAAAGGCGAAAACATACACCTGAACTATTACCTAAGGAAACCAGCTGTCCGCAAGGACCGAACTGTCAAACCAATTTGCCGGTAGAAAATTAGCAAATTTCACTTGCAGAATTACGAGGCACCGCTGCACCGGGAACAGCCCATTGTCTTCCAGAAGTGCGATCACCAGCTGCGTTGACCCACTAACACTCCCAGAGGCACAGGTATTGCTATATCAACGTAATTCATGCGTTTAATTCCAGCCCCATGAACATAAACAACACTGGGATGTGTAGGTCATCCGGGCGGGGCATTCTCTACCGGCTAAAATCGGCCCGTTGTCTCCGAGAACTCTGCGTTCCGAAATTACCTTGGCCTCTTGATACATAACCCGCTGCAACCATCGGCCATAAAGTGCTGTTAGAAAGGTTGCAGTTCACCAAGAAATAACAAAACCCGACCCCCACAAAAAAATGTTAATTTTATAATATGCAATTCAGTTAATTTTAAAATGACAGATTAATTTGTACTATAGTTATCTACAATATATTTATGGTATTTATCTGGTGTTTACTTGAATATATATTTGAGTTTGAGCGAACCCTGTCTCCGATTGAGCTAATCCCTGATAGAAATCCAGAACTCCCTTCACAGGAACCTAGATACTTTTTGAAACGTTACATTATGACGCAATAGAATAAATTAGGTATACTCTTACCAATACCACAAATTAGCCGAATAAGAAACTGTGAATACCTAAAACAGTCCTGTAACCAATAGCCTCCAACGGGCCGATTAAGCTATTTCGGAGGAGGAAACGGGTTAAAATTAAAATTCCAAAACCAAATTTAAGTTAGAAGATTTCCCGGTGGTATGGTAACCGCAACTTACAATGGAGAAATTATATCAAAATTATATATACTATTATAACATGTTATAGAAAGAAAACAGGCATAAACACAGCGCAATTAAAATGATATGTATTTCACTGGTAATATAAGGAGGTACCTACGAAATTAAGTCAAACCCAATATTCACCCCGCGGCGTGTACACGCCACGTTCACAGCATAACGTATGTAATTTATAATTTCAAAGGTATGCTCAACGCACAAATAAACAAAGCGATAAATATGTAGGAAATGCGCATAGAAATCACTACTGTATTAATACAAAAATGGTAAAACCAAAATAAGCAGGAACATGTCAATATCGTCAATTCATACACTTATTAGCACCGATACATTTTTTTTAAGACAAGATTGTGTAGTTAAGTATAAGTTCGTAGCTTATCTACTAAATCCAGAGTAGATCAAGGTAACTAATGTGGCTTCAACGTCGCTTAGTTACTGGATAAAAATGGACCAACGCAAAACAACTCGTGCAGACTACGAAAGCAAAGTCAAAGCTAAGCTCATAATGAAATCCAAAATTTATTTTCGAAAAACAGAAAATCTGTCAGAGGTAATTCCGGAAGCATTTCATAGAAAATTCCGCAAATCTCCCATCACGGAAATATGACAAAACTACAATGTGCGAATCCATAAAATTTAAAAAAATTCCTGAGACAATAAAATTCCATTAGACTATAGGCGAGGAATACCAAAAACTATTCACTTCTGACGTAAATCGGCTTGACGTTCTCTCCCCAATACTATGCAGCATAATCAAGAAATACAGACTTATAAAAAGATATATAAAAGTTGCGCAAGGATTAATGGCATACGTTCAAAGACCGGTCTTACCTTAAAAACCTATACATTCACCAGCTGGTGTATATTCCAGATTTCGTCAAGATGCAGCAATCCCTCAATCACAAATTCCGCATAACGGGTCCGATGCAAAGTCTCTAAAATGTTGATGGATTGCTTTTATATACCTAAAGCCCGTATTTGTTCACTTGGAAAGCAAAACAAAATAAGCTAATAAGCAATATTACCACCATGGTGTGACGAAATAACAGTAGAATACCTCAAACCAACGAAAGTTACTAAATGACCGTGCTCAACAACACGCAATCAAACGCAGAGCTTCTCGAAATAGAGCAGATAACACGTCAAAACGCATTACAACACGTTTTATCAGCTAAGACAATACGAAATATTGCGCGCAAACTCAACTGAGTAAGTCAACCAATGCATTAGTGAGCACGGACTGAGAAGTAGTGTCGCTTCTAAGGTACTGCACAATACCTAACCTTCAAAAATCAAAAGTCGGCACTCAATCTGACAGGTCCTAGAGCTAATTAGTATAAGCTAACTCTTTCAGAACCAACGAAACATAACCAAGAAACGTCACATCATACAAGAGTCAAAATGGAACCCACATATGCAATTCTCAACGGCAACCGTGGTCAATAAAACCAATCACCTATATCTTTTAAATTTACATGTCAATTAAGTAGGTTATGCTAATGAACACTCAGATGAGGGTAATCATTAGGGCTAGCGTTAATAAATAAAACCAAATAAATATAACAATAAATCAGTCAAAAATGGTTTGTTGGTTGCAAGTCAGCAAATCTCATTAATGCCTTGTGAAATAAAATTATTCAGTAAAAACACTACAATTCAACAATATGATATCCATGGGAATCTAACTTAATTGGTCCCTCATTCATGAACTTATGAATTTTGTGGCTCTATAACTCGGGACAAACCATTTAAGCCTGGTTTATACAGCTTTCTTAGCCCTAGTCTTAGTATTAGTATTAGTCCTCACTTAGCACTAGTCTTAAGAAGAAAAACAGGTGTTTATACAGACATATTTTGGGTTAGCAAGTTTACGTCGGCGTATGCGCATTGCGCAAATAGGTTTGTAAAATTGCGCTTTTATAAATTCATTTAACCTTAAATGCAAAAAATCCGTTCCGTATTCCATTTCTTGTTGTAGTTGGTTTTGTTAATAAGTTGTAAGAACTTTTAAAATGGGCAAAATTTTGCCTTTGAAGAGACGGAAACTTTTACTTGCAGTGTATGTGTGTATGTAATACTAGGTGCTGCTGCTCATTTACAAAAAGGGGTTGTTAAACAGCAAATAAGTGGATTTGTGTGCAATTTCGAATGAATAATAAACTTTCCAAATATTAAATGTGCCTAGCCTTATGGCATTTAAGGAAGAATGTTAAGTTGACCTCTATTATAATAATCCAGACGCCTCAGTACTTCTCTAATTACTTTTGAAGATTATAGATCACAACGATGCACTTTTAACAATTATTGTTGCTCTTCAAAAATTTTCTGTTTATAGTATTATTCAAATTTTACCGCCTTATCGGCTACTACCACATGCGCGCCAGTCAAATTCAATTCTGTCTTAAGAAATTCTTAGGACTAAGTTAAAAGTTGGGGAACTCTCAAGGTCAGGCATTAGGACCAGCTGGGACTAAGACTAAGTTAGGACTGTATAAACGCGTCAGTGGTAACTGAATGATTCATCTTTGCTAGGGCTAATACTAATACTAATGTTAGGACTAAGAAAGCTGTATAAACCAGCCTTTACTTCCCCCCTATTAAGTTAAGATTGTGTCATTTCAATTTAGACTACTTGCTGCGATCATTGCCAGCGAGTTTGTCTGAAACCCTTCAAGGCTCCTCGAATTTCAACGTTGCGTATTGTGTGATAATTGTAATTGTGTTCTCGTACGTTACATCTTGCTTTGGGCCTTAAGCCCAACGCTTCCGATAAGGGTCCCTTAAGGCCTCATCGAAGCTTAAATTGCCTTATGTTTTTTTATTATATATTATTAAAATTTCGAAGCACCTATCACAATATTTTTATAAGTCAAAATAATAAAACTGTAGGTGGAGTGCACTTAAGCATAAACATTTCAATATGTTAATAATATTTTAGACCTAATTTTCTAAATGTATAACAAAAAAACTTGGAGTAACAATTATTGCAACCACAATTTCAACGATTTTTATATACTACCAGAAAACATTGCTAAATCCAAACAATTTAGAGCGGCAAAAACTTCAAAAGCTAAAAGCGAAAGGCTACTCGGTGAAGGAGCTTAATAAAAGGGACGATCAGTTTATTTGTTGTATCGAATTCACTAGCTGCCTAACAAAGGCGGATTAGTACCGCCGGATCAACAGCAGCAATAAAAGATCCTATTTGTTATGTACTTCGTTGACTGTCTGCGCACGTAGTGAAATAGCGAGTTATCCTGCAAGTTTACATATTATAGTAATGGAATCACAGACATTTAAGAATGAACTGCAGATTTGTTCAGTTTAAAACTATTGTACACATTAATTTCAAAAAGTTAACCTTGGAGGTTTAATAAAAGAATTTATGAAGAATTTGAGTAAATTCAAAGATGAATTGGAAGCCAAAGTGTATAATAATGAAGCAAATTTTTTAAACTTTTGGCGGAACTTTAATAAAGATAAAATAGATAAACAACGGAATATTCTTGCACAACCTTCATAGGAGGAGCAATACGTAAATTGTCAATTTTAAAACATTACCTTGCAATTTAGCATCTTTTTCTTTTAACAGTGGCATTTTGTCGTGCAAATTGAAATTAGTTTACATGTTAAAATATAAAACGAATAAGAAACGTTAAATAATACTAACAAAGAAAAAGAATTTTGTCGTTGTTTATATTATGTGCCATGAAAGATACTTGTTACCTGTCATTCCGTGTCTTGTAGTAAGTCAGTTTAAAAATTTCGTTCCAGTTCGTTTAAAACTTTTTAAAATCTATTATTGTCTTGTGATAGTTTCTGAAAATGCAGTAAATTGAGCGCCAAGCAACGTTTAAATTCTTGACTAAGAAAGGTGTTCATTTTCCTGAAATAACTAAAAGACTGAAAACAGTTTACCAGGATGGTTCCCCAGAATCGACCTCCGTCTACGGGCAAATGAGTTTAAGCGTGACGATAGAGCTTCGAACAGAACTCTGAAATTGTTGCCAAAGTGGAGAAGTGTCAATCGACTCAGGGCGACGCAAGTAAGCCATTAGCAGGGTTTTAAAATTTTCATAAGTGACTTTTTTTATGTGAATTTTCTAACCTCAAAATTAACTCGACACACAAAATGGATCACCTTGTACAAATTGCATTAAATGAATTATTTCGCGTTCAATTTAGGTGCGGAACGCTAGTGGACAAATTTTCTTGTTACCAACTCTAATTGAATTCGTTATCAATATTTCTGTTCCTTTAAAGTTTATTAAGGACGAAAAATTTAAAACTGAAATGTTATTCAAGAATATGATGTCTCAAAGAGTAGCAATACAAAACAATATGACACACAAATTACAGGTACTTCTGTTATATCTTCACAAAGTATTACACTACAATTGTATTTTGTTTTTCTACGACGATATACTACAAAAATACTTTTTTAAGAAAAACATAGTTCGATTTCTAATTTAAAATTAAGTTTACGTGTAATACGTAACACTACTAAAATAATTTTGGGAAGTGATCACGAATAAAATTAGTACTGGTTGATCCAACGAAGATACTATATTACGAAGATACCCTCACAGGTATGTTAAACCGCCTAAATAAAAATAATTTATATAAATATTTGTTACGAAACAATTCTACAATTGGCAAGTGAGGTGTGTAGGATAAAAATGGTACAACAAAACCGAGTTCAAAGAAAAAAGGTAAGTGTGAGAAAAATATGTAAAAAACAGAAGAGAATAAAATAACCCTAAATAAAAAGAAGTAGTTAAAACAGCAAATAATGCAACATGTGTGGCATTCAAGAGAAATACAATAGAAAATTACAGAACAAACCAAAACGAGCTTTGAAATATTGAAGACCTAGAAGCAAAACTGGCATTTCTGGGCAGCATGTTACCGCACAAACACCACTTTACGACATAATTGGGAAATATACCAGAATACGTAGCCCTAGCTTTGTTACGATGGCGGCAACAAAAAGGTTTGCTCCAGGTAAAACTCAGTCGTGAGGGCGGGTTCTTTACGACCTTTGAGTTAGGGCTGTACTCCGGTACGAGAGGTAAAAGATGTTCAATATTCAGAATGGATCGGGAAAACACAAGCAACACCGGTGAACACACTCTTGAATGTGGAAGTAAATGTGTCACCTTTCTACTTCTAGCTTGGCAGAGTTTGGTCGACGATCCACGTACAACACTGACTTGCCTTACAATAACTCATTGGTGCAGCTGCTAAACTTCTTTTACAACAGAAAAATACACACATAACGCATACAAATATCATAAACAACAAATTAAATGCATAAGTACTTAACAATGGACCCTATCGCAATAATAAAATATATAAATGACAATGAACAAGTTTTTGAATAAAAATAACAACACCAACATGGGTTAGTAAGGGTTAAATTAAATTGCATAACACCTTAACTTAGTTAAAAGCTGTAAACTTGACTGCAAATACATAATGTGGCTCAAAAACGAAACTGCCGCAACGTTACGTTAAATAGTAACAAGAAAATATGACAATTCATTAAATTTGGCAAATCAGCAACCAACAGTTCTGACTGTAAATACAATATTACGCAAATTTTTTCACCATTTGACGGGACGTTCACTGTACGCTATGTACAATAAAATTACTACAATAAAATTGGTACCTGCAGGAGATTAGTTGACAGAATTTGACGTGCAGCATTGTAAATGGTCGTCTATCGCTAACAACTGCCCCAAAATGTTTGAAGAAAAGAACGACCGGGAAACCACAGGGTGTTGCCGGGATGCGGAAACAGGGCCTCGACGATGTTTTCCACAGTCTAGGTCGGGAAGAGGATATCCCCAGAACGGATGAAAACGTACAGAACTTCCAATACAGGAACAAAAGGATGAAGCCCTCAACATGCGAGATACAACATGGCGTCTTATTTAAGTTAATGCTGGTATTTTTAGGAGTCCGTTAAATAATCCGCGGTAGCGATAATTTAAGAGTCTCGCAACTCTCACGGTAATGGACTCCGACCACACTAACTTGCTTGCTTCACTTAAACCCCAACAGCTAATGTACCCATCACAACGAACACCAAGAGTTGCCATAAAAATTAAACAATTTTATTCCTTCAGAAGGCACTCCGGTAAGTTCAACAGTTCCTCAGAAGGCACCAAAAATTAACGAAAGCATACCGATAATTCGAAAGCGATGCTAATCGGCACACATGTATGTTGTCAACCAAAGCCGGGACAGTAACTGCATTCAGAAGACGTGGGCATCCCAACAGTGGCTGCAGCGTCCTACAATGCATCTCTCTTCTACAACGACAGCCTCAATCTTTCGTCGCATAATTTCAAAGGATTGCACCAACAAAGGCAGCATATAACCAAATATATACAGGAAGCATCGAGCCTTTCATTGCGCCTTCTTGTCACCGTGGACAATTTTGGGCCTGTCTGAACAACAAAAGTCTGGGAAGGCGACGATAAGACACGATGCATGTGGAAATAGATTGCGTCACCCCAAACAGAAATACAGCTTGAATTTATAATAGCAGCGTACGAAAAATTGAATCTTGATAAACATAAATGAATCTGCAGAGTGTTAATATACGGGTTAAGCGGAAAGAAGGTTTGTGAGGAATCAAGGTTTGAGTACATCATTGAACTACAAACTTAACTTACATGAATCGAGAAAATTCTAACATTTAGGCTAAAAGTACGAAAAGTTCTAGCTCCGGGAAATTGTTCTAACAAGCATACAATAGATCTACTTCAGAAGAAGAAATTCTTTGCGGAATATGAATGAGGAAAAATATGCCAAAGTAAACAAAAGTATAAGAGAATAAACTATAGAAAAGCAGCAGGAAATAACAACGTAATTTCAGCATGATTCAAGAAAGGAGGAGCAATACTAAATCGCTTTCTCACAAATATCCTAAAAGGTATGATCTACCAAACAAACATAATAACAGTGAGAGAAAAACATTATCACACCCATCTAAGAAAAAGAAAATTCCATATTATATGATAAATCCAGAACAATGTTAATTTCCTCAGTTGAATTTAAAACATATACAAAAACAATAGAAAAACGATGACAAAAGGTGATAGAAGATAAGCTTCAAAACAAGATACTGTTTTTCGACTAGGTTGACAAAACCAAGGCCGTATACCTTGACATCCATTATAGACACTTCTGCTTAGCATTTTTAGACTGAAATTCAGTATTCGACTTGTACCACGAACTTACGATAACACTTCAGGATTTACAAGTAACAAAGCAATAAATAAAACGGTATTGAGAACATCGAGACTAAATTGACAGACTTTGGAGGACCTTACTTGGTTGGAAGAATTCAACGGGCAAACAATCTAAACTCTTATTTATAGTGTATTATATGAACAAATCAACAAAATGTGATGCCATTACCTAAACCCAATAATGACTCAAGACATGTTTAGTAATAGAAAGAACCATACAACAGCTGGCCAGTAATATTATTATATAGAAGAAACATGTAGAAGAACAAAGCATAACATTAAATCAAGAAAAAAATAATAAAGTAACCGCCACGTTTACTTTACCTTGAAACCTTCTTCTCACCATTTTCCCTATTGACCACGTCGTTCTGATCATAAAATTTGAGGTTGTCTTCTCTCTCGTTATATTGTTACATGACACTTTAACGACACCGCGCCAGCTCATACAAAAAGTCACGAAAAAGCCAGACGGCCAGCGCGGACGGATCTTCCAAAATCGGTAGAGTAACTCACATAGGACCGCTGCCCTGTCCGTAACAAGAAATGCCGATTAGACTCAGTGAAGCAAGGGGTGGTTCAACATTACGGCCTCATGAACGGTAAACAGTGATAAATTAGATTGAGCACCACCCAGTTCCATCAATAAGAACGGAAATGCAAAAGTAATCCACAGAGAAACCGGGAAGCAAGTGCGCCTACCTTTCAACTTCTCACCTCGGCAAAACCGAAAAGCCAAACAGGATATAGTAGAATTGGTGTGTACAGCTCCGCGACTCCCAACACTGCGACGACGCAGCGCCCCGACCTACCTTGACGCCAGAACCTCCTCCAGGCTTCATCCCACACCGACCCTTACACCGCGAACAACCCAGCCCGAAAATAAGCATGCAACAAGCGCGGGGAAATTACAAGACAACACACAACAAACCGATCTATTGGTCCAACACAGTTACTGACGTTCGTCAGCGTACAAAGTAAAAAGAAAAAGGCAAATAGGACCACAAATTCGGGCCCAGAATGGGTTACTAACATTAATTTAGTCCTTGAACATGACTATAAATACGGGCCCAGAATGAGCTACCAGCATTAATTTAGTCCGTGAATCATCATAGCGGACAGTTATTAACGTAGGCTACAGCACAAAGCAAAAAGGAAAAATATCACATACACCCAGCAACCACCTAACGGCAAACTTCCATATACGCCACCTTATTATTGCAGCCTTGCCCAGTCCGCAAGGTCGGTGGCAGGAACCCGCCTCACAGCATCGAAACATCGCGAAGCCGCAGCTGCACTCGTGGGTGACGCACACTCCGGAACACTCCTCACAGGAAACAATACGGTCCAAAATGGCAACAGAGCTCACATGGAGACCAACAGGGTGACTATTTGCACGCCTCCGTATATACGATCCCACCCAACTAGCGGCAAATTGCCCCCATGGCACTCGAGGCCACGGGACGCTGGTCGACAAACGGAGCAGCACCAAAAACCACACACACGACTGGCCGCCTCAACGGCTAAAAACGCTCTCCTGACAGGCTACCCACGTACCCACCCGACCGAAGCCGCGCGGGGCAGCCTAAAAGCTACACTCTCGGGCCCCGCTTGCAGCAACCGCCAGCAACTAACTCCCAACACTGACTGACTAACTCAAGCCGCATCACGCCATCCTGCCGATAGGGGCGGGCGGCCACAACGCAGACAGAAGAAACATTCAAAAACCTATCTGTCATTATCACAGGCTCGCGTTCCAAATTCAATCTCGAAGACACGCTACAATGCGACAACAAGCACACGTGCAAGCGAGACGGCTCAAGGCCAGAGCGTAGCTGGGCGACGACTTGCATAAAATTTGCTGCTCACTTAAATTTAACGGAAAAATATTAGAGAAAGCTATATACAAGCGGGGTCATAATCTTGAAAAATCGATAAATAACTCGTACATACATAAGACTTGAAAATGTCTTGACAATATACGACAGTTTCTTGGTCGCTAGCGAGTTTTCCTTATCATTATTTGGCACAATTGGCGAAAATATCTTTGCTTTTCCGTGAGTCTTTAATCACGTCCACACAAAAAAATCAAGTCTCTAGTGATGCCAATTTTCTTTTCATCATGCCAATATTCGATATATCTTCTGTAGATGGGGATCCAAAGTTCTCACATAATCAGCAGTACATACAGCCTCTGCCCAGTATGCGATAGATAGCCGTTTATCTGGTCATTTCAGTCAAGATAGGTTTTTCTTTTCAGGTACTCCATTTTAATAATAATAATAATAATAATAATAATGTTTATTCAACGTATAACGATAACTCTGAGAAAAATGTTTGGTATATAAACAATTTTAATTATTTCAAATTTGCATATCGCTATCTTGATACATTTTAGCTCAGTACAGTGCACGTTTTGGGTGGGAGTCACGCGATGCGCGGCTCTGTGGGGCGTGTCTTCAGCGCAGCCGTTTTCCCCACTATTTAAATCATCAGTCTAAATTCGAGACAACACGGGTCTCAGAAGCATATATAAGCACGCGATCCGGGCAGAATGAACAACTCTTCGAGTCAATCAGCCCTGACCACACAAGGCGCTGGTTTAAGTGACATGCACAAACACTCTTTTCCGAAACCACGATCGAAATTAGAGGTGGTCTGTGACGAGTTCGGTTTCCGCCCGCAAAACGTCCTGGTCAACACTTGGCGCCGGATCATGTGACAAGATTTCACCTAATCCACCGATTTGAACACCGGCGCTAGTACAGGTAGAAATTTATTGAAACGCATACATAGATGCTTTGTTTTTATGTTGAATGCATCTAAGTATTCGTTTCAAGAAATTTACTTAAATAATATTATGTTTTTTTGTTAATACGGATTAAAGTTTCATATGCGTAATAAATGCAATCTTATGACAAAACACACCGACATAATTAATACACATTAAAATCAAAATAACTGTTCAGCTTTATGTTTAACTTGAAATATCTCGAAAAATAATGACTTTATCGTTACGAAGAAAGAGTATGTTATTTACATAGAAGGTATTGGAGAATGGAAAAATTGTGCTAAAATGGCAATTCCGCCAGTGGCGTAGAATTTGAGAAGGGTCAACCACTCACTTGCCTCTGTCGTACGCCTCTGGTAGTAGCCAGAAACGTTTATTTAACATAATTTAGCAGGGTTTACAGTGTCTATACTTCCTCCCAAATATGATACGGATACGTTAAATAGTTTTAAAATAGTGTGGAAAAATCATTTTTAATTTTTTTAATAAATATATCTCAGTAAGGAGCCACATTTTATCTAAGTAATTTGGGTTAAATATTAATATTTTGAGCCCACGATTCTACTGTTAAAATATTTCCAATTATTAATAAAACACCCTGTATAAAGAAAAGAAAATAATGCATGCTGGGATGCTAAATGGAATTCCAATAATATCTGCATTACTTGTTTTATTAACAGTTGCTACAATTCGTTACAGCGGACTATTATTACAATAATTGGTACTGCGATACTCTTCCAGCAACATGTGCTATAATCTGACATTGAATGCAGGCACACGTAAATTAAAAATTGAGAGTATCTGGGTAGGTTATAAATCAATTTAATATTTTAAAAACAAAACATAATTTTTAGTAAAATTAGCTGAAAAATACCAATGTTCATTAAAAAAAAGTGTTAATTTTTTGTTAATCATATTCCTGATGGCATTAAGAATGAATATCAAAAAAGTTGCTTACCCAAGCAGTGACCCACATACCACTAGTCTCGACAAACACCCCCGAGGCGGATACTAGCGCTGGTTTTTTGCCATTAACTACAAAACGCTGCATCGGAAGACAAAACTAAACAGAAATTACAATATTGGAAATAAAATGTCTAATAATAATTGTCCTATTAACTTTTTCCGCACAAATCAAGGTCATGTTTAACCTGCTCCAGGATTGGGAGGGGGTGAGTTTGAGCGAGTGTATGGCACGAATTATGCTCGCGAAATAATTCTAAAAGAGGTATTTGGAAATTCCTTAACTGAAACCATATTTTTGCTGATGTAATCGATTTTATTCCACCCATGCATCGTACGAAACTTATGTTTTACAGTTAAACTCGTCCGCCACTCCTAAAGCATATTACGTATGGCATATGGTCCAAACGTAGATGAGAAAAAAACATTCATTAGCCAAAAATTTGATTTTTAATTCTTAAACATTTGTCAAAAATTTTCAAAAATTACAAATTAAATAGAGCGTTAGTTGAAAAGACAAATTTTCAAGGGTAATACCACAAAAGGTGAAAATTGTTTGAGAATTTTTTTGTTCACGTGCAAATTATTGCGTTTAAATTTCTCGAAACCAAAACTGCGTTAAAAATTTCGCGAGACCGCAGGTCGAGTGGAATTTGAGCAGTTTTTGTTGAGAGAAATTTGCAATAACTTGCATGTTGACAAAAAAAATTCTCTTAAAAATTTTGCCTTGAGTGGTATTTGGAAAGATTATTTAACAATATGGGTAGATGACTTTTACCGTGTTTGACAGCACACACTTTTAACGTTTTCCACTAATTATTCGATACTGGAGCTTCCAACACGATTATTATGAGTTTTTAGAACGACGCTGATTTGCAAACTTTGACTTTGACGTTTTGGTGAAATGTCAGTCAAAGGCTACTCGCTAAATTAAAATCATTGAAACCAATAGGGCTCGCTTGAAAACACTGTGACATTAGGGGCCGGTTGCAGAAAGCAATGTTAAGTCTGGTGTTAGCTAACATCGCGTCAAAGTGAACAAAGTCGCATCGAATTTTGTTTACTAATGTATTAGTTACCATAAGCATTTGAGATTTGATTCGTTTTTGTTCAGTTTGACGTCGCGTTAGCTAACAACAGACCAAGAACACTATACTAAGGACACGCAACTCCCGTTTCGAAGCGGACCGCTAAAAGCTGACAAGTAAGGCGGCCGTGGTGTACAATTATTCATTCACAAAACTCGTGAACTGTCAATGTCAAACATTTGCTGAGTGTAACTGGAAATTCGGACCATGTTTTAACAATTAATAACACACTTGAAATACACTCCATTGGATTAACAACCGTAAACTGACTTTTAACAGCGATTACAGGTTAATTTAGCTCGCTTCCAACTCTCGAACGGCAGTACACGCTGTCGACAGCGCCGCGACGGCTATCCCCGACATAAGGGCCGCTTTTATATACAGTCGTCATAGGAAGTTGCATCTCCTTAGTATAGTCTTCTTGCAACAGACTTAACATTGCTTTCTGCAACCGGCCCTAGGTGCTTTCAATGACAGTCAATTTTGATTGACCGTTTCTGACAAATTGAACAATTTTCATTGGTTCGTTCATTATAGTGTTGAATAATCTCTAAAATTTTAAGCCGAAAAAAACAAAAGAATCCCATTTTAGAGGTATTCAACTGAAAAATCGTCTATCTCGCATCAATACACATTAAAAATATTATGTTTGAAAAAAATCACTGAATTGAAATACGTGACGCACTTGAGGGATATTATTTGTCGAAAGTATAAGGAGTTACCACTGGCCGCGGTGAATTCGGGAAGATAAGTTCTTACATAAATTAATAATTTTTAGCGAATCGAGAAGCCTGTTTTCTGACAAATTAATTTGACACTTCATTATAATAATGGTTAGGTTTTGCGTCAGTTTTAACACAGACTGACGCAAAACCTAACCTGCTAATCTCGAATTTGACTTAGATTTACAGTGCCACCAACTTGTCATAGGATACTACTGAATTTTAACTAGGTAGTTTCCATGGTGATTAAAAATCACCCTAGGGTCGCTCCGGTAGCTTCTGTATTCCCGTCGAAAAAAATCTTTTAGTTGACGACGAGCCAATTTTGCACCGCATCCTTCACTTCCTCATTAGAGGCAAAGCGCTTGCTCACCAAGAATTTGTTAAGGGGGCCAAAGTGATAATAGTAACTTGGGGCCAAGTCCGAACTATCTGGCAGTGAGGCAACACTTCCCAGTCCAATTTAACGTGACAAAAAGTCATCGCTTCCATACTCGTAGCGAAGCTGGAGTTCTCTGCAAACCTGTAGCCGTTTCTGCTGTTGTTCCGTGGAAATTTGTTTTGGGGCCCACCTGGCGCTAACTTTACAAAATTTAAGGTTGTCGTGGACAATAGTGTGAACACTACAAACACTGGTGTTCACAATCCCAGCAATTTCCTTCACAGATGTTCACCTATTGCTCCGGATCAGCTGGTCAACTTTTTGAATGTTCCCAAGATTCACTGCAGACGCTTGACGGGCAGCATGCAGAAAGTTCGACACGCGTTCGCGACCATTCTGGAAGGATTTACACCACTCAAAGACTGTTTTGAGTGACAAACACCCTTCTTCAAACTGTTTATGAAATCCCTGCTGAACATCAGTCGCTTTTATACCTTCATTGAAAAGAAATTTAACAATTAGACGTTGTGCAACAGAATTTGACGCATTGTTGCACGACATTGTTAATACAAATGACAGTATTGACACAATCAAGTGTTAGTTGTTTATGGAGTTAGCTAACATGCCTACTTCGATCAATGTAAAACCGCTTTACAGTATCTCTTCTATTATGTTCATAAAATGCAGGTCAAATTTGAACCGCCCTCGTATAAGGTAGCGTTTTTATTACGAGAGACAGGAGAAAGTTGAGCACAATTTCGAAGAGAACCTGATGCCGTGCTTAAATTTGACCTAAATTCTCCCCTTAAAATATCCTGAACAATTCAAAACTACAAACTACGATGTCAAATAATTTCATAACTACTAGCGTTAGAATAAAAACAAACAATTCAATAAGTTTACCAAAAATGTCATGGCAGTTTTAATTATCGAGATGTTTACAAGTTTCTGTTATATCTCGAAACATTGAAAGAGGTTCTAGGGCTACAAATAACCATATTTATTTATATTTTAACGCTAGTGGTTATGAAATTGTTTAACATTAAACAAATTTTTCAACTCCTGTCTTACTCCACGTCGCTTAGTGACATTTTAATCATTTTTACCGGTTTCAGGATATTAAGCCTTTGTTTACATATACAAAAGTGGGCTGGTAACTAGATCATAACTTATCTGTAGGGTAATGGAATATTACCCTACATGGCAACCATAACCATATAGCAACCGATAAACTATTGAACATATCACGGATGTTATGATCATAACAGCCTCAGATGTTTTAAAATCCTCGCTCTACGAGCTCGGATTTCAAAACATCTGCGGCAGTTATGATACTCATAACATTCCTAGATATGTTAATAGCTATAACCGGTGACGTTTTAGTCACGGGAGATGAAGTTAGGTTTAGACCACGGCCTGCTAAATTGTGTGACAAACGTCACTTTATAGCTCCCGGGCATATGTAAAGTTTCTCGATTCTCCGTAGAGCGCTGTATACTTACGAGCGGGAATTTCAAATTTGCAAATTTGCAATGTAACATCAGTTACCACATTGACTACGACTACTGTTTTGTGTATTTTGTTATTTACGTTCACAGTTTAATTTGTTGATTAAGTTATTCGTTTTTATTGTTTACGATTTGATTTTGGTGTTGTTTAAAATGGAAAGCAGTTCTGCATATTGTATGTACTTATAGAAGGTGTTGTACTGCAACCTGCAAATAGATTGGAGAAGATCATGTCATGAATTTTCCTGGAATCTAGTTTTATGAAGGAAATGGTTTGAAAGCTAAATTTAAATTATGGTGCTGATCCTTCAAACCACGTACGTGCTAACAATTTCTATTTTCAATAGTAATATAACAAGGGCGAGACATACCGATAATTTTGCACACGCTAAGGGTCGAGTGCTGGTTGCAATGAAAATTGTCCCGAGGGCAGTTTTCTAAGGGCAACCAGCACGATGACTCTTGGCACAGGCAAAATTATATGTAAGTGTGTTGCCCGCGTTTATATTTTGAAGATCATTACACAAAACCTGTATACGAATTATGATTTAAAATTGATCTAATAATGCCAATAAACTCATATTGCTTGTTTCTTGCATTTCTATTTCTAATTATAACACCATCCACGGAGTCGATAATCATCCCTAGGGAGCTTATCGCTTGGTAAGCAACCCACGGGCGCTTATCAGCTAATCAGTTCGGGATTGGTAAATTTTCAAAAAATGCATGGTTTTCATTGGCTGATATCAGTCATGTGACAGTTGTGTGTAATAATCATTTAAATAGAGATAAACAGCGAAAACCACAAGAAAGAAATTATTTGTAGTTTGTATTTTAAAGAAAGTTGTTTGCGAGTAACTTCTGGGCGAAGATTATTAGCACACTGAAGTAGCTGCACTTTTTTGTATTTTTAGTTACTACATTTAGAGATGGGTATCCAATAAAACAAAGAACTTTTACATTTTAATTTTAAAAATCTTGCAACAGTTAATTACACAGAAACTACAACCTTACAATAGCATACAGAACAAAATACTTCATTACTATTACCAATTACCACCTAGTAACATCTTCCAAATTTATAAGAATAATAAGATTATCTTCGTATCACATTCTGTTTTAGAGAGAATGTGTGAGCTATCCAAAAAAAACCTGCCTGAAAATATTACTTTGTCTTCAAATACGAATTCTTGGAGCTCAAAATTTCTATCGAGAACAATTTTAAAACTATAACTCTCTAAAGATATACGTACACGGCACTGTAAATAGATTACACCATCATATTTACATTAATTCAAAACAATAGGTCATTATTCTATTGATACTGCATTTGAAGAATCATTTTTAAAACAGGTATTTGTCATGACAGCCACTGTCATTTAAATGTCATCGTGGTTATGCGGCTCCAAAACGGCCAAAATTGGCATTTTTTCAGAAATGAAAACAACAATGAATTTCAAAAAATGCCCAGGCCGTATAAACTGACGTTTGTCAAGCAATTCAGCAGGCGGTGGTTTAGACAATATTTGTTTTATTAATCATAGACAAGACTGAAATCAAGTTAATTTTGAACAGTCAACTTTAACGTTTGTCAAGCATAAGTTAACCTAACGTAATATTCAAATCTTAATGAAATAATATGATGTTATCTTGTTTAGGTTTGTGGTCATATAAAAAGTATAGTATATAAACATTATATAAACTCGTCTAGACACTTGTTTATTAAACACTCGCTCGCTACACTCCGCTTGTGCCTAAAAAAACTCGTGAATATTACGAAACGAAGCCGAAGGCTGAGTCTCATAACATGTTTCGGGCATAAACACTTTTAGCACGAGTTTGCACACAATACTTTTTCTACAGCCTTAAATTTACTCTTATTAATCCATAAATGTCGATTTAACAAAGGTTTGCATTTATGACAGTTATAATTTATGTCATAGTAAAGAGATGGCCGCTGCCGTGAAGGCGCAGGTGACTGTTTCTGCAGCCGGTAGCTTTCAAAGTTAGTTATCAAAGGTAATTATAATAGTACACATTTTACTTTATTCGTTACATAATGCTTTAATTATTTAAAAAACACTTTACCAAAGAAGTAACTAGAATAACTTTATAACCTCACTTCCAGTTTAAAACACTAAATTAAAAACAGCTGTTTACTTTTAGCACACGGCTGATTTCACTTTGAACAAGCTGATATAAGAGTATAATACGTCATTTTTAGTTCAACAAGCTAGTGCTAAAAGGCCGTCGTAGAAAAAACTTGTTACTTAATATAACATGTGAGCAAACGAAAATGAAATCAAGCTTGGCTTTGAAATATTTGTTATATGAATAATATGATGGTGGTGGAACTGTAAGTCTATGTCAAATTCGAGGTTAGCAGGTTAGGTATTGCGTCAGTCTGTGTCAAAACTGACGCAAAACCTAACCTGCTAACCACTACAGTGCCACCAACATATTATTCCTACAACAAATATTTCAAAGCCAAACTTGATTTTGTTTTCATTTGCTCACATGTTACTATTAAGAAAGTAAGAGTTTAGGTCAAATTTACGCACGGCGGCGTCAAGTTTTCCTTGAAATTCTGCTCAAATTTGCTAATTTAAACAATCCTATATGTCAAACTTACACGTTGAGGAAAAACCTTTGATGTTTAATGTACCCTTATTATAATAATGTTGGAGCACTATACTAAAACCGTATTTTATACAATAAATCTAATACAAAAATGAATATCAAAGTTTTACAGGTATTTCTAGTGATCATTTACGTTGTTTATAATCGATCTGAGGCCATTATTTTCACTGCTGCCATTACAACGGCATTAAAACACAGAATAAAAGTATCGAGTATTTTGAAATATCACCCCTGCTCTGCTCTTTCCGCCGAAAATGATGTGGGTCAGGATTTCGCCCCTTGGAGCTGCCATTGGTGAACCCGAACAAAGACGATTTGCGGTACGTCATCAAACCCCGTAATATTTATGATCCGTGGGGATCAAATCTGAATTTATTCAATCGTCCATCGAGCAGTTCCTCTTTAAGCCCGGCTCGACACATCTTGCTTGCGCACCATCCATTTCAAGTGTTTCGCATTTTGGCGCTGGATTCGCAACTGAAGTCAACCTGAACCTAAATCTTTTGATAAGGCCCAAGGGGCTCGCAAGTTGCGACTGTTATCAGCGGCATTCAAATTGCACGCACGCAGAAAGCATGGACGAACATATTCAAAAGAACTAGCACAGAAGAAGGTCAGGATGTAACAATAAAAATCTCAATCGCACAACGTCAGCCGTCAGATATCTATGATTGAGCGCTTATTCTAAAGAGATTTTGTGGGAATGGGGAATTCATAATGCACGATGAACAATCGCTCCGATTTCCACAAATATGGAAAGTGGCTCGTTTGATGGATCACTAATTTACGGTCATTGTTCGCTTAAATGGCAACTTTATATCATTTTTTTATAAGCAACCGCCTTCGACGGGCCACACATTCGCTACGCTTGGCGACCGTTCAATTCTGCTCGAAAACATGACGGACAAGTTGAGCTAGAAGTATCCTTTCAATATATATTTTTTTTTATATTTAACAGATACTATTTTTACTTCATTGCATAACGGAGACCAGTTTTTACGCTGCTAGTAACTGCGCCGCAAATCACAAAAAGTGGAGTAATAAATATATTGTACAACTTTAAAGCCGAGCAACATTATTTATAAAAATAAAAACAATATAATGTATAATTCAAACGTGCAGACTGATCTTAATCTTATAACGTAAATTTCGAGGCCATGAAATTTCTCCTTCCCATACTCTCTCTCTCTCTCTCTCTTTCTCTATCTATCTCTCTCTTCGCTTGAGTCCAGCAATTCTGGCGTTCGAAGTGAATCTTGGTAGTCCATTATTCGATTTACTCCGTCTCCCATCTACTACCGAGGGCTTTGACATTTAAATAATTATTTTCCCTTTGTGTTTACCTTGCTAGCTCAGTAAACATGAAACTCTAAAATACCCATTTCGTGGCTATGAAAAATCACTATCTGCCAAAAACACAGAGAGCGGCTCCACCATGTAGTGTTCTCGGGTTGAAAGTAACTTCAAAGAATACACAAAACAGCCAATTTGTTTACACAAATATATATTGACTTTAAAATATGTAAAAGAAATTATCTCCTAAAGAAACGTACAGGACAGATAGCTGGAGCTACAAGTTTCTACGTACACAACATAAATAATTAAAATAAACGTCTTCCATAAACGCAACATTAGAAACGCCTGAAGTCGATACTATTTAAGTCCGCCCCGTACATATTCACGTGTATGAAACCCGCACAATTCGCACTTGTGTTATTCGCGCGCCTGTTCACTGCTGTGTACTCTTGAATAAAGCACGCCCCAGCTTGCGTCATCCAATCTTGGAAGGTGTGATACGTGGAAAAGTACCACCGAATTTTACTGGAAAGTCCTTCCTTTCTTATCGTTGGCTTAGCCGCTGCTTGTCTGATTGACGTCACGAGGTCTTCGGAACGCTTCAAAAAAACACCCTTTAGACCTTACAAATTTGTGTAATCACCTCGTATACGGTAAAAATTTCTATTGAAACTTTTGTTTATATTGTTCAACACCTCTTTAAGTACCGGATCATTTCCTTCCACATGGAAACAAAATTATATTGTGCCTGTTGTTAAAAGTTGGGATCGTAGTGATTAATACAATTATCAAAGGTCTTGGATAAGTTATTCAGCAATAGATTTCAAGCCATGTTCAAGAATATAATAATTAGCGAGAAGCATAGGTTTTACCCTAGTGGATATACTTGTACGAATTTATTTTCTTACAAGTACATCAGTGAATCTTTGGAAGAAGGCTTAATGGTTGGTGCTATTTATACAGACTTTAGTGAGGTATTTGACAAGGTAAATCATATAACTTTGGTATCCAAATAAGAACCTTACCAGAAACCACCAGCTGAGGCTGGATAACGACTAATTCTTCTTCGTTAAATCTGCATAAGTTGAAAATCCTCTCCTCCCACAAGCAAGCTTGGATGTGCGTTTCTCGCTGTACACTCGAAATTAACCTCACAATTCGTCCACAGAACAGGAAAACCTCTATAAAGTTTTTATTATGCTAAATTGCAATGTTAAATCTAGTTTACAAAAAAAACATAAAATACAAGTTGACTACATCTTTGAATATAAAAATAAACACTACATGACAGGTACACTAAAACCCATTTCAATTTGTCTAAACGACCGGAGCTATTGTTTTTTTCTTTTCTTGGGAATTTTATTTTCCAACTGACTCTAACGTTTTTATTTCACATTTTATCCAATACCCTTGCTCCCTCTACTCTTCTCAAAATCTCTATGCCACGTGCCTCAAATTTACATTTTTAGCGTAAATTAATATGAGACTATATTTGCTTCGTAAATTCTTACGTTGGTTACTTTGTAAATATTCTTATTGCAAAAAAGTGTTGTATAATGCTCTGTATAGTATACTATCTTGCTAATTCTATTACTGTTGCTATCATTGTTTTTTTTTTTTCTTCTTTTGTCGAATTTTATGTAACTAGTTTTCTTTCATTTCTGATTCTGATCTGGGTAAACTACAGTACACTTTTTGGCTTTTCCCAATTGTTTGCGTTTTCTGGTTTGTTTAAATTACAAGTCTGCACCCTTCTCTTGCTGCTACTTTAATTCCTAACATTTTTAATATTTCAAAAAATTATTATATATCAAAGGCGTTTCACTACTTATGGTAACTTCATCAGTTAAATTTAAAATTTATATATAAGGAAAAATTACATGTCTGAAAGGAAAAAAATAGATTAGCGATACACAAATTAGTTCTATAAACCTGTATTTACATTTACATTTAAATTGTTTTGTTGCTGATTAAAATAAGTTTGTGGACATATTACGACATTTTTATTATTTAAAGTTTAAAATACTAATTTAATTTAATTTAGAACATGCGAATTATTTTAAAAAGCATTGTGATGCTTAAACGGTTAAAAAGTTAGAACAGGAAAATTTCATTATTAAAATAAATAGAGGTGATTTTGACATGATAGAATGCACAATGCAGATTAATTATGAATAAAAGCAGACAAGGTTGTTTATTTATTTACTTATCAGAATGCACAGACAACAGGAAAATATGAACTTGCTATTATAGTACGCAGGGTGGTATTAAGTTAAATTTTAAGAGGTGGTACAAGAATTTAAAAACTTGTTTATTGTAAAGAAAGCGAAGTATGAGAAATATAAAAATGCCTTCATGAATTTATTATTTGAAAAAATTGTGATAAATTGAACTTAGGATGTCAATATCAGTTTTATAATTGATAGTTTGTATTTCAACCATTTCTAAGCAAAGTCGTGTATTAAAGATAAACTTATGCTGATTATCATTAGCATGATCACTTAGGTTAGTTTTTGTGGTGGAAGGTGATATGTTGTTAATTTTAATGGAGTATTTGTGTTGTCTGATTCTATTTTTTAATAGTTGTTTAGTTTGACCTATGTAAGTGAAGTTAAAGTTGTTACAATTAATTTGATAAACTATATGAGACTGCATATTAATTTCACTTTTATCTTTCAAGTTAGTGAAAAATAATTTACCTAAAGTGTTATGGTTATTAAATGCAGTAGTAATATTGTATTTGTTTAGTTTTTCATTTTTTTCAGAAAGTTTAGGATATATTAAATTCATGCATTTTTATTTTGTGGTGATATGTTTCAAATATTAAATTAATTGCCTAAGCATTTTGGTTGTAATTCTATGGATTGGTTAAGTTTGTTTGTGTTTTTAATTTTATATATTCGATGGTTAATTGGTTTTTTAATAAATTCCATAGGATAATCGTTTATAATTAATCTATTAGTGATTATTTCTAAATTTTTATTTTAAATTGTTTTGAGGATAATTGGCTTGCCCTGTCTACTAAATTGTTAGTAACGCTTTTAATATTTAATAGTTGTATTGGAATTAAAATTTAAATATCTATTTGTTTTAATGTTTTTACGGTACCAATGGTTGTTTAAATAACCTAATAATAACCAACTTCTGGTTAGTATATAAAAAAAAATTATCATAAAAATGGGGCATTCCATTTAAATAAAAACAAGCTTGATTCGCTACACTTGTTTGGGCCACTCTATACAATCAAACTATTTTAGTAATATGCACCACCTTTGTACCTACAACTTTTATATAAGCGATTATTACGTAACTCTCATAGTTTTAGAAGTATCTTCCACCCCACCTCGTTACCGGACCCTGTATATTATACATGTTTTTACATTTCTAAGTATTCAGAAACGTTTACAGTTGCAACTATATTTTTTAAATGTACTCATATAGAAATCATATATTATATTTTATTTAATTAATGTGTATCTTCATTATGTTATTAATGATTTTATAATATTTCTAAAGTCCCAAAATTATAAAAAAAATTGTTGCTGCTAATGTAAATATAAACATATCTTATTTTTGCTCTAGAAATTTAATTCGTTTTCGAAAAAAATCTTTTTGCAGCAATATATGTGAGGCATGCAACTAATATTGTCTTAAATTTTTAGAATTTTTTATTACTTTCAGCAATTCGATTCGATTAGATTCCTGGACCCAAACGTAATTAATCAAGGCGACCTAAAGCATTCACATACACCAATGGAGCCACAATTACATATAACAGCAATGAGATAACATAAACAAGAAAATAACACGTATTGCTTGAGTAAGAAAAAGATCAACATAGTAGTAAATATTCGAGTAGGCATGACGCTTATTTTAAATATGACATAAGTCAACTATGTAAGCATGCCCACTAAAATAATTTTTTCTATAGCACATGTTAAAGTGTGCTTTTATCAACTCAAAACAAAAGGTCAAGTTTTACTTTAACAGTAAGGTTAGATAAAGTAGCACTTTAACATCAAGGATAGATAAAGTAATTTAGTTTTCTAACTTTTGTTTAAATTAAATATGACAGTTTCGCATTATCGTAGCAACCCAGTCTAGCTACTGACATTTTGAAATGTCATGGACTGTCTTTATTTTCTTTTAAATTGTTAAAGTTCTTGCTATAGAAAAGAATATTGTATTATACACGACGATAAAGTTATTTCTATCCACTCTTGAATCATTAACGTCTCGACTTCGTCTCGACGTTAAACGATTCACTCGTGGATAAAATTTAACTATATCGTCTTGTATAATAAACTACTATTATCTTACGGTCATCTCTTTCTTACTCAAGCATTCTATTTTGTTGTTCATGTTATCTTATTGCTGATATATATAATTATGGCCCCTTCCGTATTTAACGTTAAAACCTATTTTGACAAGGCTGTTCACATGAGTTGCAAAAATGCTTTTGAAGTGTTGCGTACCAAGCTGCAAGTCAAATTAACTACGTTTCATCAGTTGTTCCACATATTAGCATGTTCAAATTTCCATTGAATGAAACAGTGTCACAAAAATGGTAACACGTTTTGAATTGAGAGGACTGGCAGATTAGTGTTGTTTGTGGAAAGCACTTTAAAAAACGGATATAAAGGTTGATAAGATGAAGACATTTATTCCGACTGCAATACCACTAGCCTCCTGGCAAACGATTTACTTGCAATGGAAAGTTAGATACCTACTCATTAGGAATTGTGTGAAGTGACGCACTACGATGTAAATAGCAAGGATTTCAAAGCTGTTTTTCAACCTGCATGTATCGGAATGACATAGACATTATCTATTTAGTGACCAAAATTAGTAATTTTTTGTTAAAAGTTCGTGAAGCCATATTGCTAGATTGTAATAGGACATTTCAAAGGTCACTTTATAGGTCTACTGTCACGTCATAGAACAATATAGATCGTCTTGACACAATGCATTGCATTAAGCCAGATTATTCTTCCAAGTTTCTTTTAAAAAAAATACTTCAGAGACACTGAACTCTTGAATCGATTTGAGTGCTATTTTGTATGGGACTCCATACCGGTGTCTCATCTATTAAGATTATTTTGATTATTATTGTTGTACTGACAATAGATAAAACAGGGGTGTTGCGATACAGGTCAGACAGTAACTATTTAATGGGAATAATAACTTTTATCCCAGAAACTCTTAAGCAGAGATTAACAAAACACATTTGTATATAGGTAAGTTGAATTAAATTCTGTAAAAATATACAAAGATATACAATACGCAACGTTTCTATTCTTCAAATAACCAATTTCTTATATATTTTTATATTATAAATGCAATATTTAAATTAACAAATAAAACTTGTACATTTAATTAATCAAACCTTGAAAGACAAACATTGCTGTTTAAAAAATAACAATAAATTAATAACAAATCCAAGAAGCTTAAAAATTGGGATATCTGCTAGTAATGCTTCAAGCTGTGCACGGACAAGTCAATAAATAACACATATCCAGTCGCAAAGTAAAGATGGCCGCCCCGGAAGAATACAATAACTCCATGCTAATTTCCAAATCCGTTTAGAGTAGCTTGTTGCGGTTGGGGCTGCAATGTTGATAAGGGAGAGGGTGAAATATGGGCATGGGTGCGCCTGGGTGCCAGGGGTGTTAAAAAGGGAGGGACAGTAATTGCTTTAGCAACTAGCCTCGGGGCGTCGCTCAGGGCTCGCACGGGGGCCCTCTTTTTGCCACGCAGATTAATGTGGTGTGAAAGGTTTCGGCGATCTGCAGCTCCGTACTTCAACCACTGCAATTAGGGTGATGCAGCTCGCTTCGGATGTTCGCTTTTATCTTTCGCTTTATGGGCCCATAAAATCGCCCATGAGCGGACATTTTTGCAGATAAAACATAAACTTGAATCGAGCCTATAAACAGCTCCGTGGAGGGCGATTCATCAATAACGGTGACAATTCCTGGCCGCACAAAGCTGTGTTTTTATAAAATTTCGCCAGTATTGACCGGGGAGGCGGTTATTTCCTTGACCGCCGAATTCGCCTCCTTTGATGCAGGGATGCACGGGTTCTTATTGTGTGCGCCTGAATGGACTGACTTTATAGAAGATTTCCATTCAAAATTCCAAAGCGGATGATACAAAATGTGGAAGCTAATGTTCCACAAAAAATTATAACTTCTAGACTAGGCGGTTTTAGCCCAGGGCGAAGCAGCTACCTTAAGCAGAAAACGCTTTAGTTACAAAACGTGTGCTCTGTAGCCAAGCAATTTTTATAAACCTCTCAAAGTAAACAACTTATTTAAGAACTGATCAAGGTAACGTATGTACCTTCAGAAACGGAGGTTTTACAGCAAACATCTTTGTTGCTCTCATTGCAACAAATACATGTGTGAGTAATATTTATATAAAATAAACTTAATAAATTTGATCTATTAATCTAACGTATCTACTATCAACTATTGCCTCTTTAAATACTTACTTATGCTTATTAAAAAAAAAACCGACAAATACTAGCCATAAAGCTGTTATATTTCATTACTTTTTCTGTGAGGACTTGCATCGTGGATGATTGATTAACTGTACTTTGACCCTTTCTAAATCGCGCCTATCCTTTTGAGATATAGCAGGCCATTTTGTTTTGTAAATTGTTGACTATTATTCTTGCAAACAATTTCTTACGTTTTTTTGTCTATTTTACTATTTTTTCTTTATACGATCTTCTAAATATCCTTAGTATATATTACAAAAATACAAAGAAGGTACACCTATAAAGAAGGGTTAGAAATGGAAAAGTTCTATCCCAACCCAAAAACTGTTTCCCTTTGCTTTAGAAAGCGTCTTCAATGACATGAATTGGGAGAACGAAGGAATATTGATGCAAGGTAAATCTCAACATGAACCTTGTAACGGGGAACACTCTGATTGGGTTTGATGCGTTGGTGATCTTACGTTGCGTATGCTTTTTTCTGGGTTATTATGGCGTACCTTAGCTGGATTAAGGACAGTTACTCGAGTCGGAGAGAGACCGGAGACCTTATCTTTCCACATCGGAAAGAAACAACGTCATGGAGATCTAATATTCTTGATTAAGTACAAATATAAATGCCCTATATGCTTCTACAAGTATCGCGATGTTTAGAAGACTCTAACAGTGAAGATCCGCTTAGGACAGTACAGTGAGACAAGGAGTCGGCGTAACCGCAATCTTACTAACAGTTGAGATAACTGCGGTGTCGGAACTGGATCCACCTAGCGAATTAAGAGCTAGATAAGTTATGATACTGCAGTTTCGGATTGTAAGCCACTCAGAGAAGTACAATTGAGACTAAAAGTCGGTGTGCACACAATCTTGCTAACACTTATTATCCTGCTGTGTCGAATTGCGCTTCACATAGCAAAGTAAACGTTAGACAAGTTGTGATCTGTTACCACAATGCTCCGAATTACTACCACATTCACTACACCTTGATTTTCTTCCCCCTGCTGCCCTATTGAGATGCGTTTTATACAACTTACAAAAACCCTTTCATTCCCAGTCTCCAAACGAGCAACCAATGACAAAACAACTAAATTTTGTTATCAGTGAAGCCCTACGCTAATTGGTTGCTGTCCTTCCAAACCCCACAGTTGCTTAATTCCTTTCCAATCAAATTTTGAATTGGAATTTTTTACGGCGTTACCGAAACTTTCCTCAACATCTGTTGGGTCATTTTATTACAGCCCCATACATTTTAAGCTAAATTAGCTCACAGTTTTCAGCTGTTTAGTGTCACCGCCGTGTCGTTCTCATTTCAACTAATCTCCGGTTATAATTTAGCATTGATTTCAGCTTCAGTATTTCGGCCACCACGTCTGTTATTCCGTGTGTTATCAGTCCAGGCTCGCTAAATACCTAGCAGCTGCAAAAAATATCGGCTTACACCTTACTCAAAACAAACTAAAGCTTTTGTTAAGATTTATAATTGCTCGCCTGTAACTACAATTAATAATTCTTTACATCTAGCTATTAAAGTCAGAGTCTTTTATTGTCCTTCCTGACAATAAACTAAAAGATAGAAAATTAAATCAATAGTGCAGCAAAGAACTCTGACACAAATATAGTAAAATAATACTAAACGATCATAATAATACTGCAAAATGAATAAAGCATAGAACCAAAGTGGAGCACGCGATTAACAGACTTTATAGTTGTGGAATTGGGGAGGTTGCGCAATAACAAAAAAACAGGGATGGTCTAACAAGGGTACTAGATTGGTAGAAAGAATGATTAAGTAGAGAAATGTCATATAGAGATGGGTAGATGACAGTAGAAAGTAAGACCGATGTGGCATAAAGAAGCAGAACACATACAATATTGGAAAAACTCTAATAGAAGTTACTGGCAAATACAGGAAATGGCAATTTATACTTCTGTTTTGCAGTTCCAACAAACCTTTAATTGAAATTGTATACCGGGTGAATATTCCGAAACCGAACATAGGCAATTAACATGGGAAAAAGGTTTTTTGCAGATTGCTGCTCCCCATTTTAACGTAGAGGGTTTATAATGACACCAATCGAAAGAAGATTTTTTTCTCATCTAATGATATGCGAATTAGTTAATTTTCAGATGTATTTCTCATTATTTTATCAAAAATTCGCAATAAATTCAATTCGAAAAATCATGTTGAGCCATGACTCGTAAGACAATAAACAGATTCAAAGGTCATTCAAGTGACAGATTCATTATGCAGTTGGAGAAGAGCGGATCGCCGAGGGCCCCTTGGAGGGGGCGGATCCCCGTGGGCCCCCCTAGAGAAAGGCGGAGCCCCAAGGGCCCCCTTGGAGAGTAACGGAGCCCCGAGGGCCCCCTTGGAGAGGAGAGGAGCCCCGATGGCCCCCTTGGAGAAGGGCTGAGCTTCGGGGGCCTCTTGGGGAGGGGTGGAGCCCCGGGGGCTCCCTTGGAGAGGGGCAGAGCCCCGAGGGCTCCTTGGAGAGGGACGGAGCCCCAAGGGCCCCCTTCTTTGGTCAGGTGGACGGCAGGGGAGAAGTGTATAACAGAACGGAATGGCCTAAAAATGGTGGTAAATGGATTAGGATAGACCGCGCAATAGCGCGCGCAGCCCCGTTTATTTTCAATAAAATAATAAAGAAATACAACTGAAAATTAACTAATTTACATATCATTAGATGAGAAACAAAATTTTCTTTCGATTGGTGTCATTATAAACTCTTTTAAGTTAAAATGGGAAGCAGAAATCTGCGAAAAATCTTTTTCCCATGTTAAATGCCTATGTTCGGTTTTGGAATATTCGCCCGGTATAAAAGAATTTTTAAGCGATAGCAAAGCTAACTACAATGTAAAGGAAAACTGTTATGAATATCGCAATATAGTAGAAGTTATCGATGCAGAAGAAAGCGTTAGATAGAGTAAAACATTAGGGGCACGGTGAGACGATTTACAATTGGGCAGCAAATTAAGTGTGGTCTACTCAAAACCACACACCTAAGAAATAGAGTAACAAGATCAAACCATCACTAAAACACAAACACACCTCATACAACAGTTGCTGCCCAAGCACAAAAGTCGCTATCCAACTTTCTAACCCCAATCCGGGGCAAGTTGAGCATTGCACCGCCAGACGCAAGCGTCTAAAGCACTAGCCTCTACACCGCAAGGTAATATGAAGTTATCCACAATACAATATTTTCGTTAAGATGCCTCCTTCGGAATTCCAGAAAACAGAGGGAAATCGAATAGACCCATTCAATAATAATACTCTTTGAAATGTATTAGAGATCATGTTCACAATTTACCATATTTGTAGAAAAAATGACAACTAATTATTATGTAACTTTATAAACATTTTCCGAATCGGGTAATAACGTTACTTCATTCCACAGCCCGCTGGAAATCAGTTTTTTCTTATTTCAAAGAGAGCTAAAAGTTCAGATATTTTCAAAATTTGTATTTCTACTACTTTTCATAGTATCGTACATAATTTTTATGTTTACCAGATTTTATTACTTTCTGTATTAAGTACTTTAATAACAAAAGCCGTTATTTTTCTATGTTCATCAGCAAATACTGTCACTATGTGCAAGTTGTAAATGCATCAAAAGCACTAACGTTTAGCTCCAATATTGTTTTACGACTGAAGCCTTCGCAACTTTACTGCACGGCGTAATAAAGCTGCACTCGCAATTTTAACATTTCACTTATTCATGTTGTAGATAATTTCATTTGTTTATAGAAAATCTGATAAAACTGTAATTAACTTCGTTTGTACGCAAAGCAACTCCTCGTCCTCGCCCAAGTTAAATATTACTGTACGTGAACAACATCTCGCCTGAAATGCTGATCTTTCTCGTTTGCAAGAACGAGCCTGCTTAATTTAAACATTTATTTATGTTTTATTATCACACAGGCGGCTTTTATATAACATAATTACCTTCGATATTTTTTTTATTTTACAACAAAAAACAAATCAAGCAGCGATACAGAAGGCTGTCGCTATTTAGGGGGATTTTTGTGCGACGTTGAGATGCAAACTGGTTCGAATATTTGCATATATTTACAGTATTAACTACAATGATAATGACAAAGTGTCAGTTACTAATACGAAAATTATTCAATTCACCCAGCTGACCCAAGCTAAATCAATTCCGTAGCCTTCAATAATAAAATGTGGAATTGATCCAAATGTCTCAGAAGTGACGCAAATAATTACTTGTTTGCTTTAATTTGTAAACGTACGTTTGGTAAATATTCTAACAATTTAAGGAGTATTTTGACAGGTAATCCATGAAAAACGCTTAATCGGTCAAAAAACGTGCTGCACAACTATAAAACGTTGAAGACAACAAATACAAGTAAAAAGAAAAATGTCATAATACAAATTAACATAGTGACCGTGAAAAAGAATGATTCGTGTAAGAAAATATAAAATATATAGAAATCCACCCTTGATTTGAGTAGCGAAGTAGGCTGAAGTAACATTTTTCATTTCTGTGTTCATTTAGCAATTTTCTCAGATTTCTAAGCAAAAAATATTGCTAACAACGGAGTTTAGACATATGATCGGTGGTATTTGTTGCTAACAGCTCGCTATTATGAATTTTTATACAAACAAACAGTTTCTGTGGGTTTGTGGAGGATAAAAACAAGGCATTTGCGCCTTGGCCGCCAAGCAAGTCATGCCTGCAATGGCAAGTTCCCTTACCGCATGTACGCCGGCGGTCATGCCACGTGTCTCCTACTATTCCATGTGTACCGCCGGCGGTAATTTTTTTATTATTGTAATTTTTTGGTAATCTGATCGTCAACAGTAGTGTAACTCAATCTCATCATAACCAGCGAATTGAGATTAATGTTTATTGAGTTGAAAAGAGAATAATTTCAAAAACACGTATTGTAGTTCTTGTTGAAATAATAGATAACTAAAAATAGCTTTATCTATAAGCAACATTACAATTCCTACATATAACACAAATATATTGGTTATATTTTAACTTAATTACTCTAACCTAGACTCTATAATGTTTACTAAAACATAGAAGACAGATCAATAGTTGATCTTTACATCCAGTACAAAAAACAACTGCTTTCTTGACTTACATGTTAGGTTCCTTGCTGCCATTGTTTAATATTATGTATTCTTTTTCACTTTTCTGTTTCTTCTAATTTGTGCATATTTCTATTCTGATTAATAGATGGCTGAATTACTGATTTTTCGATCGTTCGAAGCGACTCTACCGAATGCTTTCGAAACTTTGTATTTACAGGTTGCGTGAATTTTGGCTGAGTGATTTAAAAACAATATAGACATTAACAATAATGTCTCCTAACATAATTTAGGTAACTGACCTGGGTTTTTTTAGATACACCACACATCACATGGATACTGATATCACTGTGGTGTGAAAGCCGTCTAGGACACCACACTACCAGCTACTAGACTTTGTAAATGGTCAGACAAACATATGCCAGCGTCTCCGTTACTGTAATTCAAAATAAATGTTAGCTGTTGTACGTTTACTCTATTTTTATTTTTTATTTTCATTCTATCTCATTTTTGTACAACAAAACTCAAAAACTTCAATTTTAATATTTTTCGAACCGAACGTTTTGTATATTTTTGTATATTTGAAAAAGTTGTTTAATGAGCTTTCTTCTGATATTCTACCTTTTTCAGGGTTTATAATTAAAAAAAACAATTTAAACCGCTAGAATGCTTTATATCAAGTTTATTTAAAACGCTAACACACAACAGACGTTAAAAATGATCATTTAAACACTTAAACTTTTCGGACGAGTCATTGTTGGAAAGAAATAATAAACACCAGGAAACGAGCAATACGGAGGAAAATTAATTGTAACTTGAACTAACATCAGATTTAAGAAATCAAAAACAACTACACAAAAAACTAACGTCATAGAAGTCATGCTGTTTATTTGGTATTCGGCGACGCTACAAAATTAAAAATATTAAATTTTGAACATTTCGGAGAACAATCTGACATGGTTGATAATGAAATAATATTACTTAAAATTAACAAAAGAAATAGTAGTTTATATACCAAGGCACTGAAGTTTAGTTTCCCATCACGAATGTGGATTTAGTTGGCAAATAAACCACATGAGATATAAAAAGGAACTTCAATGCCGAGGGGCACATTATGTTTTTTTTTAAATCGAGAAATCGTGATATCACAACATTTAAAGCAACTTTTGTAGGTTATGTTAACGTCGGTTGACGTGTATCTATCGCCCCGCCGCGCCGCCTACAAAAAGTCGTTGAGCAGTGGATTACTTCACTGCCGATTTTTGGTATTTTAATGACGATTTCGAGGTACTTCACTGCCGATTTCAAAAACATGTTTATACTGGAACTGTAACATTTCCAGTAAATTGCCGTTGGAATTTTAATATTTTTAATATTGTAACATGACGAAACACCCAATAAATATATATCTAACTAGCTTTTACCCGCGACTTCGTTCGCGCGAGGTTCGTTATTTGTGTATTAAATAATGTTCCGCCCCACCCCGCCCCGTCTCGACCCTTCCCGTCCCGTCCCGCCCCTTTCCCTCCCGTCCAGTCCCGTCCCTTCCCGTCCCGTCCCGCCCCTCCTCTTCCATCCCATCCCCTCCCCTTCCATCCCATCTTTTCCCTTCCCTTTCCGTCCCGTCCGTCCCGCCCCGCCCCGCCCCGTCCCGCTTTGCCCCGTCCCGTCCCGTCCCGTTCCGTCCCTTCCCTTCCCGGCCAGTCCAGTCCCGCTCAGTCCCGTCCCGTCCAGTCCGTCCCGTTCCGTCCAGTCTAGTCCCGTCCCGTCCCGTTTCTTCCCTTATGTCATGTTCACCGTCTTGGACTTAAAAATAAATGCCATTTTCGCAATCAACGTCCCAATAAACCTCAATAACGACACCCATATCGATTTTTAGGCTTACTTACCCCATTTCACCCCCTAAGGGGTTGATTTTCGGAAAATCACGAAATACGTGTTTGCTTATTTGTTTTTAGGAGTACTCCTACGAAGTTTCAAGTCGAAATGTCTATTTAATATTATTTTTCCATACAAAATTGGAACCCCCATTTTACCCCTATAGGGGTTGAATTTCGAAATATCCTTCCTTATTCCTTGTATAAATCATAAAGGGAACCTCTGTGCAAAATTTCAGCTTTCTAGGTCCAAGGGTTTGGGCTGGGCGTTGATGAGTCAGTCAGTCAGGACTTTTAGAAATATATATAAGATTACTTTAAATGTTCAAATATCTTTCCTGCTGGTCTCCTAGATATTAAAGCTATATACACTGCTAAAATGTACAAATTTAACAATTTCCGTTTCTTTACTTTTGAAAATAAGATATAATGGACTTCTTTCTGACATCACATTTTACATCACTAAATTCAACAGTTCTTCAGATTTTATTTTTACTTCTGCATTTCTCGTTTTCTCGTGTTTATATTTCTGGATTTTATTTCTGCAACCTAGTTTTGGTTTTGCTCCATAAATTCAATTGTGTAAAGTATCGTTTTAAGTGGATATGTTTGTCATATCTTTAAATACATCACCTAAAGGGGCTTCAATTGGTTTTATATCTTCTATCTCGAATATCTGGAAAACGGGAAAATTTAAGGCTATAAACTAACACACTAGAAAAAATCTCATTAAAAAGCCTTTTCAAATATACAAATATATACAGGATGTTCCATTTGAAAAAAATCGAAAATTATTAAACTGACGAATTTTGAGCACCCTGCATAGCGTCAATACCTAGAGCTACTATTTTTCACTCGAACGGCAATTCACAAAAAGCGTCACTTTTTGGTAAGGTTTTCCTGTATTCAATTGTTTTCTGTTACTTAGCACAGACGCCTGAAGTTGAGATATTTTTTGCATAATATTGTTACTATCTTCAAAACAGTTAATCTTAAACCCATACAACTTTACGGGAAGGTTGTTACGATATAATAGGGATTTTTCGACAACACCGGACCGTAATTACCACAGGTTGATTTGCGTTGGGAAGCAATGTTATTACGCCCCCGATTGTTCTCAGCTATGTCACCAAGGATAGGGTTTACGTTACTCGTAAAATCCGATCCTGTCTTAGGACAGTGAAAATTACAAAGAATGCCAAGGTGCCACCGTGAAAGTCAACCCGAAGCTGTATGAATCTACTTTGTTCACGATGGAAGCAGCGGGCTTTGATGCATGAGATACTTATGTGAAAGCTTCATTTCTTTTCAACTAACGACCTAGTTGCTTTAACTGTTCGAGTTCAACTTGTTCTTAGACTTTCTTACATCTTTTGTCTTTGTCAAACAGGTCTATTTTATTTCCGTGTTGCAATTTCGTCATTTGCTTTTTAGCCGCATCTAGTTGCAACTGAATTATGTTTAGCTTATTTTCTTTTTTTCTGATTTTGTTCCCTCAAGTTCATTCATGATTTCTTGGAGCATCTGTGAAACTCACGTCAAGTGAAATTGATAAAGGTGTAAAAAAGAAGATTTCCGTAGAATTCGAGATTCCTCCAAATACAATTTTGACGATTGTAAACATCGTGAAGAAATAGTGAGAAAGTCGAACTTGTACCCAATAATCGCAACGTTTTAAAGCCTGTATTTCCACACACATCGATGAAGTTGTTCTGGAATGTGTTAGAATGGTTCACGATAGAAGTATCTCAATTTCCGAGCCAAGCAATAGAGAAGAAGCCATTTTTTTTGCCAAATTGTTGAGGCACACCTCTGTGAAGAGTGGTGAAAAATTTTTTTACCGAAGCTTCGTATCAGGAAAAAGACATTTTTAACGCGGATGAATATCTACGCCAAACGTTGACTTAAATGACAAAACAATTAATAATTTAATATCATAATGTGTACCAACATGTGTGGTACCGAAAAACTGAAAGTGTTGATCATTGGCAAATAAAAATCCTCATTGCTTAAGTAGCAAAACATTTTTACCAGTTTCATACCGAAGCAATAAGAAAGCTTGTATGATTAGCGAACAGTGTGAAAAATGATTTTCTAGTTCAGAAAAAAAATCTAAGCAGAATAGCATATAATATTATTGTTTGTCAATAACTGTTTCACTCTTCTAAAAATTGGTAAGACGTTTGAAGCAATTCGCGTTGCTTTTATCTCGTCAAACATGTCAAAGTTAAAACTTACGAGTGCGGGAATTGTCTATAATGTGAACCAACTCTACAGAAGAAAAACTCTTCACTTTGATAATGATGCTACCGTATCGTGACACATAATTCTCTCTCTCCCGGTTTTTACCACCCATAAGGGTCTTCACCGCCTCAACAATGTTTCTTCATTCTGTTCTATATCTGGCAACTCTTTTCCAATGTTGTTTATTAAGCTTTTGAAGATCTCGAAACACATTGTCTACCCGTCTTGTGGACGGCCTCCCTTTTGGTCGTGTTACTGTTGGTATGCTCTGTGAGTTGTATTGTTGGGTACCATTCCCATCACATGACCTATCTATTGTATTCACATGCGCTTGATGACATTGTCAATGTTTGGTTAAATGTAGAGTCTCCGTATTTTTTTCACTGCATCTCCGTCTCCATTCTCCCATGTCTGGTCTAAATATCCTTTGTAGATTTTGTCTTTCAAATATCCTTAACCACTATTCTTCCTTTTTTACTAATATCCATGATTCACAACCATATATTAGCATGGGTCTTATTATTGTCTTCTATAGCCGCACTTTTGTTTTTTTTATATTAATTTTGTATTAAAAATAGTGTTGACAAATAGACCCTGTCGTGTGGATGTTCTGATTTTAACATATTCGGTTATGGCATTCATTTCCTTCATTACTACGCCTAGGTATCTGAACTTTTACCCTATCTATTCCCAAATTCTTAGTTACTTGTTCTTCTTGGTTTACTTTCTATTCTTAGGTATTTTGTTTTTTTTTCTCTGTTTATTGTAAGCTTCTAAATTTTCTTTTAGAATTCTATGTATAAATTCAATTATGTCCCTTTCATTAGTGCTAATTAATGCTATATCATCTGCATAAGCATCTGATTTCTGAATAGGCAGTTATCATTAGGTGTGGCGTTTTTTATGACTGAATTTAGTACCATCTTAAATAACATTGGCGACAAAGCATCGTCTTGTCTTAATCCCATATTAATGGGTTGCGTTTTTCCTCCCCTCCTACTCTTATCTTATAGTGTGCGTCTTTAGTAGCCGGGGCCGGTAGCTCAGTAGCATTTTGACTATTGATATCGCGAGTTCGATTACGGTCCCGATGAGGTTTTTAAAAAATAGAAAATGCCGATGAAAGCCTCTACAAAATGCCATCATTCGGAAGTGATGTAAAGTCGTGGCTTCCATGTTACTATGATGTGTAGCGTGTAAACGATCTCTTGCTAGTCTTTAGTTTTGGTAGAATTCTAAGTAGGACATTGACCATATAACCACAACTTTCGGTGTCTAAGGTACCTGGTACTCTGCATTCCTAGACCTTGTTCATTAAAAAACAAACAACAACAACGTCTATAATGTTCATTAATGTAAGCTTTTTAAGCTACTGTGGGATTTTAAATGTTTCTAGGGCTTGTTTTACTGACTTATGTTTCACGCTATCGTAGGCTTGTTTATATTCTACGAAGATATTATGAATATCGATTCCATATTCTCTTGCTTCTTCTGTCATTGGTCGCACACTATCTGGTCTGTTGTGGATTTGCCCTTCCTGAAACCAGTTTGATAGTCCCCTATTCTACTCCCTACATACGGTTTTAATCTTTCCAATAGTACTATTGGTACAAAAAAAAGGTTTTTTTAACTGTGTGAATCGGGCGTTTTAATTGGCAATTTAGATCTGAATAAATTTGAAATTATTTCGAAACGTCATTGTCAATAATGTCTAGAATGAGCTTAGTTTCATAAGCCAGGATTATTTATTGCTTAGGAAACGGTATAGCTATTCGACAAACTGCACATTTATCTAACTTTATAATTGTTTTGTATTTTAGTTTTTGATATTAAAATTTGTTATGATATATGACAGGTTTAAATTATTCACATGACAGTTAAAAAGTCATTTTATCAACTAAAATAATCTACAAAACATGGCTTTTAGATTTAGAATTTGTCGTAGTTTTTTTAGCAATATTATGTGCGATAGGACTTTGTATATTGTGTTGAGAAGACATATTACTCAATGGGCGCCGTTACATATGGGCAAGGGGGGGCACTTGCCCCTCCCCGGATTATTTCCAAAAATAATCAACCATTACATTAACCTTGATTGCCTAGTACGAGCGCTGACCGCCGGGCTATCAGAACACACAGCACAGAAATTATTTTCATAGGGTGTAGTAAATATTAGTGTGCCTAATAACAGCACCGATTTATTTTTTTGCCTACCCTAAGGGCCCGGTCACTTGGTACAGAACCGATTCTTTAAACTAGCTCAAATAAGCTAATGGCCGAAATATCGAGATGAGGTCTATGAATTTGTCACTCAGCGCGATACAAAACAATATTTAGGCTTCCGTTTCCTGACGCCTTTAAAGTCCGACCAATGTTGGGTTTTCTTGTGTCTAGGCACGAAGTTTACAGCTGCCGCCATCTATCCGCACCCAGTTTCCATTTCTTCCTATCGTAGCAGGCTTCGTCGTCTAAGTTTCTCGCCCGCATAGCCTCATTTACATCTCTCCAGCTTCGCCTTGGGCGTCCCCTTTTTCGTTTTTCAGGTGGGATCCATTTTAGTATTCTTCTTGGCCATTTTGTTTCATCTATTCTGTTGACGTGGCCCAGCCATACCAATTGTCGTTCAAGTAATAAATTCAATGGCTGGCCAAATCCCAGTGCAGCTGCACGGAATGTTTGCAAATGGTTAAAATAAATGCATTACTTTTCTCAAGCTAGTCATTCACAGCCTGGTTAAGTTCCTACTGGTAGATTATTGTGTATCCTGGTTTACATTGTTTATTATTTGTGACTGCAATTCGCTCTATACTATACGTATATTTTTTGCATCTATTATTTTATTTGCTAATTAATTTTATGTCAGCATTATTGTGTACTGCTATTACTACTTACCCTTTGTGAAGTTAATTGTCGTATCTCAATATCGATAACGGCGCCCATGTGTAGTTTGAACATAATGCCTTATATTCTTTTTATGTATGGAGTATATGATTCCTGTATCCCATACTGGAGACATCTTTTCGTTCTTCCAGACTATCTAGATTAAATTATATCTTTTTCCATAACGCATGTCTTCCGAATTTTAGTAACTCTGTAATTATGTTATCTTCACCTGGGGCTTTAGTTATCTTCATGTTGCCAATGATGCTCTTAATTTCCTCATACGTGGGTTCCGGTTTTGGTATCTCTTCATTTTCTTGTTAATATTCTACTTCTTCATTGTCTGTATTCACTAAAATTCTAAAATATTCTCTTAGTTTGTTAGCTATATCATTTTTGTTTACGATTATCTGTCCTACTTTATTTTTACACATGTTTGTTCTGGGCTGGAAACCTTTTCTAAAGTATCTTACTTCTTTACGTGCTTTTCTTGTTCCGTTTTCTTTTCTACTATTTTTGTTAGTTTTCGTTCAATTAACTCTCGCTTTTTTTCGTCTTAAAATTGTTCTAGCTTATTTACTGGCTTCTCCGAAATTTGTTTTAGCTTGTCTCGTATTTTGTTGTAGCATTCGGATGAGTGATTTTTCCTGTTATCTATGACACGTGCGTACTCGTTATCAAACCATTCATTTTTCATAGGTAACTTCGTAACTCAATATTGATTAAAAATAATAACAAATGAGAAACCATCGCGTTAAAAGCTGTTCCAGAAATGATAATAATTTTATATAACAAGATTACAACCGCTTCGTTAGAGTGATACGTAAAATTGAATAGCTTAGAGCTCAAGCTTTAAGGTTTTTTGATGTAGTGTCATATTTAATGTTTGAAGTTTAAAACTTTAATTAATATTTCAATTATCGTCAAGTTCTTTTGGACTTTGCGAGCACAGCAAACCGCAAGTGTAAACAACCCTTTGACATTTAACTTTCGGCAAGTTCTGAGAAACCTTTGAAAACAAGCATTAAATAAGCATGTCCTCACGAACTTTATGAAATATGGTCCTCTACATGAAAAACTTATTAAGAGTTACTTGCTATAATATAAAGATTTTCTAATTAGCTACCTAATCCATCCGTAGTCTGGTTGGAAAATATCAGAATTCATTGGCAAAGTTCCGAGGTATTGTGCAAAGCAAATTTTTAATAACTATTTTGACATATTAATGATGGATTGCTTTTTCAGGTCTAATTTGTTTTGACAACCCTTGCCTGCAGTAATTCCTGACCAGTCAACGAGTTGTTAAAAGTTGTATTGCGTAGATCGATCAAAATATGTCAAGAACCATTGCACTTTGAAAAACGTGTCTGAAGACATGCATTTCGGAGCCACGAGCCATCTCGGTGCAACCCTTCAGAAGTCGAAACTGAGCAACGGCATAAGTAGCAAAATGAGTGGTGAAATAGCTATAGATTACAGCAATTGTATATAATGAAGGGCATAAATTTCTTGCGCCGGGCTAAAATAATTAATAAACAGAGTCATTGTCGAGAATGTTAATTGTGCCGAGTAAATACGTAGCTGCTAAACAATGCATGAAGCGAGGAAGCCCTGAATTGCCTCGTACCTGGCTCAAATTGGGTCGTTATAAAGATTACATCTAAATCTAACCGCAACCAGAATGCCATTAGAAAGACAACCGTGCAAAAACGGTAACACATCCACCTAAATGCGCCCTAATCCCGACTCTTAAAGTCACTCGACAAAAAGCCACCGTAAGGGCGAGAGTCGGCCGAAGGGCACATTTCATTCAATAAACACAAAGAGGGTTAACTTATTGTAACAGTAGCTGCCCCCTCTCGCAAAGGACAACCCCCTTGCAAGCTTATATACCCTTGTATACTTTAAATTTGTTTAGTTTGGCCATTGTCCTCTCAAGTGTCCTTATGAGATTAAGCTAAGCCGATTGTCTGCCAGATTACGATTGTAACCCCAACCGCGAGTGCCTTGCGATGTATCTTAACAAGTGTCCTTTTTCCTTCGCGCAGGGGGCGGCTATAGCCAAGTGTAATAAAATATTTAGACCTTGGGATAGCGAAGACAATCCTATGCAAATGAATGCAGGCGGTGAGAGGCTGGACGATGCTCAAGACGCTACCATTTCGACCACTACTGAAAACGAAGACGCGAAATTAACCCCGGATGATACGTCTAACATTGCCGAAGAGGCCTGTTCGAAAGGATTTAAAAAACTGAAGGAGGATTGCCAAAAGAGACTGCACCATCGCAACTTTCTGGAGAATATCGAACCGCCGCCGCATCCGCCTGATTATCCCGGAAATTTAGAAGGATACCCTTTGTATCCCGAGTTTGTTCACGTCAATTTGGCGCACAGCCTAGGCTTGGCGCCAACGGATCCTTTGTTTTTGGAATGCCTCAATCAGGGGTGCACCCTGGAGGAATACTCGCGGGTGATGAGCCAGGAGCAGCAGGCGAAGATCTTGAGTGCCAGGAAGCAGAGGCCGAAGAAGTACCGGTGCCCCCATTGTGACGTAGGGTTTTCCAACAACGGGCAGCTTAAAGGCCACATCAGGATACACACAGGTTCGTGCTTAAAAAATGTCTGCTCGTGCACACTCTATGTGTCATAACTGTAGCTATTTTTTAATGGGCTTGTAGGACGAAAGCATAAAAGCTTATTAGGACTAGCTTTACAAGCCTGGTTGAGCCTTCACCTTGTGAGCTTTACCTTAGCTTTGGTAGACACAAAAAATCATTCAAGTCTCGATTTCTTCCCCAATTTCGAGGCAATTCTCGTCTTGAAATTTCGAGATAAAATGTGTTCCAAAAAATGCTATCCTGATCTTGCGTCTTCATATTAGTTCTCTTTTCCAAGATATAATATATTCTGAAAGCAAAACTTGCCAATTAGAGAACAGATTGTTATTTTATACAGTTTTTTCTTGATTTAAAAATATATTAAGGGTCAAAACCACTACCTCAAAATAGGTGTTCTCTTCGACCTGATCACTATTTTAGATGGGCGAGCCGACGATTCGGTATCGAAGGTCTATCATTAACTTCATATTTTTAGTCGGGTTTGTACCTTTCATTTATCTTTGAAAATAGAGAAGAAAGAACAGCAAACATACCATATATATCATGTTGTTCACAATAAAAACTTAATTTAAGTACAACAGATTAGGAATAACGATGATGATGGCTTGAAGACGAGGTGTCAGAATGAAAATCTAGGAATGCTATCCTGCAAAACATACAACGTTTTAAAGAGGTGTATTTCATTTTGAAATTTACTTCAGACAATTTCAAAACAAATTGAAAACGATTTTATAAAATAGGTATTTCTTCTTCGAAATGCTTAGTGATAACTGTTTTTAATGTTTTTGTTATATAGTAAGTGTCAATCACTTACGCATATGTTTTATTTTAACCGACTTAACAGCTCTTGCTGTTCCCAAAATCACTAATAATCTAATCAGCAATTCTAATTTTTTTCGGCACAGGACAGATAAAATTATCTAAAAGACTATCATTACTGTTGTAGAGTTTATTGTTTCGCTTTTTCTTATAAAATAGAGATATTTGGAGACTCATATTCCACAGAAGTGAATTTAAAATAATATTTTACTTTTAACATAATGAAGTTACATATTTTTATTCAAACAAACCTAAGAACTGGTAAAGGATATTGTACAGAGCACGAGAGCTTTGACACAGACTGCGACCCTCATATTTGTTATATTGCTAAGATCTTCAAAATGGTTTACTCATTTTTGAAGCAATTTTTTAAAATTGTCAACACACATCATGCTATGTTATACAGTGCAAAGGTTTATGTTGAGCAATTGAAACTTTGTGAATTTCCTAATCAAGTTGATATAGTACAAATATTGATTTTTTATGTATTTTAATGGAACTGGTTTTAAAACCCATAAACGCGTTGCGTGGTTTTGCACAATAATCCTCCTGTGTATAGTTTAGTGATGTTTTGTCACTATATCGATTTATTTCACCATAGCAATAATTTTTTAAAAACGTAAAATAGTAAAATGTTTCTCTCGTTTCGAGTTTCGAATATTACAAGAGATTTTTTAAAGATTATTGTGGTCGAGAAAATTATGAAATGAATTTTTTGTGTAAAAAAACATAATGTTAGTATTTAAAAACTAACCATTAATGTATAATAACACAAAATTATAGTATTAATTTATAATTTTTAAAGCAGGCCATGATTTCGCAAAATCACTAACAATCGCACAAAAAATGAAAAAAAATCCACTTGATTCTGAAAATTCTCATACCGGAATCACACAAAACTGTGTTTTCTGAACAGAACTATATGAGTTTTATCATAAAAGTGCTGTCCAAGGATGTACCATATTTACCATTTCGTTTAAACGTAGCTTTTAGAAAATCAAATATACCTAAACTATAATTCAAAAATAATTGTCTCATTAAAAAATTGTTTCCAATTGTTTTAGTACTTTTGGTGGGATAATTGTGTTATGAGGAATTTTGGGATTCTACTAGAATTTGTTTTGTATTTCTTGTTCGATTTTCAGTGATTTTGTGTAAGTCATGGCCTACTTTAGGTAATTTTGACTATTTAAAATAATAAATTCTGAAATTTTAGTTTCAGCATTCTATGATAAATCATGTTTGGCATTGATTTTAAATATCTGATATATTCAATTCCATTTTAGAAAACTAAATTTATTTAAATTGACATATGGCAATTTGTAGCCTCTTAAATCTAAGAAAAGTTGTTTTATATCTCTATTATTAACGAAGATACAAGTTAGGAACCGATTTACAAACACCTTATTACAGTAATTAGCATTACTCTAGGTCACTGTTTTTTATAGCATTCTATAAACAATAATATATAATTTACATAGTTTTTAAAAGGTTAGTCAGGTTAAATTAAATATTTACTAAAAAATATTAGAAAATACAACAAATACAACTTTTGCTTAATTCAAAAGTTCAGTGGCGTATCATCACGGAAGCCAGCTTTGCCATAATTACCACTTTATCCGACACAAAATTAAATGCGTTAGCAATAATGTGTATCAAGGTGACCTTTCAATTAAAATTAACTTTGATGAAATTGTAGAGGCAACGCCAAGCTAAAGAAATCATTTTAATATATATTTTTTAATATTAGGTTTAATTTATTGTCATCTTTGTGTTACTGTATTACTATTATTATTTTCAGTGTTTCGTATTCTACGATAGCTTGCACTATGAAATTTTCCTCCTTCTGAAAAACAACTCAGTCTAGCCCACAGGGGTAAAAACCTTCCTGACAATGTTATTACTATTATTACATATTAAAGGGTTAGGTCAATTATTTTTGGATTTTTCTAACTCTAACTGCCGGTCTTATAAAGGCCACTAATCTGACGTTAACTTTAACTCGCTGCTAAAATAAACAAAAGCGCATCAAAATTTGTTTACTAATGAATAAAATGTCATAAGCACTGACGTTTTGATGCGCTTTTGTTTATTTTAACAGCGAATTAAACTAAGGTCAGATTAATGGCCTTTATAAGATCGGCAGTAAGTAAAATATTTAGCTAATTTTGAAGGAACCGAAAGACATTATTAATACGCCACTGCAAAGGTTAGCAAACATTAATTTTTTTAAGCATGTCAAACAAGTAAAAACGTTAGAGTTTGACTTATGTTTTTAATACTGCCAATATAAAACGCCCTTATGCATTTAGCACAGCATTTAGCATTTGGCGGCATTCTTAATTTTGGAATTTATTTGCTTTTTATATTTTTGATGTTCGGTTCACATCCTTGGTGATTTTTCATTTGTCATTTTTCTTACTGCGCAGATAAAGAAGAGCAGGGGTCCTCCTAGCAGGCTTCATCTGATTACCATAGCTTTTCCATTATTCAATTATTTAATGGCAATAAAAACTTTTAAATTATTTTTGTACCTAAGCCGCGTAGCTCAGTTGGGAAAGCGATAGACTTGCATTAAGCAAGTCCTCGGTTCGAATCCCGCTGGGGCCCAAATTTTTCCTCAGCCTTGGCGATTGGAATCGGGCTCGGTGAGACCATTCACAGTTGGGCACCAAATTAACTGTGCTCTACTCCGAACCACACAACTAAAAGATAGAGTAACAACGCCAACACATCACCATGACATACACCTCACACAATGGTTGCTGAGCAAGCACAAAAGGCGCGCTCCAACTCTGTAACCCAAATCCGGGGCAAGTTGAGCATTGTGCCGCCAGATGCAAGTTTATAAAACATCAGTCTCTACACCGCAAGGTAAATGAGATTACAGATAATACGTTCATACATACAAATTATTTTTGTAAAGAAAACATTGCAATTATTCGAAACTCTCTTTTTGCTCTGTACGTCACGATTCGATAGTTGAAGTTTCTCAACGTTCTTAGTTTTATTTTACCCTTTCGTTATCTTTTTTTATTTCTCTTCGGCGTTCTTATCTTCTGATCCACTATGTGCTAAGGGCTTCTTCTTCTTTTTCATTCTACCAACGTTTCCATGTAGAAGCTGTAGTAACAAAAGGCATCCTTTTCCAGGAAAGTCATCCAAAAATTGTTTTACTGAATCTTTAACGTTCGCTCTCCTTCGGGCATTCTTTAATCCATAGTACCAATACGTATTCCTCTTTTGTAGTGACGTTCACGTAAGTTAAAGATCTATGGTGTTGATTTTTATACATTTTCCAAATATTGTAAATAGAAAGGTTGCGCGAGGAATGCTGAATACCTTACAGACAACCCAAAAAATATAATTTCACGTATTTTTGAGGTTAGAATAGAATATTAATTATTAATAACTTGCTGTAGTTACTTTTAAAATAGATTTATTAATATAAGTATCTAATTATAATCTCAGATGAGTGTTCTTACCTTAATCAAGAAGAATTTCAGTGGAAAAGATAATATGCACTCTGATGCCAAACTGACTCACAATTTGCTGCTATTATGTACTTAACGTGTATATTAGAATAAAACTGAAAAAATTACTTAAGGTTCTTAATATTTTACATAATATTGCCTCGAGGCAATAATCAACTATTGTATCTCTTACCCTACCTGTTTTTAAACCTTATTATAAAGTCGATATATGCAATTACAGACTCATAACGCTGACAAAAACAAAGAGATAAAAAAGTATAAAGTTGACCGAGAATCAGTATCCGTGTACCTTGACCCACCACATATATGAAAAGCATCAAAATTGACCTAAAAATTTAAAAACTAATTAATCTTGTAGTTTTTCTCTTTCTTGAAAATTATTGTTGCTATGTCAATAAAAATAGCAAGTTGACAAGCCATTGAAAATTTCTTTATTTCATTCTTCGTAACTATGATGTTGGTTAGTCGATTACCATAAACCAGTATACCTAAAAAAAAAAGAATGTACGGTTCAAAACTGCCTTTCATTCTTCATTAATGTAATTTGTTTACATACGTATTTGCAATGCTTTTATACTTGCTTTAGAAACAGGATACCCTTGTAATTATTCCATATGAATATGTAGATGTAATTAAATAGCTCTATAATTGTTAATGTCACCATTTAGCGTTATATGTTGTCTTAAAAGTGCAGATTCACGAGACCTCAAAAATAGTCTTGCTCTTGTTTTGAAAACCAGGACGAGGCTCAAGGCAAGACTGAAGTTTTGAGACCAAGATAAGTAAAATCCACAAAATAAAAACATCACCAGACACCCAGAGTTGGTTACGTCCTGTTTGAAAATTAATTTATTTTTTATTTTTCGCGTGGAATTAATTTAAAATTTAGGTAACGTTAGCTAAAACAACAGTTCTTGTTGTACTATTATTATAGCATCCTTTATCTAATAGACGTGTCCGTCCGGGACGCTGTTTCAGCAGCCAAACCGTAAGAGATAGAGAAAAAAGTTATGAAAGTTATATGTTTGGAATGGTCATGTCAAGTCAGGAACCGAATTTCAGTCTCTAACACTAATTATTATCTTAATTTTCCTTTAGGTTAGATTCTAAGCAAATTTTATCAAGGCGAATGCGACTGGTAGTTTGCTACCAACAATGACGTCATATACGTACGTGTGGTGAATACGCGTTCTATTTGCAAAACGGTCTTTTTTGTTTTATTAAATGAGATATTTGTCTCACTGGTCTGCTAGTTAGTGTAAATGGCTCTAAATGTGAGAATTATTGTAAACCAGAAAATTACGAGTAACTACTATGTGCCTAAATTAATTGAGTCAATATCGCGTCTTTAGTCAGCATGACCATGCCATGATCAAATTGAATATAAACAATTTTTATTGATTGCTGTGATTAATACACTCGTTGTTGTTGTGTAAATGCTATCTTATTTTTCCTTTTGCTTGATACAAGTAAACTTAATGCAGTGTAAACTTTTGTCTGTCACAGTAACAAATGTGTTCATAAACAAAATGCAATCTGATATTCACCTACAGACTTAAGTTAAGACATGGCCTGTCCTAAATGAGTGTGTGATATGTGCCAAACAGCGCCTGCTAATAATCTTTTCTTTAGGATATTTTCAATTTTTCTGAAAAATAGTCGACAACTTTACGAGTTCTTCCCAATGTAGGTTTTTTTCTTATAATTATTATGATTATTATTCGATGATTTACTAAAACCCAGTGTGGAGGTGAAGTCTTTTTGTTTCATGTACTGGCTCACTTGCATATATTTTTCCACTCTGTTTTATTCATCGACCCGTTCCTGATCTCTACTCAATGGTCCTATTCCCTTTTTCAAGCACTTCTTCTATTTCTTGACTCACGTCTTTACAGACCGCTCTCGTGATTTCTTCTCCGCTGATCTAGCCTCCCATATAGCCTTCAGTTCTCTTTCTCTATTCATTCTGTGTAAATGTTCAAACCAACCTAACTGGATCCCTTCTATTTTCTCCTTAAAAGGTTTCACCTGCAGTTTCCTATTTTCTTGATCTTATCATGTCTCTCTTTCTCACTCCTTCTATTCTACTGTAAGTTAGAGTCAACAGGTAAATGCTATTATAAACTCTTAGTTTTGTTTGCTTCCTGATTTTGTTTTGTCTATTTATCAAATGATAGTGTCTAGTTACTGCTCCCAATCTGCTTCCTCCATGTCTCCTTCCCAATTCAGTGTTGTGCCCAGGTATTTCAAGCTTTCTACCTGTGCTAATTTTTGGTTGCTCCATTTCCTGTTTCAACTGTTATATCTCATCTCTCTTCTGATGAGTCGAAGACCTCTACGAGATCTATAAAGCAGATGTACAATTCCTTGTTACGTCTTATAGTCTTGTCTATGATTCTTTTTAGTCCAAAAATTATATCGTTTTGTCTGTTTCTACTCTGAAGCCGTTTTGAAGATCTTCAATTTCTTGCTCCAAAACGTCCTTAGCCTTTGTTTCAATATTCACTCATATAATTTTCCAGGTACACTTAGCAGCGATATTCCTCTGTAGTTCTCACATCTGCCGTGACCTTTCTTGTGGGAAAGGAGGATAAATACTGTCCCAGTTCTTTGGGATCTTTTTATATCCCCACGTCAGTGCTCTTATTTTATGCAGCAACTGTCTGTATTCTATCTTCATAGTATTTAACAATTCTGGTGAGCTGTACTAATTGTATCCGTTCTTTCTTCTTCTATCGTAATATCATCTGGATATGTACTCTCAAGTGTCACTTGTATCGTGTCCAAAGTTTAGGCTACTCTACCATACCATTTTCTTAAGATTCCTCATCTTCAAGCTGATCTTGCTCCTTTCATATCCATCCAGTAAATCTGGAAAAACATATCACTAGTTGTAAATGTAACCCTTTGTTACACAACAGTGAACCAATAACAGTTATCTGGCGGTATGTTGATCATTTTATAAAAACGGGTATCGAAACCTGCAAAAGTAGAGAAGTAGTGCACTCAGCTTGGTTTTGGCTAGCTGATCTACAACACTGACTAAGAAGCCTGTAACTTGAATGCCCTGATCTAACCCATCGTCCCCATCTCGGACTAAACTCCTAAACGAAGAACTATATTATGCCACATCTTATGCCATGGTTCTAAAAATTCGATCGAACTAATGTTTTGTGGATGTTTTCTTAAAATCTTGATGATACATTGCCACTGTTTTGCACTAACAATTTTATTATTAATTTTATTTATCTTGGATATGATCTCGTATGCATATTAAAAATCATATTCTAATCCCTTCTATTTCTTCCAGGCGAGAGGCCCTTTCGCTGCGACGAGAACAACTGCGGGAAAACCTTCACGAGGAACGAAGAGCTGACGAGGCACAAAAGAATCCACAGTGGACTGCGCCCTTTCCCCTGCTCGCACTGTGGAAAACGGTTCGGAAGAAAAGACCACCTTAAAAAGCATTCGCGCACGCATTTCCAGCCGCGAGGACTTTATGCTGTTCCTGTCATGCTGCCTTTCGAGACGTGGACGTCGCCTGCATATCCTTACGTTCCCATGTTTACGTACTAAATTGAGCAATCGGGGGCCAACCAACCGCTCCGAATCGCTGTAGCTTTCCCCTTTAATAATATGCACATTTATTCATGGCGTCGACACCGGGCTATTTCGGTGGCTAAACATTTGAACGGCATGAAAAGTTACCCGTCGAAAAATGAAACTTTTAATTGGGGAGCAACCGGCTGATTTGGAGTTTCGGTTCGTGTTGGTATTTGCTGGCGGACGCGTTTGGCAATTGAACTATCACGATTTGCAGCTAAAATTGAATTCGAAAATCACATTTGATCGTTTTAAATAATTTACAAGTGTGTAACTACTTTATTGGAACAATCCTAGATAAAATCTCAGTTGAATTGTAAACAAATTGGACAATTTTATGCTCTCAAATACATACTTAAGTAATCCAAGATATCTGTAACTACTACTGAAATATGCTTTCAAACTGAAAGCTATAAATCTTTTTAGTTCTTTAGAATTTTCAAAGGCCATTAGTGTCAAAGATAGAATAATCTTAAATCCCTTCATTGTATACAAAGCAAAAATTATTAATTCTATCATAAAAAGGCATACTTTATAGAGATATAAAGTCGCAGATAAGGGGTATATAAATAATATATAATCTTAACCTTGTGAATGATTTCTGAGGCTTTCACGGCCATTGTCATGATTGAGGTCAATCTCAATCATGACACGGTCCAATCCCAGAAGTCGTTTGCTACTTAACCTTGTGTAGCCCAAAGCATAATGTGAGGTCCTGTATAGCTAAATTATTGTCTCCACTTCACTTTGCTTTGCTCTACTATTTTCATTTAATACTGATTAATCCTCTCTCTGCTACTACATTTCCAATATCATCATCCTAGGTCTTCATTGATCTTCTTCTCCCTCTTGTTCTTTTTTCACCTCTTCTTGTCGCCCCTATCTGTCTGATTGATCTGTCTCGTCATTTTAGAGAGATAGATACCTATATGCTCATTTTTGTTGTGGTTGATTATTATTCTTTGCAAATTTTTTAGACTAATAAATTCGGGTTGCTTTCTCAATTCGTGTGTTTACCTCCGCGTCATGGTACCCAAGTATTTAGACGTGTATATTTGTTCTATGAATTTAATTGGGTTCAAAAATTACCTGTATGTTTTATTTTCCAGTTACCATGATCCTGGATTTTCTTAATTTAGGTATTGTTAGATTCCTAAATGGTAATGAAAGATTTCAAATATTCAAAATTTGTCTTCAGTTCTCTTCCATTCTTACCGAGCACCACAAAATTATCAGCGAAGACACATTTATTCAACCATACTGGTTTCATGTTCTCATGGCCTACGTAAAATTTAATGTTTCGTTTTTTTCCTTCTCCGTGACACCATTCATGACTACATTAAAAAGTCTTGGATTCAGCCTTTACCGTATTATCTGACATAATTTCTACGAGTATTATTTTTGTAAAAAATAATAATTCTTATTCTCAGTTTCCCTCATGTTTTTCTTTCTTTCAGAGTTTTTTCAACCACTCTTCTGGATATTCTTTCGAAACCTTTTCCAGGTCAATATAATCTTGGTATACATCGATATTCCCTTATTATGATCTCTTCGTTATCTGTTTAATGGTTTTGAATACTACGGCCCTTCTCGAATCCGCTATGTGATTCTTATAGCCCTTTAACAATTTATGTCGTTACTTTTTTTATCCATCTCATGCTATATTTATATATCATCAAATGTTGTTTCCATTTTTGCTTCTATATTTTAACTTGATCTTTGTTTTGTCCATTCCGCCAAGTTGATTTGTTCTCTTTCACATATCTCACCTCCTGCTGTCAGAATTATATCTTTAAACATCTGTCATGTGGTTCTCCATTCTTGTCTGTCATTGTTTATTATTTCAATAGTACTACCAATCATCTTGCTAAATGTCTGTGATTTTTGGTATTTGTGAGTCTATATGATTGTTACCCTCTGGTCTTTGCTTTAGATATCTACTGTATCATTTTCTACCAACGTCTCTGTGCCTGATGGGCTTATTTTTGTTCTAATTTCTCCGGTTATGTTTTAACTTTAGCATATTCTATTTCATGTCTAAATCTTTTCTCTAGTAACATATAACCGGTAATGGACCTTTCATTCCTGTACTTGACTTCCCTGGTATATTAAGGAAATCTTTTAATGCAAAGCTGCCATTTTGGTTACAGGGGGCTATAAATTCTTAACCCATTATTATTTCGTACTATTTCTCCATATTTTCCAATGACATAACTTGAACCTCTCATCTCTCCTACTGCTCTGTTACGTGTTTCCAAAATTTGTAGTCTTTATTTGGTGTTTATGATATCAAAAAAATTAGGTTACCTGGATTTTCTACTTCAAATTCGACTTAGTATTCTTTCTGTAACTCATCCTCGTATTTTTAAGTATTTTGACATATGTTTCTGTATTATGCACTCCTCCTCATCGTCGCCATGTTGTTTCACTAACAGCTAGTTTTTTGGTCCTCCTTGTTTGTTCGATCTATCGTTAGTTTTTCGTATCCGATTTTTACTTTTGTATTTTGTTTCATTTGCTCTTTTGCTTCTGATTTTATCAATTATTTTCTCTGTTATTGTTACGTCGTTGTTTACGTAGATTTTGTAACCACAACCAGTTTGCAGTTTACTTGTATTTTTATTACCTATGTCAATTTTATCGCTATTTCTATTCATTTCCAGTTAAGGAACGAGGAACTTCCTATAATAAGTTTCGTTGGTAGGTTGGTATAAACCGTGGAAAGAGGTTGCAAACAAGTAAAATTAATCAATGTTTATACGAAATAGCTAAATAAAGACAAATACGCAGCTGCAATAAAATCCGTGAACTATATATTTTGCTCAAAAGTTATATATTGGCGAAAGCCAGAATATCAGAAAATTTTGCGTAGATTCTTATAATTATTGCCTTTATAGGCCCACGCTTTTGAAAGCCTTAAACGAAAGTTATCGTTTCCTTCTAGCTGTATTTATGAATTTCCGATAATTTCAATGAATTGAATATCTACTAACATATACAACAACTAAAATAGTAGGTATGGTAAATAAAGAAAAAGTTACTACTACTTTTGGAATTATTAAAATATATTAACACGGTCTCAATTTATCCTGGATGAAATTTTTTTTATTAATGATTCAAATAGTTTTGCTGTGATTTATCAAGGAGTTCTTAAAGTGGTCTTTCGCGCTTACAGTGATAAATTCGCTTCAAAATTTCTAATTGAAAGTGATTAATGCCACGCCATATTGCTAACTCATCGAACTATTAGATATAAAAGGGTTGGTTGAGCAACCTATAAATTAAAAATAGTGTAAATATATAGTTAATTTTAGGATACGTGATCTGTACATATTTACAAGGGTGATATACATTTAGACATAAATATATTTTCATAGCAAATTTACCTTGTCCTCTGCGGCAACATAGCTTGTAAATAATATATGTAGAGCGAGAAGACTGATTCAAAATAAACGTGAAATATAGAAAGCCCCGCTTTCATTTTATGCCACTAACAATTAAGTGAACAAGATGGCTGGCGTTTCCTAATTTATTCAGGAGGGTCGGACTGTCACAAACCGTCCCCTGCGAGCTCGAAAACATGACTCATCCACCGCTAACCCTTGTGATGGGGTTCAGAAAAACAAGGCTTGCAGTGTCCAATCGAAAGAAGTGCTTGGCGAAATGTATGAGTGCGTTTCGTGCATAATGGTATGCACAGAATTTACACAGCTTTTCGAGTTTAAGGTAATTAAAAAGGAACGTTAACATATTTTAGTTCCTCATATACATAATATCCCCATCTATTATGGAAAAGGGCGGAATTTTATTAAATACTGACTGTAATTTCTTCCAACACAAAAGCAACATTAACTATACCACTTTCGTGCTGTAATTGAAGCAAATTATTTGGGTGTGCCAAAGTTTTTTACATTAAAACAAGTCGAACAGTTTCAGTCAAAACATTTAATGCAACTTAATCTTGACATCCTGGCTTTAAACATAATAAATTAATGGCAATGAATAAAAGTCGCCCAAAACAGTAGCTGCTTATGCATTTTCTCAATACAGTTTCCAAAATATCCTTAACCTGCGAGTAAATAGGTCAAGCAAGCTTTTAAATTTTATACTTGGTATACTGTCCAAAACTTGCATTTAATTATTCTTGAAATTTTTGTTTGTTCGCCTTGATCTAGGTTAATGGTTTAAGTTTATACGTTCAAGGTTTTACTGCTTGGATATTTTGTATAACGTTAACACCGGCATCTTAAAAACTTTATAGTCCACTATGGCGTGTACTGACGTATAATAATCGTTAAATTATAATTTAATCCCTGTCTTTTTTTTGTTAGTTTTCCAGTTATACCCAACCGTAGCAAAAGCAATTCTTAATTAAGAAAGTACAATTTCGAAGTTGAGTCGATATCAACAAAATATTTTCTTAAGTTTTTTTTTATTATAAATGGGGTTGATTGATTCTTATTAGAAAATACCGGGAAGCTCACTGTGTCTTTAACTATGGAACTTCAGCTTAAAGTCTGGTTACGACACTATCATAGTGTAAATTCTTTCATTACATCAATATTCTGCACTTAAGTTGTTACAATATTTTTGTAACCCAGAAATAAAAAATTTGACACTCACCAAGGGCAATTTACATAATGGTCTACAAGTCTGTCAGACAATTACAAATCCGTCTATTTATTACAATTTCATTTTTAATATAAACCACGTTTCTTCGAACATGTAAAACAAAACTTAAAATAACCAACCTACATTTGCTTCGGCTTACCTATCACCCATGTACCTTCAACCATTTTTGTTTCTTGAGTTGCATTTTCTCTCTATTTCAAAACAATACTATTTTCTCATTTATACTTTACGTAAGTCTCCAATCATTCAATGTTTATACTATTGTTAAAATGTAAAAAGCATGCGATGTTTTAATTAAAAGTTAAAATTGTATTAGCAACTCTGCAACTTGAGCTTGAAAGCAAGTTGATACTGTCATTGTGTACATTCGATCAGTATATCGATTTAATGCCCTGCGTGTACTTAAGTTGCTACAATAGCTTTATAAACACACTAATAGACAGTCTGACTTCATCAAGACTACCAGATAGTTGCAAATACGCGTCTATTTATTACTATTTAATTTTTAATGCAATTCCTTTTTTTTAATTTGCTCATTTTTCTTATTTCGTGGCTTATCACAACATAGGCATATACAAAAAAAAATTAACACAACCTACATTTACCTCTGCTTACCCATGTGTACATTTAAACATTTGTTGTTTTATGAGTTGCATTTTCTCTCTTTGCTGAAAAGCTATTCCATTTTCTCATTTATACTTTAGGTCGGTTTCCAATCATCCAACGTTTATATGTTGAAATATAAGAAGGTGCAAAGTTTTAATTGAAGCTTAAATAAAGCTTGAAGGCTGGTCGAGTGTAACCGTCTATATTCGATCATCATCAGCTGCTGCAAGAATTTTGTAAACACTAATAAACGTCTTGACTTGACGTAGAAAAAAAAATCAAAATAGCATAGCGCGTTTTTAGTAGAGGATATAAAATCTAGTTTTGGAGATGTAATAACATAAGGTAAACAACTTCTAGAACATTTGTATTCATTTGTTAATAATTAATAGCTTCCACTTTTCATGACGATTTAAAAAATAATATTTCTATTTCTATTTCTTCACATACTACGTATATAAACGATCAGATCCTGGAAATAATCATTTCAATGTAATTAACCCTCAATATTCATATTTTTGCTTGATTACAACATTCCTCACAGTATTAGGTAATACAAAGAAATTAAATTCTGTTATGCTTGTTGTTGTTGAATACTTTCGAATTTTATTTGGAAGAACCTGTTAAAGATAATGTAAACACTTAAAGATATAGGTTAAAGTCTGACTTTCTTCAATTTTGCGCAATAGTTTTGCATACCAGAAGTGACGAAGAAGTCAACAAAGGTGTGGCTACCAGTTTATTATTTATTATTCCTTTCATTTCTGCCCGAATTGTAATTAATAGTTGGAAATTAGCTTTTCGTTTTCAAACTTTTGTGGTAAACACTTTCAAACAGTTAATATTGACGTTATTCTACGGTGTAGTAACGGTTGAGACGGTATAAATGTAATATAATATAAAAAATATATATTCGCTATCGATTATTTAAAAAAATCGACATAAATGAATTGCAAATTGACTTTCTTCGACAATCCAAGACAACTATAAGTTTAAATAATTAATCAAGATTGGACCTGAGATACCCCTTAAAAGTTATGCATCTATTTCCGATGATAATTAAGTCGACTTTTCAAAATCCTTAGTTCTTGAACTGAAACACAAAATTTGCCGTAAATCGGTGTCCTCTGTTTTCACACTGCACTCACTTGTATATTACACAAGGTCAAACAGTTTATTTCTTTTGAGTCGTCTCCTCGAATCAGTGGTGTCCAAGGGCTCATGTGAAGTCTCACTTTATAGTTTGCTGCAAACCTCTCGAACTCCTGTTTAACGTTTGGAATCTTTATATCTCTAGGTAATGGTCATTTTTGTACTACCATGGAGCACATATATAAGATGCTTCTAAGAACTTTAGTTTGAAAAACTTGAATTTTTAAATATGACTCTCTTGCTTATTGATACATGCAGTAATAGTTTTTATTCTGCACTTACAGCTGCGATTTTCGGATAATGACTCAGTTTAGATTTCTATATTTATGGTCTCTTTATTTTATTTTTCTTTTTGACATACTTCTTCCATAGCAGTTGCACATCCAAATTCATTTCCAGGTATTTTGCAGTATCGTAATAGGGGATTATGGTATTGTTGTTAATATCGAGTTTGCTCATGTCACTTGTAAGCATGTTCTCTATCTCCCAACTTAGTCATTTACTCTGTTATATGATTCTTTAAGATTAATAGTTGTTTCATCACTTTTTGCTAATAGCCAAGACGTCTATGTCGTTTACAAAGGTGACAGTTTTTACGTTCTCTGTCTTTAGAGGCTTCGCTCGTGTAAAGGAGATAGAGGATTGGCCCCAAAACGCTGCCCTGACGCACTCCTGCTTTCATTTCCTTCATGCTGAACTATCCTTCTTCTTGCTTGGCCTAAACATTCTTCCGAATATGACCAGCAAGCACGGAAATTGCAGGGCATATTTTCTTATCTTCGTATATGTTTTCTATAATGTGGGTTATTCCCCAGATTGATTTCGTTGTACAGAAATTTTGTACATGTCCATATAGTTGGCATTGCTTACATTGCGATACTAATTTTGGTTTTCTCAGAGAATTTGATATAAGATTTTCACTTCTTCTGTATGTGTAAACGATAGCATAAACTCGTTTCAACTAGTCTTTTATTTGATACATTAGTCACACCTGCGTATGAAAATGTAGGTGCTTCCGGTGCTTGATGATGAGGTTGATCATTTAACCATCGCTTTTATATTACTGCTCTGTTTATCTTGATACGAATGCCACTACAGGCCGTTCTCAAGAAGACAATCTGTAATGCCGCTGTAGGCCCATTTTTCTTTAGCATTAAGTTTTATCTGGTCGTAGTTTAACGTTCTTCCTTTGAACGGAATTTTTAAATTATTTAATGTCGTGCATGAGACGTCATAGTTGTTAACATTTCTGACTAGTATCGGTGGTGGATTGAATTCTTCTTAACTTGCTGTGGATTTTTGCTGCTCTGATGTTGCTGTGCATACGAGTCAATTGATGAATAAGGTTTTTCTTTTTCTTGTTTTTGACTTTCTGCTAGTGGCGCTAATTCAGTCTACTGCTTTAAGCAATTTTTGCTCTGCTATTTTGTAGTGCATTGAGATAGTTGTTTTATTCCGATTTTAATTCAATGCAATAGTTCTCTGAGAATAAATACAATTCGCAAGGAAATCGTTGACGCGACCTACACTTATTCGTCGTATATTTTTTACATATTATTGGGTCACTCATCACTTATAACCTCCGTTTTTTCTCTACATGTGGTCGGTGACATGGCAACGACGTTTCCAGCTAGATCCTCTGGGTTAAGCTTAAGCCGTAGTACCCGTAAGTCATCGCTGATCTTACTTCATATTGTTATTTTTGGTATACCTCACCTAGTATGCTCCCGGTATTGTTCTTTTAATTAGACATTCCCATATTAGATCCCTTGGGATTCGGTCATATGCTATTTCTAAGTATATGAATACCAAATGCACGGACTTTACCTCTCTCTTCTCTTCCTTCTTGGAGAATTATAATAATATACATTCCGAAGCTTGTTCCTCTACATTTCATATAGCCAGGCTGGTTTCCCATAATCTCCGATCTTTCTATTCATTCGCTGCTACATGACTAATTAGCTTTATAGTTCTGAAATGTACACATTATTGTACGTCACCTTTCTTTTTATATATTAGGAATTTCCTTGTCCCCACTGCCTTCTGGTCTTTATTTGGCTTAGCGCATATTTCTCCTTTGTTTCCGTGAATGGCATCACTTAAAGATTGAATCAGCAATCGCTCTCTTCTCTGCTACGTACATTACCCTTATTTTTAAAAATCATCTAGTTTTATTGTCTGCGTTAATATCTATCCTAAGAAATCATTTGAAAGCTACTCCCCTTATTATAGTAAGCAATGCTTCACTCTCTTTAGAAAAAGTAGTATTCTATACATTGCATTTTAATATGCCTATTCGTTTAGAAAAATCGTGTACGTATTGTAGTTCCACGATGTTACAATTCGTGTACAACATATACGATCATATAAGTTAAACATCGACAAAACATCACCCAATCACCCAAAGTCGGGAGTCAAACGTTGAAAACATTAACTAGTTTCTCCACTTGCTGCTTGAAATTGATGATAAATATTCTTACCCATGGAGCGGTTTTGGCCTGTTTCCAATACTTGGTGACGGGTTTTTAGCGATAGTGTTGTCTAGGGCTGGAAGTGTTCATTTTTCAATGGAAATAACTTTTTCATCTAGCTTTTCAAGAGATTGATTCTTTTTTAGCCAGGTTGGCTTCTTGCACCATTCTGATGCTCTTAAATTAATAGAAGAATGTTCTCTCGAAGAGAAATCTCCAGGGTTGCTGGGCCATGTATATGACGCCATACTTCTGTTGGGACCGATAAATTCATTTCTCGAAACCGATTCTCGCTGAATATGCTTGCTTCAATTCTCATCTCTTTTAATTCATGCTAAAGCTGTGCTAAAAACAAGAGGCAACGTTCGGTATACCTCAATGACCTGAAGATTTCCTTCAATAATCGAGCTCCAATGTAGCATCCTAAAAGTGAAGAAAATCTTGATTTTGTTCGCAGTAATTGAACATTTCCCAAGTCTTCAAAACAAACAAAAATGCAGCAAAGGCCTTTTGACTAGCATCTGGAGCTGAATGTTTTTCCTCTCCCTGATTTCAAAAACATTTGTGGGATGCTAATTTTACTTTTCCTTTTTGGTTCATTTGGAATGCCTTATCAATTTCAAAAATTATTGGAATTGTCTTTTTTCAGAAACGAAATAACATGGTAGGAATCAACTCCAACAAGTTTAGACGGTTACTTCCAATCTAACAAAAAACATGAAAACACAACGTATTAGTGTAGTTACATTTTTTTTCCATAAGACTGGACGATGGGGCAGGAAATTTTACTTTTATTATCCCATTGATCAGTTGTCAATGATTCCTTTTGCCAGTTCTTGAAGATGCCATCATAACACTGAAATACATCTGGCTTGTAAAGCTTCTGTTTAACGGATTCTAATCTTTTGATCGTAACTGCCTTGTTTGTTGGTATTGAAATGTCGAAATTAAACCAAGTGATTTTTACGACATATGTTCGACAATTCCTTATCTTTTACTTGTTGATCATATTCAGCTTCTGAAAGGTTTTTTTAAGAATCTTTGATCCCAATTGCTACCAGATTCCGTAATTCGAGGAATTATTTCTCTGATAAGGTGAATAAGAAACTGTACTTAACAAAAAATTTGTCTTCTTTGGAAATAATTTCTCCGCTTAGGGTCATGCAAAAATTTACTCCACGTCAATCACTGCACATGTAGGTATTCTTCCGATCATTAAAACTGGCCACAAACTACTTCCGATAAGAACTCCTTTTTCGGTATTTGTTTTGTCTTTTATATCATTTACCTGTTTTTCTTCAGTTCTCTCAACCAACAACCGTAGGGTATGGAGAGGCAATAAACACAAATTCGACCTCCATTGATTGATTGGATAATTCTCTTTTCAGACTTGTTGCATCTAACCACGGTTACACTAAAACGCCTTTTCTTTTGCAACAAGATCGTGCTCTCATCAAAAACACGCAGGTTGGAGCAAACTCTTCGAATAATTGGAAACCAAGGACACGAACAGTTTTACTTCTAATATAAACTGCGGTTGCTTCCTTCATCAAAAAGTGAGTAACCTTTGCTAAGATTGTTGTCATCAAAACTATTTCATCTTGACAGACATAACTTATACTACTCATTACTCTTGGTTATTTTTAAGCTATTTAGCTTCTTGTCACCGTATTTGATTATATCATGCTACACATATTTGGATAATGCTCTTTGCTGCAAGTGAAGTATTTTACAGGAACTTTACATGATTTGTATGAGCGATTCCTTTTCAGGCATTCGAAGCATGACCTCGTTTCTCTGACCTATTTACTTGTTACGGTACTTTTGGAGCGTCCCCTGTATTAGTAAACATTTGCTAGTGAATTTTTAGCTTTGAGTATTATTAGGTGGCTTTTTTAGAATTTTTGCATACTTTAAATTAGGTCTGATTAGCTGTATCATAGTTTTAAGTACTCTCCTATAATTATCAAGCAGTTTCGTAGGCAACTCCTCGAATAATTACCCATATTTTACAAATTAAATTTATTCTTGTTACATTTCTACAGATATTTATTATTTATTGCACTTCAATTAAACTATTCCTTTGTTGTTAGATAAGGATATCTCTTGTTGCAGTCAAATTTCTTCAAGGTTCTTTTTTTTTGTATCTTCTGGCCCAATATTCTGGAAAGTTTTGATAACTGGTAACTGGTGGATTTTTGAGTTCCTTTCCCATTTTAAAACTTGGTGTAAGCTGCTGGTGCCTCGACTGTGTGCTTTATTTATGAGCTAATTAGTGTAGCTTTGCTCCGTTTCGATTCGAGGAGGATCTGCAAAGCACATGTTCCCTTTAAGACGTTCGTATTTGATTTGGTTGTACTTACGTCGTTTGCAAATGCGGATTCGTTTGAGGCCAGCATTATTCTTGCCCTTCTAATGGCTGCCCATTATCACTGAAGGTAAGCTGTCACTAGCCTCGGCTCCTTAATCGTAGATTTATTTGGGCATGGTGCGTTTATAGCCATTTCCTGTCGGATGCCAGTCATCACTAAAGCCATTTACTGTCGGATTGGACACCCCTGTTGGAGATTAAGCACTCCCCGTTCTGTCGCTCTTGGCTGGAAGCCATTTCGTCGATCTGGACCCCTGAAATTGACGTAATGCCCGTACAATCTACAACCCCCGTGGGCTACGCCTGGGAATAGGCGCTTACCTCTACGTCGCTCACGGCGTCCACAGTTTTCCTCGCCTTCAATAGCTGCCGTCGTGGCCTTCGCCCGCCTGCGGCCCCAACTGTGCCAGATTGATTGGGAGCGATCGGAAGGATTGGCCTTCGACTTACCTTCCTGCAGGCAAGACGTTAGCTTAAGTTATTGCCCACTGCGCCTGCTAAGTTTTTTGATCGAACAGCAGCGCTTCGTATAGTTAAAAATATGTGTTCTGCCCCGTGCATGCTTTTGATTATTTTAAATTAATTGTTATGTTGCAAAATTTTAAGCGGCCATCTTGTGCAGTTTAATTGAATAGTAATTAATGTTAAATAGACCTACCGGAGCCAAGTTTTGGAGTTCTTGCTCCAGATTATGTCGCTACTCGTGATGTTGGCGCTTTCGTTTATCCAGCATCGGTGTAGATCCCCCTCGCGCGGGAGCTACGAGCTGTAAGCGGCCCCGCTGGCCGCTGCCCTCCGTGGAAGCCCCCTGCAAACCGTATGTTAGGTCTTTCACTTATTTTTGTTTCAAATTTAAATCTGTACTTACATTTCTTTGCGGTCCCCGGTCGCCGCCATTTGCACGTCAGCCGTGTGACGCGAAGTTAGTAGTTTTGGGTTGTGGCTCATGACCTTCATACGGGAGCCGTTTGCTTCACCTTCGAATCGCCGCGAATTGATTAATTAGTTTGTATCGGTCAAAACCGGATATAGAGCAGATCCAAGCGTTTGCTATAATTAATATTATATGGGAATACCTTGATGCGTTTTAATATTAAGGACATCGACATGTTTAGTGTGGCCACGCAAACGTACGTTGCTCCGAACCTTACAAATTATTTTGAGTAGCGTTACAACGTCATTTAGAGCTAACCTTCGGGGTTAAACGTTAGCCAGGTTAGGCTTGTATCGCTCTGTATCGGCGTACTTGCTTTTGAGCCCGCTTCGCGCTCTGTACAGTTTCGACCTCTACTATTTTCTTTTAATTGCCTCCACGACGCCCTTCGTAACTTTGTCCCCTTTTTAGAGTGTTTGTATTGTCCGCCGTATCGCGGCCTAAATTAATTTTACAGATAGGTCTGCAAGGAAAAATTTATATTCGGCTCGAAACATTTACGTAGCCTGCATGTAATTACTATATTTATGCACATGTTTAAATTTGTTACTGTATATATATATATAAATGTTGATGCCTGTCTGGATTGTCATATTTGCACTTTAGTACCCACCCACCAAATGTTAATAAAGCTGTGATATTTTGATTGGTCGTTGCTTTAATTTTGTTTCTTTTGCTGGGATTGTCTATACCTTGTGGAAGGTCCGACACAAGGAGTAAAACCACGTCGAGGACCTGGCGCCCTCTCCCTTCCTTATTGTTCTCTTTCAGCGTAGCTGGAACCCCGACCCTTCTCGGCGAGTTAGCCCAATTAGGCCGATAGTTACCAGCCGGCAAAATACCAAGTAAAACTTTCGCCAACAGGTAAGGCCAAAACAATTATCCTTCCTCACATACTTCTTTTATCGAGTGCCGTTTACAACATGTTGACTATTGTGTTTAGAGTTTTGACAAAAGACACTGGAGCTCAATTCAGGGTAAAAGTTTTGTGCAGTTGAAATATTCTTCTTATGGTCTCTAGCATTCAAACCATACTGTCTGAGTGCCCCTCCTTAACGAAACCACCTTTACTACGAATTATCTCTTCTCTTTTTACTTCACGACGTCAAAACTTTATGAGAGACATTAGTCTTTCCTCACTGCTTTTCTTAGCTTCATCAAGCTGATTCTGGGCTATGTTGCCAAACATGCATTAATTCCATTTAATGCCCTGACTCAATAAAGGGGGAATAAGAAAGCACCAGTCCCAAAAATGATTAAAACAAGACACCCAAGTTTCTAAGGACATTTAGATCTAGCGACCAGTCCAGCTCAGCTCTAATTGAAAAAGCTGCCAGTCCCTCCGGGCCTATGCAAGGCCGCTAGTCTGAAACCTAGACCTGCCCGAAGAGGCCGTCCAGAATTTAAGAGACTCGAGTCCCGAGTCCTACCGAGAAAACCTTCTACACCCGATCTCGAACACCAAATCTCCTAACATATCTGTGTTGGTTGTTGGTAATAGCACCTGCAAATATTGCCTTGAAACCGCTTTCCAGATCATGTTCGTGGCAGCACCTGTTCACGACCCCTAGAATACCCTCAAACTGAACCTCCTGACGTGCTATGGTCCAGCACCTGAAGTTCAGTTACCTTTTTCTGCGTCTCTGAGAGTCAGAGCTTCAACAAAACAGCAGAAATGACGGCATTGCCCTCCCAGAGAAGCCGCGAGAAACATGGCGATTTCTGCGAGATAACGGCCCACCAAGTCGATTTACCGCCAGAATTAATTGAAGGCACAACCTACCTGTACAAAAACATTTCCATGTCCCACGGCGAAATCCAGGGGCACCGCCATAGGAAATCACAGTTTCCACCCCGACCCCAAAGCTCCAATCCGCAGATTTGCCACAGGTTCCAACAAACCGCCTTGCTGGCGATCAGACTGTCACAAGATAAAAGTTAAGCATATCGCAGTGCTCAGAGGGCCGTAAAAGTGCCCACAGAAGCCGTCTAACACCAGTACTGCCCGATTTACCTCCGAGGAGCACCTGAACCAGGATTGTTAGTCGAAATTTAGCAATATTAGTTTGACACTAAATGTAAACAAAGCAGCCATTTGGCGCAGTCATATTTAGTTGCAAAACTGAGGCCACAGAATAATAATAACCAGAAGGATATCTTCTACAAAACCGCATTGATGTCGACGCCGACAACGGGTGACCTCGAACCTTTGTATTCCATGGGCTCTCCCCAAAGCCGCTACCTACACTTGCCGTTTCGGGGTAGAATTTCGGGGTAGAAACGTCTCAAGGCTATGCGGGGCCGGCGGTCAGGTAATACGAGATATCCTTCTGGTTATTATTATTCTGTGCTGAGGCGATCACACCACAAGTACCAGAAACGTATCAAGTATCGTGGGTTGCCACTCTGTCCAGTGCGAGTTCTGCAGCGTCCCCCTAAATGCTTTTTATTTTCTTGTTTAACATTGTACATACGTGATATAAGTAATTACAATTTAAGGGAATTAGATTTTATTTAACATGTACTTACACTATATACTTTAGTTATGACTCGAACCTTGAACTACCCATACAGCTAAATTAAATAATGAAGCAAAAGTAATTGTGCAAAAATTGTCTAGTCCAAAATGTGTATTACTTGTTGAGATAATTACAAGCCAGGTTAGCGATGGTTTGTTGGTCGCCAGAATCTCTCTTCTTACAGTGATTTCTCCACATGAGTCTGCTTGTTGTCGCTCACCAGATCAGGAATCCTTTTCCATGAATCAGGAAATTTTGACGCCTCAGAATATTTTAGTGGGACCCCAGAAAATAGGTCAGACAGTCCCACAATCTGCCCAAAAGTAAATTATCTGAAAAGCAAAGGTCACGCGGTTGATTCCATAATACGGAGGGAAGTTTATTTTTAAAAGAGTCCCTTTAAGACCACTGTTTATTTACAAAAACAAAATTGGCAGACAACAAAACTATTGTTATGGAGGCAAATTTAAATTTACAGAAAATCATAGTAGGTATACCTTATAAACTTAATTTTTCACTAAATGAACTAGATTGATTTATTCCCCAGACTCTTCAGAATTAGGTAAATATAAACCTTTTCGCCATATCCTGTACCTTTAAGTATTAAATGACTGTAAAATAGTTTTGCCCATTCTATCGAATAAATATTACTTTTCGTATTTTTAAAATATTTAAATATTGTCCTTGAGAAATTAACCAGCTGAATGTAGAAGCATCTTAAAGACAAGCAACTTAAGGTATTACTTCATCGTATTTTACGTGCTCACCGCGCTCACTTAGGCTCGGCGAAAATTCACTTAATGTAAGATGTTCTAAATATATTACCCCGAAATATTTAGAACCTTACAATGAAACAGGCGGTTCGCATTAAACTCAACAGTGCTCGTTTTTAACCTGTACCTTCGCAGCGTGCTTTTTAAATTTTCCACCTTCGTAAAATCTTACGTCACCAGCCCTATTCCGCCGCTGTACGAATTAATCATCCCATTGTAATTTCCAAATCCAAGCAGTAAGCAACAATGCACCCGCACGTCACCTACAAATCACCTTCTGTGTTGGAATTATTCAGAGCCCCCTGAAAGCACGTCCTCTAAAGTGCTCACTTGCCAAATAAATGATTCTTTTTCTTAAAAATTCAGGGCGAGCAGTGCTTTCAATCTGCATTATGCAGGCCTGCCACTTCTTTATTCGATCCCTACAAATAGATCTCTTAGCTCCAATTTTCTAAAGTCCCGGCTTAATTTTCTTTACTTCCACACAGATCACGCCGTCTTTATCCCTCGCTCGGGCCGATTTGCAGGGAAATTGCGAAATGGATGTGCATAAAGTAAGCCATAAGGTGACGACCCCCGCGGAGAGGATCGAACGGATGTTTTGACATCCCGGCCATAACGGAAGTCGAAAGTTCAATTGTTGTCAACACCCCGACGCCCAGCTGAGTTGTAACGACACTGGACAATCCTCTTTAGTGCCCAACGGTCATTACATCAGCATTGTTACCTTGTGATTTGTGATAACGATTATTGCTATGTCGAGCAGTTAGATTCGTTTATGCGGCTCTAAATCTTGTTTTGCTCGAGAGCAGTAAAACGACGACTTTAAACCGATCGCTACGGCGTGTAATTGCATTTACTTTCGACAGAATTACAATCATCCCCTTATACATTTTCCATCGAGTTGTATTCTATCTTGGCGTTTCTAAAAATAGCTGCTATTCGTGTCTATGAACTTTAATTTTTAAATCCAATTAAGGAGAACCTCGGGCATAGCAAATGCCCTACGCATAACCTTAAGGGTTTGTCACATCACTGCGTCTATTATATCCTTGCAATCACAATAAACTTCCACATCACCCCTTTTGCGCGTCTCTGGGGCAATAGTTTGCCACCAACTTTTAATGTATGTCTTTAAAGTGAAATATTACCCTTGCATATCGAAATAACATATCTGCTTGAAGTGGAGTAAGCGACTCGAAAATGTTTGAAAATGGAGATAGATACTGCCTATACATGTGAATAGCTTTGAGAGTATGATGTCCCCTTGTCTAACGTCCTTCTTTATTGGGCTGAATTTGAAATGTCGATGACATATTTTGGTAGATATTGTGTACCTGTGATTCTTCGATAACCCATATTTCGACAAAACCTTTCTCATAATTAATCCATTGCCATTAAGATCTTGACAGTGTGAAGGTGATCGCAGGTGCTGAAAATATCTTTTTGTTGTTGCAACAGATTATCTCTTCCTCATCTATTTCTAACATATCTACCGAATTAATGTGAGCAATGTTAACTATTTTTTTTTTCTGAAAGTTGCCTATGACTTATGGAGTGCGGGTGATTTTTATCTATTGAAATTTAGTATATGATACGTAATCTTTATTATGTCGTTGTTATCCCTACTTTATATGTTTCCTTTATTCTATTCTTCGTCTTATGGATTTCATATCCTTCTTTATTTAATTACTTTTTCAATCACATCTTCGTTCTTTCTCCTGAAGTTTTCGGACGAATTTATTTATATCTGCGTGTTCAACAGTATATCTTTGCGTGTTTCTATTGTCTGCATTGTACAGATGTCACTTTCATTGTTTATTCTCTTTTCTTCATTCCTACCTGTTGTCTTAATCGTCGTATTCACTACTGTGTTTAATTCGGCTCCTTCTTCTCTTGCATGTTTGAAACATAATTTTATTTTAATATTGTAGACTGTAATACTTTAGAGCAAACCTATAAATAATTATTTTGTAGATAAATACATTTCGGAGAACAGAAAAATTAAAGAAATTAAAATTACCAATGTTTTTGAGTGTTTATTATGATTATTATCGAACTATGTCAGAATAGGCTATTATTTTTTAATAATAGTACTTTTCTAGCACGATTGTATTTTTTAGGATAATGCGGGATGTAAGGCTTTTGCAACGCAGGTGGATTTGGGGGATGTAAAATGGGGAAAACGTTATAATTATCAGAAAAACCTTAAAATTAATATTTATGTCACTTTCGCTATTTGGACACGTTCTACTGGTCGATTGTATGTTTTAAGAAAATGCGGGATGTGGGGCTTTTTCAACCAAGGTGGATTTGGGGGTTAAAAATGGGGAAAACGTTACAATTATCAGAAAAGCCTTTAAATTAATATTTGTGTGACATTCGCTGTTTGGAAACATTCTACTGGTCGATAGTATCTTTTAGGAGAATGCGGGTTGTGAGGTATTTGCAACGCAGGTGGATTTGGGGGTTGTAAAATGGGAAAAACGTTATAATTATCAGAAAATCCTTAAAATTAATATTTGTGTCGCTTTCGTTGTTTGGAGACGTTCTACCGGTGGATTGTATTTTTTAGAAGAATGCGGGATGTGAGACTTTTACAACGTAGGTGGATTTGGGGGTTATAAAATAGGGAAAACGTTATAATTATCAGAAAAACCTTAAAATTAATATTTGTGTCACTTTCGCTGTTTGGACACGTTCTACTGGTGGTTTGTATTTTTTAGGAAAATGCGGGATGTGGAGCTTTTGCAACCAAGGTGGATTTGGGGGTTAAAAATGGGGAAAACGTTACAATTATCAAAAAAGCATTTAAATTAATATTTGTGTGACATTCGCTGTTTGGAGACGTTCAACTGGTCGATTGTAATTTTTAGGAGAATGCGGGATGTGGAGCTTTTGCAATCCAGGTGGATTTGAGGTTTTCAAATGGGAAAAACATTATAATTAATATTTATGTGACATTCGCTGTTTGGAGACGTTCTACTGGTCGATAGTATCTTTTAGGAGAATGTGGGATGTGAGGCTTTTGCAACGGAGGTGGATTTGGGGTTTGTAAATTGGGGAAAACGTTATTATTATCAGAAAAACCTTAAAATTAATATTTGTGTCACTTTCGCTGTTTGTAGACGTTTTACTGGTCGATTGTATTTTTCAGGAGAATGCGGGATGTGGGGCTTTTGCAACCAAGGTGGATTTGAAGATTGAAAAATGAGGAAAACGTTATAATTATCAGAAAAGCCTTAAAATTAATATTTGTGTGACATTCGCGGTTTGGAAACGTTGTACTGGTCGATTGTATTTTTGAGGAGAATGCGGGATGTAGGGCTTTTGCAATCCAAGTGTATTTAGTGGTTGCAAATGGAAAAAAAAACATTATAATTATCAGAAAATCCTTAAAATTAATATTTGTGTGGCATTCGCTGTTTGGAGACGTCTGGTCGATTGTATTTTTTAAGAGAATGCTTTTGCAACCCAGGTGGATTTGGGGGTTACAAATTGGGGAAAACTTTATAATTATTAGCAAAACCTTAAAATCAATATTTGTGTGAAATTCGCTATTTGGAGACATTCTACTGGTCCATTGTATTTAAAAAACAGAATTCGGGGTTGTGAGGGGTGGGTGGGGGAGGAAATGTTTTACCTTATTGTCTCAATTGTTAAATAAGGAAAAGGAGCTATTTTGTTTGATTTTGATCCTTTTAAAATTGTAAATTTGCAAGTATATATTAAATGGTGTGATGCTAACGGAATGTCGAATTGTATTTTTCTCTAACATGAATAAGATTTCGTGGGGATGTCACTGCCGCGCTAAACTTGTTGGTACAGTCGTAGATGGCTACTGGCAGGGTTGGAGCGTAGTGTCAGCTGTTTGTACTAAAACTTAAGGGAATGTAATAAAAAAAATGGTGGCGTGTTTGGAAAAGTTCTACTGGTCACTTTAATTTTTTAAGAAAATTTGGAGGGTGGGAATTTGGCGGCCCAGCTGGATTTGAGGGTTACAAAATGGGGAAAACCGTTATAATTATCAGAAAAACTTTAAAATTAATATTTGCGTGAAATGATCTGTTTGGAGACTTTCTACTAGTGTTTTTATTTTTTAAGAGAATTTGGGATGTGGGAATTTTGGGGTCCAGGTGGATTTAAAAGTTGCAAAATGGGGAAAACGTTATAATTATCAGAAAAACCTTAACATGAATATGTGTGTGAAATTCGCTATTTGGATATTTTTTTCTGGAATTCGGGGTGTGGGAATTTTGCGGTCCAGTTGAATTTGAGGGTGGGAAAATAGAAAAAACATATAATTATGGGAAAAACCTTAAAATCAATATTTGTGGAAAATACGTTGTTTGGAGATTTTCTCCTGGTCAATTGTTTTTTTACAGAGAATTCAAAATGTGGGAATTTTGCGGCACACGTGCATTTGGGGATTGCAAAATTGAGTAAACGTTATAATTATCAGAAAAACCTTAAAAACAACATTTGTGCGAAATTCGCTGTTTGGAGATTTTATCCTGGTCGATCGTATTTTTTAAGAGAATTCGGGATGTGGGAATTTTGTGAGCCAGGCGGATTTAAATGTTGCAAAATGAGGAAGAGAATTTGGGATCTGAGAATTTTGTGGCCCAGGTGGATTTGGGGGTTACAAAATGGAAAAAACGTTATAATTATCAGAAAAGCCTTAAAACTAATATTTGTGTAAAATTCGCTCCTTGGAGACTTTCTATCAGCCAATTGTATTTTTTTTTAAATCGGGTTGTGGGAATTTTGCGAGCCAGGTGGATTTGGAGGTTGCAAAATGGGGAAAACGATATAATTATCAGAAAAACCTTAAAATCAATATTTGTGTGAAATTCGCTGTTTGGAGGCTTTCTACGGGTCGATATTCGGGATGGGAGAGTTTTGCGGCCCAGTTGGATTTGGGGGTACAAAATGGAGAAAAAGTTAGAATTATAAGAAAAACCTTAAAATCAACAGTTGTGTGAAATTCGCTGTTCAAGATTTTCTACTGGTCGATTCTATTTTTTATAAGAGTCGGTGATGCGGTTGTGAGGGGAAAATTAGATTATTTTCTCATTTTTTAAATAAGGAAAATGTGCAATTTCTTAATTCTGGCCGTTTGTAAAATTGTAACTTTACAAGTAAATAGTAAATAGCGTGTCGGATTGTATTTTATTCTAACATGAAGTTACATGGGTTAAAGTCATTGCCGCGCTGCACTTGTTCGCAGAATGGTAGTGGCCACTAGCAGGGTTGGCATGTTATTGTCAGTTGTTTGTACTAAAACTATATATACGGAAAATGCAAATTTACTTAGTTTATGCAATGTAAAAGCTCCCCATACAACAAATCCGTTAAAAATATATTTATTGAAAAATGAACACCAAACTAAAGATACATATCGATTAAACAACTCAAAGGTCTAATCACATCTAATTCCTTTTTCACACTGTCCTGTTCTTCCTATTAAATGTTCTTATATTTGCTATTAAAGCACGTTTCATGAGTAAACAAAATAAACTATGTATAATAAAAGTATGTGGAGTTGCAGATCGGAAGGTTTGGAATTCTTAGAACTTTAAAAGAGCTAATAAATGTAGTAATAAGAATGACTCATATAAGCAATACATCTTAAAAGTTATATAAAAAAATTGAATGTAATATCGAATTCAACATCTTTATCTAATTGCAAATTAATATTAAAGTGTACAAGATGCTGAAAAGGTTCAGAACTGTAGTACGTATTATTTATTAATGATCTGCTATGCAGTAGAACTTCGGCATATAATAAACAACAATAATATAGATGTGAACAATTTAAAAACTTTTTTTATTTCTATCGCTTGTAAATTTTGTGCCAGACTTGAAAATTAGCAAAATTCATTTTCAATGCATTAACGAAGGTTGGTAAATTGCAACTTCTGTAAATTTTTTGTTATATGTTGATTATTAGTTTACGATTGACATTATTAAGACACTTTTTAAAGAAAAGTTGAAATGTGATTGTAGATTTTAATTTACAGAGATTTTGATCCTCATGATCATCATTGGGGTTTATCCGTTTTCCAACGGGTTCCCCACTCCTAAGCACTATCCTACTATGTTATCCCAGTCTCCGATCATCAGGCCTCTTAACTCCATATCGTGTATTACTTGTTTTCTTCAGGATTTTCGCGGGCGTCTCCTTTTTTCCTACCTAGAGAACTCCATTCCCTCAGCAGTCGCAGTAAACATTCTTCCAGCATCCTTTGAACATGTCCATATCATATTAGCCTCTTTGATTCAACTTTCGGCACAATTGTATCTTGTACATTCATGGGGTGTCGTATATCTTAATTTCTCACATAGTTTCGGAGAGATATTCTTGCACATCTTCTCTGATAATTGCTCTTTTGTCTTGGGTTCCAAGCGCTCCTCTAGAGGCGTCATGTAAGTAGGTTTTCAAATGTTTGTATTTCTCTGACGTTGTACCCATAAAATCGTCTAATTATTGATTATTCAGTCTCCATTTGTACAATCGTATTACGGATTCCTCTTGCAATAATTGCAATTTGTATTGCGGCATTTGTACCGTTTTAGTGACATCGTTTCTTTTCAGCTCCTCTATAATATGTATGCTATCTTCATTTATCCACGGGAATATTGTTTTACGCACTACTAGGTTGTAATGTGATCCACATTGAGCTACTGGATAGACCCTTACGTCTTGTATGATGATAGTTGATATTTGTTTTGTGATTACATAGTCTATTACTGTCCTTAGATTTCGTATTAGTTACACCCACGTGTATTTATTATATTCCTATAATTGTAATATGTATTACTATTTTTGGGATACATAGTTTACATTATCCAATTAATCTCTCTCCGTTATTGTTAATCGTGTCTTCTATGTGGAGGCAAACTGAGTCAGAATTTCTTCTTTTACCTTCTCAGGCGTTAAAATCCCCAATAGGAGCAGTTCTTGTGTGTTCTTAACTTCATCTATTACAATTTGGTCTTCTTTTTCTGTAACCAGTGCGTCTAAAAAAATATCAACAAATTGGATTACAACTACACAAAATAGAGAAACGTGGAAACATCTGAAGGATGTCTATGTTCGACAGCAGACAAATTGTGGCTGATTGATGATACCTACTGATCGTGACGTCACGCTATAACAAAACTCGCCAAATGTTTTCCAAACAAGCGGTAAAAGGGAAGTCAATATTGCTACACTTGTCCCAGAACTCTGAAAGCGTTAATACGGTGATAGCGGGGATACGCCCTAAAACTTATTACATGGTGGCAACTACGTATAAACACCTACAAAATTAGACGGTAATTTACTCATACAATACAGCAGGTTAAACTTAGTCCACCACATTATACTGCAGCATTTCGCGTTCTTAAAAATTGTTATAAAGCATTAATAATCGTTATCAATTTACAAGAGGCCATCTAATCACAAGAAAACAACACGTCACGACAGCTGGGTTCCACAGGAGGTTACGCATTAAAGCTAAATGTCAACTAAATGTTCGCTGTGAGTTCGTGCTGATTGCCTGACAGGATACAGGCGTAGATCCTGAGGGTTGCGCAAGCCACACGACGCCGCGAGTTTAGCTCAATTCCCACTGTCAGCCCTGCCAGTTTTTCAAATGTATCCCCCCTCCCACTATAATCAAGCAGGTCGAGATTCTCAAAAAAATCTGAAAAGAAGATCCCAGGGCCCCAAAGGATATTACATTGATAGAGAATGTCCAACGTCGGGCTACTAAACTATCACAAGGATTCAGAAGACTCGAGTACCCACATCGCCTTGAACTGCTCAAACTCCCAACACTGCAACAACGTCGGAAACGTGACGATTTGATTGAAACCTTTAAAATATTAAACAATTATTACGACTGCTCAGAGCTAAAATCCTTGTTCAAACTCCAATCAAGAACCAATTTACGAGGACACAAGATGCACCTGTTAAGAACCAGAGCAGAACTTAATCCTCGACATAATTTTCTGTGTAATCGCGTAGTGAGTGACTGGAACAAATTACCTGAAGAAGTAACTAATGCCACATCCATCAATCAATTTAAAAATAGACTGGACAAACATTTTGCAAACAATACAACTAACACAAATAAATACAATAAAACAACTAACTATTAATAAACATGATACAACATAATGCAATATCATGTATTATATGTGGATATATCAGCTTAAAGCTGCCTTTCTACCTCCAATAATAATAATAATAATAAAGTTCTCATTCTAGTTTCTCCCCGTGAAGTTGAACTGCCTGAGTAAATCTTTCACCTGACCTGGTACCAGCTCGTCCCGGTCAAGTTAGCCGAACTGTTCTATGCACAGTTACCACCAAGATCTATAACTTGTTGGTCACAGCTATGCCAGGCGCCTCGCTTTTTAGATTATTCCTCCAATACTACCCAGATCTATAAATTGCTGGTCAAAGCTTAACCGAATGCTTCGCTTTATACCCACTCTGTTAATTAATTATTTCTCCTGCCTGCAACAGCTTGAAGTATTGTTACATGATAATTTACTTTAATCGACATTGATTGCACTAGCTATTAAAAAAGGGGAAAAAGAGTGAAGGGTTCGCCGGTTTTTACGGCAACACAGACCTTAAAATGTGTCGGAACAGATGGAGGCGTTCCTGTTACCCTCGGCTTAGCTCAGTCGTGAAAGGGTAGTTCGAAAGCTCAGTTAAAAAGCGACGGAACTTACCCTATAACTCTACTCAAAATCGTATTACCCAAAGCGCCACTTGCTTTTAAAGGAATTGCTTCCGTGACCAAAGCAAGAAAGTTCACGGTCGCTATGCCAGAACAGCACTGGGTTCGCTGCAAGCCGCCTCTTCACCGTCGCTCACCAAGCTCCACCAGGTCTGCCGGAGCACACAAAGCTGCCTTCAAAATAACTCACCTGCGAGGCCGCTCTACTGAAAGATAAGCTTAATTCAAGCCGACATTCTTAGGGCTTAATCAATAAGAAAAAAAACCATGTTTAGGCTTTACACTTCAGTACAAGTGGCCTTGGCCAATTACGGGTGGAAGACCCCAAAGGCTTTTTAAATGCTACTAATAAATAGGCTGGTTTTAACAAAATTTGTATTTAATGAATCAAACACACAACGAATTTCAAGTTAAATATACAAGTTATCTTAATTGCTAAACAATATCACAAAAATTCACATACAAAGCGAAAGAAAAACAAGGAAAACTTTTCCCACAGATACTTTATACGTCAAAATTTAATATTTATACGGCCCTTTAACAAAGGGAATCGGCGCACACAAAAACAGATACGGCACTTCCGCAAAGCACTTAATTGCGCAATCTAATTAAAGTTTGACATTACCTTGACTAGCCAAATCATGGTTATCTGGAGATGACGGGGCCGGCCTAGTGATTGCTCGGCGACGAAGCTCGAAACGGTGACAGCAGCACCCATAGCGTAGAAGAGGATGGAGTCGAAAATTCGGCCGAAATGGTAGCTGAAGAAGTTCCTCCCCAAGGATGTTCAAAGAAGGCAGCGATTGAGGGCACGACACAACAGGATTTGCAGCGGCAATTCTTCTCACTAGGTACGAGAATAACTTACGAAGCTTAATGAAGAGGTGTCTGTTTGTTTTTAATGTGCACTAAGGCAAAATGGTTCTCCCACAGGCAGGTGAGCAGAACCCGAAACGGAATAAAACGACCTCTCCCAGGAAATTTATTACGTCGGTCACAACGCGCCAAAACGTCCAGCGAACTTCCGCTCAAACAGTCCATTAAATCGCCGAGACGGCACAATTAATTACATCACACTTGTTAACACGAAAACGAAATTCTTGACTAAAGCCGCAGCCGGCCGCGGGAAACGCGGGCGGCGGAGGAAGATTCCTACACGACTCTCTTAGTTCACAGCTCAACGGGAATTAATTCCAAAATATTCAGGCAGCTCAATGATCACCCCCCGCATTAGAAAAATGCATCCCTTTTTAGCAGCAAACCGACTGAATTTTCCTTCTCGCTATTGCGCCATGAAGTGAAACGTTACTCAAAGAACCCGGGAGAAGTCCCGGCTAACAAAGCACAAAGAAAAGGTTCCAACACACTTGCAATGCCACGTACAGGAATTCCAGAGGCTTAAATATCAAATTGCACGGACAATTCAAAGAGCTTGCTCAAAATTTATTTTCCCCCCTAATATTCCACAAGGTAACACGCATATATTCCAAAAATTTTAGGCGCTGACGCCCGGATGCCGAAACAAATAAGCAATTCGTGCATGGCGCGGAAGTGCTTACTAAAGAGAACAAGATGCGAGGTGCGAGCACTGTAAAGTTTGTTCAAACTAGGAGCACAGGGCCGACCCAACAAACGAGGTCGAGATAACATAACAGACTTCCGATAAAAGGTTTAGTGAGATATCTAGTACGAGAAAGCACTCGACCAAAGCTCCGTTGAACTCACATCGCCCCAGAGCTCGCAAAAAGTAAATATTAATTAACCAATTATTAAAGCTTCCTAGGGGGCAGCATAGCCCAATAGAATTTTGCTATTCGACAGCCCGGAATTACGAGTCCAGCGAATGTACCACTCGGAGAATTTAAATTTGGTCGATCGCAAGACGCAGAGTTCTCGCGGAGCCAATATTAAGCTGCCCCCAGATCACGGAGGTAGCCTTAGCTCTCTTACACCTCGAGCGACTAGTAGCAAATTCGTTGTTATTCCCGCCTCTACTCTTGTCATCCATGGAACCTGGAGAAGCAGGTGATGGACGAGCTTCAAACTTAATGTCTTTAATTAAAATATTTCCAGCAGCTCGAGTCTGAGGTTGGTCCGTTTCCCGGGGCTTAGTGATGACGGCATCACCATCGGCAGGAGGCAGCTGGGCAGCGATAACCGCGGACCAGAACTATTTGTTTAGTTTATTATAATTGTGTTGGGATGGAGTTGCAATTATTTTATTTATATTTGTAGCTGGATTTAAACAATAAATCCTTGTAAACTAGACTTGAATCTTTTACTCCAACAGTCTACAACCCTGCGCCAAGGCTAGCCGCGAGCAGTAATTATTAACGTAAATTGCAAATACAATAATCAGAGCTTAAAATTGCATTGAAAAGTTTAAAACATTAATACCACATCCAAAATTTACGGTAAATGGCACATGCAATATTAGACAATAAACCATAAATAAACTTAGTTAAAACGCAGTTCAACCAGCGGTAAAATTTAAAAATCAAGAAAAATCACAGACCTCAGGCGTCGCTTAAATTCATGTTCGGACTGGCCCCCAAAATTGTGCAAAGTTTGCGGGCTTGCAAATACATCAGTCCCTTAGCTCGGAAACGAAAGTAAAATAAAGAGAGAGCTTTGTTTGAGAAATGTACAGCTCTAGTTCGACAATATCTACGAGCAGTCAACACGAATCCACACGAGATGAAATTTTACGGAGCTTTGTCGAGATGCCGAAGAGTTGCGAAACGATAAACTGATGTTTAGAGTGTCGATGACACTGATTCTATGCAGGGCGCTACACTGACCTGTATCTTAATAGTAACTAAGCAACACATCTCGGTTATAGTGTTTCATTCAATGGCAAATACATTTAGACAGCCTTTAGCTAATATTAGGCGTTATAATTTTATGCAGCTGTAAAACTACTTTAAACAGCAACATTGTGCAAAAATAACTGGGTCGAGACATTAAAATGTTGGAAGAGCGTATTCTACTTCCTAATATTTAAGAAATTCCGGTGTACACAAAGTTTAAAGTAATTATAGGTTTCTTCGCTGAAACCATTGATTTGTGTCGGGCTCAGGTAGCATTACTGCAACGGCATTGCAGACTTGCCTTTTAATTTAACTAATCGCTTTCCACTTAAGTTGCATCCAAACTTCTCAGGAAACTTGGCAAACTATTTTAATTGCAATTATCCCTGGATAAGCACATCGCTGGAACACAAACAGCGACTTAGTGTTTTTCTACTTCTGCACTGCACAGTTTCAGCCTATACAAACTTAATGAATACGTCTGGGTAAAAATGAATAGACCTCTGTTTAAATGCATCGTTAAATAAGTACCACGCCATAATTCTTGGGGTAGTTTAAAGCACTAATGAGTTAATTAACGACATTATAAATTATTTACAATTAAGTGTGCTCTTTAACTTCCAGTTTCTTTAACGGTAGATAACGAAGACCAATTTTCCTTTGGGAAGAAAAATAAGTCAACAGAACTTCTTTTTTCAAAAGAAAATGGAACGTAATAGTTTAGTATCGTAAGAACTGGGGTGAGAACTTTTTGTTCTTAATTAGCGTTATGACTCCGCTAATGTTTTTAATTACGAGTTAATTTACTCTCAAGATGTTTTCAAATATTTGTGAAAATGCTTTTAATAACGCAACCAATAAGATTTATTATTACTATCGCAGCTAATGCCAAATAACAAATTATAGTTTTTTATCAAAAAATGTAATGTACTGTGTCTATACAAATCCCATAACTAGGCAACAAAACATAAAATCATTTTATTGTAGCTAACATTCTGATTGTGTTGAGATAATCTTGCAAAATGGGAAGCATTAATCACTCGTACTTTATTTCGAAAGTTACCTGTCAACAATTCAAGACTTTCAAAGGTAATTAATGTACAGCATGTAAGAGTTTGTATAATATTCTCGAGTTGTGCAGACTTTTAAGGGTATCAGAAATCTCAGGCACTAAAAAGCCTTCGGGATGAATAATGACTTTGCTTCCTAGTTATATCGTTTATATAATGCATAGTATTTATTATAAGCGCACAATGAAATGTGATAAAAACCAAGATTAATTAAACAGGCAGTTACTTGAAGTTTTGCAATCTGCCACCTAAAACTTACATATTTCACTTGTGTTCTGCGACATTTTAATGTGATATTTCTTGAAATATATTCTGTGAAAAATGTATATAACATGTAAGCAAACGAAATCAAGCTTGATTTTGAAAAAATTATATCAAGTGCTCTATTACTTCTAACGTTTTCAATTTAAATATGATTGTCATTATAACAATAGGCGTCAAGTTGTTTAAATTATCAAGTTTTAAATTACCCATGTTTAATAATGAACACTTTCAGCAGTTATTGTAACTTAATACGTAATTATTGATGTAGCAGATGTAACATTGTTTAAGTGTTTGGTTTTATGTTAATTTTCAAATAAGCCGGTGACATTTATGCAATGGTTTAGGTTATGTATGTGTATTTTATTCTAAAACATTAACATAATGAGAATTAATTATCGACATTTTTCTATTTTCAAAGCTAAGCCTGATTTTACCTTCATTTGCTCACATGTTATTTGATTAATCTATATCAAGCACTTTGGCAACGTTTGTAGCTTGGTGTTTCACCGACACATAAATAAATAAATTACAAAGTAAACTATCAAATACTAATTTAATGCTCATTCAAGTACAAATGTAACAAACAGCCATAGTAGTTTAGTAGTTTACGGGTTATACAGTGCTGCTCATTGTCTGTTCTTCATAATGTTACAATCTTTTATTTTCCAGTCAATGAGCTATTACAGATATCCATGTTTTGCGAGAAATTACTGCAAGCTGTTTTCAAGGTTCTAAATCCCGGATATTGTCATTCTTTGACGTATCACGATGGCGCGTAAGCTGCAGCAAAGCTGCTGCTACTGAAACAATTTTTTGGCTCCGCTTAATTGTTTCGCCAGTTACCAATTTATTTCAGGCTTAACCTGTATATTTTTAGTTGAATTATAAATCCTTTGCATTTCAAATTCTTAAATTTTCCAAAGCAGCGTATTTTGTACCTGCATCAAGTTCCTTTCGTTTGCGCGATGCCCTCTCGACCCGCGCTATCTCTTATCAGAGTGCAAGCTTTCTTTTGGACACGAATTGTTCGTACCTCGCACTTGCGGTCTTAACCTAAATCCGGCGTCATCGGCGCGGCTAAGGCTTGATTTTAATTAAGTCAAATTACGTGCGCTCAACCATATTTTATGAGCATTGTGTTTCCTAAGGGCTGATTATGATCAGGTACGATGGCGCTTTTCTGTTTTATTTTCTCCATAGTAATTACATTTTTTCTTAGCTCTTAATTACCAATTTCAACCACGAGTTTATCTCGGAGGCCAAGGCGCTTGCCTTATCGCAATTTCGACACCTGCTGGGAACGGCGTATTTGCTGCCTTTTTGAGGATGCTTCCGCAGCAATTTTCGGCGCATCCACGTCCATTTCAACGATATGTGTGCAATTCACGACCACCTTATTTTAAACCGAAGGGTGTAGCTACTCCGGCCGGTGTTTGCCTGTTTGCCGTTTATGAGCGTTGGAGAAGCGAAGTTAGTTTGTGCTATTCCGGGATTTATCGTATCTTCAATACCTGGATTTTACTTTTATACATTTTAAACCAGTAATTATTGGGATACGTTTTGCCATTATTAACATGTAATGTTCAATTTCATACATGGTCTTGCTTTTTACATTTGAATTTTTATGCTTATAGTTAATTATGCTCAGTATTTAAAGTTGCAATTTTAATGTATTTCGACCCTCTGTAAAAGGTACAGTCACGCTTTTTTTATTATCAATAGCCTAACAGAAGGTTTTATTAAATGACTGTGATAAGCTTATCCCACGAATGATTTGTTGTTAAAGTTATTAAAATAACCCGAAAGGGGTTTTTTGATTTTATGCGTGTCGCAACCTTCAGTTAACGTACACAATTTTGTTATCACATTATTTGCATTCTAATCGTTCTGATAATTTACTACTGACACGACAAGATTATTTTATTACTCATTAATTAAACGCTAGTCACTTGTAGTTTATTTTCTTATTGTTCGAAATCTTTTGATTTCTGGCGCCCATTTCCTTTCCTCTTTTGAAGACATTCCAGGGTACACAGCTGATGATTTGAACCTACGATCCAAGGCCGCAGAAATTTGAGTTAGCTAGGGCCATCGCGGTGAGTAAAGAGTTTTCAGATCTGCCGTGGTGTATAAACTGTAGGGGGGTTGACCTGCGATTTTTACTACCATTGCTTAATTTTATTAATTAATCGCAGGTCGGCTTCTTTATGGTTTCACTACAGCTTCAACATTTATATAGTGTAACTTGTTACGTTTTGATTTTAGCAACTCTTGGGCGCCTTGATTTTAGGCAATATAAAGTGCATTATTTAGCATAGTTTTTCACCAGCGTCAGTAGTTTGCGATTCTTCAAGCTTTGATATCTGGGGTCTAGGTGGTGCACGCTGACGCGCATTGTAATATTTCAATCAATTGTGTTTTAACATTTAAATATTTCTTTATTGTTCCACTGTGACTCGAACGAGGTTAATACTGTCACACGTTCGGCTCATAAACAGGCCTATTGGCTACTGGAAGCGCCGCTTTATACAGATCTGTCTCATAAGGTAATCCCCCAAGTGTAGAACGCGCTATATTTTTTAACGGCATTGCATATTTGTTCTTAATCCTTATGTACAAGCTGCATCAAATTTTATGGAACCACTGTTGCTATTATATGTGAAGTAATGTCCTCTGGCTTTTTATTTACTGCTGCATCGAGTCTCTGTTTTTCTTTATTGAGCTATTTAGGTTCGCCGAGTTTCATCTGGTAGTAATAAAACCGAAGCTGGACAACGGCGTGGCGCTCTTCCGGAACCTGCAATATCAGATAATTTGTTCTTTGGAACCCACCCCATCTGCGGCTGAGCGGTCGCGACCCCTTTTTGGTGACAGAGATTCATTTAGTATTTATAAGCACTGGGGACCTTGTGTCACAGTATTGGTTAGTTATTGTTGTAATGAATTAAGGGGCGACATTTTTTTTGCTAATACCAGAAAGTAAAATAAATACCTACTAAGGTTGTGTTGATACAAATAGAAATTTCAAAGATTTACAAATATGAAACTTTAAAAGTAAGTAATCACTACAAAAATATTACAAAAAAACAATCAAAGAGCGCAAAGCTAATAACAGTAATAAGAATAAACTATTGCTTTTAAATAATGTACTTCATCTTTCTTTCAACCCTTCAAACATTTGTTAATAAACAGTCATCACGTATTATGATTACAAGAAACAAAAACGAGTAATAAGATCAAAAGGGACAGTTACAAAATTAGAATGTATTACCTACTTGCTTAATCTTTACCCCATATACCCTTAAAGGTGTCGAGACAGAGGGGTTGCGTCAGGAGTCGCCTTGAGAATGTCCTTCAAACTGTTTCTGTACGTGACCGCATCCTTCGCAGATCCCCAAATTGCGATTTTTCTTAACAAGAAAATGCATTACACTATCACTACACGATTTTTTAGGTCTACATTTACTTCTATTTTGAAACACCCCCATTTTCGTATTCGTTCATCTGATATTGTAGGTGCCATCGCAATTGATCCTCCTCTATTATTTCCAGCACCGACTTTATTCCTAGCCTTTACCTGATTTTATCAGTCCCTACTTGCAAGTCTTTCAATTCTTCCGAGCACTTTCATTTCACAGGCTTGAGTTTAAGTTCTTTGTCTCTCTGATAGAATCCATGACTCACTACAGTCAAAATTGGATTTTTTCCCAAAGAAGGATCTAGCCATTGCGTGATAGGCTTCTGTTGCGCAACTGATTCTACTGTTTAGCTCAGCTCACACTCCAAATCCTCTTTCTGATGGTAATTGGTACTTGAATGTCGCCAGCTGCTGCATTATTACATTATCCACTTTACTATTTAGGGTTTTCTCTGGCCCCTGTCCTGCTTCACCTCCTAAGACAACCTTAAAATATTCATAGTATACATTCATCTCTTCCTCTTTGCTTTTAACCAAGTCACCATCTTTCTTTGTCATATTTTGTAATATCCTTTAATTATGATTTCTGGTTTACTCTGTAATGTACTTCAATCTTCCTTCCACATTCTTCGCAACTTTATAGTTCTGCTTCAACTATAGGTTTTTCGCTATCTTACGTTATTCTCTATACTGCATAAATAGTTTTGTTTGTTAAACCTTTCTCCCATAGAAACTTCTTCCTTACCTCCGGTTTGTTTCCTCATGCTTAACATCTTCTACCTTCCCCATAATTTTTCCATATCTTTAAAATATCTTCATAATTCTTCTGTATTATATGTTTGGAGTTCTCAATTAAACTTTACCATTTCTTCTTGTATTCGCTTTTGAAACTGAATTTCCCCTTTTCGATTTTAAGTTTCTATATATTTACAATTGAACTTCTTTTTCTTTCTCCACATGTTTCCTTCCTTTTTATTATATTTCAATTGTTGATACTAACAGAAAGTTGTCGCTGCTTATGTTAACTTCTCTGTTGACTCTTATATATTTAAATTTCTTTAAACCCTCTGTTAGTTCCCTATTTCGTGATCATGTGTCTGGTTTTGTGTAAAATGAATAGATTATGAATAAATAGTACAGATATCTATTATCATTTTTCTAATTTTAACGTATAAAGTGTTACTTTTCTGAAGTTTCGAAATATCACACATTTCGTAACTATAGCTATGAAATATAGTATATTAAAATACAAGTTCAAGAAAGCATCAATTCAAGCACGCGTTTGAGATTTCGGAACGAGCCGCGTAGCGGCGAGTGTAGGAACAAACAAGTGCTGGAAGAGCTTTCTGAACGAGTGTTTTTTACTATTTTTTCTATTTTGCACCTTTTAATTCCTTTTTACATAAAAGAAATTAAATTTTGAAATTTAGGGAATTTTCTTAAGGTTGGGTACAATGATTTAGTATTATTTAAGAAGGCCCTGGAAAATTCAATTTGAATTGTCATTACTTTTTGTTGAAAATGAGTTCTGAAGATTTTTCATGTACTCCGCCCGAAATTCGAGCAAGTGCAGCCGATGTTGTTACCAATTCACTACCAGAGAAGTCCAGATCGCAACACGAGAAACAGTTTCAACAATTTTTAGAATGGTGCAATAGAAAAAATGTTGAAAATATATCAGAGAATGTGTTACTAGCCTATTTTGATGAGCAAAGTAAAAAATACAAACCATCCACTTTATGGAGCACCTATTCAAAACTTAGATCGTGCCTTGCTATATACAGGAATGTTGACATATCAAAATATGTTAAACTGCAAGCGTTTTTGAAACGCGTGTCTACAGGTTACGTGCCAAAAAAATCAAAAATATTGGAAGAGAGCGACATTAACAAATTCATTAAAGAAGCAGATAATAAATTGTACCTGGCGATGAAAGTGGGTGTAAATTTAATTTATTTTGTAATAATTTTATTCATGCTTAATATAATTTTAGATTATATTAATAATGGGCTATAGGGGTGCGTGTAGGCGCGAAGAATTGACAAACATGTCCATCGATGACGTTGAATGTAGACCTAACTCAGTTACTGTAGCAGTTCCTAAAACAAAAAATAATGTACCGAGACAGTTTATGATAACCAACCCAGATTGGATTGATTTAATTGCAAAATATGTGGCCTTGAGACCGAAAATTGTTACACATAAACGTTTCTTCTTAACCTACCGTGGTGATCACTGTGTTAATAGTCCCATTGGGATTAATACTATTGGGAAGGTTTCAAGGAACATTACCGAATTTCTTCAATTACCGAATCCTGAACTCTTCACAGGACCTTGTTTCCGAAGATCCAGTGCAACACAGTCAGCTAACCAAGGCGGTGATTTACTAACTGTAAAACAACACGGAGGGTGGAAGTCGTCTGCAGTTGCCGAGGGTTATATTGATGCATCTTTGAAGAAAAAGTTTGAAGTTGCACACATCCTTGGTCGTCAAACTGTATTGGACTTACCCGATTCTAATCATGATGCAGTCGACAATCTTAATTTGGAATTACCGGGATGTTCTCACCATACGGATGACGCTGTAAATAATATTACCGTATCAGGCAGTAATTCTTTTTGTCGCAATATTGTGTCAAATCAAAATTTACCTGGCATTACGATAACTTCAAAAGACAGTTCCAATGTTTCAATTAATGTTTATAACAATTGTGTATTTCATGGTAATAAAAATTGAGGTTATAAACGTTTTCCGTTTATTACAGTTTGACATTCAAAGCACATTCAAAGTAAAAACAATATAGTATATTAGTATATAGTATATTAAAGTATGAGTGGATAACAAGGTCTTTAAAACACGCGCGAGTTTTCGAGCACGACGGCGTAGCCGGAGTGCTCGAAATAGAGCAAGTGTTTTAAAGACCAGTTATCCACGAATACTTTACGCTATTTTTTATTATACCTGCAATACTGGAAATAAATTAAGCACTAAAAACTTAGAAATAAGTTTTGTAATGATAAATCGATAGGATATAATAATATTGCTACTATAGTTACGAGAATTGTTTACGTTTTTGTCGCGTCCACGTCCCTTGTTGCATTCAGTCGTTTCCTTGACAACCTTTAAAGCTCGGCGAGCTTTAATCGCCTGGTTTCGCACGCTCAGGCCTGCTTTAAACGGCGATTCTGATGCTGGTATAATAAAAAAAAAATTCACAACCAGTGATGCACATCAAATAACAGCGAAAAAGTGAAAGTGCACATGCTTGATCTTCAATACATTGACATTTATTTGACATGACATTTATCATTTTTGCAGTTTAAGATATAGAGAACCAGTTTTTTTCTCAAAATTAGAACAAAATATTATACAGAATGTGTTAAAAAATGCGCAAAATCCCATGCGTTACACAAAATGAGGCATCTTTTAACTGGTTTTATAAATAGCTATTTTCCATTACCATTTTTCGTTGTTTCCGCAAATTTACCAAGTCCATCCGTAGATTCGTCGTCACATATTCCCACCCTGCTGTTTAAATCTCCTCTTACCACAACCATTTCTTTCTTCTTAACCACCAGACCCATACACAGCTATGATGTTATGAATTACCCCTTCTAGCGTCAGTACCACATGCGATACACAGCTCTTTAAGAAATAATACTCCATTCACTTACATTTTGCACTAATTCTTTTCGAAGAAAACGGGCAACTCCCAAGCTCGCATGTCTATATTATTCTACTCCGCTATACCAAAAACGCACAAGGCCGTCTACACTGTCGAGAAACCATTGATCCTTCTTTTTCGTTTCTGTTTTCACTAATAACCTTTTTCCCTGCCAAATTCATTAACTTCCTTCGTTCCTCCTGCCCACTATCTTTAGCTAGTATTTTGCTGTCAGATTTCTTGGCCGCGCTATCTAATTAACCCCAATCTTCGTTCCTTGTTCAGAACTTACCCATCTACGATTAACTTTTTATGCGCTATTTTATAATAAGGTTGTGGAGATAGATAGCCAAAAAGTTTATTGTAGTAGGTATAAAAAATCTGATTGTCCCTTAAGGTCCAAGCGTCATACATGTGAAGGTTGATAAAATATTTTACGTTTCGCCACTTTAGATGGCTTCATCAGAAATTATTGACAAGTGATATAACAAAATGGCTTCCATAAAAGTTTATAATAATTGATAACAAAATTTGCAAATGACTAATTAAAGCCACATTGCAAGTATACGGCGTTTAAAAGGATAAAGGTGAAATATTAAACAATCATTATTGATTGAGGTTAAACATTAACTATATTATAGATAATGTAATTTAACAATAAACTTTTAATTGAAAGTAAAGGACATCTTGTTTTGAAGAAGCAAGCTGCCAGCTATTTTATTTAATCTACCCACTCTTCGACATTTCATATGTTTGTTAACATTTGTCCTTGACTCACCAGCTCACCACGCTGGGCGGCACACGGATTGGTGAATAGGAAGTAGTCCATCCTTACTGGAACTGCCATCGTTGGTTTTAAAATGTACCCTTCCGCTGTCTAGTCTAAGATACCATATTTCCTGTGATGTTATCTAATTGTTGGAGTCATTAGTTTTGCATCAAAAATTGCCTTATATTCCATAATAAACAGACGCAGACATGGTTGGTACTACGGCCGCTTCTCGAAGATCAGGCGCTGTCGTTGCATTGCTGGCAGTATTATCTACGTCGTTACAATAGCACATTCTGAATATCTGGCTAAACGAAGATATTATTGAAAGACTACAGATTACACAACAGACAATGAAACGACGGTTGCTAGGAATCACCATCAAAGATCGTATACCAACTACAGAAATAAGGAGGCGATGACAAGTAACAGACGTGATATACCTCATATGGTAATAGTCGCTGGACAAAGCGTATGATAGGGTGGACACCCCGTCGACACAAAAAAAAACAAAACGACGCCAAACGAGGTGGATAAATGACATCAAAACACAACTGCGTCAAGAATAGACGCAAAGAGCTACAAAAAGGTAAAAATGAAAACAACTTGGGGACGCTTATATCCGACGATGGGGGAAATAACTGATGACGAAAATCCATTCCTCACATATCCTTAGTTTCTTTTCTTATAGTTGCCTTAATCTCTCTATCGGTTTTTGTCATACCACTGTCTATAAACATTACCCCACCTTTTAATTCGTTTAGTTTAAATGTATTCTTCAGCACCCTCATCTTCTAATCACTCAGAGCCTTCCAGTTCAATAGTATCGTACCTCTCTTTGGTCTGAACTAACGTATTTTTTGCCTTTCCTTTCTATGCCCAAATGTGTTTTAATAAAACTTATTTTACAATATTTTAATACGTTAGAATTATATGTGTGAGGTATGAATTTTGTTGTCAAAACTATTTCCACGTATCCTTGCTCAAATATTTACTATGTCAACGTCAGCTTGACTTAACCTACGAATTCACTATAAATGGTTATATACTTTTTGTTCTTTTAAATTGACCGGTACATTAATAGTCATTTACGATACAAGTGCGTAAAGCTAGTCTTTAGTCACGAGTGGGGCAGAGTTAAAACGCAAGTGAGCGAGCGTTTTAACCCCCGCGAGTAACTGCAATGTATGAGTAGGTATATAGTTACTTCCGTATGCGATCTTGTGTCGCATGCCATCATTTGTGGCATGCGACATTTTGACTGCAATCTTTTGTGGCGCGACCTTTTGGCTGCGATATTTTGACGTGATACCCCTTAATATCTATAACTTGCTGTCTATTAATTTTTTTATTCTTTCAGGTTGTACAGCTGCTCGTTCGTGACTTTGTTGCTTCGTCAAGCTACCCACCGTGTTATAAGAACGAACAAAAAAAAGGGGCTAAATTGTCACTTTTAAATGAAATAAATTGTGTACATTTTGGCCCAATCTGGATTAAGGTTCTTAATGTTAGCTTTATTTATTAATTATAAGCCAAATAACATCACTTTAATATCGAGAGATCCAAAAAAACCTGTTCCTCAGCGGGCTGTGGAAATTCAACGTACGAATAATATGTTGGTGACACTGTACGTCAATGTCAAATTCGACGTTATCAGGTTAGGTTTTCCGTCAGTTATGACACAAAATGACGCAAATCCTAACCTGCTAACCTCGAATTTTACATTGACGTACAGTGTCACCAACATATTCGTACGTTGAATTTCCACAGCCCGCTGAGGAACAGTTTTTTTTGGATCTCTCGATATAAATGCAGTATTATTAAACTAGAAAATATCAACAATGGTGGCTGTCTCCAACTATTAATACAAATATTAAATCAATCATCATATTCTTCATTTTTGACATATTTCTCTTTCCATCTTGTTTGATCCTTTATCCAGTGCTTAGATATCCTTTTACTTTTTATATATCGATTTTTCTTCGCCAGCCTTAAGTTTGTCCACGGGAACAAACCTTGCTATTTGCAGATTCAATTGTGTTGTTTACATTTGCACAATAACAACTTGCATTTTAAATTAAAAACACTGACTAATTGTACAAATAGGAAAAACTTATCCCGTTTATCAGTATAACGTGTTATAAGTTATAACTTTATTTTGAAAACAAACTCAGCGTGATACGCGATTACAATAAATTATGGCCGAAATTTTAAGAATTTGTAAAAAATTGATTTGAAGTAAAACTGATGGGTACAAATGATAATTTTTAATTATTATTAACATTTAAATTTGTTTATTTACAATTACTTCTAGTAGCTTTATCAAAAATATTACTATGGTGGAAAGTTGATGTGTTAATGTTAATTAACTCACTGAAAAGTGTCTGAAACCTTCAACTTACTGAATACTGAAACAACCTCAATCATAAGTAGCGTTGCCGCGAGACGAGACGAAACGAGATTTTATGCATCTCGACCTCAATTTCAAACATTAATTCTCGAACTCAAACTCGAAAATTCTCGAACGTCGATTCTCGATTTCGATTACACATATTATATATGTGCGCACCGAATTGAAGCAGTTGCGACTGCATAACGCCATAAATATTCACGTACTTCCTGCATCAATGTTCTAGCGATATTTATAGCACTGTACTTGAAAGGGCAAAGCAGTAGAGCTAGCTCATAAGTAAAGTCTCTGGTCCTAAACCAGAATATGTGGATTCGATTCCGACAGACTCCAGCTGCCACAAAATATCGAAAGTCGAACCCTTTGTGATTTCCCAATCCGACTTCGGCAACCATGTGGTCTTAATGCCTAACAACCTCCTCTAAGAGGAAAGGTCAATTCTGCTTCGTCTCTATGCGGGTTTCAAAATAACCATTGAAAAACGGTCGCGGTCGACAACTTGGTTAAACCCGTCTCAAAAAAAGGCTGATCTCGATCTCGAATTTCAAGACGAGAAATGGAGAGATTGAGAATTATCTCATCTTAGTTGCATCACTAGTCATAACGGTCCCGGGTGGTGTAGCTTGAACAAGCGTTCACGTTCGATCAGCAGAGTTAAGCGCCTCGTGATACGGCTGTCACGAAAATAGTTGGTCCCGGCGGTCATAACAACATCATGACAGTCGTTAGTGGGGTTGGAAGTCCCCATAAATGCACACCGATGCCTATAATTGGCCTAACGGCTGTTGGCTGAGTGCGATATAAATAACCAAAAATTCCTATAGATATGTATTCAATCTTACACCCTTTAGAAAGAGGTGACGCAATTTTGAGGTACTTCAATTTTTACAAATAATCAAGTTACCGTATCAGTGTGCACCTTACAGCTTACTGTTAATTTTAAAGTAGAGATACCTGAATTTAAAATAGTTTTACTGTTTCGGTGAAAATAGGTGATTTTTATATTTTTGTGAATATTAATCTTTTTTGTGGTAACAGCGTACCAGTGTGGTGGTTGTCTCTTAGGGGCGCAGGGGCGCTAGCCTCGTATCTGTCAACAGCTTGTTTGTCATTATAACAAAGTAAATCCTTTATCTAATAGACGTGTCTGTCCGGGACGCTGTTTTGACTGTCTGGGACGCTGTTTCAGCAGCCAAACCGTAAGAGATAGAGAAAAAAGTTATTAAAATTATATGTTTGGAATGGTCACGTCAGGTCAGGAACCGAATTTCAGTCCCTAACACTAATTATTATCTTAATTATAATCCTAACTTTTTATGTTAGATTCTAGGCAAATTTTATCAAGGCAAATGCGACTGGTAGTTTGCTACCAACAATGACGTCATATACGTACGTGTGGTGAATACGCGTTCTATTTCCAAACGGTCTTTTTTGTTTTATTAAATGGGACATTTGTCTCACTGGACTGCTAGTATTCTATAATTGAAAATATATTTTATCATCTATCCCACTTAAAACAACAAGGTTTAAGTAATGAAATTCGGTGATCGTCGATTCCGCTTAAAACATGTAAAATAATATCCAAAAAGTATGTCAGCATAACATAATTTATATGTCAACCCACTCGCGCGCATAAATGCACCAAGCGGCCGACGTTGCAGAATTTGCTGTATATCCATTACAATGGACGCGACGGGTTTCCATTTTTTTAAAGCCACCAGCTCTGGTAACTCCCGGTTTTCTTGAATATTTACAAATATCGCACGACCGAAAATGCAATTTGATCTGAGGGTTCAGCGACTGCCGCATGATAGTATAATAACGCCTTGGAAATATTGCAAGCTTTTACATCGAAAATAAACTGCAATGTACAAGGTGAATTCGAGCAGTATATGGTTTTACATCGTGTTCGGTAATACCGGTTGCAGAGGAAGCGCGATTGTATATTTGCAGTGATTTCGGTTTCGTACAGGTTTTATTAAAAATGACAGAGAACAGCGTAAATCGTACAATCAACATGAAATAAATTAAATACACTGATCGAAATCAATTGCTCGAAATCAATTGCTCGAAAATCCAATTGCTCGAATGTAACTTTTCTCGAAATACAAGCTCCTGGAACAGCAATTTCTCGAAAATGTTTTGCTCGAATTTATGCGTCAATACTAAAATCTTCAAAATCTTTTGTAATAAGTGATCAAAGACAGTATTATCTTTGTATATTAATCACGTATTATGTTCTTGTAACAGGAAAGTGATTTTCATTGGAATGTAATTACGGGTATTCATAATCAGGATAATGGGTTTGTTGTTATCACAGATAATGTTAAATAGGTTTTTCTTGGGACACGAAAGTGATTATCATCGAAATGTAATACATACCTATACCTATTTTTTATTAATAAAGGTTATAATTTGTAATTTGTGTTTTTTTTATATTCGATATTAACTGATTCGAGTTAAGGCTATTTCACAACTTTATTTTTTCGAGCAACAGATAATCGAGAAATTGCTGTTCGAGAAACTTGCAATTTCTAGCAATTGACTTTCGAGCAACTGATTTCGAGCAATTCGTTTTCGAGCAATTGCATTCGAGCAATTTACCTAGACGTCCTCTAAACTAAGAATTGCTCAAAGTTACGATGAAGCAAATGTTATAAGTGGTGGTTGTTTGGTGTTGTCCAGGCAAAAATATATATATATACAAATGCTCATTTTGTGCATTGTTATACGCAACAACTAAATTTATTTATACAAGAGGAAAAAGCAACAAACCAAAATGCCAGAGTGATTTTTTTTCTCGAACCTATCTTCATCTTTTTTTCAAGTTCTATTCACAGATGTGACATATTAGAGGAAACAGTAAATAGAAAAATGCCAGGGTTGCTGCTACAAGATGGAACTATAACAGTCGCACTGCCAACGTTATTTTTGAGAATCGGGAAAAGTTGATCGAATGTTTTGAAAAACTTGAAGAAAAATGTAACAAAATCGCTGCTTTTCAAGCGGAGATATGAAGAACTCTTGAAGACTAAGATTTTATTTTCTAGCTTAATTTCTTTCACAAAATATTTCCGCATGTAGACATACTATTTAACCAATTTCAGTCTAAAAATAAAGATAGTGTTGAATTTCAAAACGATTAGAAAGAATTTACAAAAAATGATATTATCTACCAGAAATTTTACAGACGAAATAGAGTAGGAAATGTTAAGTAATGATAATAAACGGAGAAATGTTAGTCCCGAAAATAAAAATTGCAAAGGAAGTGTGCGCTGCAATAATTTTTCAGCTCAAAGGAAGACTGTCATATAGGGGTCATTTAGAAGCTGCGTCGTTAGTGAATATAGATAATTTTCTTCAATATTCTCAGAATCGAACACTCTCTAAACTCTCCAGTGTTACATCAAGACAAGTTAAAGCCTGAATGCGATGTAATTTACTCAGGGAGAGATTTCAAAAATATTGTGGGTGGCTTAAACTTGCTTTCTTGGATCTGTGAAAATGGCTTAAATGAAACATTCGGCGAAATCTTTAAACTATTAAAAATTATTGTGACAACTCCAATGTCTACAGCTGAATCAGAGCGTTATTTCTCCACTCTTAAGAGAATAAAACTATATTTAAGAAACACTATGACGAAGGACGTCTTAATGCACTGGCACTGATGCACTACTGTCGATCAATAGAATAACTTAATCCATAACATCATGGAAAAATAGTTGAACATTTTATTTCCCTGAAAGACATAAGACTTGATTTTGTGTACAAGTAATAATTTTTATTTTATTATTATACAAACTATTACCGTCTTTTTGACTCGTGTGTACATTTTGTGTTGTGTTTGAATATTTTTGCTGTGTAGTGTACATATAAAGTTTCCTTTTGAATTATTAAAATTAAAAACCATCATTATATTTAAATTAAAACATCGAGGGAATAAAGGTGAGTCATTAATTATAACTTTTTGTTTAGTAACTGTTAAAAATTAAAAGCCCCCCAAATACAAGTAACACGAGCCGCCACTGCAACGTACACACAAACGGTGTGAGTAAATCTACTGTTTGCAAGATCAGAAATTGTATTTTTTTCGTCTTCAGAAGGTACCAGGACCTTTTGTTTTGAATGTTACATCCAGCGTATTAATTATTGCAGCTGGTTTTTGAATAAATGTATTGAAAATTCCAAATTTGTGTTTAATGCTACTTGTGAATGAAGCAGGCTTTAATAAAAATTGCATATCTGCATATTTGGTGAGATAAAAACCGTTTGGAATTATTCAGTAAATCAATTTTCAATTAATATATTGGCCGGTATGATCGGAGGTAATCTTATAGGATCTTTTATTTTCTCAGGAAGATTAACAGGTGAAAATGATAAAAACAGTGATATTGGAAGAAGTCTCATTAAACACCCGAAATATTATTTAGATTAAGCACGATGGTGCTCCCCCACACTTTAGTAAAGATGTCAGAAATTGTTTTAAAGCAAATTATGGTGAGCACTGAGTATCTAAAAGGCTTGATGTAGAGAGAATGAGCAGAGGGCGTTGCAAATTTGCAAAATCAACTCAATAATTGCTGTTACAGTATTCGAAACCTTCCATTACCTGACCTTAGATACAGAATTCACTGCCTGTAATAACAACTCATCAGGAATGCTGCCTTCTGTTGAACTAATTTGAAAGCGATATTTCCTTGAAAAAATATCGAGAAACAGATACGTAAATTAGGTTTTTGAACTAAATTGAAAGAAGAACTATGAGTACTTATATTGACTTTCAACAAATAACTCATAAAAGATTCAAGGTGTAAAAGTAAAAACGCAAGAATTGACCTTGGCTAATAAAGGCAGCATCATTGCATATTTTAGAATTTATTAACTGTTGTTATTTTGCCACGTTACTTTACAGCTAACATTATCTTACAAAGTGTATTTTATTGTTGGTATTCATGTTCTTATATGTTATAAAGGTGATAGTGTCCTTTGATTTTTAAGATAAAAATCTAGTAAACTTACTCTCATAGTCATCAAATTGATTATCTTCTTTTGCTTACTATCATATATATAATCAGTCGATTATAGAAGTATCGTTTTTTTTTCATATATTACTGCGCTACCGCCCAAAATTTTAAATAAATAAATAATGACGTCTGGCCCAAGTTATAACTAAAATTAACCTATCGCAGTTCAATACTAAATATCCTAACTATCTTTAACAATGTGCTGGCCGTCGCTAAATCTCTTTACGACCTGGCTTTCCAGCATTGTAAACTTGAGCATATTTGCAATTTCCTGCATAAATTTGGGATTCACACGAGAATAATGCAGCGATATCAATATACTGACGTGGAGCAGTTGACAGTTGCACATTTGCATGTACAAAACCTCTAACAGCCAAATATATTACAGTAGCTTCCTAGACTCCCCACGTGGCCTGCACCCCGTGGCTCATTCGGGAGCCCCGCCGTAGTGACATGATATTTAGCAATCACTACGGGGTGCCTACACCATCCTTTTGTCCCCAAACCGCATACCACACCACGCTAAATATGCACCGAGCCGTTTATAGACGCGGTTACGCGATTGGAAATAAGTTTAGAGGAAGAATCGTTATCCCAGATATAAATCTGCTGACCTTCCTGCAACCAACTAAATTTTTAAAAAGCGTTTGTAATCTTTTTAGCCTGTTAATTATTTCCGAAAACTTTTTACAAATCACTAAGGTTTCTGTTCTGAAAACCGGGCAGAATGAAGAACGGAGAATTATTTTCCGTACATTTCAATCACCAAATGATTTCCGGAAAATGCAATGGCACTAATACGTTAAATGTATGGGGTCAGGCAGCGATATTTTCAAAAACATGATAAGGCACATCAATGTCATTTTATGCTAAAACGAAAATTCCCTTTTCTAAATAAAATACGTAATGCACGGTGTAAACAAAAATTAACATAATTTTGTCACAGCGCCGTCAGCTTTTCCACCTTAAAACCCCAAATTGAAATTTATTAGCTCACCTAGCGTCTGCTGCGAAAACGTACATCAGCAGTAATGTAGAACACCCAGTACCTAACGCGATTTATTGCTAAATTCGTTTAGGTGCATGGAAAAACATGGAAGATTTCGCTTTTTACGACAAACAGCAAACCAACCACAAAACTTAAAAAGTGTAGACGACCAGACACATTACTGTAAATACTTTAATTTTCGTTAAAGAAAGAACATTTCGAATATAATATCTAGCATGTTATTTGGTAGCTAGAGTAAAATATCGATAGCAAAGTTAATTTTGAAAAGCACTAAACATTGGTCCTTCGATTCGGATTAATTAGCACTTGAAAATATATCCGATACACTACGTCGTAAAGAACGATTAGAGCAGATATCGAGTGCAAGTTGTCAGCCACAAAGCTCTCACAAGGTTCTCACACCAACTGGAAACAGAATTAGAATTTACTAGGAAACACCCAGACATGGAATGTCAACAACAAGAAATGGAACGACGACTAAAATTATGGATCAAGCAATTAGAAGAATAGGAAATAGATTAGAAATAGATCTGCTTTGAAAAAACTACGATACGTTTTTTTCGGGAAAGCAAAATGTATGAAAATAATAACGCACAAAAACAGTGAATTTTCAGAATAATACTGAAGACAATGTCAAGGCGATAAAGAAAAAGGATAAACATGACAACTAGATCAAGAACAGACAAAGACGTTCAACTCAGGAACATGGTATATTTCACATGTTGGGATAATTAGCTCATACAAGTCAAAGAAATTAAAAGTAGTATTTGACGCCGCAGCCAAATCACGCAGAACAAATTTGAACTATCAGCTGCTGCGAGGATCTGATTTTCTTCCAAACTTAACTGGACTACTATGTAAGTTTCGACTAAGGAAAGTTGCCTGCTGTGAGCATATTAAGGCAATGTTTCACTAAACATTAATTCGAGATGAAGATTGTGATTCTCAACGCCTTATTTGGAGGAGATTAAACAGAGAAAGATCTCCAGATGTTTACCAAATGAAAGCAATGACATTTGGAGCGAGAACTCTGCTTTCTATAGCTCACTTTATGAAGAATAGAAATTCAAGAGAAATGTTGAAAAATCCCCAAAATTTATTATTATTTTATTATTTATTTAGACAATGTAGACACGGCTGGCGAAGCCATACAACATATTCAAGATGTTGCAGAAGTTGTAATGAGGCATATACCAGATAGGGCCGTAGCTTGATTCTGGAAAGAGCAAAAGATTTTATTGAAAGAGCAAACATAAATAATAAAAAACACGAATAGGTAGAGTAAATGTAAATGGAACAACTAAAATTACAATTCCTAGGTATAAGCGAAGAAACAAGGACAGGGAAAAAGAACATCGATAAGGTGTATGTAATGAGTAAGTGGAAGTAAAATACAAGAAAACAACAAAGAAAAGGCAGCAATAGTAAACAAGGCCATTGCAACAAGGGTTACAATGTGGAACCCATAAACTCAACGGTTATTTATACCGGGTGAGAATGAGAATAGGGCCATACTTATGTCTTCTTTATCTATGAATCGATTTGGATAACATTTTACCAAGATAATTTTTTATTGGCCGATAGATATAGTCAAAATGGCTGACTTCCGGTTTTACCGGAAATGATACCAACCTTGATTTTTTTAATGGAACACCTTGTATATTTTACGTTTTTCGGAATCTACGAGTCAAATCACATATAACAGTCTTGCCAAATTTCAATTTTTTTTAAACAAAAAAATATTTTTTTCAATTTATATTTTTTACCATAGAAGGTCTTGACTTGGAAAAATCTATTCTAATTGACTCTAGCAACTCTTAATAATAACTATTTTATCAATAAAGTCAAAAACAAACCTTTAATAAAAGAATATAATCTGCTAAACTCGTTTTAAGAAAAAGTCACTTTTTTAAATGGCACCTACTAAGGGCAATCTTGCCATTAGATAGAAAATGTAATTACCAATCTAACGATATGCATCATGTACTACTTTATCTTTATTCTTTTAAATATTTTTATGTAATAACTAATCATACCTAAGCAAATTTGGCAACACTGTATTACATATGTAATTTGAGTCGTAGATTCCGAAAAACATAAAACATACAGAATGATCTATTTAAAAAACCAAAGTTAGTGTCACTTCCGGTGAAACCGGAAGTCAGCTATTTTGATTTCATTTGTGTATATAGATGCAAGGCCTTGGTCTCATTGTCATCCGATATACAATTAGAACTATAGTACAAATATACGCGCCGGTTAGTGCAGTGGAGGTGGATCAGACATACGAGCTTCTAGAACTACAACAACTCCGGCGTTGGCAACTGTGGGTTTCTAATGCTTAACACCTCTTCAAGGAGGAGAGGCCAATGCTTCTACAGTGGAGACTTAACAAGGCTGACAACGATATGCACCGGTGGAAGATGTGAAAATATAAGTAATGAAAATTCTCCAGAAAGAATTGCAAGAAGTGTGGAAGAGTAGAACCTGATACGGAAGCGGCGCTAGGAATAATGGGGAAGTATGGAGAACAAACCAAAAATATAAATGAAATACAAGGGATTCATATTCTGCACAGCAAATGACGTAATAATAGGCAATGGATTTTTGAAACATAAAATTGAGGGTAGATACATACATAGCTGCAAGAAAACGCGAAAAAAAGCGTTATTGATTATATAACATACACAAGAAAGGTACAAACAAAATTAGAGGTGGTTTTTGTTAATAGAGAAGCAGAACTCGGAACGAATCATAAAATGGTAAGAATTGAAAGAGATAACCCAGAAATACAAGAAAGAAAAACATACATAAGAATGAAACTAGAAAAATTAAAAGATCAAAGTGTGAATGAAGTTTGTCTAATACGAAATAGATAAATATATATCAAAATGGCTGAACAGCATTTAACAACTAGACATAGGACTATGGAAGATTAATAAATAAATGTAAGTTGGTATGTCCACTACGAAAACAAGTACAAACAAATATAAAACAAGATTATGGCAGAAAAAGTCTAGGACGTAATATAAAAAAAATTATGAGCGTGGAAAGAATACAGGGAAACAGGACGGGAAAAAGACCAAAATAAAAAATATATATGAGCTAGACACAAAACAAACGGTGAAATAAGAAAAATAAAAAGAAAAGTTGGATAGAGTTCAAAGTGGAAGCAGAGACAACATATAAAAGCAATAGTAGGAAATTCTGGGGCTTTTTAAAATCTTTAAGCTGAAAGAAAGGTAAGAAAATGCCAGTCATAATTGATGAATAGGGCGTAATAATATCAGATTTATTAAATACTAGCAAGATGCCCGTTCTTCGTACGGACTACAAATGTTTGTTTCTTCTTCTAAATCTTAAATGAATTCTGCTCCCCCCCCCCCCCTACCCCTCACTCAATATACTGAACTAAAAAAGGCTGCAAAACGATATTGTAAGTAAAAATAAAACAATATTCTTCCGAAAAAAGTTCTCCTTAATCCTTTTATTCTTTACGTACCCTCTGGAAATGTGTATGTAATTGTCGTTACCCTTGTATAGATTGATAAAACTATAGTTTTAGCATAACAATGGATACAATCAAAAATATATGTAGTTATTAATGCTGTATTCATATATTATTGCAGTATACCCGTTTCCACCACAGAGGAGTGGAATTTCAGAAATTCTCCTATTTTATTCTAAGAGATATTGAGAAATTCGTGAAGACACAGTTTACCCGTTTTCACTTCTTGAGGTAAAATTTCTAAAAATTCTCTTACCCCGTTTTATTCTGAAATGAACCCAGAGGGAAAATAATTAATAATTTTAACCCCCTACCTCTTTTCAGTTTTCCCTTTTTACCGCTTTAGAGGTGAAATTCAAAAAACCTTAAAACGCCTTTCTAAAGATTTTAATTACTCATTTATATGACAAAAAGAATGCTCTAACTCAACAAGCACAGGAGATACAAGGGGTTCTATAATTCACCCCGAATACAGATTCGCACCTTTAAAGGTCGATTAGGGTAAAATCCTAAAATATGTTTTAAGACATTTGCCTTGGATACCCTTGCAAGCAAACACCAAGTCGACATCTTATCGCGTCTAAGAGCTATTGAGGAATTCGCGAAAACACAGTTTCCCTTTTTCACCCCCTTACGGGCAAATTTTTCAAAATCCCTGAAACCGCTTTTTAAATATTTTAAGAATACATCTTTATGCCAAATAAGAATGTTCTAACTAAAGAAACATAGGAGATGCGAAGGGTTCTTTAATTCACCCCGAATCCATATTTGCACCTTTAGGGGTTGATCAGGGCCAAATCCTAAAATAAGTTTTTAGGAATTTTCATTGTAAATCTTTGCAAGTAAACACCAAATCGATATCTCATCGGGTGTAAGAGATATTGAGGAATTCATAAAAACACATTTTACCCCTTTTCACCCAAATTTCAACTTCGTAGTTCCACTGGTTACGGCTCTGCGTTGAGTAGTCAGGGTTGTGACTTTCCTTTATATATGTATAGATTAAATTTATGAAAAAACGAAAGTAAGTTCTCAGGATCAGAGACAGAAAAGTTAAAGGAAGAACAAACAGGAGAAGGAAAAGATCAATATTATCGCCCAATGAGAGTGGATGAGGTCCAAGAAGCAGTAGCAAAAATAAGAATAGGCAAAGCGATTTTCTGATGGCATAAAACCAGAAATGGTAACGCATAATGGAGAACAAACCACCACAATCACCACACCACCTATTTTTAAAACAGAAATATTGCTTTCACTCATTAGCGGTTTAACAACTTTCAACAATTACTGCTGTTTGTTTTCAGGATACTAACAGTATAGTAAAATGACATGAACTAAATGGGGTCACATTTGCATGTAATTATAAAAATAAGCTGTCTTATATGCTAAGTGGTTTTTTATTACATTAAAATGTGTTACTAATCAGTTCTTGTTATTCACTAGAATTACCATTACAAATTACATTCGTTTGAAGAAAAGAATGTTATAAATTACTTATTCGCATTAGTATGGGGCTAATTTATAATATTTATACTATTCGTGGACGTCGAAAGACTTTGATGAAACAAATAATGATAAGCTTCTGAGCATTTGGTCTAACAACCGGATGGACGAGCACTTTTTAAAACTCGATAGTCTAATAATCCTCTTTAAACATTTGCTTTAGAAATTTATAAAAAAACTCTTTTGGGAAATCGTCGCCCATTCGATCAATAGACTCACGAATAAGATTAAAACTATTTTTCTTATAAAGAAAGTACGCATCAAGCAAATTCATCTCCTCATACAAATTCCGAACGATAGCTTCACATTTAGGTTCTGGTCTGCCGTAGTTTTCTTGAAAAATATGTCTTTGAGCCGAAGTAGCTCGCTGCAACGCCATGACCGCCAACCAAGTGCACTTTCCCTCTTCAATGTCACTTCCGTTCTTCCCCGTTTGCGACAGATCCCCAAAACAATCCAGGATGTCATTCTGAAACCTTTACTATCAACACGTTTCAAAAACTTGGAAGTGGACATACCTCAATTTGATGAAATTGCCCCAATTCCTGCAAAACGTCGTGGACTTGTTTAACCAACTCTGTATCATGTTTGCCAGCTAAATACATGGCCATTAGAATGGGCAGATGAAGGGCATGATAAGCAGTCTTATATTCGGCTAGTGTGCTATACACTTGCATGGTGAAGTAGTTGAATTTCACTTTACCCTCGACGTGGCACACTAAATCCAGCGACTGACCTATTCGGGTTTTCATAATCATTTCGTGACACAATTCCATGATTGGGATGTAGCAATCGAGGTGAGAAAAGTGCTTTTTCAGGAGGGAGTAAAAACTGTTTCCCAACATTTGGGCGTCATTGATGGCTCGCAGTCCCACCCCTGCTACTGTGTACCAGCAAGGCACTCCTCGACGATATTTTGAGGAGTCTTCAATGTCATCTTCTACCAACAGCGCCGCTCGCATCTAAAATAATGAATAATTTTATTAGCAATCGTGTCATTTAATTAGTCTTGAGCAACATAAAATGAGGCAGTCATTTAACTACCTATAGCAAATAATTTAAGATAAGTACAATATTACAATATACTTAATCAAGCCTTAATTCCCATGTAATAGAGTCAAGTTGTCTTTAATAAAATATATTTCTAAGTCGTTAATATTACTTTATTTCTAAAGATACGAAGGACACACAATAGTGTCGGTGAAGGGATAGTTATATTGATGATATTTTAATTTGTAGTAGAACTAAAGAAGAACGCTACAACAGAAGACATTCAAGATTTCTATAAAGCCTACAATAAGTGTGTGATAAAATACCGATCTGAGAACTATTAAGGATAATAAGTGACTTTAATGCAAGGGTTGGTGATATAGTGAGTGATATATAACGACAACCGCATTCCCAGAACAATAGGAAAATATACAATTATACAATTTTACCTACTTAATGACCTCACAATAACCAACAGCTTTCAAACATCGTATCAAGGGACTATACACTTGGGCCTCCACTAACCACAAGTACGGGAACCATAGATACTTATACAATTCGATGGAAAAGTATGGTGGAAACTGTAACGCTTTCCTTTGGGGCCGACTGCGATGCACTTTAAAAATTAAGGGTTCTCTTAAGAAAGCTTAGAAATAAACTATAAAATTGAATAGAGAAATACCGTCGTACATACATACAAAAATTTGCTCAAACAAATAATCCTAACATCCGGAATATTGGGTACAACAAAGTACAATCTCAGTATATACACTTCGAGTCCATAATTAAGCGCAAGACCGACGTTAAACGTAAAATAATTATAAGAGCTTTTCGGATATAGCAGCAACCAGAATACTACACTGGAAAGACAGACACATAAGCAAGACAACGAAAGTATTACTTGCACGAACACTCATTTTTCCTATTCCTCTATACATCTGAAGCTTGGCTTATTAAAGAAAGCAACTAACCATATTCAGTGGGACATGGGCGGGGTTTTGCTCCGAAAGGGTACGTGTTTACGTATAAAAAACAATTTGATAGAGAAGTAGAAGATGACGTTCTTAGTTGTTAGGCACCACTGAGTTGTTTAATCTAGCCTGGATATATTTGCGACGCTCCGAACTAACAAGTTGGACGAAGCTGGGACTAGCCCGTGCTCAAACTAATAACGGGAGGAGGAAAGAATTGCCTAAAACGTCAGGTCACGCTGATACAGTCTATGGAAAAGTACTAAATTCTGAAGGCAAGGTTGCTTTCCAACTCGAAACGCTGATCTCAATGGGTGGCGATGTTCGGAACTCTATCTAAGAAAAGGTAACCATGAAGGCTGACGGATTACCTACCGAGTACGAGAACAGATCCGGAGCACCCTCCGGGGCTCGAAAAATTTGGCAGGTGTTGGAATTTAGCCAGTGTTGGGCAAAAAGCAAAGCCACTGAAAAATTCAGAGCGATACGCAGTTCTGATCCAGTAAATCTCGATCCTCAGGGCTCGACGGTAGCGCAAATAATCTGTAAAAGGCTTTATCCAGAACTTCCCTCGTCGACATTGTGACACTAAATAATTTTAATAATCGAATTAAGTTAGGAGTAAAAATATCTTCACGTTTCCAACACGTTAGATACAATTTAAAAAAATGTAGCCAGCTGGAGGGATTTGAACTCCGCCGCATCTGCGAAGCAGATTGTAACTACACCGATTTTTCGACTGCGCCATCGAGACATTGGAACGAGTGCGGCTCGCGCCTCTCTTAAACAGCACGGTCTTATTGTTGAAACGTTTCGACTTTTTTGTGACGTTATCGTGTATCTGTTGAGTCCTATTTTCGGCAAGTGTAAAGCCTGACCTATGTGAAAATTATTACTTTCTTCTATTTCAAAATTAACGCAAAAATAAACAAACTTTTATTTTTTAAAGTGCTCACCCTGCATATATTTGTCTGAAATTGTACCGGTTTCATTCCAGGTGTAAGTATATATAATGTGTATACAAAATATCATCTTCCTCCAACAAATAGTTTTTGTGTTATACCGCCAACAGACAGACAGACGGAATTGAGAAATCCTGTTTTTCGTCATCTAGAAACCCTGAAACGTGAAGATCTGAAGAAATCTCGGAAGATGACTTTCGTAATAACAAAAAGTGGACGCCAGTTAAGTCTTACAAAAGCTTTGAATATTCGGTATCAACCGAAGCGTCTTCAAGACCATAACAATACTGTTGAAAGCAGTGGCATCATGAACATGAAAACATATAAACCGCACCGACCATAAACACACTGCCGTTCCCTTAATGTATCTCAAAGTTTTTTTCCGAAAAGAACTAGCCCGCTACATAAGCAATCTCTCTGCTTGCGGACAAGTACAAGAGTGCTCTCTCTGCAGCCACCGCATATTATCTCTTCGCCAGGTCTAAGATCATAGGCGTGCGCTCAAAATTGTGCGCGAACGAAAGCAAATACAATAACGCAAAATTAATGCGCTGGAAATGTATGTTTGGAGAAGACTACTAAAGATATCCTAGACTGCTAGGAGAACAAAGCAATCTAAACTAAAAGAGCTCAATATGGCGGAACGACTATCCACCATTGCAGAAAACTTACATCGCGCATACCAGAAGAAGCACACTCAACGAATCAAATCAGTAAAATCTGCAACTCAAGTTACAAATATCAGCAGTAAGTGGATTATTAATATAATTTTATTAAAATTTAGATCATAGAACGTGTGTATAATGGTAGAGGTTATATTTTGTTTGTGTTTTTACAAAGTTTGAAATTGTAAAATGTTCAATGTTTAGCTCAAAGAACTGTCATGAAAGACAAGACATAATGATTATAACATTAATAAAAATATCAGAAAGGCCATGTCTTTCTGATCGATATTTTCTGTGAACTCATATTAGTGATCTAGTTACAGCTGATGTTTGTAACTTGAGTCGCAGATTTTACTGAATCGGTTCGGTGAATGAAGTATACAGCGCTTTATCCCACAAGGGAATATTCCTGGAAAATTTTATGGAGAAAGAACCCCAAATAGACCTCATATAAACAAAAACTGGCCTCGATTTCCAAGGAACATGTCATGAGGCCAAGAAGAGTAAGAGAACTGAAATGAGGAGGTATTACGACACTGCAACGATAAAGCAACAAATGAGAAGAAGAAGAAGAAGAAGAAGAAGAAACAAGCAAGCGTTAGACATTTGTAAACTTGCGGACGTAATAGTTATTAACGTCATCAGGCCGATATATCGCATATAACGGACGCGGTTGAATTTTGTAATCCGAGGCGATAGCCGATGTTTATAATCAACTAAGTCCATTATTTGCGTATCGGCCGTGTGTCGTTCAAGATTTTTCGTAATAAAAATGTATACATTTTAAGAACAATTTATTAAACATAATTTAAAAATCACGTGATTCTTAACGGTCGGCGGCCGTTATTACTTTTATCTCTATCGGTGCTGTTATAGACTACTTACCAAATTAATTGGCACTCGTTTCGTTAAGATGCTAATAATCAAACTTGTATCGTTAATATCTATTAACAGCCAACGGCTGTTATGAATGACTTTTCATGTGTTTGTTTAGTTCCGTTAAAATATAATAATGGTATAGTATTACGAAAAGGAAATATGCATCTAATTTAAGTGACAGAAGTTCGTCATTTTGAGTTACATGTTAATTCCTAAGCAGAACACTTCACAATAAAAAAAATTATCAATTTGTCAAATTTCGACACCCGAAAATGCAAGACAACTTCAGCACTTTAGAGATTTATGCCCGTTTGCACCACTCTCCCTTAACTTTTAAGTGAAACTTAAAGTTGAAGTTGACAGATATTTCATTGCACCAGATGTCTCTTAAGTTGCAATTTTCTTTAAGTTCCAAAACTCTGTGACTTAAGACAGAGCTGGGCAGTAATTAATTACTTTTTAATTAAATTACTAACTAAACTCCGTTTTTGTTTATTTGCCTTGGAATTGAATTACTTTTCAAAATGCGGTAATTGTAATTGGGATTGTTAAAAAGTACTTGAAAATTACTTTTTGAAAGTACTTAATTACTACACACAATTACCCAATTACTTATGTGTAATTGCAATTACTTTACAAGTATTTGAATTACCTGTAGTAATTGAAATTACTCGAGGTAATTGAATTACTCTACAACTACCGAATTACTGACCTCAATTGGGTGCCAAATCTCCAGAACGCAAAACAATAAGATAAGGTCTTATTAAGTTACATATTAAGCAAATCGCAATAGGGTATTTTCCGAAAAAATATAACCTAATTTATTATTGTCTCTGACGAGTCGAATAACAGCAACTTTTGCATTTTGTACGACGCGTCACGAACATTGGTGCGTGTATGTAGATGTGATCTGTAGCTTGCCATAGTGACATTAATATTTATTGTGAGAGACGCTAAAACTATATTTGCGGTAAGTACATTACTGATTACAATACCAACCAACGATAAAAATTTAAAATAGCTTCATTAGACGATATTGGTTCATAATAATTAATTATTTATTTCAATTTGCTTGTTTTAAATAATGTACTAACATAGTGTTATACTGCCATGCAAGTGTAACAGGCGTTAAGTCCAGAAAATTACGTTTTTGAGTGAGGAACTGAACTAAACTGCCAAAATCCAATAACAACATTTAAACAGCGTAAAATGCATAAATAAAATGTACCTAATTACAAAATTTCATGCTTGGTTGACTCAAAAATGCAGTATGGGATATGGCACTAATTCAATTTAAAAACGCCGAATAAGTTTACCGCATTCTTGCATTGAACAGTTTGTAAATTATCCATTCTGTCGCTTTCTTGCCTTGTAATGCTCATATGCTGCTTTGTATACTGGCACATAGTGCATAATTTTTACGGACTGCTGCAATATGTTAGCTTCGATTATTAGTACAAATTTTGAATAGTGTCATATAAAAATCTGGACTTTCTTATAATTTCACTCACCTCATCCAACATTACTTCTTTACGTTATACAGGGTGCTGCGTTGACGGACGAAACATACAAAACCCTCAACCCTCATGCTAATTACAAGTCATTCAAATATTGGCTTCTTAATGATTTTACACAAAATTCCATTTAGTTTTTTAAAAGAACATTGCATAGTGACCAAATTTACGTAATTTCAGATATTTTAATTGCCCTAAACTAAAATCAATAAGTATTATTAAAGATGTTGATAAGGTTTTTAAATTTGAAGAAAAATATGAAAGCATCCTGAGCAGTTTAATTGTCGACCGTTGACAGTAATTTTATGAAATACGTATTTTCTCCCGTCTTTTATAGGGTGTATTCAAAAACAAATTACATAAGGGTTGGCCATGGGATATAAAAGTAATGTCAACCGCAAGCTTTAGAATTCATTAACAGTCATCACTGTTGTTGCTGTCATAAGTTTATATTATACGCTGATATCGTGATTGAAAATTCTAAAAGTTGTTGTCTCTAAAGCTTGCTGTGGACATTAGTTTTATTTGCCATGGCCAAAAACCTTATGTAATTTCTTTTTGAATACATGGTATAAAGGGTTTCAACTAGGCTTATCAGTCACCTGTCAACTTTCAACAGTCCCTGATCAACACCAAATTGATATTTTGTTTTAAAGTTTGAAAAGTTACCTAACACATTTTTTATAACTATTTTGTAGTAGGTACTAGGGAAGAAAATGTATCATTCCCGCCCGCGGATGTAGTTTAATTCTCCAACGTTAACGAGAACAGTACCTAATAAATTGTAATCATGCAAGGAAGGAAACGACGTTTTAGTCCAGAGTTATCCATAAACACTTTTACATTTTATGATGAGACTATCTTGTATTCAGCTGCATTTAAAAATATTTAAATATGAAAACCAGGAGGTTAGTTGATTTATTATTAATCACATTACCTCATGTCTCTAATGGCAACGGCAGTCAATATTTTCTTCCACTGCCATTGGAAACCGACCAGGGAACCAAACGTATATTTTCGGGAAACTCAAAACAGGCGACAAAAAATGTTACTTTCGGATATAGGGGTAAAAAAATATTGTCTGAGTCAACAAAAAATGCTCAAGTTGCGCCTAGACATTTTCTGTCAAACAATTAAAAAATCAAATGCTCCACCCTGTATACTTAGGTAAGTTGCATATTTTCGTCATTCAGCCCCATGTTAGGCGTATTTAACAGCAGATTGTTCTACAAGTTAATAAAAGTGAGAGTTTTTTCAACGTTTAATTTACGAGCGAGCGATGCAAAGCGAGTGGAGTAATTTATCACGAACATGGAAAAATACTTTTATAACATATTCAGCTAGCTATTTTTGCTAATATAATAACAAAATCTAGCCAAAATGAAATTCGACATTTATTCATATTCAAAAAAAAAAAATTTTTTTTAATCGGCAGTGAAGAACGTCGAAATCGTCAAATAAAATACGAGAAATGGGCAGTGAAGTAATCCATTGTTTTACGACTTTTTGTAGGCGGCTGGGCGATAGCTAAACGTCAACCAACGTCAACATAACTTACAAAAGTTGGTTAAAATGTTGTAATTTCGCGATTTCTCGATTTAAAAAAACAATGTACCCCTCGGCACTGGAAGTTCCTTTTTATCCCTCATGTGGTTTATTTGCTTTGGCCCTACGGGCCTAGGCAACTAAATTCGCAATCGCGATAAAAAGCTCAACTTCAGTGATAACCTTTGTGGACACTAATATAAAAAATATATATATATTTGAACTTTCAAGTCCCTATACCTTCCTAATGAAGGGACTTTATACTAAGGTATATTAGATTTAATCGGTTTATTATAACCTAAGGAATCTATGCCAAATCGGAGGTCCTCATTTTTTTGGGACGCCCTGCATAATTGTTATCCTGAATTTATTTATTTACTTATATCTTACATCAAAACATACTAAAAACTTTTGGTTTTAGTGAACGGTGCATGTAACTACAAGATTTAATTATCAAAAAACCTTCAAAAGTGAAAGAGTATGGTAGGTTACTATAGTTAACAAAACATAAAAATTAAGTATTTGTAGATTACGATTACGAATCGACACGACACTAATGATAATTGCAACTTGCAATAAAGTTCTACTAAATACAACTACGTATATGACAATATTTTTTATTGAAAGTAATTGAAAAAGTAAATTGATGTTGTACAATTACAATTACTAAGTAAGGTTTAACTTAACCTAAAAGAGAAATTTTAAAACCATACCAGTTAGGCTGTCCTATTATTTATTACGAAAGACCTTCGAAAATGGAAATTTATTAGTAGAAAATTATATATTTGAAGACGATCAAAAAAGAAACTGAAGGAAGACTGACGAAAATTGTTCTAAATGATTGATTTAACGAGTTTGGAAAGAATGGTTCATGAAGTGCACACTGTTGAAAATGTATGAAAGAAAGAATTTGACCATATTTCACATATAGGAGAAGAAATGTGAAAAAAGTGGCTTAATAGACGAAATAAATTATGATAAATTAATTTTCACTGTCAATACGGGAACATCAAATGAAGATATTTCTTCAAGTTCCAGTGTTGCTTTTCTTTGCTCTGGTGACCACAGTCTCTTTTTTCTTTGTTCAAAAGTGTCGTAGCATTTCGCATTAACGTTTAGAATAATTGATAATTAGGCAATCTAATAAAATATTTATTTTGTATAATCTTTTAATACTGTTCCAATATTTATTGTAATAAAGATATATTGTTATGATATCACAAGAGTGGATATAGTTTGATGATCAATACGATAAAAGAATTTGGTAAAGCATTGTAGTCAGTCTTTGCAAAAGTTTAGAATAGAAAAGGTTATTTGGATTAATTTTTAAATAGAGATTAAATTTTAAGAAATGAGACTGGAAAGAATAAATTTCATATAGTTTAATTTATAAAGTAAGATGTTAAAAGATAGAAGTTATTTACTACTGATATCAGATACGACAGACCAAATTAAAATATTATAAGATAACAGAGTATGTAGGTTTAAAATGTATATTTTAAAATAGTAAGCGTCAATAATTAAAATACGGTAGTTAAGAGAGTTGTTTTAGATTATTGAAAAATAAAAAAAATTGAGAAAAAAATGTAACATAATATTTTGGCGAGTAATAAAATTTTGAAAACTTTACTGTTTTATATAAAAATAATGGTCCTGGCATAATAAAAACAGTTAGTAAAGAAATCTACGAGGTCTAAATAAGGTGAAACATGATTATAATGGTGTACGAGTAGCAAAATGTCTCAATTAATGAAGAGCTTTGATATATGATAATTTGAATTGGATGAAGAACATTTACTAATAAACGAAAATATAAGATTTGGATTGAGCTGCTTTATTGGGGCTGATACAGTTTTAAAAAAAGGAGTGAAAAGGATTCGACTGATGCGGAGTACTGCAGGTGTAGGAGCCGTTGATGGAGGACTGATGTATCTGCTCGGGGAGCATTCTGAGTGATTAGCTGTATTTGGGTGTTTCATTTGCATGCAGAGGACGGATCGTCGTGACAGTTAAACCTGCAAGGAAGTAATATTAAATTTGGAGTACATCAAGGATAGTTTACTGGCAGAAGAGGGTTGTGAAGGATTGATCTGTAAGTCGACAGGCGCAGTTTGGTTAAACGGAGGTTGGATTGTTCGACTACTTCGAGATTTTCTGGAAGATTTGACGGCTGTAATTGGTTGGACAGTTACTTGCGGTTGGACGTGTTCGTGTGGTGACTGATTGTACAAAGGGCTCCGTGATACTGGATGTGCAATTAGTGGCTTTAATAAGGTTGGTTAGTAGTTTAGCCTAGAATAAAACTGATGTATATGAACAATATTTATTACTTGCAATAATTAAAAGAGTTAGTACTGACTATAAAAGATAGAGAATGTCATACCTCATAATAATATTGAGAACAGTGTACGTTGGTCGTATCTGATTACAAGTAGAGGAATAGATTTGAATTCATTCAAGATAAGTGACATTTATGGTCATTTGACAATTGAGATTTATTCTAAATACGATAAGTCAAATATAAGACAACTAGGTATGAACCTAACCCTGATTGAGTTTTCATGGCAATAGTATTTTACAAGCAGAAATCATTTGAAATTATTAGATAAATACGAAATTAATACTCACAGCTAGCAGAGCAGGGCAATCGAATTTACTACAATGAATGATATTTAACAATAATCATATTACTATACTATACTATACATACTTTAACATATGTAATTAACACTGCTGAGGTGGTACATTCATAATATAATTATGTTTCAGCAAAGTGTGGTATACTAGCATACCATATCAAATACTTATGATGCCGAAACGTGAAGCCATTGCAATATATTGTATTGTCGGTTATTTAATTTGCTACTACGTTCGTAACGTTAAATTGATTTGGTAAGTAGTGCATTAGTAACTTAAACACCGTTATATATAACAAAATCGATGATTTTTAAGAAAAAAGATTAAATTTCCTACGTGTATAAATAAATATAATTTTCCGACTAAGTGAGCTTGTGAAATGGAGTCAGCGTAAGCCTCGGTGGCACCACAGAACACTGTGGCACTGTATAAGTAACCACAAACGCTTAACCTCCACTCGCCAAATCAACAATGAAATTGCAGATTGCAGTTCCGACATGACGATTTTGACATTAGCGACACAACCAATATAGTACGAGAGCCCACGACCAAAACCATGTCGCAGTACCGGTCAAAAAGTCACAGTTTTATGGGGGGGGGGGGGATTTCTGCTATGTTAAAAAGAATAGGCAGGCGATTTTATCACAATATGTCTGATATTAAGAATGTACATAGCTTTCGTCATTTTATTACGAAAAAGTTTGTTTTCAGACATTTTGCGTGTCACATGTGGCCTGAGCGCATTTTAAAAATATCAAAAAATGTAGCCGACCTGTCCCATAGCAGCCTGGTTCAATTTTTTTTTAAATGTTTTATATGGCTCCCGGGATTACCAAAAAATTTTTTCAGACATTTTAAATGTCACCTGTAACTCCAAAAACAAAAAGAATGTTTCGGAGTCGCCAAGCTGTTCTGACCGTTACATTGATGTTTCACGCCTGTATGAGACATTGGGATCGTCTCTAGCAAAATCTTTACCCGCTTTTCATGCTATGACCGGCTGCGATTATAATCCCGCATTATATCGCAAGGGGAAAAAACCATTAACATTAATGAAAAATTCTGTACGCTACCAAGATGCGTTTGCAGATTTAAGCAAATGTACTTCTGATACCGAGAATGTATTCAACGTCTTGGAAGAATTTACATGCAAATTATACAACAAAAAGAAAATTAATAATGTCGATTTGGCTAGATTGAACATTTTTACAAACACATATAAACTAAAAAATGAACATCCTTGTACAACGTTAAATCTGGACTTATCTAATTACGATGCCTGTAATCTGTCGCTATGCAAATCGGAATTGGGACCACATTTGTTGCGAACACAATAGATTGCACAAATATGGAGCAACGCTCATCAGAAAAATCCAACCGACCTAAACCCCACAGATTTTGGATGGTACGACAACGAAGGACAGCTAGATTTCACGTGGTTCTCCGGTAACCAACTACCAGAATTGAACGACGTTATTTTGGACAAAGAATCAACATCCACAAACGGTATAGTTGACCTGACTTTTACCGTAGAATTTTTATAAAGAAATAGTGCATTTGGCTAATAATGATTTTTTCCAGAATTTGATGATGATGACAACGATGATGAGTCCGACAATGATTAAAAGCATTGAAATTTTTTCAATAAACAGTATTTTTCAAACGTTATCCCAGTTTCCTTTTGTCCATTTTTTTTAAATCCTTCAATTTCAGTTAGATGGTTTCGGGTAAGCTCTTTATTAATAATTATCTAAGAATTTGAGAGTTTGCTTGATAGACGTAAATACGCCGCAATACGATTTTTAATGATTTCTGACTATTGAAAAGTTGTCTGATTAGTAAGGTGCTACACTAAATTTGTCTGATATCATTTTTTTCTACATCTGGGCAATTCTTTTCATCATATCCAACAGTTTTCAGACAGAATGCTATGTTACCGATCGGTAAAAATTTTCAACACGTTCAAATTGGTTTCAACACAAGATGCTCACACTTTCTTCTGAAAAATTATTTATTCGCATCAACTGACCAATGTCCACTTGAAAACAAGATTTTCAGACGGTTTGCTATGGGTTTTTTTCCCTCATTTTTAATTTTTATCATTCAACTACATTCTGAAAATCAGACAGATTGCTATGAAACAGTTCTGTAAACTTTTTTGACATTTTTGAAAATGCGGTCAGGTCAGACGTGACCCGGAAAATTTCTGAAATTAGTATTTTTGGAATCAGAATAACCAAATCTATCGATTTGAAACGGTTTTGGTCGTAAAACGATGAGACAAAAATTGTGGTCATGAGCTCTCGTACTAATATCTTTCAACCACTTTAGCATGAAAAATCCCCAACATTTAGCAGTGTTGTCAGATTTAAATTTTACTTAGTTAAATAAGAGGGAGTGGTGCAATACTCCTTAAAATTAAGTTGCCCTTAAGTGACACTTTACTAAGGCCAAGGTTTAAGGTGAAGTGGTGCAAACGGGCATCAGTTAATTGCCTCGAATCTGACATTAGAGGTTTGTCAGGTCCTTTCCAAAAATTGGAATAAAATTCCGCTAGTGAACGATTTTTCATAAGAATGACAATAATCTTGGATTGCTTAAAAAATCTTTGTCAGATATTCCGTTTAATAAAAAAAAAATAATAACACAATACCTGAAGCCTAGAAAGTTGCAGAAGGTTACTGCTACTTTATCAGAAGGAGAAAGTAGATAAATAAATGGAAATTTTATCAAATGACTTGTAGTACCAGAACTCAAGTAGTTTCACCAAAGGCTGAAGAAATACAAATTATCGTTAATATATCTGATTTAACAACTCCAGTGTGGACGTAAAACATGATCGACACCCCATTGATAGTATGCGATTAACCTTTATCTAGCCCGAGGTTAAAATACATTTTTAAGGAACTATCCTTTTATGTATTCTTGAAGCGCTTCGTTGTAAACCTGTAGCTGTAATTTTATTTTGATTCTAAGAAATGCATCACTCTGCAATTACAGGTACATGCCAAACAAACCCGTTAAATAGCAAACAAGCTGCGAGTCCCGACCACATACGTGCGGAGGTGGTTAATCCCCTTATTAAACGTGCATACACTTATTCCACCTATGTTCAAGCATAGCAACACCTTTCTTAAAAAACTCGGAGTCTTGATCACAGAAAAAGTCCTGAACTGCTGCCATAACAGCGTCATCGCACTTAAATTTTGTTCCCCTATGACTCTTTTTTTTAGCTTTGGAAATAAATAAAAATCACTGGGAGTTAAATCAGGGGAGTAGGGTGGATTCTCTATAACTTCAAACCCAGCGTCATGAATTGCATTCATAGAAATAAGCCTCTTATGAACTGGAGCGTTGTCGTGATGAAATAGAATTTCGCGTGACAGTCTTCTTTTTTCTTTAATGCAATCACGAAGTTTTGTAACTAATGGCCAGTGATAGTGTGGCCATGTATCAAAAACTCTACCAGTAAAATTCCTTCGGCATCCCAAAAAACTGTAGCCATTATCTTGCCCGCTGAAGCCTGTACACGAAATTTGCGTGGAGGGGGAGATCCTGGATGACGCCACTCCATAATTTGTTGTTTGCACTCGAGATCGAAGTGATGAACCCAAGTTTCATCAACCGTAACAAAGCGATCGAGGAAACGTTTAGGATTACGGTTATACAAGGCTAAATTGGCTATTGAAGAAGTGACTCTCACACGCTTTTGTTTGGGCGTCAACATTCGGGGTACCCATCTTGCTGACACCTTATGAAGCCCTAAATAGTCGTTTATTATGGTTCCAGTCGTACCATTTGAAAGGCCTGTTATCTCCGCTACACGTCTTGTTGTCAATCGATGACCTTCGTTGATCATGTAATTCACAAGATCAATGTCTTCTTGAGTACACGCAGAATGCGGTCGACCAGCACCTTTTGCATGTTCGCAGGTTGTTCTGCCACATTTGAACACTCGAGACCAATTTTTTACTAGTTGATAGGAAGGAACAGAATCTCCAAGCACGCTAACCATATTTGTATGAATTTTTTTAGATATTAAACCTTTCTTTTGTAGGTACTTGATAACAGCATGAAGCTCACTTTTTTCCATTTCCCAAAATCTTCGTGCTACCACTACTTTCAACTTGTACAACTTTGAAACTATTAAAGCTCGACTAATCAAATTTGGCAGTTTGTTTGTCAATAAAATAACAAAACAAGTGCAGTTACTAGGGGCAATATATTCCAAAGCCATCTAGGCTAAGGACCACAAATACTGTACATCCCTCGTATATGCTGCACAACCAAACCAAGATAACAGATGTGATACACCGAGTTGCACCTTTGAAACGGAATTTGACCGAACGACTAAAGGGATTGCGATCACAACTGGGCAGGGGAAGCATTGGAAGACCACATTGTAGCAACATCATCTAAATAATTGATAGGTACTTGTTACACACAATAAAGAACGATTTAAATCCATTGCGGAAACCACTTTTAACACTGGACCGATTTAGGATAGTGGTGATGATGATATGGATTCTATTAGGGACGGAGTTAGTGATGATGACAATCATAATAGCAAAAAAATGCTATATCCATAAGAGCATAAATTCAACAGGACGCATGATACCACATTGTTAATAATTACAAAATGAAGGACATTCTTGTACTTTTTAAGAATGTCGTGTCTATATACTAAGATCTTGGCACTTGATTTACGAAAATTTATTCTCACCAGACGATCTAGGACAAATTTGTTAACAAAAGAAGGAAGTGTTTTACTTCCTTTTTTTCTGAACAAATTTGTCCTAGTTACAAGTACGAGTTTTAAGTACACGAGGTCAAATTTTAATCACTCGTCTTTGTGAAACTAGCTAATAAAATCAATAGTTATCCACACGAACACAAAACAACTGACTTTCCACTTCGTCCAAAAAAAATCAAGATTATTTTATGAATATAGTAACGTGCGCAACTCATATAACCGGAACGACTGTTGAATATTCAAACAGCAGATTAAGCTGAGTTCAATAAACAACATTATTTAATTGAAATGGATTATTTTTAACTGATGTAGTTCAATTTATTTCAGAGATAGTTGCCAAGTAGTAAAAACAGTTAAATCAAATTTTACTAGTTTTGACATCCCTAAAAAACAAACTCAAATAATGACCAGTCTTATAAAATTTTAGGAATTTTGAAACTAGTTCAATAAGTTATGCAAGGGACGAGATTTTTACTTACGATGTTTAAATCAAAGCGTTTTAATTAAATCTGTAAATTGTGAGAATAATTCAAGATCTGTAAGGGGCTCTTCAATACTAACCAACTCTACACACCAGCCTAAAATATTAGCCAAACGGATTTTCTCTGGGGTGAGCTTTTCTGGCGATTCGAATGCTTTGTACGCTGCTATGATCCCGTGCCCTTTGTATTGTTTCCCGTGGGGTACGTTATATTCCAATACTCTGGCAAAATGTTCAGCAACTTCCGGAATGTCCTGGTAAGGACTTCCAACCGTCAAGTCTCGAACTACTTCTGAGAACAATGACCTAAATTTCTGAGCTTCGTCATGTGTGACAAGCGGTGGTGATTGAGCTACTGCCCTCTCGTTAAGGGTGGTGAAAAATCTGTAGCAAAAATACATTTACTTATTAGTTGTTAACAGGGTGCCGGTACGGGCCGGAACACCGTTCCGGTATACCTAGGCGGTAAAGTGGCTATTTTCCAGGACGAAAGAAGATATGGACAGGCGAGGCGCAGCCGAGCCTGGCCACTTCTGAAGGCCTGGAAAACCACTTTACTTCCATGGTTTACATATTATTTTTATCCTACACTATTAGAAAGCTAAATATGTTCAAGATAAATAAGTAATACAAACACATAAGTATATAAGGGGCGGCTGTGGAAATTCAAACGCGTGAATACTATGTTAGTGGCACTGTAAGTTTATGAAATTCGAGGTCTGACGCAAAAGCTAACCTACTAACCTCGAATTTGACATAGACTTTTACAATGCCATATCATTACAAGGCTAATTCTGTCTATATAAATCTGATTATTTTCTTGGCTAGCCAACAATATTTTGTTTTTTAGTTAGCCGGGAAAAACTGCCCTTTCTCGTTTCCATAGAACCAAGAAAATGTATCTTTCTGATAGTGTAGGATAAAAAATGTGTTTTAACTTAAAAGTTTATTTTAACATTAAGTATTCATTGTTATATTTCTTATGAAAGATGTTGCCTTTTCCTTAAATGGTGTGTGACGAAGGGTACTGATATTTTCTAAACATATGCAACATTACTACGCATGATATGATATAGTAATTTATTATACAAGACGATAAAGTTAAATTTTATTATTGATAGTAATAACTTTATCGTCGTGTATAATACATTTTATTTTCTATAGCAAGAACTTTAACAATTTCAAAAAAAATAATGAAAGTCAATCACATTTTAAAATCTCAGTAGCTAGATTGGGTTGCTAGGATAATACAAAGCTGTAATATTTAATTTAAATGAAAGTTAGAAAATTAAATTACTTTTTCTCCATGCCCATCTAGTAAGTTAGACTTAGTTTGACATATCCATTGCAAGTAAGTTGATTATAGTGTTTGTTTACTCGTTGTCATGACATTAGGGAAGTAAGGTAAAACCTACTCCAAAGAGAAGTAAGTGAATTACGTGTTATTACAGTAATTTTAGTTTTGTAAGTGATCTGAACGGGTTTGAACTTAACTGATCCTAACCTGTTTGAAATGTAAAAACTTGTTAAGAGAAGTGGGGTTAAAGTATAACCGTAAATTTTAAAAAATTATATAATAATGAAACAAACAAACTTTTGTTGGGCATGGAGAAAAATATTATAACCATGCTCGGGAAGTAACTATCTACAACCAGTCTCGAACTTTGTCGGCCCTCGCTCGACTGGTAAAAGCTACTTACTTCCCTTAATGGTTAAATAACCTTGCTGTTAAAATAACACTTGACCTTTTGTTTTGAGTCGATTAAAGCACACTTTAACATTTGCTATTAAAAAATATATAACCTAAAAATCTAACCGCAAGAAAATGGTCCTTGCTTTTAGATATCCGTAGGCAAACAGCGACAAAATAAGTCGCTGAAAAGCTAATTCACGAAAAAAAGTTAAACATTTGACGTTAAAAAGATAAGTTTTGCTTCTTATCAATGTAAAAATCGAAATGAATATGCATTTTTCATAACACGTCATGTAGCCAGCCACTTGTGACTATGAACAATACTCTTGGGGTCTGTTATATTAAAAAATCAAACTTTCCGGTACTAGGAAATTTACGAACGCACCTTTGATTGTTGGCACAAAACGATGAAATATTACTTATTATACAGGAAAATATTATTAGCACATGCATAGCAATAGTCCAATAAACTTATTTCTATGCATATACGTCGCAGTGCAACCAGTTACAAACATAAAGAAGTACTTGCAAATAACTTACCGGTTGTTAGTACTAGTGGAACTGGGTACTAGCAATTTGAAATTAATGTATCCTGTAACACCTTTGTTATTTGTCTTTGTTTTAAAAAGCTTTGCAAATCTGACGCAGGATCTAACACTAATTGCCGACATAATAAATTAGTGGAAATCGATCAATGTATTCGTTACTTGAAAACCGAATTGTAACTGTTGGAAAGGACGGCAGGTTTCCGTTTATAAGACAATCTTGGATGCGTAGCAGACTGATAACGAGAAGACGGGGAAGTCGGGGCAGTTTTAGTACAACTGTCAAAATTGCGTCTTTATAAAAACCTGCTTAGCTCTTCGAGACATTAAAAGGTGAGGCTTTCGCAAACCTTCATACAGGTTTTTTTTGTTTTAGAAAACCCAAATGGCAACCAAAAATTACTATTACAAGAACTTTCAATAAGGTTGATTTAGTATGATTTTTTTTATTTAAAACAAAAAGGAACGTAAATGGTGAGTTAGGGTGCAAAACCGCATATAAGGTCGGTTCGCCCTAGTATCATTATCTATTGATGTGCTGGTTTCTGCGCTAGACTGCCTGCCATTTATAATTAAATAAAATCAAACTTGAATCAAAATTACACACTATCCACAACACGAACGTCCAACTGAGATAAATGCAAAAAAATGAGGTTTCAGGGTTTACACGTCAGTTTCGTGCGTCATTCGAAATCACCAGTAGGTTAGGTAAGGCGAATGAACTGCCTGTTTTCATTAAATTAAAGAAATCGTGCCATTCCAAAAGTGTATATAATAGCATATTATGTCACGTAAAATACAGACATCGTAAGCATATATTTCGGTAACATCGTTTAAAAAAACTGTATTCCATTATATTATCAAAATTCCAATTGTAAAAGTTTGTGTTAATTATTATCGGAATTGGACTAACGCATTCAGGATTGTCAGAATTCTGATTTCCAGCTTCAAATTCTTTGAGGATTAGAAGACAATAGTAACTTTTAAGGGGTGTAATCAGTAGAACAAGCCTTTAGAAGCATAACCTGTAAATCATATTTGTTTTGCCTATAAAACAAACAGACCTTGCTTTACAACTATTGAATACAAAAAATTTAAATTCTTCTTCCACCCTCATATCTGTGAAAGGATCCTTACATAAATACTGTGTATAAAATTTATTTACTTGCAAAAATTCATAATAGGTAATAATAATAATAATAATAATAATAATAATAATAATAATAATAATAATAATAATAATGTTTCTTTCCAGAAAAAAATAGAAATCTTACATAATACAAAAAAAATTTACAATTTTCCTGGAAATTCGAGGGCAGTCAGATGACCTCCAAAAAACGGAGGACCCTGCTCTTCCCTGCCACCGACAATATAATATAATAGTAGTTTGCTTTACAAAGCGGCTTTAATAGATTATAATAGTTTAATGCCTGATCACCCACGAAGAAACAAAGTATTGCCAATAACAACATAAGATACATAAAATTAATAAGAATATGACATAAACGAAGAGTAGATAATGAACAGATATATAGATGTGTATACAGCATTATTCAGTAATTGTAGAATTGTTAAAGAGCCAGTTTTTAATACGATGTTTAAATGAAGTTAGTGGTAAACATTTAAATAAATTAGGTACTGAATTGTAAAATTTTGAAACGGAGTAAATAAATGATCTCTTAAAAAATTCAGATCTATGCGATTTACAATCTAATAAACTTCTATGTCTTAAATTCAAATTATGTATATCAGTACGAAATGTAATTTTACAGTAAAGATAAGGAGGAGTTTTTGTCAAAATTACTTTATGATAAAATACCAAGCAATGCAACATACGACGTTTTTCCATGTTGAGCCAACTAGTTTCTACTATTTTGTGGCATATATGTTCTCGGCGTCTAACACCGTGGATAAGTCTGAAACAGGAACTCTGAACAATTTGTATTCTTCTTTTAGTTGATTTATCAATACAGGGTCCGTACACAGTGTCACAATAGTTAAACTGTGACAACACGAGAGATTCGCATAGAAGCGTTTTTATTTTCTTATTTAAGACTTGTCTATTATTATAAATTAATTTAAGATTTCCATAGGATCGACGTATACAGTTATTAATATGCTGACGAAATCTAAGCGAACAGTCTAGAGTAAGACCTAAATTTCGGGCACTGTCTTTAATAGGAATTATTGTATCATTAATTTTGATTTGAATAAGCGGCAATGCTGCAGATCTAGTATTTCTACCACCAAATAAAATAACCACAGATTTGGCAGGATTAATTTTAAGAGAATGGGAAGCGGCAAATTGTACCAAGTTGTTTAAGTCATCATTAATACAATTACAAGCAGCAAGGGTATCATTAGGGTTGAATGAATAATACAATTGCGTATCATCCGCATACTGATGATACACACAATGTTTTAATATTTTACAGAGGCCAGAAGAATAAATTATATAGAGCAACGGACCTAAAATAGATCCTTGGGGCACACCATATTTAATTGTTAAAAAATTGGACTGATCATGCGGCAATATTACACACTGTTGCCTGTTTCGTAGATAATTTTTGAAAAATTGTAAAGCTCTGACATCAAATCCAAAATAGTGTAAAATATTTATTAAAATGTTATGGTTTATTGTGTCAAAGGCCTTAGAAAAATCAAGTAGTATTAATGCTTTTAGTTTACCATCATCGGTAGCTCGAATAATATCATCAGTTACCTTCAAAAGTGCAGACACGCAACTGTGATTAGAACGAAATCCAGACTATAAATTTGAAAATAGTCGATGCTTATTAAAATATCTTCTAATTTGAAAATCTACCACCTTTTCCAAGATCTTTGATAGCACAGGAAGAATGCTGATAGGCCTAAGATCTTTAATTCCTCAGGCATATTTATTTTAGGTATAGGTATTACATGAGCCATTTTCCACTGGTTCGGAATAACACCCTCCAACAAACAAAAATTAATTAAATGAGTAATAAATGGCACCAAGAAAGGACAACGCAGGTGTATCATCAGTATACTAATGCCATCGCTTCCAGAAGCTTTAGAAGTAATTGAATTTATTTGTTGAAGGATGAATTCATCGGCAACAGCTTCAAAAGCAAATTTTGCAGTAATATCTGATATAACATTTTCATAACGACTAAGAACATCCGGACTTGGTTGATCAATACCTTCAACCGAGTTAAGAAAGTAATCGTTTATTAAGTTAGCATTACCAATAGTGGACGGGATGGTGAAAGGTGCTTTTTTGTTATAAATATCACAATTTTTCAATTCTCTCCAAAAATGTTTAGGATTACTCTGACCGAATTTATAATTTAAGTACGCTCTCTTTTCATTTCTTACAGATAAGGTTACAAGATTTCGAAGTGATTTATAATAATTCCAATGTTCCGGACGTTTGGACTTTTTAAAACGTTTATAAGCGCCATCTCTTAACTTCATCATAAATCTAATGTTATCCGTAAGCCAAGGAGCCTTTGGTTTACAAAATGTAGCCGTTTTAAACGGAGCGAAAATATCAAAAATATGTAAAATGTGATTATTTAAGAAATTAATTTTGTCATCAATTAATTCAATGTCATATATGCGATGCAACGGTAAAGTTGTTAAATATTCTAGAAAGTGATCGTGATTAAAGTTAGAAAAGTCTCGAAAAGTAGGAATTACTGGTTGCAACTTATCCACCGAAATATTAAGATTACAGTATATTAGCTCGTGATCAGAAAAAGTATGCAAATGCTTAAGTAAAGATCAATTAAAATAAAAAAGTAACCTAAATATATTTATTGCGTCTCTACTTTTCAAAGAAGGTTGTATACAAAAAAACACATTAATTGGATGCTTAAAACTACTAGGCCGGTTTAACTGAAACTCATTTATAATCAGTAGGCCGTAATTGGTAACCTTGATGGCAAAATAGGTGAATTATATTTATTTCGTAAGGTGTTCTTGTTTTATGTGTATAATTTCACAAATAAATTGCAGTTATATTAAATTCTATCGATTTGTAAAGTACCCCTTACAATGAAAAGTCCGTCCAAGCAGGATGAACGCCATGTAATTTTTAACTGCCGAAGAGCTTTCTCCTCAAGAAATTCGTATGACAATGATTGGTATTTTAGAGACGACGGTTATGAAGTAGTAAAAGAATTTGTTTAAAGGCGTGGAATTCACCAAAGTCCTGTACAAGCGCATATTGTGAAAACTGTAAGCACTGTTAAGTGCGTGGAAAGCATTTAGCTTCGAGACACTGGTGAACACATGTTGTTTTTCTTATGCAGTAATATAAAAATAATTTGAACATTTCTCACCGCGTCAAGATTTTCAGAAATCTTCAATAACCTGTTCTCTTAAAATATGTTAGTTTTTAATTTGCACTGTCTGACATGATTAAACAGGTTTAAGCAAGTTGTAGCGTATATCCTACGTCAGAATCCTTTAATGTTCTTGAAGCAATCAGTTTATTCGTAAATTTGACATACATTTGTATATAAAAAGCTAAAAACGGTTGCTTAAGTCAGATAATTGAATTAAACATACCCGAAACTAGTGACACTCTTTCCCCAGCTGAGAAATAGAATAAAGGTTTCATCTGGTCTACAAGTCTACAGGAAAACCTTAAGTAGTTCCAAACACTCTAAAAACACTTCCTCGAAACGACTCGTCTACTTCAGGTCGGTGTATCTGATATCTTTGATTTTCTGGAGAATAGAGAATGGCAATATGTAAGAATTTTGATTTTCTGCTGATGTGAGTGGAGGATTCCTACCAAATATTTTAACTTGCCAAGCAAATGGGCGAAGAATAGCGTTAGATTTAAATGAACTATTAAATTTTTATATAAAATATTAATAAATTAGTCAACACATACAGACATAACACAAGTCGCAGAGGCTGATATACAGGGTGATGTTTTAGTTGATTCTTTCATTTTACCAATAAAGCTTAATAAAATAAGCATTTTTTTTTTATATACTTACCACTTTTCCGAAATATCAACACTAACGGAGGTACAGGGTGTTAAAGTTTTCAACAAAAAAAATCCCGGCCGCTCATGGAATAAATAATTTAAATCTAAGTACGCCAAAACATGATCCTTAATAGCATCAATAAACCCTAAAAGTTTCACTAAAATCGGCTGATGGGTTTTTGAGATATTGGAGCATTTTAGTTTTTGTCTTAATAGGTTCAGAGGCGTGCAAAAATATGGGCTTTATTTTTACTTGAAAACGAAGCGAGATACGAAAAAATTCAAGTGACAAAAAAGTTGAATTTTTAGTTGCTTTATTAAAAAATTATATGAAAATTGCAAAAAATATATTGGGCTTTATTTTTTTTTGTGACAAAACCTAATCGATATGCCCCATGGCACGCCTCTGGAAGTACTGGATCAACTGTAATATGTCCAAAAGATACCTCATAAAGTTATAAGCACACTATAAAAATTTCATTAAAATCGCCGAAAGCGTTTTTTAGATAAAATAAAAAAACTGATTTTTGTTGAAAACTCTTAACACCCCTGCTCCGTTAGTTTTGATATTTCGGAAAAGTGCTAAATGAAAAAAAATCTTATTTTTTAAGCTGTATATCCTGGTAAAAGAAAAGAATCAACTTAAAAATCACCTCACCCTGTATAAGAACATTGAGAATACGAACAAAGATGTTAAAAGAAACTAAACACTGATTATGTTATTTAATTCTATACGTAATTTGTAGTTGCTATACAGGGTGTCCAAAAAATGTCGGATTAACTCTACGGCGTGTTACTTGAAGATGCCTAGTGAAAACTGAAAAAATATTTTAAAAATTCCCTGAGCGGTATTTTTCAAAAAAAATTTTAGTCAAAGGTGAGTGATAAAATCCATTTATTTGAAAAATAAGGCCCAGGATTTTTTTTATATTTTTCCAGGGTTTACTAGGCATCCCCAAGTAACGCACCGTAGATATAATCCGCCATTTTTTGTGGACACCCTGTATACTTTTCATGTTTTGCAAGGTTCATGCGTTTAATACAAAAACCCAACATATCCACATTTCTTTCAAAAGTTCTAATTTTTTATTTTCTAAAAGAAACGATTTGCCATTTTATGGCTGAACGTTAATTAAGGCGATTGCCGAAAGAAACAATTTTAAACCTATTGTCACATATATGTATGTGTGTCAACTAAAAATTCGGGCAGACTTAGAAGTTTAGTAATTATTTAACAACGACACAAATTAATTTGCGAACAGCGACGCCAGAACTATTTACACTATTTTGTAATAAAATAATCGACATGGGTGATTTGTGGAAGTTTTCCTTTGAAATTAAGCTTCCGCCAGGTAGAAACAAGGAATCAATTTGGTCCAGTGCAAGCTAGGGTACTTCAAAGAGATTTTACATAGGTCCAGTTAATAAGTGCGTATACAAGTGTATATGCAAGAAGCGTACGTGTGGTGCAGCGAAGCCCTACAATAAGACCCCCAGCTTCAGTGAAAGTGATCCAAAAGGTCATCGTCATTGTGCCTTGCTAACAGCAGGCCGGCAACGACATCCTGTCCATAGCATCGTGGAACATCCAGGTCGTGACAAATAGCCCTAGAATTATCGCAGCAGCCATCTAAAGGTGAGATTTGCTATCTAAAAAGTGTCGTTTTTGCAAATGTGTTCGTGGCGCAGTTTTAAGTGTCACTTCCGTTCGTGGCGTCAGTAGAAGTGTTTGGTTTTGTAACGTGGTGTACTTATCTTCAATTATTATTGCATAGCAACAGCGTTTACTGCGTGGACATCAACGATTTAAATAAAATTTTAGAGCTCTTTATGTACTGTCAAGACCAGGGAACCATCTCGAAATTAATTTCATTCCTATCAGTTAGAAATACTACGCTTGATATATCCTATCAGTGAAATAGAGGGCACACAGAGTGCGTACAAATAAATATATAATCAGACTTTTGAATAATTGTTTATAGAAAATTAGTAGTAGTTTAAAATTTGGATGTAGCGACCTAATCCTATAAATGGAGTCATTTTATTAATTATAAAGTTAGAATAAAAATATTAGCCGGACACTTTACTAAACTTGAGAAAATTAGAGTCATATAATTATTAAAAGTATAGCAAATATATATACGGGGTGAGTTTTTTTTTGTTCATTTTAAGCATTGGGATCTCGGAAACCACAAGACATAGAGATTCGGTTAAATAAGGAAAGAGTTGTCGTTTTAAAGGCTTATGCAAGATATGCTTTTGTTTTCTGGGAAAAAAACACAGGTTACTAGATATGAGCGAAAACCAGATTTAGTGATTTTTCTTTTAAATGTTCTAGAATCGTTAATAGTAGAGATACAAAAATATGATAAAAACAAACATCGTAGATATTTTTCGGCTTAATAAGATACATTTATTAATTTCCATTCTGCTTTTATAATTTTCAGTTATAAGCCAACCTTACATTTTTTTAAATAGCAACCATTGTTAACTTTGACATTTTTAAAGATTGTATTTTTTCTGTTTGCAGTGATATAAGGTACGCTGTACTTACTTTGACAAATAAACACGATACAGGACTATTTGTATTATTGAGAGCAGCAAAAACAGAGTTTTTCCATGGAAAACATTTTTTCCTCTTAAGGTAATTACTCAGTTTCACCTAAAAACTTTAGGGAAGCAAATAGAACAACAACGCAAAGAAACTACGAATTATTACATTTTAAATTTCTACTTTGAAGTAATTACATGTAAAAAAATTAATCTATCTCGGCAAATGTTCAAAATGTCCACCATTATTATTTACACACAAGCGGCATCTTTTCACAATAGAATTTACAGCTTTCCGTATTTTTCTACCATCTAAATTTCGAAAGGCATTTACCACAGCATCACGTAGTTCTTCAAGCACCTTTTAATTCCCAGGATGCAGTAATACAGGGTAGCTATTATGTATGAGACCAAAGCTGTCCTGGTCAAACGGTTTGAGATATGCGTTTCATATTTAGTATATGTTAATTTGAGGTTATTTTGCATATTCTGAACTAAAAAAAATGTTTTTTCGTACAGTTTTTAACTGCGGTTACCATATTGATTTTTTTTTAAATAGCAACTTAGGCTGTGTAATACATCAATAGAAAGCTTATGTTTTTCTCTTTTTAGAAATATTATAGGAGTACATAAGAAAATAACGGAAATAAATAAAAAAAATTTGAGGCATGCTTAAATTCGTCATAAATAAACAAAAACAAGTAGTAAGAGCTTAATAGGTGACAAAATAAACAATACACATTATTAATTCTTTTTGTAGTTGTATTGTCTTGCAACTAATCTTTAGAAATCTGCAATATGAAACGTTTATCAGAAAAAGAACGGATAGAGATTCTCATTTATCGAAACCACGATTTATGGAACCATAATAATTATTGACAATACGATATGTCTTGTTCCTTATTCATTTTGTTGCATACGTATACATTTACTGTTATTTCGGGTTTCCTTGTTTTTAAAAATCCACCAAAAATTGAATTTAGGATATAAATTTCACTCATTTACACCCGTCGAGGCGTTTTACATATTATACCAAAAGAGTCGAACTTTTCAATATTCGTTCATGATTCGATCAACTTCGATATATCATTGTTTTTCGATCAATTGCGTTTCGATAAATTGTGTTCCGTAAATTCTTCTACGCCCATCTACGTTCTTAAGAAATTAAAGTAAAGTTACTAAATTTCTGAGTTCACTGCTAATAAGAAAATTTTCTTAAACTAGACTTGACTGTAAGAAGCACTTTACCTATCTTTAAAATCCTTTTTTTAGCTCTAACTTTGTTATCTGTAAAATTTTTTGAAATTTAAGGTTATTATCTGAAAGGGAATTAACAACTGTTTACGTTAAAATTCCTCTCAAAGTTTTAGGTTGTCATTAAAATTAATTAATAGGGTACTCTTAGTTCATAAGCGTGAAAACAACCGTTCACCTTAACATTTTTTCCGAAGTTTTGGGTGTCATTAAAATATTAATTATCAAGTAGCCCTGATCACAAAAACAATGAGTAATGATTGTGATCTAGTAAACAACAATAAATGAGGACGGTGACACAGACACTTTTGCTGTTATGTTATTTACCAAATTGCCGCGAAATAACGAACATTTTAGCATAAGAGATTTCGTTATGTCGCAGCATTTTCGTAAACGTAAAAGAAAAAATGTCTGTCACCAACGTTACTAATCGATTTATAATTGTTGTTTACTAGATTAAGATCACTCCCCATTGTTTTAGTGATCATGGCTACTTGATAATTAATATTTTAATGACAAACCAAAACTTTGAGAAAAATGTTAAAGTAAAGAGTTGTTTTCACGCTTATGAACTAAGACTACCCCATTTTTACGCTTTGATGATGACCTAAAATTTTTAAAAAAATTAGAGATAACAAAGTTAGAGCTAAAAAAGGTTATAAGGATGATGAGTTGGCCTATTTATTTTATTGCATATTAGGATTGGCGATGAGTTCACCTGTACCCCCTCCTGTACAATCCCGAATTTTGAAATGTGTGTAACAGGAAAACGAATTGGCTTCTTACCAATTGTTTTCTTCGGTTTGAACTCTTGATCATCGAATCCTTGGAACTTGAGAATGAAGCATTAGGTGTCTATGTTTAATATTGCTTAACATATTCGATGTATTACCAAGGAAATTGATCTTTTTTTTACATTTCCTGTATTTACAATGCCCGTCTTGAATGAAATAGTCCCAGACTACACTTCGCTTATTGGCCATATCAAGAAAAATGTATAACTTGATTAATTTGTTCACAAAAAAGTTTTTTAGGAATCCACAAAAAAAGTCAAATAAGATTATAAAAATAATTGTAATTTAGCTAAAGTGCGTTGACAGTTTGCAACTTTTGTGTAAAACTGCATTCATGGCGCTTGACATGACATTGGTATAATATGAAAATAAAATTTATTAAAAAGTCAACATTTTAAGCAAAGTGAATTGAATATACGGGCTGTCCCAAAAAGAATGGGACATCGATTAGTCATAGATTCCTTAATAAATCGATTAAACCTAATATACCTTAGTACAAAGTCCCTTCCGTAAAAAGTTATAGGGATTTGAAGTTCAATTTGTTTTTGTTAATATCCACAAATGTAGATATATCGATTTGAATTTTGGTATACATGCTTACTATTATGTACTGCACTAACAATTTTTTTTTTTTATAAATTAGACTGGACTGTAAGAGGCACTTTACCTATCTTTGAAAACTTTTTTTAACTATAACTTCGTTATCTATTATATTTTTTTAAATTTTAGGTTATTATCTGAAAGATAATTAAAAAGCACAAAAATAATGTACTTTTACTTCTTAATCCTAAAAGCAAACTTTTACCTTAAAATGCTCATCAAAGGGTTTTGGTTGTTATTAAGACATGCAATTATCAAGTAGCCATTGATCACAAAAATAATGGCCATATAGTAAAAACAATGATAAATCAATTAATGACATTAGTGACATAAGAATTTGTTTTTTATGTTTAAGAAAATGCCGCTACATAACGAATTCCCCAATGCTGAAAGGTTCGTTATGTCGCAGCATTTTCGTAAGCACAAAAGACAAAAAACTGATGTCACCAATGTCATTAATTGATTTCTTGTTGTTGTTTACTAGATTACAATCATTACCCATTGTTTTTGTGATCATGGCTACTTGATAATTGCACGTGTTAATGACAACCAAAAACCTTTGATGGGCATTTTAAGGTAAACGGTTGCTCTCACGCTTATGAACTAAGAGTACATTCTTTTTGAGTATTTTAATTCTTTTTCAAATAATAACCTGAAATTTTTAAAAACGTTACAGATAACGAAGTTAGAGCTAAAAGAAGTTTTGAAAGACAGGTAGAGTGACCCTTACAGTCAAGTCTAGTTTATAAAATTGTTCCTATTAGTGCAGTACATAATAGTAAGCATGTATACCAAAATTCAAATCAATATCTCTACATTTGCGGAAATTAACAAAAAAACACAAAATAAAAAATTGAACTTCAAGGCCCTATAACTTCTTACTGAAGGGACTTTGTACTAAGGTATATTAGGTTTAATCTATTTATGATAACGTAAGAAATCAATGATTAATCGGTGTCCCATTCTTTTTAGGACACCCTGTATTAATATGGTTTTAGGTTTTAGGAGAACCGGCGCTTTAGTTAGAACGCTAAAACATTTAAAAAAATCAGGATTAAAAATTTTTTCATTAATTGCTTTGACAATTGAATGCATACACTAATAATCCCATAATCTGCGTTTTTTTTGTCACTACCTAACTTTTAAAACGGTCTAATTCTAATTGTAGTAAGCCTAGCAGAATTGATAAGGACCTAATATGTAAATTAAATGTGTATTCATTAAATTGTCGTACCGAATTACACTCAAGCTTTTTTTATCGAAGTAAACTTAACATTTATAATTCGAGTTTCTTTGCGTTTAGGCAATTCAACTCAAAAAACTGCCAGAAAAAATTACTCGTCCTTCGGAGTCAGTTTTTTTCGTTAAATTGCGAAGCAACAAAATTCTCATTAAAATGTCAAGTTTATTTCAACAAAAAAAAAGCTCTCGTGTAAATATAAAAAATAAGAAAGGTCCATGGTATATTCGGATTTTGTTGACTTAATTTCATGATTTAAATCGGGTCAACCGTGTAATATGTATAACAATAGCAGTACTTACCTTTTCTGATGCTGAACTCTAAATTCTAAATGTGAATAGCTTTGATGCACAACAAATGGTAACAGCACTAAACCGTATTTTTTTCCTTTGAGAAAGCACAAATGCAGAAAATACGTTACTGTTCACCTTTGAAGACAAACGTAAACTGTAATTTTTGAACAGAATTGGGCATTGATTTATTGGAATATATTTTAAATTATCGCTAAAGGGGTATTCCTACTTCCCTACATCCCCGATTTACGATTCCGACCAATATGCAATAGTTATCATTACTAGAATAAGTTTTTAAAAAATCAATCCACAATTTTCTAGAAAGAGTAATTTTCTGTTTCGCCTCCTCTATCTGATATCTGATACAAGTTTTCTGACTAATGATGATTAATGGCCATTTGCTAAATACAAATAGTAATCATTAGGCAGGTATTTATTTTTGTATGATTGTAAGGAAATTGAAAAGGACTAACAATACTATGATTAATGATAACTGATAAGATCATCAAAATAACATTTCAAGCAATGAAAATAAACAAAATAAATTATCACGCATATCTAGGAACCCTAATACAGATCATTTATATGTCATAGCCCGCTTGATAAAACATTTAAGTTGGAGCGCGCCTTTTGAGCTTGCGTAGCAACCATTGTGTTAGTTAGATGTGTGTGTGCTGGTGATGTATTGACCTTGTTACTCTACCTCTTAGGTCTGTGATTCTGAGCACAGTTAATTTGGTGCCCAACTGTGAATCATCTCACGGAACTCGATGCCGATTTCCAAGCCTGCGGAAAAATTCCGCCCACCGTGAGATTAGAACCGAGGACTTGCTTAATACAAGCCTAACGCTCTACCATGGTTTCTTATAAGTATTTATTCCAATAATTCTTTATTCCATTTCGAATAAATTTATTAAAAATAAACTTATTCGAATTGTCCAATAAATAATTCTTGGAATGAATTTATTATAATAAAAATTTGTTCGAATAAATTTTTATTGAAATACAGTTTTATTCGACTAAATTTTTATCCGAATAATTATTTATTCGATAATTCCAATAAATTTATTCGAATAATTATTTATTCGATAATACTAATAGCTTTTATTTTAATATCGTTATTCGATATATTATTCGAATTATCGATACAGATGCAGACCTAGTTATGTGTATTTGACACTGGCACTGTTAGATTCGTTATATTGCATGTTAACCTTGCTGCAGTTTGATAGAGTAAATATTGTCTCAAATGAATTTTGTTGTTCCTTGTACTTATTTTGGTAATTAATGTCGTTATCTTAATATATATTTTATTTGTTTTCGGAAAAGCGAAGTTCTTAAATTAATGAACCATTTCCGATTGGATATAATATTAAAATTACATAAATCGAAAATCAATTAATGTATGGTAGTGTGTATGGCAATCTACATTTTTTATGGTTGCTTGGGCATTGTCGTAAAAATGGGCTCTTATATTTTAGCTGCTGTTTTCACGCTGTGGAACTTTTCGGGAGGCCAAATTCGATCAAAACTTCCTTCAACAATCTTGTGTAAGTGATATACCTTTTATTGGTTTTCTTTAAATATGATACCCAATTCTAAAGTTTGTGGTCGGTTCTGCGGCAAGGCAGATCGAACTTTACGGACTTGAAAAGGCGCTGAGTTATATATTGCGAAATGATGCCGGTAGTAAATGGCCCTTTAAATGTGTGTGGTCTGCTATCGGTGCTGCATTCGCAGTTTGAAAATTCTTATGGTCGAATAAAAATGTACCTACTCATTCAGTTTAATGCCTGCTAAAGTTAACATTTCATTTTACACAAATTCTTGGCTCTTTGTCAAGGTTTTTAAGAGATGATTTTTGCAGCTTTGTGGTACTTTAACTCCTAAAAATAATTTCATGACACTTAATAATGCTTAAACAAACCCGCTTTTAAAAAATACACGTTTGTGATTGTAACATAAACTATTTATTCCATAATTTAAAAATATTTAGAAATTGAGATTTGTGGCTGCAGAATTTACTAATAAAACAGTTGCGCGGTTAATTAAATCACAAACACATCGCTACTTCACAACAATAACCATATTAACTAGCAAGCACAGAAAGCTCAACCCGCTTTTATCTCATTGCTAAACTTGAAATTTCCCTTAGGCAAAACGTTTGTGTTAAGAAATTAATTTCAATTTAGCAGATTTAACACTAATTTCACGGCATAATCTGGAAGTTGGTATAATTAAGTACAACAATAATGGTTCTCTTCTTCTCCTCGTCCTCATTTTTTTCATTTCTTGTGAGCTGACAAGAATGTTACCAGGCACATTCAAATCTTTTCGCTTTCCAGTGATTTGTTACATAAAAATCTATTACGAATTCCATATTGTTATTTTACATTTCTAAAAAAGGTGAAGTATTAATAAGTAGTAGTAAGTTCAGTATTGCTTTAAAATACTTTTCTTGAGATACACATGAGGGTCTAATTTATAAACCGTTGTATAACATACTGTTATGTGTCTGTATTAAACATATGATGTTAAAATAGTAATAAAATGTTATTTGAATTTCGATAATAAGTAAAACTTACAATATAACACATCAACTTTCTTTAAACAAAAGATGACTTTAATATAATAAATAGTATCTAATTGTTAAAATCTATATTTTGAAATTGGAAACAATGTGAATTATTTATGTAATAGCTATTAACATATCTAGGAATGTTATGAGTATCATAACTGCCGCAGAGGTTTTGAAATCCGAGCTCGTAGAGCGAGGATTTTAAAACTTCTAAGGCAGTTATGATTCATAACATCCGTGATTTGTTCAATAGTTTATCGGTTGCTATATGGTTATGGTTGCCATGTAGGGTAATATTCTTTAACCCTACAGATAAGTTATGATCTAGTTACCAGCCTACTTTTGTATATGTAAACAAAGGCTTAATATCCTGAAACCGATAAAAATTAATAACTATTTGATTTAGTAACTAGATAAAAATAACAAGTTAAAATAAAATACACAGAAATTTGTAAAGAGAAGTCTTATCTACTAACATATAGAAACAGTCAAATAATAACCAAATAATGGAAGATCTTCATAATTTCAACATCGTTAGACATTTTTGGTATGTAATCATTGCTGTGGAAGGATAGGAGGTAAACAGTTGGATGTAGCAGAGATATACAGAAGTGGATAGTCTAACAGGGTGGGTCATTTGCAAACAACCATTGATGTGGATGAGCTGGAGGTGGATACTACAAGCTTATAGAAATATAAAGGTTCATGTCATGGATCATTAAATAATTACCTGAAATAAAGGAGAAAAAATACTCATCATGTTTTTTAAATATTAATTTTTATTTGATGAACTGTCAATGTGTAATTTAGTTAAAAGGAATCTACATAAATACTTGATTCTAATTTTGAACATCAAATAACTTTGAATTGAGAATAATTACAATGCACAACCCAACTTGAGAATAAGAGTGACGTGTTAAAACTGGATCAAGAATACATAAAATAGAGTACATAACCAGTATTAGGTCAATTTGACTTATAAAAAAATAAAATTTACACAAGCTTAATATTAATATTGCAGTACATATGTATATTTTCTACGACCACTACTAAAAGTAGGCCTTTTAGAACTATCTTGTTTCACTAAAAGTGACGTTTTATAATTTAGCGTGTTTAAAGAGATCAGCTGTTTACTTTTAGCGCATGTGTGGTATAAAGTGAAGTGAGGTTATAAACCACAATTTCAAACTGGAAGTGAAGTTGTAAAGTTATTCTAGTTACTTCTTGCATTAGAGGTAAAGTGTTTTTTAAACAATTAAAGCGTTATGTAATGCATACAGTCAGATGTGCAGTATTAATAATTACCTTTGATAACTGACTTTGACAGTACTGGCTCCACAAACATTCACCTGCGCGTCAAGGTCTACTGTTTATTATGACATAAATTATAACTGTCGTAGACGCAAACCTTTGTTAAATCGTCATTTATGGATTAATAACAGTAAATTTAAGGTCGTAGAAAAATATTGGGGAAAAATGCAGAATCCGGGGCCAATTTCCCTCCTATTGTTAATATTAATTATTATTAACCATGTTTCTCTAGTAACCATAACTAAATTTACAATGGAAGCAAATAAAAGGAGGAGAATGTGCCCCGCATTCTGCATTTTAGCCAAATATTGTATGCAACTCGTGCATAAACCTCAACTTTTAGCACTTGTTGCATAAATAGCTATTAAATTTAATAGTTAAGTTACATAGCTTTGCTTTATAATTTTATCCAATAAGGTGAACTTATCCTAGACTACATCTTTAACCCCAGCTAACTTATTAGCAACTTGCGAAAGTTAAAGTCTAATGTAATGTGGCACAGCAATAGCAACAACAGCAATGGTAACAGAATACAAACAACAATACAAATTCACATGTGTTTATCGTCATTTAAACGAACAAAGCTCATCCGTTCGAAATCCATAGATTCAAAGGGGTTTTTGGGGAAAACTTCCACACGCCAAGAGTTTGCATTCGCAGTTTCCACTGTTCTCGAACAAACATATGCTTAAGGTTGTTCGCTGACTCTACAAAAAACTTCGGCGATATGGTGACATCATCGGGATTCTGTAACGTTTACTCTGCCATCTAAAGTGCAAACACCCCTTTCCATTCTCCTTCGCAGCCGTTATTTCGTGTTTTTATTTTTCCTTGAATTGAAGAACTTACAACTTTATAGTCGAGAATATTTTTTTCATTTTGGGTGAAATTATAGCCACTCCCTTGATTTTGATTATAAATTAATCACTACCATATCAATACAGTTGGGAGTTCTATTGAACGTAAATAGTTATATTTTAGCATTTTTCTTAGCATGTAAGTCGTAAAATATAAATTTTATAAACTATATAAATTATATATTTATATGGACCTGTGACTTTATTTTAAAATAATTGAAATAAATTATCATTATTTATTTAATCTCAGGATCTTATCACATTATGTTCTAATCTTACCTTTCTTTGTCCACAGCTAGAGCATGTAATTATAGCAAAATTGATTGTTCGACCCTTAATCTAGTTGGGTTATTGCAGAATTTAATTAGAACATACGGAATAAAAACTCATAACCCTTTTTATATGAGACAATTGATATTTAATTATTATAAATCTGTACTTTTAATATTAATAAGTTTTATCAAAATATAATTAGTTCAAAACTTTGTATTAAATTCAATTTTACGTAATTAATACTGTATATTAAACATGAAACTAATTTTTAATGATGCTATAATTAATGTTTCCTGTTATATCCTTCATTAAACTTTTCCCTTGAACGCTATTAGCTTTACTAAATTTGCTTGTCCTTAAATTTATCAATATTTGTTTTAATCAACTTTATCGTTATTCAAATTAACAGTTTAGTTCTTTTAACTTTCTGTTTTTTTATTCAGATTTGGTATTTGTTTATATAATCTTTAATTTTCACTTTGTTATATAACCCTTTTTCGAACGGTTATTACAATTAGTAAATTGGATATCTACCCTATTGCTTAGTTAACAGAAGTAGTATCGAGAATAATGTATTAAACACTTATCTTGTTGCTTTTGAATTACTTTCAAAATTGACATATCTCACTTATGAAAATATATGATTGAAATTATGTCACTTGACTATTATTTAAAATTACCTCGGCTAGTCAGTTTATTGAGCAAATAAGAATCTATCTTTCTCAGCTGAATGAGTAAAGGTTAAAACAATGAATCTCTTTATAATTGAATACTGAATTACAAAATAATTATTGTATTGACTTCTTTGTCAATCACACTCCTTAGTACTTTTAATAGAACCTTGTTTTAAGTTAGATTGTATTATTATGCTTGCTTTGACATCACAATCAATCAAAACCAAATGTTGTTAAATTATTTAATCAAATTACTTTTTCCAAATTGAGTTTAAAATTTATTACAGATACCTAGACCAAAATGATATAATTTCTACTTATAATGGCCGAAAACGTCGAGTACCCGAATCAAAGCAAATTTAGAAAACTTAATATTCTAAATTGTGCTCTAAACCTAAATTACAATGCTTTCCACTAATTTTGTCGTACCAAACTTGTTAATAAAAAATACACTAACCTTCGCGAAGACTCACTTGTACCTTGAGTGTATTTTCTGTCAGCTCCTAACTGATTGGTAGTCGTCAAACACCTCCCTTGAGTTGTTGAAGACCCAAAATAGCTCGTTGTAGCTCTCGTACCTCTTAATACCTTGATAAACGGTAGTACAGCATGCCACAATTACACTCACTTTCACTTACTGATGGTTTAAGTACCAATTACCACTTCAAATGGTTTCAAACAATCTTGAAATTATAATATGAATAATAATTGTGACCTTTGGTCAAATTTGATCGTGAAGAAGGCTATCTTGCTATCACGTACCAAATATACAATATTACTCTCACAATTAAAGGAAAATTAGCCATTTAACTTGACTTATTAAACATAGATTATTCAAAATTAAAGAAGTTTTTTCACTTGCAGTAATCAACCCCTTGGTTGCCTATTGCTACTACCACCAGTAATCTATCACCAACTGTTATCACATGATATTAATATTGAATTAATTAAGCATCCACACAGCGTGCTACATTACAACTTCCATTCTGGACTTTTCTATCTTCGAGCTCAATTTCTTTTCTTCTGATTTTTTTAAAATGGACTTTGCACCTGCTACCTCCAACTGCTTCACGCACACATCATCAGTATGTTAAGTTAACCAAACTCCTCTTCTTTTGACTACACCTACTTGTATTACACTTCTTATGGGCACATACCAGTATTTATTATAATTCAACTTCAATTTTTATCATTAGCTCTAATTTTAAACTGGTGTCATTCTAATGAAAAATTTTACACGCCCCTTTTTTTCTTGTTATTTTTATAATCACCACCAATACCTTGTATATTCACACATATTAATCAAAATTACAAATTCCTACTTATCCACAATCATGACGTTTTTTAACTAACATGTCATATTTTTAGGTTATCCAGTTCTCAAATGTGACGGTTCCTATCTATTCTGCATCACTAATTCTTTTATACAACAAATATGTAAGAAATAAACTTATGGTTTATCTTTTCTGATAATATTTCTTTTACAGATAAAACATGACTAATAGAATAAATTAGTACAAACTTTTATCATCTTCAACCAAATTATATTACCCTTGCAACCAACAAATGGACAACTAAATGGTACCTATCTGTTATAACTTCACATGTAAAATTAAATTAATATTGTTATGGTAGCTTCTGGAGAATGGTAAAAAGACAATTGCTGTTAAATTGTGAATAATGTATTAAAAAGGGTCAAGCATACGTTGATTTTGTTGGAATGGTGGTTTGATACACGTAATATCTTAAGTTGTATTAACTTAAAATTGGACAATTAAGTGAAAACCAAATCCAATTGATTATCTGAAAATTAAGTATGAAATAATATCAAGTTTATAAGTTTAAAATCATATTAGACTAAATTAATTATAACTGGTAATTTAACAGAAGGTTCATTTTAAAACATTTTTCAAATAAAATTATAAAAATTATTACTATAGCAAAATAATGATGAGAAAAATAACAACGATTTTTTTAAAATATGTGACATGTCTTATAACTAAAATAAAATTTTGAAGAATAAAAAACCCTTTAATTAAAAGATAAAGTGTCTGGTTGGTGTAATAAAAGGGTATATGTCATTAAATCAATGAAACGAAGGTAAAACGAATTTTAAAAAGTATCTAGAAGAGTACAAATGGTACAAAGTAGAATTAAGATTAAGTGAATGGTCTTCGTGGTATATTAAGGTCTACAGAAGATTTGGATAAACTACGGGATAATAGCCAATAATAAGTATTTTTTGGGCGGGACTTCATGTGAGTGCTGTCAGTTAGGTGCACTTGAGTGTAGCCTAGAACTGGATGCATACAACATATGAAGGATTTAAAGGACATCGTAAATGCACTATAAGAATTGGATATATTATCGTTGCTGCAGTTGGAAGTAAGGATATAACAAGAAGCTAACAAAAGGGGACAGTAGGAGTTTGGAAAGCTGCCAGCTTGATGGATGCAATTAAGAGGGTCATCTATTGGGATCTCATCAGTAGTGATCTCTACATTCGTGTGACAGGGAAGGAGTTTTTTGCAGCGGAGGTTGTCGATGAAGGCTTGGTTTTGCAAGGGTTTCTAGAAGATCAGGAAGTGAACTACTTGTGTGGTTGAGATTGGTATCCTGTGGATTGTGCTGCAGTGAGTGTTAGAAAATGAAATGTTACTATAATATTAAACAAATAAGTCTTAAATACTTAGAATATTACATTTTTGACGATAATTGCTTTGATAGATGTTTGATATAATTGATATGTGACGGAGATCATTTGGTTAACGTTTCACTTTGACAGTTGTCAAAATGTCATAAATGGTAAATATTTGGGTTTGCGGAAAGTTCGTTCCCTACATTTCGTTCCCCACATTTCGTACCCCACATTTCGTACCCCACATTTCGTTCCGGGGATATTTCGTCTCCCCACATCTCGTACCCGGAAACTTCGTTCCCGAGCGAGCTCAATTTGTCTCCTAGATTACACGGTGTTGAAAAACGAGTACAGCGATCGGAATGCAGTTGGAGAAATGAAAGATATTTTTTATTATACCTGCATCAGAATCGCCATTTAAAGCACGCCTGAGCGTGCGAAAGCAGGCGATTAAAGCTCGCCGAGCTTTAAAGGTTGTCAAGGAAACGACTGAATGCAACAACGGACATGGACACGACAAAAACGTAAATAATTCTCGTAACTATAGTAGCAATATTATTATGCCCTCTCGATTTATCACAACAAAAATTATTATAGTTTTATATAAGTTTTTAGTGCGTAATTTATTTCCAGTATTGGAGGTACAATAAAAATAGCGTAAAGTATTCGTAGATAACTGGTCTTTAAAACACTTGCTCTATTTCGAGCACTCCGGCTACGCCGTCGTGCTCGGAAACTCGCGCGTGTTTTAAAGACCTTGTTATCCACTCATACTTTAATATACTATTAATTAACTTATTTATTATAATAAACTGATAAGAACTATATACAGTATGTCCCCGGATTGAGTTTACAAGAGGGAACTAAATTTTATTTTTAGTTTTACCAAAGAGCATATGCTCTTTGATTTTACATAAAAATGTTATAGGAATTATAATTCCTGCTTGGTTTGTAGAGAATTTTAAGAAAATTTTCAGTTTTTCAAAAACAAGTCGGCCTTGACAGTTAAGCAAAAATTATTTTCTTTTCAGGTAAACTACCCTTTTTGTTCATGATACGACAAAATATTACTAAGAAAAGTTGTTCAGAATGAGAAATTATGGCCCTATAAAAAATATTAGGAAGATACGTACTTAGATTAAACCGTCATTGTCTAACTGTATTCCGATCGTTGCACTCGTTCTTTGTGCACTTTACTAACCATTTCAGATAAGTATTGAAATGCGCATGAACCCGACTTGATTTAAAGGTTTTTATTCTCTATGAGCTGGCAAAAGTGTAAATTAAAACTTATAGAAGGTTACATATTGAACATTGACTTGTTAAAATAGACAGTTATTTTAATACAATAGAAATAATATAAGCTTCAATAATTAAAAACTACCTGATTAGATAAACTTGAATAAAGTAACAGCATCTTGAAAAGGTATAGCATTGCAAATGGTACCTTCGTACCTTAACATAAATTAATAGGCGTCACAACGTGGACCTATAACAATATATTATTCTTTCTAACTTATATTTGTTTTAGCTAATTGACAGCCAAGTTTACGGAAGAACTGCCGATACTATTGTAATAGAAATTTTAATGATAAAACCGTGCTATTCTACTCAATATTCTTTCTATTTACTTTATAGTTAAGCTTCATGTTAATTATAATTTATTTAAAATACTTAGCCATTTTCAGATCATATCAATATATTACTATGTTACGATTTCTTGCAAGGATCTACGACTTAAAAGTATATACCGGGTGTCCATTCTCAAAGTCGAACATAGGCAATTAACATTAGTGCACTCACTCGTTCTTCATTGAAATAATTAATTTTTCTGTAGATAATTTTAACAGACGTCGACAGAAAATACCTGATTTACGCCAACTAATTATTATTTGTTTTGACAAATGCTATTGAACTTGAAAAGCAAGGCATGGCATATTTAAAAATGCCCAAGTTTTAAATTAGTATTTTAAAATAAAAATCGCGTTTTGAATATTGTTATTGGTACCATTTGATGCGGAATAATTTTATCTTTCCATTAATACCATTACCTTCCCTGTAGGTTGAATTGGCGAGCAGGAATCGACAAAAACGTTCAATACAATGTTAATCGCCTATGTTCGACTTTGAGAACGGACACCCGGTATAGCTTATGTACTAAAAAATATAATAAAAGAGTAATCAAAGATAAAGCTTACTCCGTAACGATCTTACAGTATTACATTGGCATCTTAACAGATAAAAGCATCTGAAACAAACAAATATACCACTCATGTGATCAGAATCGTTCTTAATAATGTTTTACTTATGCAAAGTAGTATGACGATAAGTTATAACAAGTTAATCGCTTAGCAACATTGAAGTTGTAGTTCAGCACAATGGAAGTGTATATTTAAATGTGTTCTATGTTAAATAAGGCAAGTCGAACAGCTCTCCCATTTTCCGATTGTACTTTGACAGAATTAGCTGCAATATCAAACATTCATTTAAAGCATTATTATAGCAATTAATGCATTTGCACAAGTTTACTTACTCGAATTATAGCTGTAGCCAGCTTTTAATACCGCTACTGGGGCTCCAGGAGTTGTTTTGCTTGAAATAACAGATCTAACCTAAAATGTGAAAAAGTTTACGTTTAACCTCACAATTGAAGTGATGATAATACAGATCACACATTAATTACAATTTGCTGCTTACCATGACGATCTTTACTCAATTGTTTATTTATAAACAAAAACAAATTTTCTCTCTAAAAAATAAATGTTGAAGAGCGTCGGTAAAATTTCAACTGCAACAAAATCTATTTGTAGACCTGTATTTTGGCATAATTCGTTGTCTATTGTAATAGTACTAGTACAAATCGTCGAACGTTAGTGTTACAAGTTGTGGAGTGAACACAAACGTGATTTAACAGTATTAAAAATAAATAATAAGCTGGGCGTCCCTCAAGCTGTGCAGCGCGTCGTCACTTTTGCGATCCCTTTAACAGCAAAATCAAGAGAACAAGGTAATACAACTAAATTTATCTGCCGTACGATTTCTTCTTCTTCTTCTTCTTCGTCAGCTGTCGTTTGTCCACTTCTGGACGTAAGCTTCTCCCATATGCTTTCATGCTTTCTTGGCTTGTGCTAGTCGTTGCCATCCATGTCCCGCTCGTTCCTTGATGTCATCGAGCCATTGTTTCTGCGGTCTGCCTACACTTCTGTTTGTTTGTCCAGGGCGCTAGTTTACTATCTTAGAAGTCCCTCTTTCCTTCTGTTATTGGGCCACATGTCCAACCCATTGCCACTTTAGTTCTGCAACACGCTTCATCACATCTGTCACTCTTGTCTTCCTACGGATTTCCTCATTATTAACTTTATCTCTTAAGCTAACACCCAGCATAGCACATACCATAGCCCTTTGCGTAGTTCTCAAGCAATTCACCGTCTTTTTTGTCAAGGTCATAGTTTCTAAACCATACGCCGCTTCTGGTAGTATGCAGGTGTCATAAACTTTGCGGTTTGGGTTTATGGGGATGCCAGAGTTTTTGAATATGTAGCTGAGTTTTTCAAACGCTGTCCATGTTAGACCGGTTCTGCGATTGATTTTCCTTCCCGATTTTTATAGTATGTCCGAGATATATATATTATTCTACTTTTTGCAGTGTTACGTTGTTTACGCTAACTTGTTCTCCACTATTACTTATTACCTTTGTTTTGCAAAAAAATACTTTTAGTCCAATTTTGTTGGATGATTCATTTAGCTGGACGATCATGCGTTTTAGTTCCTGAATATCGCTGCTAATGAGAACAATGTCGTCAGCGAAGCGTAAGTAGTTAAGATATGTGCCATCGATATTTATACCATTTTGTTCCCAGGGTACATTCTTAAATACATCTTCTAGGGCTAAAGTGAAGAGCTTTGGGGATATAGCGTGCCGTCCGAGTGCAGCGCCTCATTCAGCGATTTGTAACTAGAGCAGCAGGGAGAAAATTGTATACGCAACAAGAGAAATAGTAGTACATATCAGCGTCCATTGACCGAGAATCCGGTAGAACGCCCAAAGTTTATGTGAGTGCAAATAATTATTACAACATGTACAGAATAGACCAAACACATAAAAAGTTGAAATCAAAACGACTATATTTTAGTTTAATAATTAACAAGTAAGAATTGTCCATTTAAAATCATTTGTTTGTTTATTTGTAAGCCACAAGTACACATGATAACAGAAATATTTTGTAGGAGTGGTTAAGCGAGTCAATTATAAGTTAACCTTTTTTTTTATTTTGGGTATTTACACGCAATTAGTCCCACAACCAGTGCTTGACGCAACGATCCCTGAGTGGCCCTCGGCGCTCAGGGTAGTGTCAAACTAGGGTACAGGGGACTGGGCTTAACCGCCTTGTTCGTGTGGATGGGGCACCACTCTAAAAAATCCTCCTAACCCCAAGGTACGGTGCGCGCAAAAGAGATGCATGGCCAGAAGGCAGCCTGACCTCTAGCGACCAACCTCGGAGTACATAGCGCACCCCTTTGTATTTAGCCTAGTACACATACAGAGGAATCCGTGAGTGTCGACATTTTTTCTCCCATATACTCGTGGGAACAATATGGATAACAAAGACATTGTACATAACCTTTCCAGCGGAGATGAAGATGCCATATTAAAATTACCCAAATCAAATGTGGCTGAAAAAACCATAACTGAGGAAGGAACCACCCTCGATTCGGAGATTTATACCCTAACTTCCAAAATCGAAAAGGTGTCACTACAAAGATCTTCTGGGGCACAGCGACGAAAAGCCGCAATCAAGACGGCCAAATCTCTTGACGAACCCATACGCCATAGAAAGAAAAACCTCAGAAAACCTACCCAAATCAGATGTGGCTGAAAAAACCATAACTGAGGAAGGAACCACCCTTGATTCGGAGATTCATACCCTAACTTCCAAAATCGAAAAGGTGTCACTACAAAGATCTTCTGGAGCACAGCGACGAAAAGCCGCAATCGAGACGGTCAAATCTCTTGACGAACCCATACGCCATAGAAAGAAAAACCTCAGAAAACCTAACCAAACCCGTGACAGAAGCTTACACGCTCCCGCCGCTAAGCGGCTCAAGCGTACCGGCTACTACACCTTCTAAAAAGAGGCAAAAGTCCGACGGAACACACCAAAAAAATCCTGGGTGGATCATTTTCTATGATCCCGATAGAAAATAGATCTACCTCAGCGCCTAGCGACTCTGCCTACGCAATCTCATGTCTTTTCCTCACTCCCACCCCGAGGAAGATCATGTCCTCACCTTAATTCCGACCCTATCATTATTATATCCCTTTCCCTATCCTACTACCATCTTCCAACCCGCAAGGAGAGCGTGGAAGATTATAGCGAAAAACCCTCTTTTTTATATGGGGAGTATGAAGACACAAGGAATAATACCCCAGGTGGGTAGGAGCAGTTGCTCTAAATTCCACACCTTTAATAAGATCTGGCTCAAGGATTCTGGGGGAGGCAACTACTCGCAGATACAGTCACATTCAAACAAAATACCCCACCGGTGAAATTACATATAGCCACTTTCAATATTAGAACGATGCAGTTGAGCGACTGTCTTGAAGAATTATAAGTAGAACTCTCAAACATTAAATAGGATGTCTTGGGACTTTGTGAAACTAGAAAGTATGATGAGAAATGCACTACATTAAAATCAGGACACATATTATTGAGCAATTACACGTGGTAACGCCTCTTCTTTTCATCCGTCTACTTTCAAATGAGAACTATGTCCTGTACGTACACTCCATCCTTTAATGCCATCCTTTTAATGTTCACTCAAATAGTCTTCTTCCAGAATGTTTCTTATTTTTACATATTCAATAGAGAAGCCCGGTAGCGCAGTTGGTAAAGCGCTAGACTTGCATTAAGCAAGTTCTTGATTCGAATTCCGTGAGGGCCAGAATTTTCGGCAGCCTTGACGATTGGAATGGGGCTCGGTGAGACCATTCACAGTTGGGCACCAAATTAACTGTGCTCTGCTCAAAACCACAGACCTAAGAAATAGAGCAACAAAGTCAACACATCTCCAATACACACACCTCACACAATGGTTGCTACGCAAGCACAAAAGGCGTGCTCCAATTTCGTAATCCGAATCCGGGGCAAGTTGAGCATTGCACCGCCAGACTCAAGCGTATAACACGCCATTCTCTACACAGCAAGGTAAAATGAGGTTACCGACCATACATACATACATACTTATTCAATCGCTCTGCTGTACATTTCTTCTGTACGCTCATTTGATTCTTTCTTAAATGTTTTCACCAGCTCAACTATATCGTATATACCAAATCGTTACTTAATTCACTACCTATTTCAGATTCTGTCCTGCAATAATATATGAAAGAACTCCATTTAACAAAATTCAATAAAAAATTGCTTGTAGCCCCTTTTTTCTTATATTTAGTTGAAAAACTTCTGATAACAAATTGTAACACCAGCAACTGTGCCCTCTATGTGAACATGCCGAAAAAACACGAATGTGTTCTCAGTATCCATTGAAAAATTTTAGAAAAATGTTTGAAATGGGGTATAATATCTTTGGAAGATGGTGGTCTAAGGATATGTGTATTGAAAACGGCTCGATACTTTTGTGTTTAGTAATGAGACCTTTGATCGGGAAAAATCACTAAAACATACTCAATATAGTCGTGTTATCGAGTATTGAAAATTATATTTTTAAGAAATGTGCTTCAGCAAGATGATGCTTTCGATCACGCGGAAAAACGTTGAAAATGAGGTTTGCTTTTCTTATATAACAGTCTTGAGTTGATTTCAAGCAATCGTAATTATTTACACCTTATTAGGAGCGACAACTAATTTAACATGTTTCTTAAGAACACAATTAGGCACAGGGGCAAAAGGAGATGTTACTCCCTAGTCAATCTACATATTAGGAATTATGTTTTCTTTTTTATTCGGGAAATGTGTTTGTAGCCTAAGCTTACTTGGTAAATAAATATTTTATTTTGCAAAAAGATTTATTTATACCCAGACGGTGTCGTGTGGTTGTTGGGGATCGTAACTCTTTCAAATCATCTCGTTACAAAATGATTGCGGCCAGTGGTAAAACGTCAGCAACGCATTGTGGTTTGTTAAAAACACTCATGAAGTGGAAAAGTAATATCGACGTTCGGTCGTGCACAGCGTGACCACAACGCACTGTGGTAGTTCACCATTTCAACTCTTTTGATATTTAGTTGTAGCACACACTAGAAACAATATATTGCAATTCGTTCTCGTACTATATAACTACACAAAGCGAACTATTCGAAAATTGCACCATTGGCAACATTGTCCTCCAAAGAGCATAATTCGACCAGCGTAACAATTTTTCACAAAAACCCGAAACGTCACTTACAATAAACGCCTAAAGTGACCTATTAATGTCTACAATAGCATTCCATTTAAAATCTGACAGTCTGGCGATCGGTTTCAATAATAAAAAATAAAATGGATAGGTAAATCCCCGCTACTGGAGCGGACAAAAAAGTAAGTGGCCAGGTTTCGCAGCGTTCTCACGCCATCTGTGGGTGCTTTTACCTGTCAGGCCGAACAGGTGCAGTGCTACCTGTCCAGCCCGATTGTTGTTTGTGAAGAGGGCGTGTAAAGGGATTTGCGTGGACGTTTATTGAGTAGAAGAGACCGAGTCTGCTGAAATTTATGCACCTACAAAGACTACAGTTAAACCTGTTTTTGGGTTTGCTGCAAAAATCCCATTTCGCTGCAATATCTTGGAGATGTGGAATTTAGTCATTTCGAGAGGGTAACTTCGTCAACCCTCAGATCAATAACGTGTAAAGAAACGCTGCTGCAAATTCTATTTATGAACTTCTACACAGTTCCAAAAATGCCAATTTGCCTGGTATACCCTGCAGAAAATTTTGCAAAATTACAAATACGAACATTATCATCTTGAACTATTGTCGATGTTAAAAATAGATTAACTTTTTGACTAGACTGCGTTAATAAAGAGTCGCCCAAAGGTTTGCGAAATCACCTTAATTCAAATAAACCTATGCGTAGATCAAATCTAATTGATAATAACAGTTTCCCAACAACAAGAAGGAACCACAGTGGCCAATATCCCCACTTTTGAAACAGACTAAAAAAATCTTGTAGTATTTTTTCTAGAATTTGAATTGCGTATTCGATGAAGGTTTTGACGGCTACCATATCTACCATTTCGTCTATCAATCAAATTTATTTACGGACTAGAAAAAAATACTGGTTAATATTGTTGAGCATGATAATAACTAGAAAGGTTGAATTTTAGAAATGTACGTCTAATGATCAGTGCGTTGGAGATTAATGCAGTTGTACTAGTTACAGACCGTTTAAGGATGCCATGGACTTCGAATGTTAATTAAATGCATATATTTTGAATTTTATTTCATGAACTGCTAGCCATTATGTTCAATCATCATTTTAATTCGAGAAAAAATCATTTTTACCTGATTTTTTAATAATCAAATTGCCAATCTTTAATTTTTAAGATTACTTGAATGTACTAGTTTTACTGACTCCACAAATTTGTATTTTGCCCAATTACTGACCTGCACAAGTTCCAGTTATTGACTATAATAAAACCCTGTTAACTCTATAATTGAGTAAGTATATTTTAATGGTAATAACATACAATAGTTTCCTCTTCTATTAAGTGTGACTGGTTTCTGAATAAAATCTCTTACTTCTTTAATGGAACACCATGCAATATATGTCTTAGGTTATAGCCATTTCCTACCACAAAAAGATCTTCTTTAGTGTTTTCTATTTCAATGATTGCATTTTCGTCTTCATAACCTGAGTTCTCCAAATCTGAACTAAAGTACCATCAAAAATTATTTTGATCTAGTATGGCTCTAAAATATTTCCTAATTTATGAGTGCAACTACATTTATACTTAAATGTTAAACTTGACATTTGATTTTTAAGTGATTTATAGTTGGAATCCTAAATTAGGAAATATTCCATAGCCTATCAGATGAAAATAATTATTGATCATACTATATTATCATCATCATCGGTATCTAGTGTACCTTTATTATTTAATTTAGTCTCTATAATCTTTTTATATTTTCAGTTGTTTCTTCCCTTTTCTCTTTTCTTTTGCCTTTTCGTTCTTGTTTAAAAGTTTCTTTAAGAAGTTTTTGTTATTCCCTTTTTTGTGAAATTCTTGCCATTTCTCTGAAATGACGACAGAAGTTATTTTTCACATATTTTTCTCTTTCTAACCTGAATGTCATTTGGCCAGTAAAGAACATTTTTAAAAAGCGATGATATGGTAATGCCAACCGAGTTTTGTAAATCAGAGGAACCATATTATTGACCATTACATTGTACTAATTATTGACCATCTTTTATTTATACATATATTAATTCTGATACTATAGCATATAATCTCGGTCAGTAATTGGTACAAGCAAAGATTGATATCTGCATATTTCTATCAAAGAAAAATCAAGTAGATGCATGTACTGTTACCAACTAAGGCAAAGCTAGAGTAAAGTTGCAATGTTGTTAGAACAATTCCATTAAAGCAGTTACTTTTGGTACTTTAGCCTCAAATCCTAGTATTTTCACGGGTCACGCAGGCAAAATTCGTAATTCAATGGTAATGTTATCAAAATTCATTTCTATAAACCTTTTTTCCGCACAGTTCAGTTCAAATATTATCGCTTCACCGTAGTTAAAGATTGAGGATTCAGGTTCATGTTGGCTTACGTTAGAAATTCACCCTTTGTTCTCTTCTGTTCGTAAAGCAGTCTCAGGTTACCGATTTCTTAGTATTTAACATTGTTCTGCTATACCCAAGGTCCCCTGCGAGTTTCGCAAGTGTTGAACCATATTTCGTCATGCTAAAACTTTTCCGTAGCTTTAAGCAGAAGCGTGAGTCAGCTTTGGTTATCCCAACATCTTTTGAACCGTTCTATCGTATGAGCAACAAGAATGGAGATAAGCCGCGTTTGCGCTTAGCCAGTTTCGCGCCCGCATTTTCCGGATGAGCGTCACTTAGCGTGCAGCCCTCAAGACGTTCGGAGGTGGCGCTTCGTCCGCGAGCCGGCTTCGCTTAGCCGAGCTCGCGTTAAGTCGAAATTCTGGTGTTGCGAAGCCGCATTGTCGCCGTCATTTCGAGCTTTGTGCATAGTGGTTAAAGGTGAACGTTTAGCCGAGTTTTTCCGTATCGTTTGGAGCTGAGCACCTCCGCTAACACTTATCGGCACAACTATGGTCCTATGAAGGTAAATTGTTAACTGTTAAATGTTTATAGTGAAGTGTTTTGCCAAAGTGTAGTTTGGGCCACTTGAGCCCTTTTGGTTGGTTTAAATCATAAAATGTCTAACTGTTCCGTCAATATTGGTTGTAGATGTAAACATGTCATTTGTTGCCGTTTGGTCATTCAAGTTTAGATTATAAATTGCGTCGTTAACCCAACTAACCTTTTTGCATATTTTCGGCCGTAATATTTAATTATTGTAACATTCATTGTCATTTGTCTCATGTTATTTCATCAATAGAGTTTATTGTTAATTGTTTATACGTTTTTCATTTGTTTGCATGCCATGTTGTGTCTATGTTTTGTACAGGAACCTAGTTGGTGCAAGTAAGTGTAAGCTGATGCCGTTTAAGGTAGGTTTGATCCAGCTGTGATGTCGCTACCTCAGGTTGTGCCAAGGAAGAAGTAGCAGGGTGAAGTTGCCCACTTCCATTTTCAAGCAATCTCACCTGTGTTGTTATTGTTGTTTCCCGATGTAGTCAAGAAAATGGTGGCTTTCCGTTATTTAACATCTTTAACCCCGTTGTGCTAGAGCACAGCCCTAACTGTTAGATAGTAAAGAACCTCGACCTTTCTTCACTGAGCATCCAATAGCCGGCTCGTAACGAAAGTTAGGGCTGAGTTTTTGGCGATATTCCCGAATATGTCTTAGTTATTTTGTAGGTAACAGGTTTGGCTCTCAAGCGTATGAGTTATGCTTTGCACGCTTGAGGGGCTGCTTGTTAATGTCGTAATAACGTTTGCCTCGTGTAACAAAATTGGCGATCCCGTCATAGTAACGTTTTCGTGTTGTAACAATGTACATATTGCTGACCAAGAGGGGGGGGGGGGTCAATATTATGAAATTATTATGTACCTTATACCGACCCCCTCTCAAAAAATAATATTCTGTAAAAATATTTTGTATTAAATTAATAGTTATTTTAAACCTTTTTTTTTAATAATATCCGTATAATAGATTAAAACGCAATAGTGTGTTTACTTTCTCGGTTAGCAAAAACACATGTAACCCCACTCTGGTGCTAGTCTGCTAATAAACATTAATTAATTTTGAGACTATGTTTATAGCTAGTTAAAAAAAGTTTTTTTCTGCTAGATGGATATAGCAGGCATAGAAGCTTTAAAAATATTAAGTTGAATCTATACTACCAGAAGACCTTATTTTAAGTGAAATGTGCCAACCTGGTGGATATTTGGGACGCGGTTAGTAAATGGTACAATTACCTTATCGTACTTGTGCTTGTGCCGCTCTATTATATGTAGATACTACTCGTATGTAGTACGCACTCTATACATACAAAAGCGTGAAAGGTTACATAACACTCAAGGGAATGTTTTAGCGGTACAAAAGTGAAATATTCGATAAGCAATTATATTCTTGCAACTTAATAACAATAAAATGTCTCAATGTCTGACAGTACTTTATAGTATTAAAACAATTACAATAAAATACTCTGGACTTGGACTCTGGACCTACTATCATATACCTTGCTACCCTCGTTCGCTTCGCTCACTCAGGCATCAAACGTTCCTCGGTAGTGTAAATCTTACCTACATCCCTTGTAAGGTAATGTACTATTTAAAGCTCCCATTTATACCCTTGGTTTTTAAAATAAATAAAGTTCCTTACCGTGAGTTCATTTACTACTAACTACCTCCGTGGAATTGGCTGCCCGATTTTATTCTCTACACTGTTGCAATTAGCTCCAACTCAGTCCCTACTCCCAATAAGCCACCCACCTTTAGCATTGACATTATTTGCGATCAATAATTGTCTTTCAATTTTGGTTACGATTAATTTCCATACACCTATGTGCTACCATTAAACGAAGGAGTTGACAAAACCTCGCCTAGCTCTTTTAACTCTCGGCAGAATATGGTGTGGTGTAAGAATCAGGCGAAGAAATGCTTCGGGCTTTTACTATTGAACAGAAGATTAAGAAAGAATTGGGCGCCATGTCGTTATTCACAACAAATAAACAAACCTAGCTAGCAAAATAAATCAACAACTACCTTGTAAGCTTCGCTGCTTACCTCAATCTAAATGTAGTAATTCTATCAACAACAAATACTAACAGTAACAGTCAAAAGAATATTTAATATCCAGCAGAAACAAATCAAAGTTGGCGTGACCCGACTTACACACGCATGTAATTGTATGTCGGGACAAAAGAGACAAAACAACATTTTTAAAAAGTTCAAATCGAAGTAGCATATCAGAACTCGCTAGTTATAGCTTAAATTACAACTTCAGGCTAACAACTGTGCAATCGCCAATGACGCCAAGGGCGCTATCTGAGATATAGCCTAGTATACACGCTATTTCAGCAATTTTGAATTATTTCAATATTCGCAGTTTTGCGATAATAACAATTGAGCCAAAGATTGATTTGACAGGCTCAGTTTGAGTTACTAAGGGCTTAATAAGAAGTACTAGCGGTTTCTAGCACAAACTAGTCCATACTAAAAGGTCTAAATATTGGAAAGTTAGAAAACGATATGCACGCAAAATCATTCTTACCGATGATGTTCACGACCTAATTTAGAAGACGCATCGCAGCGATTTCGATGTGCGGAAGCGCAGAACAATCCAGCCTAAATAATCAAAATTAATACTCAAAGAATAAAATTAGGAGAAACGCTCTTACCAAAGCTGGAACCGCACCCGCGAACAATGCTACAAGCGGCATCGCTTGCTTGGAAAACAAGAACGCTTCTCGAAAAGTCAAAAATCAATACTAAAGCAGCTATTGCGTTGTTTTAACGCCAACAGCCAATGTGACGACAAGTTCAGACCCGAAAATGTGCAGTTGTTTATCGCTTCGCCACACATACCTGCTGCGCTTAGCTTGAATTTTTTTGCTACAAAATATAGCTATAAGGTGATCCGACAGTCGGTGTTGAATGCATTAAGGCGCTTTTGAAATAAAATTGAAACGGCACGTTACACCTAGAAGTAATAGTAGGCTACAGTACACTTTTTACTTACAAATATCTAGAATTAATTTACTGTTAAAATCACCTTAATTATTATGTGTTCACTATGCAATCAGATTTATGGAAGATCCTTGAATAAAAACTAAAGTTCTTACTATAAACTTATTATGTACATTGTTGATACATTATATAAGTTATTTGTTTCTATGGTCATATCGTGATATTTACACCATATTTTTGTATTTTAATGATTATTTTTTCTAGTTTATTCTTTAATTGGCTTTACTGTTGGACAATAAATATATTATTATTGTTATGACCTTCATATTTTATAGATTAAGTGACTTTTAACCTGATCGCACTGGATTTATACAAAAAAAAATCGGGATTAGAACAACCGAAGTGAAGGTACTGAAATCAGTAGCAGGCAGAAGACTACGAGACCAGGTACTCAACTGTGTGGTCATAAGAATATGCGATGTTGACGACATAGATTCTGGAAAGTACACATAGAAAAATAAACAACGAAAGGCTGAGCTACAAATGGAAAACCCTCAAGCACAAAAACAGCCTGGACAACCAGCAACTCTATGTCTAGGTAGCTGGGTGCAGCACCGAATTTAGGCCTGTAGACAAATAAAGCAATTATTGTCTAGAGCCGTATTTTGATATGGCTCGGGTGAGAGCCGGACCCAAGTGAGTCGGAATTTTTGCAAATATACTAATGTTTTGCTGGAATTTGAAATCGGAAAATTTTTCCCGCACCAAATTCACGTGCTTAAAATTACGAGGATTGTTCAACAGAAACACGTTTGGATCGCACAGGCGTGACTTGATTATCACGACAATTGCATGCGGTTGTTGAAATTGTTTATTGACGTATTAGTGAGTTACCTGCCAAATTTCTTTGTGGTTGCTTCTTGGTGTGCATTTTTATGGAGCTTCAAAATGGCATTTACTATTAAAAATATGTGCAAAGATAATATTCAATTTTTAAACGCCAAAAGACGTCAACCACTAGAAATCCACGAGAGAATGAAAGCTGTTGTTGGTAACTTAGTCACTATTCTCACACTACAGTTTAATAGGGCAGAAAATTTCGACAAGAAAGTTTTAGTTCATCCAGAACAGATCCATATTGTAACTTCAGATGAAAACATGTGACACTGCTTTAGGTGCACACAGACACATTAAAGTCAAATAACTACCTAAAATAATGAACATCAGTATAGAAAATATCATTATTCGCACTCTTATTATCACAAAGTTCATGTGTTTGGTCCATTAAAGCAATCTCTAAAGGGACAGCGACCCACTTTGGACGTTGAAGTGAAGATTGCTGTTAGAGAATGGTTTAATTAACAGCTGCAAGAATTTTACCAACAGGAAATCTATATATTATCACAATAATAGGACTTATACCTTAATGTTAATAGAGGCTTTTTGTTAATTGAGTAAATAAAAATTATGCTACAAGCTCCAAACGTGTTTCTATTGAACAATCCTCGTAGATAGAAACAATAATTGACTGCTAAGATAGGCTCTTGTATACTAAAATAAGTGGAAAACGTGATAACTACCATGTCGAAAGGATTATCTTTAATGATCAGCAAGTTGCAGGGTTGCGGCATATTTAATAAATGCATGTCAACTGATATTTTTATGATGAAGCGGAAACAGAAGAACTTTAAACAAGAAAGCGAGCATATTCTTTTGGGAACAAAACATTTAAAATGTTCTTCTTCCAATATGAATATTATGAATGAGTTAGAGAAAAATTTAAGGAAGTTCTATTATAGCCAGATTTATACACTTTATAAAAATTTCTATCTTGGCTAATAACTGCATCTTTCGTATTTTTAAAATAGTATATATAATTTTACTGATAACGGAAGTCACGTGACAACTTTTTTTGCCCATTTGTAATCATTTTTTAACCACCTCTGGTCGCCAGTGTTTGATTTTCCAAAAAACTCTAAATAAAAAAAATGCATTTGATGCCAGTTAAGTTGTGCATGCTGTAGTTTGCCAATTTGAATTAGGCGCCGAGTTGTTCCCGCGCCGAGATGGCGGAGCCGAAGTGGCGACGCTGAGATGGCGGCCCCGAGATGTCCTAGACCCATTTCGGAAAGCGTAACAATAACACAATCACCTAGCGTGGTGATGTTAGAGCAAAAAATGCAAACATCTGTCAAACCACTGTTAAGATCAGTTCAAAATCCCGCCTTGAATTTCAAATATTCGCCCTTTTCCGCATCTTCTATTTCAAATATTGGCAATTTCGTGCTCCCTTTTCAAATTAAAATATCGACACTTCCCGCTAGATCTAGTGTAGTTCAGTTTTGACCGCTTGCTTGTGTACGACTCGCCAAGTCGTAAAAATTTATCACAGTGTACCGCTTACTGGCTAAAGGAAGCGTTGTAATGTCGTGTTAGAGCGAATCGGTTGCGTGAGTCGAACAGAGAAAGCAAGCAAACGCGCCTCATACCTTTTTCGTATTCAGCCAGCGTCTTGATACTCAACGTCTAGAGGCATTCACCCAGCGGCAGTGTTACGAGGCAGTTATGCGGTATCGACCTCACGGGGGCTTCCACCGCCATGGGGTTGTCTTCAAAATTAATATGAAGCCGTTGTTCGTATGCTTTTTGAGGTGCGTTTCATTGTAAGTGACTCAACGTTTGAAGATAGTACGTACGATGTGTGGTTGAACTTCCCTTGGCGTGTGTGTGTGTGTGTGTGTGTGTGTGTGTGTGCTATGGCCAAACCAATCTTCTCCGTTGTATTGTAACACTGGTTGTACCATCAACGCTTTGGGGGCATCCTGCGAGAGAGCTTTTACAACGTGCCAAATCTGGGGAGTTGTAGTAGTTAGATTTCGTTTTACCCTCTTCCCAATACTTGTCGTTACTAGGATCTACGCGCCAATCCCAGCCTATTGGGTGTTCGTTTTACAACGTCATTTGAATAGCCCGCAATCTACGCTGTCCTTTAACCATCTCCAGAGAAGGCCACCAGCCGGAGAGGTCTAACGGCTGCAGGAATCAGAAACTTTGCCGGACACCATTCACATACTGTTATCTACTGTTTTTTACTGGCTGTGTACTTTAGAGCGTCTGTGCTACGATCTTTTTGATTTTGAGATTACCAATGAAGCTAGCAGACCAGCAAAGGTAGGTTCCCAAGCAGCCGAACGTCCCATCCGATCGTAGAAGTGAAGCGTCGGTTCTCTCACTTCGAATTTCTTCGAGGACTGGACGAAAAGTTTCTTCTCTATTCTATCAATAAAATTCGTGGGGCTCAAATTCCCCCTTTATTTTGATTACAATCAACTCCTATTATGACAGCATCTCGCTCTAAATTACTTCGTGTTGATCCGAACCCGCCCTTCTCCCTGAGCAAATAGCCGGGCAATCGTCTATTACAGCAAGATGTGGCGTGATTAAAGTGAGCTCTGTCTTTTTAAGATTAAAGTGTCCTACCGACCCATTTAGACTATCCCCGAAGCGTTTTAAGATCGTAAAAGTTATTTTGAGCTGTAACGCCATTTGTTTATTGTTTATTTTAGCGTCATAACTACAAAACAGCATCATAGCAACATAATATATCTACCTACCATGATTTTGGCAATCACGGCAAATATAAAATGACCTATGTTGTCCCCACAACGAGTAATGTCAAAATGGTTCCAGTGTAATATTGTGATTTATGAATTTTTCTTACGAAATATGTTACGTGCATAAAAAATTATTTCTAATTTTAAATAAATTTTCACTCAAACAAGTTGAGACAGAGCAAAGGGCTCATCTACTTCGTGATTCGTGCTTCTTTCTGCTCAACTTGTTTTCGTGCACATTTTCCTAAAATTATCAATAATTTTGTATGCACTTATTATAATACTACTTAAAAAAAGAATAAAATTCGCTTAAAAACCGTCGTTTCTTAGTAATTTGTTGTAAACTAAGAACTCAGATTAGCTTTCGCTAAACAAATGACGTTTACACTGATCAGTCTGATTTGATGGTATTTGGCGAAGTTACATTCCATTACAAAATTGTAAATTCACAATCTTACGACTAAACTATGATTTCAAATATTTGCAACATTTAAATCGCCCTGAAAGTTTCCTACATTTTGACATCTCATATAAAATATTTTTAAATTTATATTTTTAATTCTTGCAATTACCAATGCAACTCTAATTGCATGGCTAATTCTAACTGTGCTCACCAAATTACAGATAACCTATACTTTTCAATACTTAAAATACTTTCAGACAAAAAATACATGATTGATTCAAAATTTCTGTTTCAAATTCTTAAAAGAATATTTGGAATATGCTGATGGCGAGGCAGAATTGACTTTTATTTACCTAGATGAAATCTGGATATACGAGAACGGAAGCATAATACGAATGTGGTTAAAAATATGGAGTCTAGGACAAAAACCCCTGGACAAAAAACCCCGGACATAAAACCCCCGGACAAAAAAAACCCCGGACAAAAAACCCCCCGGACAAAAAACCCCCCGGACAAAAAACCCCCCGGACAAAAAACCCCCCGGACAAAAAACCCCCAGACAAAAAACCCCCGGACAAAAACCCCGCACAAAACCTTGTAAACACAACTTTTCACCATCCTTGTTAGAACATATCACTTCCATTATCAACAGCAAAGTGAAAAACAAAACCAAAATTTGAGCTTTATAGGGATTTACTTAAGTACTTTTGTAGGAAAAGGCCAATAGGGTTGCAGATTACATGTCTATGGGCGGGGGATACATTAGGAACGTAATTACCCATATAAAATTCTTTTATCTACTACGTAAATGGTTGCTAATTGCATTCTTGTCTTAATCATCAACCCCCTTACTCAATTTACCCTAAGTTACCTTTTTAAATACAAAGATAAGAAGGACAATTTGAAATGATTATTTATGGCAAAGAAAACATGTTTTAATTTTAAGAATCGGGTAAGGAGGCTCAAGATTAGTACATACTACAAGCATGCTTTCTGCTTACTAGCTAATTTTAGGATTATTATATGAATATTACTGGAAAAACCTAAATACAGCTTAAAGTAGGTAACGGCTACCGCTTCCCAAAAATGTTGATGCTGTTTACAGATCTACAAGTGGTAAAACACGGATTGTTCGAGTTCTTAGCCATAATATACTAATCCAGTTGGTTTATTTTTAAAACTACATTTAAGGATTGTGCTCCCTTCTGTTTACGATTAAATATTGGAAATTTTCATATTCTAGCCCTTATAACAATCCCAAATGCCGCCAAATTTTACTTTAAATATTATTTAACGATAACGTTTTTTCGACGGCTTTTTTATCCTAGATTCTGTTTTGTGTGGGTTTTTTGTCCGGGAGTTTTTTGTCCGGGGGTTTTTTGTCCGGGGGTTTTTTGTCCGGGGGGTTTTTTGTCCGGGGGGTTTTTTGTTCGGGGTTTTTAGGTCCGGGGTTTTTTGTCCAGGGGTTTTTTGTCCTGACACCAAAAATATGATAGGTGTAAGTACTAATAATAAGAAATTGAAATAAGAATGTAAGAGATTTGCAGTGATTTATGTAGGCTATTGTGGTACTTTTCTACCGGAGTGAGACCTTCTTTTAGACTCAAAAATTAAACATCGAGATTGCCACAAAAATATAAACAGCGAAATTTTTCAAAAGTGGATAGACTATCAGTTGGTGCCTGCTCTGACTAGCATTGGGGGTAAATGATTTATGGTTAAGGATAATGCTCCTTATCAGTCAGAGATCAAATATTAATTCAAATTAAAAATTCTCGAGGCTTGGCTGCATAAAAGCAAAAATAATTTTGATAAAAGCCATGAAAAACAATTTTGGAATTTAGTTAAAACCAAACTAAATAATTTCGACAAAAAATATAAAATTGCCGAGTTTCTAAAACAAAACAACATCAGTGTTCTAAGGTTTTCTCCTTACCATTGTATTTACAACCCCATTGCACTTATATGGGCATACTATAAAAAACTCTACCGGGTGACAATGAACCCAGGGCCATGTTTCTATCTTCTTTAATTATGAATGGATTTGGAGACAATTTTATACGAAGGTACTAAACATAATTTCTGATTGACCGATAGAGCCACTTTTTTAAATGGCACCTAATAAGGGCCATCTTGCCATTATATAGCATATTTAATTACCAATCGAACTGTATGGATTCTGGACAACTTTATCTTTGTCTAAAATTTCGTTAGCAGAGTCTTCCGATTCTAATAAATATTCGGATTTGGAATTATCAAATCGACCCTGCCAGTTTTAATAAACATACCTAACAGAAGATCCAACAGCAGAAGCACAACACAATGTTGAAAAATGTGCAAATTTCCAGTTTGTATGTAACTGGCACTTACGTAGTTCTTATTACAATATTATAAAAATAATATGACACGAATAGTGTTGATACTCCCACAAATCTGTGACAACAAATATTTAATGTTTTGATTATTGTATGACATTCTCAGGAACTAAATTTATAACTAGATTCGAATAATGGAAAAGCAAGCTCAAGAAGTTATCCTATGTTATAAAATCTAGTGTTTCGCCTCGTTCCAAAATGACTATATTTGGATGTCTTGTTGCTATGGACAAGAAAGATTATATACTACATTAACATGTCGAATTCTGAAAGCTTGTTGTAGTAACCTTGGTTTAAATTCTAAATGTAAAAAATATTTGATTGCCCGACATTACACATTCCACTAAAAGTTGTTTTATTCTATCTGGTAAAATCTGGTGTGATACACTCACACTTCCTTTTACAGTGATCTTATAATTAGCCAAAAATTTTATTTTTAATTTTTAAGCACTTGTCAAAAATTTTCAAAAAATTACAAATTCTACAAAAACGGTACAAAATAGAGCATTAGTTGAAGAGACAAATTTACTTTACTTAATTTTGAGATTAATAAATTGAGTATTTCTTAAGCACTCGAAAGCACAATTTGTATTGCTGACCACAGTAAGATATCTATCCCGCTTAAGTCTGATAGCGCATACACGTGTCTTTAACATTGAGATTTGTAATCAAGGAAAACAAGATAAACTTCACTGAATGCGAGTTTCTTTTGTTTTACTGTACTGGCGAGAAGGTCGACAAATTTTAATTACTTCAGACACCTGTTGGGGAGTATACGTCGTATGTCTGTAACACAGAAACTAGGTATAGTATTCCAACCAGAAATTGGAAAGCTATTTAAAATCAGGCCAGCATTGAGAACAGTAAGTCACTTCGTAATTTAATTCATAAAATTACTGTTTGATTGTCATTCAGTGACACTTCGACAGTAACCTTCAAATTTGACAGATGCATTGGGAAGTTTAGAAGACATATACGTTTTTCAATATTTTCTATGCTACTATACGGTTTTAAAAACTCAACTAGTTCCTACTTAAATCATGCACAATGTTACAATGCCTTAACAAAACAGTTACATGTACAGTTTGCAGATGAACTGCCATTACTTGAAAACTGATTGACATTAGAATATTATTTACTGATTGTATGAAACCAACTTAGACATGACTTACACTTTTCATGGTGTACTGGATTTTAAATAGCTTTCCAATTTTTGGTTGGAATACTATACACTTCAAGGTGTTCGTACAAATCCATACACAACTAAGCGCGTAATCTACTAATAAAGAGCTACAAAAGATTCTATTTTTTGGTGAGAGAATAGTATATTGTGTATCTAGGACGAAAAACGTAACATTCCCAGACGACTGTGAATATTGTTTTATATTAAACACAGGAGTCTGGGAATGTTGCTTTTCGTCCAAGATACACATACTATTTTTCCGCCAATCGATACGAGTAATTAAAAGAATTAAGAGAACGTGTCTTTTTAAATCCTCTATATAATGAAGGAGAACGATCCAAACGTGTGTGTTCGTCACGACAATTACAGACGCCATGTCCCTGATTGGGGGGAGCCCCGAGGGCCACTTTGGAGAGAGGCGAAGCTTCGCGGCCCCCCTTGGAGAGGGTCGGAGCTCCGAGGGCTTTCTTGGAGAGAGGTGGAGCCCCGAGGGCCCCCTTGGAAAGGGGCGGTGCCCCACGGGCCCTCTTGGAAAGGGTCGGAGCCCCGAGGGCTTCCTTGGAAAGGGGTGGAGCCCCGAGGGCACCCTTGGAAAGGGGCGGAGCCCCGCGGGCCCCCTTGAAAAGGGTCGGAGCCCCGAGGGCCCCCTTGGAGAGGGTTGGAGCCCCGAGGGTTTCATTAGAAAATGGCGGGGCCCCGAGGGCTCCTTTGAAGAGGGGCGGACTCCTGAGGGCCCCCTTGGAGAGAGTCGGAGCCCCGAGGCGCCCTTGGAGAGGGTCGGAGTCCCGAGGGCCCCCTTGGAGAGGGTCAGAACCCCGAGGGTTTCCTTGGAGAGGGTTGGAGCCCCGAGGACCCCTTGGCGAGGGTTGGAGCCCCGAGAGCCCCCTTGGAGAGGGGCGGAGCCCCGGGGGCTTCCTTGGAGAGGAAATCTCTCTCATCCTTTTTTAAATTCATATTAATGAAATGTCTCTTCAATTAGCGAACCGAAGCGTAGTTCGGGTGACTCACTAGTCATCAATAATTATTACATTCGAAAAATATTCCCTGCCTAGGCCGGGAATATTATTCCTGTACAGTTTTATTGTAAATTACCTAGCAACGGCTGGTGTAATGGAATATTTGACTTTGCTCCACAAAATTGTGTCAATAATGTGTCAGTTCTAGTACGATTGGCGGAAAAAAAACATTTTGGTTTTTCTTCGTCAAAGAGCGTGGTCAAGTTTATTATAATAATTAAAATTGGTTTAAACTGTTCATTTTTTTACGTGTCGCCACTTTTGCGCTGAAGAAGCCAGAAATTTCCCCTTCAACTCCACCCTTCCAATCCGCCAACTAAAATCTGCTTACTGCTAGCACATTGTCTTGCACTCATTTATTTTCTTATGCCTTTCAGATTATGTTACTTTTAACTTCATTAAAAATACTTGACTTTCGATTAAATTAAACACTTTTTTTAACTTGAATACAGAGAACATTTCTTTTATTATGGATATCCACGCTAGTTGACGCACAGGTATACTTATAATTTATTTCCATTTTTTATTACTAATTAACATTTAAGTATATGGCTAGTAAAATAGCAGTTCCATCTATTACGAGGGCTTTTATTCGATTATTTGTTAATATTACCTTAGCTTTGGCTCTTACCAAGCATTTTAATTGAAACAACGATATCTTATTAGTTTTCGATAAACAATTTACATTTGAATAAACCAATCAGAATTACTGACGTTTGGCAGGTACAATAAATTATTAAAATGTAAATGTCTTTCTTCTGATTTTATTAGCAGTAAAAAGATTAATAGCACTAAATATCTTTATAATTTCTCTCATTTCGATACCAGGTATGGCACAGTTAACTCCAAATTTGCACTTGCAATACTTGAAATTCGTAATTAGTAATTCTTGTAATTACTCTTTTTTCATGCCTTTTTATGTTAAACTTGATGTTAAATGCCTTGAATATGGTTCAATTGTAATGTTAGAATATATTATAAATATTATATCTGACATTTTGAATTTCAGAAATTTTACATTGATCCAATAAACAAAAATTGGCACATTTACCACAATAGTTATTTATGTACCGAGGGCGTAAGAATTCGTATATGGCCCTTGTTTTGTTAGAGCCTGCAAATACGCCATGAACTCTAATTTTCACACCGCGGGCCATAAACACCTTCTTACGCCCTTTCTACATAAATAATTATTATATTGGGTATCCAACTTTTTTAGTTCAGTACATAGCAGTATAAATTTAAAATAAACTAATAATAACAAGAATATTTTAAAATGCCTTGAATCAGAATACAAAGAAAAAGAATACAATTTTTACATTGAAGCCAAAAATGTTCAAGAAAAGATTAAGAAACGAAGACCAATAAATTAAAAAAAACTCGGCATTTAAGTAGAATACGAACAAAATTATATAACTCAAACTAGAAAAGAACTTTCTCCCAAAATTGTAAATTTGGATCATATGTGAGGCAAATGTATTTGGTCAAACAATTTTTCCGGTGAGCATAAAATCAGACACTACAGATCGTTTCATACTTCTACTTCTACTAAATTCAGTACAGGGTCTTATGCAGAATGACGTTGCCACATTCAGCACTTTAGCACTCCTTAGAAGTTAATACGCACCTGTCAATCATAAATTAATCCGGCTTTACTGAATTTAAAGTATGGAACAATCTATAGAAAACTTATACAAGTTGAAGGTAGCGCAAAACATACGAAACATTAGAATTATCCGAGTGTGGTTCTACATACGTTTAATAACTAGAATAAAGTAACGCAGTAATGTAGTAACTACCGGGTGACTATAAATGATTGTGATTTTTTTTCTTTAGTTGGCACTGTTTATGTTGGTGGCACTGTAAATTCAATGTTCGCAGGTGAGGTTTTGCGTCATTCTGTGTCAAAACTGACGCAAAACCTAACCTGCTAACCTCGAATTTGACATACACTTACAGTCCCACCAACATAAACAGTGCCAACCTAAAAAAAAATCACAATCATTTATAGTCACCCGGTATAAATCCACCTCTTCTGTTTCAAATGTTATTAGGTCGATTTGAAAGATTGTCGCAGCCACTGGTTTTATGCCAGCGGAAGGGAGAATTGCGTTGTACTTTTCACACGAACGCTAGCACGCTTCTGTCTAGTGAGAATGCTGTTCGAAGTATTTTGTTTTATGCGATATGATTGCAATATTGGAGTATTTTATAGCATTTGTGGTAATTTAATCATCTTAATCGGATCTAGAAGTTTCACAAGACTTTGAAGTTCTGTTCTCGTCCCGTTGGGGTATCGGATAAATTTCTTTTGTGGCTAACTTGTCACTGGGCCATCAAAACTGACTTCCGCAGATCGCATATCGCTTTAATGTCACGCGTCTAGGTAGTTTACGGGTTATTTATTGCGGATATCAAAATTTGCAGTTATGCTCGGTGAGAAATTTATATACTTTGTTGTGTTTCTTAATATACTAGTAGCTGTATCACACTTCATACTATTTGATTTCTTGTGAAGCAAAATGCAGTACGCGTTTTCGTTAAAGTAAGTGAGTAAGTGAGTTAAATCTGCACGTTGAACCTGTACGTTTCTCTTCTCACAACGCCGGGGAAAGTTTTTCTGGTGAAATTTCTCATCAGCCACTGGAAATCAGGTGGCGCCCATAATAATAATAACAATTTGTCCCAGTATCTACTAATATTTTATTTATCGTAAGTCAACGCCTATTCTTTCGGTTTACGGAGGGTAGGGGTCCCACTCGAACAAGCTTTAGAATATTGTAAACAGGAATTCCTCTGCAACAATGTATGAGGGTTATTTTTTAACCTCCTAGTCAGTAGTAGTAATAACAGTAATAAATATAAAACATTTATTGTATAGAAAATGTAAGTACATCTCTCAGCTATATTTCTGCAATATTGTATTCGTACGGTTTTACATTTAGTTCATAGATTTTTTCCTTCCCTAGGCTCTTTTATCGTCCCGGTCTTTTACATCAGGGGGATGCCGGCGTCACTTAAACTATTATATATTTACTAAGCGAAAATCGGAGCGCGCCGGCCGGGTGTCGAACTTTCTCCCGAGCGCTTGAGTTTTCACTGTGACCTCGACTGCAAGCTGCTAGATCACTCACCCATCGAGGCCCCCTAGTTCATAGAGTTGTGTATTGCAGAACGTTAGAATGTTCAAATTTGTAACTCGTACATTTAATTAAAAACTTCTGTGGAGTAAAATAACTCAAGTTTTTTTTTTGTTAAGTCACGACTGGTAACTTAACTCGCACTTAAGCCGTAATTCGCTTTCCTCATCAAAATGGCGATTATGTAGAAATATAGCTGCGATACGTACTCACATTTTCTATAAAAGAAATATTTCATATTCATTCTTCATTTATTTCTACTGAATCGAATGTTGAACAAAATACTTCTGGTATAAAATATTTACCAGAAATGTAACGAACAAATTTTCAAATTAACTCCATTTTTAACAGCCATAGGAACAGTCGAGTTTGTATTTTGTACTGTTGGTAACCTACGCAATCAGGAATGTAATAAATAAAAGCAAAGTATGTAACATAAAACTCTATATTGGCTTCAGTGATTATAAAATCATTCAGAACATGTATACTAATATTCAAGATCTTTTTAGGGTATCTTACTACACCAAAAAATTTTAAATATTAGCATACAAACGTTTTGGAAAAAATATATTACCGGTTCCGCAACATAAATTGTTACATTAAAATTACCAAAGCAAAACGGAACAAATAGAAACAAGTTATAATATAAATAACGAAAGTATTTCAAGATTTTTAAATGTTGAAAGTTTTATAGAACTCGAGAATGGTGCTTATGCCATCCGAATTATACTAAAAGAAACGAGATTGAACTAGCATACAAAGTACATGAATTCTGGACGCCCTTTACATGCATTAAAACTTTAAAGCAAGTTATTTTGCTGTTACTACAGCGATTGAAAGTTGTAGTAAATAATCGCTTCTTATTCTGCTTATCCACTCTCCCATAGGGTGATCAACACAAATTTTAATTATACTGAGCTACAGCACTCTAGACGTAAACTTTCGTTAATCACCTAATGATATAAATTTAATATTTATCTGCATTTCTAAATTCCAGTAGAGAAAATTTTCTAAATTTAACTTGCATTTTGTACTGAAAATTATTTTTGACAATTTAAATGTTTTAAAGCAATAACACTTTCTCATGTTACTACATATACATATTATGTGACAATCGTCAGTCTATAAAATAAAACAATCATGACGATAACAGCTTGAAAACTGCGAGTAGAACTTCATTCGAAACATACAAATGTTTCCGATATTATTACAACCTGGAACACCACATCTCGTAAGCTAAAAAGTAATTCAATTACAATGCATCGAATTCGCTCGTGAGCTGAATGCTGACATCAATGAACCTCACTGTTGCATACAGCACACTTGTAGTTGCTGCATGTATCCACGCCTATCGAAGTATCTGCTTGTATCTACTCCCACTGAATGCTTAAATGTTCTTTTATCTACGACAGTGTGTAAAATTGTCTTTTAGTTGGCAGTTTTAAGTTTGTAAAACGACTGTTTAATAACATGTTTTCATTAGTTTACGTGGTCAGTAGTAACGTGTTTAAAAGATTTCATTAGGCACGTTGTCAGTAGTAACGTGTTTTAAAATTTTTAAACACGCAAAATTACGACCGGTTGCTGGTATTCCTAATTTATATTTAAATATTTTTTTATATTTACCATATTTTCTAGATTCTATCGTAGAGAAAATATTGTACGATACGAGGGGTCGTTTTTATATTCCCGGACAAGGCATGAAAACAAAAGACTAGAGCAACAACAAAATTTTATTTTTCAATATAGTTTCCCTGCTTTTGAATACAGGTATAACACCGTTTCAATAACATCTTTAATCCAGTATAAAAATATTCATTTGGTTTTTCCGCAAAATGGCCCTCAATAGCTGCTATAAGTTCGTCATTGTCCCTAAACTTTGTCCCCCTTAGTGTTTTTTGAGATTCGGGAACAAAAAATAGTCACTGGGTGCCAAATCTGGACTATAAGGTGGATGTTCAATTTCTTCGAAGCCACAATCAGCTACAGCAGCTTTTGAAAGTCTGGACTTGTGCACTGATGCATTGTCGTAGAGCAACAAGACACCTTGCGTCAGTTTTCCGCGTCTCTTCACTTTAATAGCATCTCTAAGACGATGCATCAGGTTTGCATAATACTCTCCCATTACCGTACTACCCTTCTTCATATAATCAATTAACAAAAATCCCTGGGAGTCACAAAAAATGGTTGCCATAATTTTTTCTGCAGAAGGGGTGACTTAAAACTTCTTGGGAGGGCTGGAGCCCTTAAAATGCCACTGCATCGATTCTTGTTTCGATTCAGGGTCATAATGATGAACCCAGGTTTCATCTCCAGTGACAAGTCGATAGATAATTAAATCTGGTTCATCTCCACAGCGCGCCAAGAATTGGTCACAGGTTTCTACCCGGACACGCAGTTGGAATGGCGAAAGCATTCGTGGGACCCATCTTGCACTAACCTTTGTCATCCCAAGGTAATCGTGTAAAATTCTGAAAACTGTGGTTTCTGAAACTCCTAGTGAAGCTGCTAATTGTCGCTTGTTTAGTCTTGTATCATCAAGTACCAAACACTTGGCTTTTTCAACAACATCTGAAGTGATCACGTCAACAGGGCGCTCTGGACGGGGATCATCATCCAGTGATTCTCGACTATGTCAATTTTGACCACTCGCAAACGGTTGACTTGGAAGGGCAATCATCCCCATATACAGCCAACATCTCTTCAAGAATAATTTTTGGAGGTTTTCTTTGTTTTGTTAGGAATTTTATAACAGCCCGGTATTCGATTTTATTCATTTCGATACACATACAACGCGCGACGACACAAACCGACAGATAATAAAATTACTAATGTTGCAATTGTTTTGTAAATTGCTACACAAGTTACCAAGGCATATGTGATTTAAAAAAACATAATCGAAAATTGCATCAAAATTCAAAACAGCCGAGTCCGGGAATATAAAAACGACCCCTCTACACATGCGTAAAGCATCTTTAGTCACTCGCGGGGTTTAAAACGCTCGCTCACTCGCGTTTAACTCTACCCCACTCGTGCCTAAAGAGTAGCTTTACCCACTTGTATCGTAAATTACTATTATCTACTTTGATGTCACAATATGGTTATTATAACACCGAAAACAGTGCTACAATGGAGTCCATTATGTCACTGTTTTTGGTAACTATTTGTTGTATAAGATTGGTGACATTTGCTTTTCACATGCTCATAACACGACAAACGTCAAATGTCGAATACATAACCACAATCTCTGAACTGTATGTATTAAATTTATTCTAATCAAATATAACTTTAACTGAAGGTACTTTTTAATGAAACACAATTATTGTTCTAGGTAAGGCACTATTTGAACAGCACACGAATCAAAAAGCTTGCACGAAGATTAAACTAATTCAGAGCAGCGAAATTGATTCTTTGTCCCATAGATGGCGATTATCAAATGTCACTTGACAATGTCGCCATCTTTACGCTCAAAACTCCCTAGCTTGCAATGCAACATTTTTAGTATCCGAAATTTAGAATTTCTATAAAATCAAAGTAGATAAAATAGTATATTATACTCGTTTAATAAGAGGCATTGTAGCACTTGTTCCATTGGAGCACTTCTCGCTGGGCTCGTTGTGCCCCAAACCCACGCGTGCTACAATGGGCCCTCTTATGAAACTCGTATATTAATATACTATTTTTACACGTATCAGACTGTGTATATCGATATACTGGAATGGTCTTAAGCCCTGAATCGCACATCTCGAGCACAGCAAACTAATGAATAGGTCATAAAGCTCAGAATGGGAGATAGAATTTAATGGCAACAAATAAAATAAAATAAAATCTGAATTAGCAATCAAATTGGCAAAGCAATGCCTGTAATAAGTATTAAAATCGTAACATAAAAGGAAAGGCAGAGTTCTAAACCTAATAGGAATGGGACCACAATATTTAATTAGTTTAGAATATTAAAAGGGGATGGTAAAATGCAAAAGCGAATCCATGTATTAGTAATTCGATTAACAAAACAACTGGTCGCCGTCAACGTGGGGCAAAAATAGATTTAGCAATCAATAGAAACGAATAATAGTTGAAAACCACTCCAATATTCAGGCATCCGAACGTGTAGGACACCATAACAATACATTATACTTAATCGGCTCTACCAGTTGAAGTAAAGCAATTGTGTACATCTAGTACAGGTATAGATGAAATCGTGCAGCACTAGAGCGTTTTATGGACAGTAATTTATTTCAACATTTGTGTGAATCTACGCAGCATGATTTCCAAAAGAAAAAAGATTTATTTTTATTGTTCATTGCAGCAGACTAATGGCTGACTGAACATTGTTTGGATAAGTACAATGAGAAGTTTTGTATTATGAAAAAATTAAACAGGTTATCTTCTCTCTCAAGTAGACGTTATGACACTAAACTGAATTAAACTAAACAATTTTAAAAATCAAAGGAAAGTAAGGGTAAAACTATCTTCACGTCTGTAATAGTTCTGAAACAATAAAAGAAAACACTTGGTAATACGAATTAAATCAATTTCAAATAAAAAATATTACCAGTGATGGGAATCGAACTACAGCGCCTGCGGGGACTTCTCACGGTTTTGGGATGAGCAGCTGTGTTTAACAGAACGGACTTATTGTTGAAACTTTTTGACTGTTTTACATTACCCTGTATCTGTTGGGTCGCATTTACTTCAAGTATGAATCCTGATCTATGTGCAAATTATTACTTTTATCTATTTCTCAGTTAACGCAAAACAAACAAAATTTTATTTTTTTAGGGTGTTCACCCTATGTAAGTATATTTGTCCGAAATTTTCTAGGTTTCATGCCAGACATACAGACATACAGACATATGGTGAGAAAACATGTTTTTCATCTAAGGACACTGCAGCGTGAAAATCTGAAGAAATCTCGGAAGGTGATTTTTCGCGATTACAATGCTTCCTTCGTATTTTATACGAGGAAAGTCAAAATAAAGAATTTGTGTGAAAACTTGGTTAGCAGTAGTGAATTGAGCCGTTAGTTGCACCCCATTCGTTTTTTATAAAACGCCTAATGAAAGTGAGCGAAAGTTCAATCTCAATTATAACGCTGTCCAATCCCGGAAGTCGTTCGTTACATAATGTAAAACCTGTTTCATGGTGGATGAGAATTAAGAGCAATCTTAATGAAGTAACTTTTAGTTTAGTGATACAGTTATTATTTATCTTTTACCTATATGTGTATGCATATACAGATAAAGTGAATAAATGACACAATGCGAAAACAAATTATGGCAAATCCACGCAAAAAATCGGTTTTTTTTCGCTTTGTAGGCTATAGTTATGGTTTTACTATGGAATTTTTACACTTATTCTGCACTATTTACTCCTCTCGAAAATTTCTGTTTGATGCATTTGTACAGTACAAACTAACTCAAAAATAACTGCTCAGTTCATATAAACAAAAGAATATTTGTTAGTTCCGAGTAGAAAGTGCAAAAAGTGCAGACCAACGAACAAACCTAAATAAACTTGCATCTTAATACATTTAAGATCTTGTTCGAAATGATTAAATTTTGCTTTCACTGTAAACAAGTAGGCCCCAAAGTCAGGAATGTTACCCATTTTATGTTTAATTGAAATGCAACTCGTTCAAACCTAATTACCCCAAAAGTTTGGACAGTTCAGTTGGCGCAATCAAATATATGGCGCAATCCAAGATTCTGGTTGAATAAATTTCCAGGGCATAAATTTATGTAAAGAAGTTACATTGAGCTTAGAGGAGGTCCAGCGTGAAAATAATAGCGCTGCGGTCAGTAGTGGTCAACAGATCACATAAATTACCCTGCAGTAATACCTCCCACGCGATAATAGAAGGCCCTGGCCGGGAAGAATGGGAAACATCTTTCGCACGTCCAAATTATGAATCGAATGAATGGCCCAATGCCTGAATGAACTTTACGAATTTTAGAAGTGAATAAAAACCCAATAAATTACTGGAAATTCGTCACTCATTCCAGTTTATTGCCTATATTCAATGGAATTGTCCTCCGGATTTTTATAGTCCCTGAGCCATGAATAATGGTTGAGAAATTTATGAGTCCAAAACCAATCTTGGCTTTTTGCTAGTACCCCAAATTAGACAAAGTTATAAAATCTCGTAAACAATTGCAAATCACGGCATAGTTGTCATTTCCACGTTAAGCGCAACTGCAGGAAGAAATGAGCATAACTCACAAACTAAAACTATTAAGGAAGTTTCAAGGCAGCCATGGACATTAAATATTTCTCTTTCGAACAAATTCGCCTTTTCCAGAAACTCCCACGGTATTTTCGGCGCTCGAGAGGCAGCACAACACACCGGCAGCAATCGATAGCGCCAACAAACCAAAGAGTAACCATAGAAACAAAATAGACCCAACATTTCAGTCTTTGGTACAGCGTTCAGGCAACTGTCAACTTCAAAATTGTAAAAATGTCAATGATTGACGTAATTTGTGATTATTCACACAAAAATTTAAACAGTGTCCCGAGCAATGTGCTGGATATGTACAACCTGAAGATGCTCTATCTGGAGGGCAACTTCATCGAGTGGCTTCCAGATGACTTCTTCAAAAGATTAACTAAGATCACCTGGTTGGACCTAAGGAATAACAAACTTCTATCGCTGCCTATTAGCATTGCACACCATCCCTGTCTAGAGACCTTGCTTTTGCAAGATAATAAGATTGAGGAATTGCCCAATGAAATTGGTAAGTCATTATTACATTTATTTTAGTTCAAATTCGAAATGAATTTATAATAACTAAAGTTAATCTTTAAATAATTGTTTTACATTGAAACGCACCTTCTTCAGGAACAAATAGAATGTACTTGTAAAATGTATTGATATATGTGACACAACTTTCAAGAAACACCGTCGGTTGGTGTATAACATGTTTACACTACTTATTAGTAGTGTCATTTGATCGATAAGTTTGATACTATAGAGCCTAAAAGGCTCGTTGTGATATTGTCATTTTACATCTGACAGTTTAAGGTTATATTAATGTCATTTTAACAAATACATACATTTCTGTTGAATACATAAAAATGTTAATAACAAAAACGACTAAAGATATTCAAAGTGATTTCCTCCATTTTCCATTCATATCACCTCTCTGTGTTCAGTATTACACATTCTGTAAACGTTAAGTGCTTCTCTCAAAATTGTATAGGTTATATTATTAAGTACCTTTACTCATCACTGCCAGCATAAATTATTCTTTAAAAAATCCACAGCGCTCTAGGCGTCTACAAGATAAAATCATTCGATGTGAACTTACACAGGAGACAAGATTGTAGATAGACGTCTTCAATCAATTTTTATGGTTTAAACTTAGCGCCAAAACTACTCGTATACCACAGACATAAGAGAAGGTAATGCACGTCAATAACGACGTAAGTGCAAGTATTTTATGTTACCGATTTTACCAACGCAACCAAATACGTTTTTAGTATAGCCCCTTTATTTACAAATAGTAGCGACACCCTTTGATGTTGCCGCTGGGGCAAAATCACGTTGGTATCTCTTAAGTCCCTAGCATATTTAAAAATCGCCTAGGAAGTTGCATAATTAATTAAAATGTGACATTGACAGTTGTCGTGTTTTTATTCATTTTTCTCTTCGGGGGCTAATTCGAAGTCGAGGACGTGGAAATGCCAGGGTGTTGTGTCGATAAGTGTAAAAATAGTAGCAGAAAAGGATTTCAGGTATTCAGATCTGTTATTTTTTCACTGTTTACACTAAAATTTACCGTTTAGTAACTTTTTGTATTTTCATGTTTGCATCAGGTTTGCCCCACGATGTCGCTACTATTTGTAAATAGAGGGGCTATAGTTTTTAGTGAGTTCTACAATCGAAGTAAAACATGTTTCCATGGACTGTTATGAATAAGCATAACGATAGAGTAAATAATGGTAACAAGCCAGTGGCCTAACCACAGAATAGGTAACAATTGTTATTCTGTGGCGTAACTATAAAATTGAGTCCGCCCGTAAGATCAATTTGTGTCCCCCCCCCCCCTAACCAATTATAACGTGCATCGCGCCAGTACAATTGGAAAACAAAGTTATAAAAAATAAGTAAAACCATATTTTAATAACGAAATACTCACACATGGCACCAAAACCAGTCAGTAAATAAAGTGCCTTCAGAAATGATTCAACGTTTTTGAATGGTCATGGTTATACAACGTATGTCTAATATGTTGGTGACACTGTAAGTCTATGTCAAATTCGACGTTATCATGTTAGGTTTTGCGTCAATTTTGACACAAAATGATGCAAAACCTAACCTGCTAACCTCGAATTTGACATAGACTTACAGTGCCACCAACATATTAGACATACGTTGTATAACCATGACCATTCAAAAACGTTCGATCATTTCTGAAGGCACTGTACAATATCAAGTAACGTTTTATATTACAATCACAAAAAAGATACACGTACGTACACCAATACACCAGTCACGTTCAAATACCTACAAACTACAATACGGGTGCTTTTTCAATTTTATTTCAATAATTTCAGCGTCCCCCACCTTGAGAATCTATTTTTTTTCTTGTTTGTGTTTATGCAAATACATTTACTGCTTTATCTATGTCTACATTTTCCTTCGCCATTCTTTATAGCTGGAAGGAATAAGTCAGCTAATTTTTCTTGAGAGGTACGGTTCCTGAGAAACTTTTTTATAAGTTTTAGTTTTATATAGGCCCCCTGTATTTAGGAGTTCATTTCTTTGCCATCTCGGCGTTTAATTTTAAAAACATTACTTTTCAGTGTTACTTTGATTTCATCTCGTTTGTAATTCGGTAAGATCTCAGTGCTCTTTTTAATTGCACTAATGGTTGAGTCAGGGGATCCTGAATGACAGCTGACAGCTGACGCCCCATTCCCCATAATGCATCGCGTTTCGGAATGCGATTTTTATTTCAATTTTATCTAAAAATTTAATAAAACCTATTTAAATTTAAATTCTTTAAAAATATAGAAGAAAATATATACCGTTTAAACAAATATTTCTTATAATTTTATGGAGCGACGGCAAATAGAATCTTCAATATGGTATATTTTAATGCATTGTTTCCCAACCTTTTAAGCCTCGCGACCATCCAAAAGTTTAAAAAAGTAAGTTAACAACCCTGGAACCCCCCCCCCCTTCTCCTACTAAACATAGAAGTGTTATTTTACGGCCAATAACGCAGTTTGAAAACCGTGGCTCGTAGGGCCAAACTCCAACTTTGTAAACCTCTACAAGCCAGCGTTATTTCGGTATACATGGCTGTTATAACTATATTAAGGTGTCAGCAATAGTATTTTATCGGTTTCAGAATTTTAAATCTTTGTTTGCAGATACACAAGTAGGCTGGTAACTAAGTCATAACTGTATCCGTACGGTAATATTCCTTTACCGTACATAGCAACCATTATCATACTGAAACAACTGTATCTGTGCGGTAATATTCTATCTGCGTACATGGCAACCATTACCATACTGCAACCGATAAACTATTGAACAAAGCACGGATGTTATGAATCATAACATTCTTAGATACGTTGGTTACGGTATCAAAATGACTTAACGACACCCACGCGGTGTGAGTATCGTACGACTAGTTAAGTCCGGGAAAAAGGTGGCACGCTCGCCCTGAGATCTGACAAAACTGGCTAAGGGCCTCGGCTGATACGCTCAGGGAGATGGGCGTGGTCCAAACGGTACGTCGTAGGGCAAGCGTGGCGTGACGCATATAGGGTAAGTAGAAATAAAAGGGCACCACCAGATATGTCTCTATATTCTCGTACAACCGGACCTGGACGGTTGGACGGGCCGAGAAGTACACGTGGTACTACGTCAGGAAGGTACTCGAGAAGCTGTAAACCTCGAATTACAATTTTGGGAAAAATACTTTAATACCTATTTCGGGTCTAGAAAGAGGAAGAACTCGGCCTCACAATCCTCGTCGTCACTGCAGCGGGCGTTGTCAAACCTACCTGTGTCGCTCTATTGCTCAAGCTTCGCTTTACACAAATCTGTACACAAAAGGGCTTAACCTGAAAGAGCATGCATAGATTCGCCGCAATGACAAGGCATTCGTTAAAATACTCATCTATTAATCTGAATGACTAGGGTGATTTACAAAAGTTTACGCTAAGTTAAGTTAAATTCTAGGCCCCAGCTGAAGTGGCGCGTTATCACTAATACAAACTCATTAATTAGTAGAGGTAATACGGTAGGTTTAGGCCATACATATAGCTGCGGCCAGCTTTCATTAATTAGGCGGCTACGGAATACGAATAGAGGCCTTACATGTCCAAATAGTTAGTTATTAACACAACCAACCCGATTATATGAATTAGATGGTCACAAAATGCAAAATAAGGCTATACTGGTGTTAATTAGTGAATCATTAATGAACTGCGGTCAGAAGGTGTGAATTATATGGCTACAGAACATAAATGGAGGCTTTGCGTATACAAGCAGTCCGTTATTAACAAGTACGGCCAGATTATATTAAATAAGCAGTCACCGCATGCAAAATGGGGCCAGACTGGCGTTAATTAGTGAATTATTAAAGAATTGCGCCCAGAATGCGTGAGTCTAGCGGGCACTATAAGCGCAAATTACATGTTCACATTGCTACCTGTGTATGGAAGTTAACCAAGCTTGTGCACTGCGACGACGGTAACCGGAATCGCCTGTTGCGAACGTTTTGGAATCGGGGGCGTGGGCGTTAAAGCTGCATTGGCGGGAAAGTCCAGAAGAATGTAATCGCGGCCTTCTACGGCCACGGAACGTTGGAGCCTACAGTTTAGAAACTCTGCGGGATAGATCCCCTGTTAGGGAAGAATCGGCCTGCACACGCACGGCCTTACGGCAGAAGAACAGAGCTCTCGGCTACCATGACCACACCAAAGCACCTCACGTACCTTATGCCACCACGACCGTTTCGAGACTGCCTTCTTGCAGGAAGCGAGCTTGCCAAAACCCGAGCGCGTGCCCTAGCAACTTGTAGACCAATGGGGAGGCGACGTGCTCGGCGGTTCGAACCGGTCTCGCCTGCGCGTGGGATATAAAGCATGGCCTTCTTCTTCTTCTTCTTCTTTCTCAGCTCTTTGAAATCCACTCCTGGATATAAGCCTCTCCATATCTTTTCCATGCTTCTTTATCTCTTGCTTTGTGTTGCCATTGCGTTCCCAATCTCTCTTTTACATCGTCAATCCACCTTCTTTGTGGGCGACCTACACTTCTTTTATTTCTTCTGGATCTCCATTCCAAAATGCGCTTTGTCCACTTTGATTCTTCTTGTCTGGCGACATGTCCAACCCAGCTCCATTTTAATTGAGCTATTCTTTTCACGACATCTTCCACTTTTGTTTTGTTTCTTATTTCTTCGTTTCTCATCCGATCATTAAGGCTTACGCCTAACATTACTCTTTCAATTGCTCTTTGTGTGGTGCGGAGTTTATTTACTAATTTTAATGTTAATAACATTGTCTCCATTCCATAGGTTAATACCGGGAGAATACAGGCATTGAAAACTTTGGTTTTGAGATTAATTGGGATATTTTCATCTCGTAGTGTTGTTCTTAATTTTCCTACTGCCGCCCAAGTCATTTTAGTTCTTCTGCTTATCTCGGCTGTTTGATTTTGTTTCCCTGGTTTTATTAAATGGCCTAGATATATTTATTCTTGGGCGCTTTCTATAACAGTGTTCTCAATTTGAATTGGTGTGTTTTCTAATGTCATAACCTTTGTTTTGTTAAGGTTCATTTCCAGACCTACTTCTTCTGATGTTAGTTTTAGTTCGTTGAGCATGTCTTGTATTTTGTTTATGTCGGAACTTATTAGAACAATGTCATCCGCAAAACGTAGATGCGAGAGATGGCGACCGTCGATATTGATACCTTTCTGATCCCAATTTAGTTTTTTAAATATATTCTCCAGCGTGAGCGTGAATAATTTTGGTGAAGTGGGATCTCCTTGTCGAACCCCTCGGTTGATTGGTATTTCTTGAGTTTCTAAGTTTTCTCCTATCTTCACTTGGAAAGTTGCTGTTTTATAAATTTCTTTTATTAGTTCTCTGTATCTCGAATCTATCCTTGCATCGTTCATTGCTTCAAATACGCTCCAGTGCTCTATGCAGTCGAAAGCCTTTTTGTAATCTACAAAAGCTAAATGCACTGGGATGTTGTATTCTGTGCATTTTTCTATTAATAGTCTCACATTTTCTATTTGTTCAGTGGTACTATATCCTCGGCGGAATCCTGCTTGCTCAGGAGGTTGGTATGCGTCTAATTTGTTGGTCAACCTGCTGTTAATGATCGACATCAGCAGTTTGTACAAGTGGGCCAGGAGACTTATCGGTCTGTAGTTAAATATGTCTCCTTTCTTGTGTACAAGTATGACCTGTGCATTTTGCCATTCTTTGGGGATCCTACCAGTTTGCAGGCACTTATTTAATAGGATTTTTACAGCTTCTTGAGTAGTTGGTCCTCCTAATTGGATCATTTCTTTCGTTATTGTATCCCCTCCGGGGGCTCGGTTATTTTTCATTTTTCTAAGCGCAAATTGGAGTTCCTCAATGGTGATCTCAGGGATTTTTTCTGAGCCTACGTTTGTTATAGATATTGGTGGTCTTTCGTCTCTGTCTGTGTTCTTTGTCGAATATAAATCTTTGTAAAAGTCTTCTATAATACTATTTATTTTATTTTTTGCATGGCCTAAAATGGCTATATTGGGAGGACTGCTCCAATCTACAGGGTCTTCGAATTTAGACAAAAAGAGCTAGTATTTGTAGGTATTGGTGTTGAGACGCTCAAATGGTGGGAACGGGTTTGAAGTATAACTAAGCTGCCCAAAGGGCGTGAATGGTTAACTACAGTACGTTACGCTACTCAAAATGACCTGACACGTTAATAGCTATAACGGCCGATATTGAACACATAACGGACGATGATATATTTTGCGGCCGAGGCTGATTAGGCTAATACATTATCCTAGTCAATTATATGTAATATCGGCCGTACGTTGTTTAACAATTGTAATATAAGTAAAACTCACTATTTAGTAACATGAGTCCGGCACGTAATTTAGTAGTGTAACAACGGATATAACGGCAGTGGCTATAGCGCCTTACTGGAATATTTAGTTTTGTAATATAACTTCAGTAGATTGTTTCACTGATTACATCTCACTGTTACACTGCTTTGGCTAATCACTATTGTCAAAGCTACTTTGAAATAAAAGAAGTGTATTCTGAGGAAGTCTTATTTTGAGTCTAGTATATATATCTCTTCTTTCGGTGTTATATGTTCTCGCGCCAGTGCACTTGTTTATGTTAGTGAAGTACTTTTTTTAGTGAATTCTTCTAGTGTAGGTAAACTCGCTTTTCGATGTAGCTGAATATTTCGTATGTACCACAATGCATCGAAGATAGGGGTCGCAATACCGGTTCCTTTTACGAAAACCGGTATTTTCGATATTGAAGCTTTACGAATACCGGAATCCCGGTATTTTCGATATTTTCGATATTTAGATAAGTTTTCGCCGAGATTCGAGATTAAAGCCTCTAATTTAGAGGTGACGATTTATTAATGAAATAAAAACCATAACAAAAATCACATTTTAATTTTTAATACGCTTCTAACAATAACACAAATGTCTTCCGACTTTAATCAAATAAACAAAAAGAATATTCTTAACTTAACTTAAATAGTTTTATTAATTAAATAATAAAATAATTTGTGTTTTTATTAATGTTTGGCCAAATTTAAGTAATGAGAACGTAGAAATGACAACGTGTCTAACGTATGATCGTTTGATTTTGACCGCAAATGGTTACAAAAGTATCCTGCTGACGAGTACATTACCAATCCTCCATGTTCAATTGTTCACGTCTCGTGGTCGCGACTCACGGCTCCAGTTACACACGCACGATATAAAATAAAAATAAGACTAATCACAACCTAGGGCTTCCAAGTCCCGGGACCAAAAGTGTTTTCAGGACTTACAAGCTAAATTTCAAGTCCCGGGACTAGTCCCGAAGGTCCCGAAAATGGTCCCGAAAAGGAAATAGTGTTCAGGTGAAATTTCCGAATGCAATTTCCAAAGAAAAACAAGTGTTTTAAGTTAAATAAAGTATTTCTGTGCTGATAATTTGCGTTGGGGCTCGTCTACAACTTCATTGTTTTCTTCTGGTACTAAAAATGTTATTGCTCTTCATCTTTTGCTTTTGTTTGAACTGCAAAGTGCTTGTGTAATCCTTTCGTCAAGCTGCCTCTGATTATGATAATTTTGTAGGAACCAACTTTACAATTCGCCAATTGTTTATCTTCATTATATAAAATTGTTGACATATTGATTTATAATTTATTTTTTTTTATGTAGAATGAAGGTAGGTTGCGAATCGGAATTCATTCTAAATGTAACGCTTTAGCAGACAAATAACGAACACACTTAAAACCCCAAAATATAAATTATTTAGCTTCTTCGCACATCTCTAAATCCAACAAAAAAAACAGACAAATATGTACACAAATTGAAGAATATATGCAAATGTGGCTGAAACAACACACAGGTTTAATTCTAACCTACCGAAAATAATACCTCTCCTGCCTACGCAAAACGCAAATAATGCAGAATGTGCAAGAGGCATGAGTAACACGCCGGACGCCGGTGAATACCCGTCCTAATTCTCTGATATCGAGTATACGCACGCATGTTGACATGGTCCCGGGACTTCGCCCGGGCTGGCTGTGGTCCCGGGACTCGGTTTTTGTGGTAGAATCCCGGGACTGTCCCGGGACCGGATCCCGGGACTGGAAACCCTAATCACAACGAATGTTTCTTTACAAATGAATCACAGACACAACAATTTTAGTTTGTTCTCCGTAGATCGATCGATTCAACAGCTGGCGCAGTTGAAACACGTGGTGTGAGAGATTCCCATGCGATTTATATTTTTAAAAAAATACCGAAAATGTCGAAAATCCCGGTTTCCATAAATCCAATCCCGGTATTTTGAAGCATGCATTTTTGTACGGGATCCCGGTATTTTTGAAAGTCGGGATTCCGGTTTGCGACCCCTAATCGAAGATAATCCTTAGTACTTTGTTATGAAAAGTGTACAGAGTCTCACATATTCTTGATTTAATTTCTTATTTATGTGAGTGGACCATGCAAGTTTTTTATCTAAATAAACTCTCAGGTACTTTCCGGTGCTATCTGCAAGGTTCCATTCGATTTGTTTGTCAAGAAGAATGGTGTTGGGTGTTTTGATTGGTTTTCGTAAAGTAAACATTTTTGTTTCACATTTAGTGGGATTTTGTTAATACACCAGTTTTTGAACCAGTTACTAAGTTGATCGGCGCTATTTTGAAGTTACTAAATTACTGAAAGTATATTTTGAGATTGAAGGGGGAAGACTAATAGGGCTAATTCTTTAGGGCTACATTTGGAATGGGACCATGCCTATGAGATTTTTTTTTGAGAAGTTTGTTTATGTAAGATATAATTTCCATCGGTGTAGTGGGAACTATTATCCCTGGATTGTTTGGGAAAATAGTGTTTATTTAGGATGTAACATCCTGGCCAAATTTTTTGTTGTCACCGGAAATTCGTGTAACGAATGTATTTTCTAGCTGGTCTCCAAAGAGGTTGGCTTTTTCTTAATCTGAAGCATATGTCTGATTATTAACTTTTATAACAGGAATTTGGGGAAGTCTTTTTAATATTCGTCTAATCGCTTGCCGCATTGTAAGATTCATAGGTTGTAAGTCACGGATTTAATATTGGGTGATCAAATAAATTTCACCACTAGTGTGCTGTGGCTCCACGATGTTTTATATGGGCATACCAACTAGCATCTGTTTCTTGCCTGCTCTTCAAATCCACTTCGGTTTCTGCATACAAGGATGACGCCAAGCTCGTGATTTTTCTCCTGGAACGCTACCTGCTTCTGGACCACGAACGAAGTCTTCCCCAGCTGTTGTGGCTTGCTCTTCACCTCTCATAGCTCCCAGCTCCCTAACAAGTAGAGACACTCATGTCAAATGTTAAAACCTGTCTAGAGTACCTGGGACAGTAGCTCGGAGGGTATTTCTAAGCTTCACTATCAGATGGCAGCACAAAGTTGTACCAATCAGAGCCAGTTACTGGCTCTGCTAAATCATGATGTGATCAAGTAGTGGCGCCATCTGTTAGTACTATCGGAAAGTACCCCCCAGGAGCCGTTCAAGGTCATCCAAATCGGAATTTTGACATCAAAGAAACCGACAGTGAGTGTCCTTACTTGTTTGATTTATGTACGCTGGTTTATCATTGTTGCTATACGACAACTGTCATGTTGTTTTTATTTCGTAGCTATAAGAGCCATTTCTCCTAATCCTTACCAGCGACGATATAATCGCCAAGGATTTGAGTTAGTGCGAGCACTACGTTTTAATGGATAACATTTAAGCTCATATTATGATGCAACTACACCATCTCATTGTACCGCCCTTAAACTAAGGGTTTACAAGGCCTCGGCTAGCTCTTTTAACTCTCGACAGAATTTGGCGTGATGTAAGGACTAGGCTAAGAAATGCTTCGAGCTTTTAAATTGAACAGAAGGATTAATACAAATGGGGCACTTTATCGTTACTCACAAAATATAAAAACAAAACTAGGTAATTAATACTACCCCACCTATCTTTGGTGTTCCATTGCATACCTAGATTACTCGTTTAGCTAGAGAGAAGAAAACACAAACAAAGAATAGCAATAGGGCATTTATTTAAACCCAAATATCGCAGTAACACATGAATCATTTGCATTAGCCCTGCGGCCATGTAACAAAAATGAAAGTTGTAGGACTATTGCCTATAAAATGAATTAATAAATCACAAACAGGAATTAACTTCCAAATATTCAATCCACAAAATGCTAATTATAACTGAATTTACAACTTCAGGACAACACCTGTTCTATCGTAATTGGCATAAACGCACAACGCCTAAGGCGCGGCTCATAAGTTACAATTCACATACTTATTTCAGCAATTTTGAATTATTTAGATTCTCGCTCATTAGCGTCATAAAATATTGAGCCAAAAGGTTGATTGAACATGTTCAGTTTGATTTGCTAAGATCTTAGTAGGAACTGTCATAATTACGGCGAATGCCTCGGTCGATTTGAAACAGAGCTGATAATGACATGTACTTACAATTTAACTTGATGTTGAAGTCCAGCGATCGGCAAGTAGAATCCTGCTGCGTTGCATTTATCCATAAAGATACTCAGCTGGATTTGGTTGCAAAATTTTAGAATCCCAAGGTCGCCACTGTTAGAAGAGTTAACAACAAAAGAAAGCGGCACATATCGGGAATTCCTGGCTGCATACAGAGGCGATATCGGGGAACTGAATTAATTTAATTCTAACCTTCGTGTGAACCCATAATAGCTCATACTAGCCCATATTAGCCCATACTAGCCAGCCGAAGGTGTTATCGGCCTAACTGCGTAGAAAACGGCACCACAGCGGTTTCAACTATTGGAGGCCCAAGGAAATCCAGCTACGCTAAATGCGCAACTGCGAAAAACAACGCCTAGTGGCTTCGCTTGTTAAGCACCAGAAACGAGTTCAGTTTAGCTCCACAATTAATATCCTCAAGAAAGTGCTTTTCGAAAAATTAATACTCTTCCAGCTATTCTGCTGTTTGAGCAGTCTACCGAATCAAAACAACAAACAAGCTGCGACAAGAAAACTGCAGGTGTTTATCTCTTAGCACAAAGGCTTGCTGCGATAAATTTGAATGCTTTTGCTACAATAATTAGATATAAGGTTGTCCGAAATAAGGTGCCAAATGCATTAACGCGCTATTGAAATGAAATTGAAACGGGATCTTACATCATTAAGTATTGAATTTTGCAAAAAACATTACTACATTTGAATAGCAACTTAACAGCATTGAATCTTGGTCAATTCCTCACCGATAAAGAAGGGAATAGATTATAGGACGTAGGTACAGCATATTTTTCTTCTAGGAACTATCAAAATATCATGTCTTGACTATTATCTATTAGCAATTGTGGACTTTTCGCACGCATACTTTTTACTTTTACTTTTATTTGTCTAACAATGTTTTCTATTTATTCCTCTTCTTCATACTTTAGATAGTGCCATATGCTATAATATAACTGATAGAAGTAAAAGAAAAAAAATTACAAAAATAACATGATATTTATTTATTACCAGGTGCGGTTCCCAATTTAAAAGTTCTACAGCTGTCAGGAAATCCCCTAAAATACCCCATTCCAGAAATAGTGAATGAAGGTGTGCAATCAGTCTGCAACTTCCTTAAACAAGAATATTGTAAAACCAGCAAAATCTCGCTCGCGGAAGAAGAGGAAAAAGAAATTTTGGTGGTCGATCGCACAAGCAACTCGGCGGTGACTAATAAAGGCAGCTCAAAAACGTCAGCTCAGGAGTTGCTACGTCGTTCAGTACTGAGCCGTAGGACATATAATCAGTTCCTGCCAATTATAGATGTAAAGGGCTTAAGCAAAAGCAATTCTGAAGAAGACAACGGACAACCAAAAGATGCAACATGTAATGCAGTACCAGCAACCATACCCAAGAGGTCGCACAAAATTACGAGGAAGTGTTCGAAAATATCTGTACGTTCGCAGTCTCTGTGGAATTCGAAAAGGAAGCCAAACGACATTGAAATAGCGCAGGACAACGAATTGAAAGATATCTGGTTAAAAAGGCTGAGAGAATTACTGACAGATCAAGAGAAGATACTGCAGCAAGAAAAGTAAGTGTTCTTTAATTTTATAATATTTAAGTAATTTCAACTCTGCAATTCTAATTTAATAAGAAGCGGTAAACTACTGCCAGTTTAATTTCAGGGCTTCCTTGTCACTGTCTAATTTCGAATACGATGTTATCCTTTTTTATGCAACCGTGCTGAAAACTTGATTTTTGTGGACGTAATTACGGCTGCAAAATTCGTTTTCGCGGACGTAACTATTTCTCGGCCGTTGTTACAAGTAACTGCCGCGAAATTCGTTTTTGCGGCAGACTTACCGGCGCAATTGCACAAAAAATTGATAATGTGTCTTGAATTATAATATGCATTGCGCTTACACAAAAAATATTGTTTATTGTATTGTGTACCTAGGCCGCAAAGTGACTGTTTGGCGTACCGAAGAACGTTTCGAGTCCGCCAAATTATTTCAACCCAGTGTGCATAAACTAACGTTGAAACATAACTTTGGATCAAGCGTTATATTAACGTTAAAATGTCGCCAAAATAGGGAGTTTTTGCAAACCGCCACGATAAAATAACGTTACGATAACGTTACGTTCAAATCGAAAAAATTGATTTGGATTGGCTGTATCATTGACGTCGCTAGGTAACATTAGTCTTAGCGGACCGCTATTTTATCGGAACGTTTTGCAAAAACTCCCTAATCAACCAGTTTTTCAACGTTACGTCGTTGATTCTACGTCAGCATATGACCGTCTTTTAATGTTTAAGTCATAACCAAACAAGACCGTTATGTGTGAACGTTATAAACCCAATCCAAAACACGTAAATTATCAACATTGTTGCCTATTATTTAACGTGTTATTTATGTTTAGTTACCAACCCACGTCTTTTGAAAGTCGTGTTATTGCATAACTTTCATCGATATGTTAACGTTATTCCGTAATTGCCTTTTTCAACCGAAAATCTACGTGCTTTATATGTTAAAACGACGTTTTATCAACGTTATTGTATAGTTAAGTGTTTACTTTACTCTCCTGCTGGAGAGGAGGTAAACATTTCGCGAACGTAGCATTACAATTCCTATTACAATAAAAAAAACAGGTTAACACTTTTTGTGAAGCCCTTCCGAAAAGTTTTACGGCCGCGAAATTCGTTTTCGCGGTCGTTACTACTAACAATAGCAGCAAAAACAAATGTTGAAGCCGTAATTCCACATTTTACCTGATTATGATTTGAAATTATCTTTAGAGTAGTGAAGTGTAGCTTAGTGATAGAACTTCAAGTTCTTGAGCGGAAAAATCTAGTGCCAGTCGTCTGGATTCAAATACCAAAAATCTAATGCAATTGCCCATTACGTACAATTTCCCAATCCCGCATTGGCAACCGAGAGATCTTAAACCTCTCCAAAGAGAATAAATCCATTCCTGGCGGACGTTAACAAGATGGACGACACTTAAAAAACTGTTTAGAAACTAAACAGTTTTTACCTTCAAACCTACCAGTTTTCCCTCAGCTTAGTCAAACAACGCCTTTTCTTTATGTTTCAGGACCTGTTTCGCTATGCTATTCATTTGGTTTACCTAGAGTGTGGCCTATCCATTGCAATTGTTTTATTGTATTAATTTTCCCAATCTCCTCTTGGCTTATGAAAACCCACAATTTCTTCTTAAACACTTATTAATAAAGAATTAAATTCGATTGAGACGAATTATTTGGGCTACATATTCGCCTGCCCGGTGTAGCACCGATAATTTTATGTGTGCATGTCACATGAAAAACGATTGTGTTTCCTTCTGGTTTCTTATCGCGGCTAGCTTTTTCCTCATTGTCGGAATGGCATTGTGAATTTTGTGTGCAACTGAAGGACAGTCGCCAAGCAATCCGTGGGGTTAATATGCTATAAGCATGTGGACTGTTTGTAAGAGCTTCGTTAAAGTTTGGAGGTTTTTGAATTGAGAAATTTAATTTCGCCTTTTCACTTATCGAAATAGGCAGAGCTCTGGTAAGATATTATTTCGCTTCCATTGCCTTTGGCTGTAGTCTGGTTTTTGGGAATAAACCAATTTTATCTGGGGAAGATTGCAGATTATCGGCGTTGAAATTACACACGTACTGCAACACATAACAACACTTTTGTTTTGTCTGATTATTATTGAATCTTAAATTTCGCAAATACAAATTGGTAATAGTACTTGCGAGCATCTCATCTTCAGAAATTACTTCCAACGAACCTCTCATGAAAACAATTTACATTATATTCCAGACCGTTATTACCACAATTGACCTACTCGCAATAAGTCCAGAAGAACTTGCAAACTGAATCGAAGACAGTTTGCAGTAAAAATTTCTAACTTCAGTATGCGTGTAATTTCAACGCCGATAATTCATCTGCAAACCACATTTACTTCCACGATTGCTACATGTGATCTCTTTTGCTTTTCATTATAAATCTCAAATGCTATCGCACTTACCTTTAAAATAAATAAACACAGACATAACTAGTAATAGGTCTCATGTTTAGTTGTTCAAATTAAGTAATCATTCAATAGCACCAGCAAATTACAAAAACTTATTAATGGGCAAGATAAGAGTACCTACATAATTTTGTAAAGTTACTAGCAAATCTCATTGAATAGTATTTATCAACTTAAAATTATATTTCCTACAATATGCACTTGTATACAAAGTAATGTCCTTAAAACAAATAAAAACCCCTAAATGGATAGCATTCCAATTTCTACTCCTTTCCTTCATGTCAACTTGGGCTGTCCTCATTTGCATTTATATCGTGTGCTCATTGAAATGAGGTTCTTCCTAGCCTCTTCGGTAGAACTTCAAATTGTAATGAGACGTCTCGTGCACTTTAGTATTTTTTATAAATGCCCTTGTTGTACACCTAGCTATTTCAGTACACATAAAACACTTAATTTGCCTCAACTCGTAGCTAGGAATCGTCAACATCTGCGAAAAACACATAGCTATCCTGCAACTCGACTGCTGAAATCAACTTCAAACAATATGCACAAGTTAGGCCAATTTTCTCACACAAATAAACAAAAATATATTGCCAATAAAAAACAAAACAATTTAATTTTAGCATGTGCTAACCTACGCGCAAATGCTAAAATCTACGAGCATCGAATGGACCCAAATTGAATTTCCCGTACAAACTATTTCACTTACGTATGTATTGTCCATTCATACCATTGGGCTGGTCCAGGATTCCATATGAATGGTATGCGTCATCAACCTTGAATAACTCGTTGCATGGAAATTTTCCACGAATACTTGCTTCAAGCTCGATCGGCGCTCGTACTTACTTTGCACGGTTAAAACTTACTTGAAGTGCAAACACTGGTTTGCTGCACACAAATACTTATTCAGTAAATTCTATCTACTGCGCGGCTTTAAGCCGCTTTCGTTTAGCTCGCTGTACTGACTCACTGACTTCGACTTTCCCACCGCCGTTGAATTCGCTAAACACACACAATTGAGCGATTCACGCACTAGCACAGGGCCGTACGCACGCACTTTTAACTATACAAAGTAACAATGATTAAACCTAAGTTACAATGAAAAAGCATTCTAATACAAAACGGCTATATTTAATTATTAAAATAAACAATTGAGGCGAGAGATGCCAAATTCTCGTTACACCATTCTCATATCTTCATGGGCCACCGTTCGCTTTACATCTGTAATTTTTTTTTAAGTGGTATCATCTTTTTCCTCATTTGAGACGCTGTCAAATTTGGTCATCACAGCAGTTTCATCTTTAAAAGTCAATTTTTATAGAAAGCGTTTGGCAATCTTATTGGTAATTTCCCTAATTTCAACCAGCATGATAATTTTCTTAAGCCCTCTGTTTAATCGATTGCCTGGTTGATGTCTCAGTTTGGTTTAACTGTTTTCATCATTTCTTCGTCGCTGCCTCTTACGCTTGAAATATTAGCTCCTAGAAAATTATGTTTCTACTTGTTTTATAGCATCTCTATCCACTTCGAGATGTTGCCTTGCACCCCAACTACTAGATACTGCACTTTTTAGTTTATTGTAACTTAAGAGGCGGCACCGAAAAAAAAGACATATTTTTTAGAAATCTAGTTTTAATATAAATATCGACGACTTTCAATTTTTATTAATTGTACATTCCCCAACACTATATTTTTCAAAGTTAGCTATTTTAATCGATGTTATATTTCAAGTACTAACTTTATTTTAGCATGCATATAACTATTTAACAAAGTCACCTTGTTGCAGAAATCTTAGAGCTTTGAGCAAATGGCGAGTTGATAAAAAAATTGAACTTATCCGACCACCTCCGGAGAAAATTGCAGAGCCGCCCTTTGGAACCGACCCAGACTGCTGTAGAATGTTGTCAAGAAAAGACATAACCAGTCAAATTGACAAGATGATCAGAAGAAGCAAGAAGACTACGAAGAAAACAGATGCTTCTAGGAAGGCGAACGTAGAGAAGCTAATCAAAGAAGTGGTCGATCAAATGAAGAACCTCGAAAGTAAATACGAGCAGTCCAACTCGCCGCGAAAAGAACAGGAAGTTGCATCGAAACAAATTGAAAGTGTAAGTTTTTTACAAGCATTCTATTGCGTGATGTACTTTGAAAATGTAATATAAGAACAATTTTAAAACAAAAACTGCCGCCTGTTCTTATGCTAAATTTAAAAAATCGATAACCTAAAAAACTAGAGGAATTGAAAAGTGCATTAAATAAATGAAATAAAATCCTAAATAATCGTTTGGTGACGAAACGGGGAATTCAAAACGTTCTAGATCGAGTTTGTCTTCTACCAAAGTAAACTTGTTCAGGTCCTAGATATATTATTTACCATACATATTCTGTTATCCAACTACCAAGTGGTTAACTTTATGTTTTTCTTGTTTTGCGTTTCTGCTAATGAACTTTTAGATTGCCTGTCGACTGGTACTCTCTTGTACTTATTCTCATAAAAGGTGTAAATGTTACTATATTCTGAAATAAAGCTTTTCATAACCATTTCCATAGGAACCATATTACAATGAATATTTTGATAAATGATTTGCCCTTGTTGTACACCTAGCTAGCTGAGTACACATAAAACTCTTACTTTACCTTAACTTGTGGCTAGGAAGCATCATACTCTGCAAAAGCAGAAAGCTGGTCTACATTTGTAGCATTCTTGATCTAAAGCTGACTTCAAAAAATATTTACAAGAAAAACCAATTTTTTTACACAACTGTAAATACACACATAAAACCATAAAGAAATTTGGGATCAAACCCTAAAATAAATGGGCATTTCTAAACACATTAGTTTCGGACTAATACGTCATGAACACATAATGTCGTGGCTACAAGCATTTACAAAGCAAACAATAGTGAAATAACTGTACCTACAATACATTTACATTTAAATAACATTTAAAAAATGTCAAAATAACTGTCGCCTAACATGGACGTTAAACTACATCGAAATCCGCCGTCAGGATTTCGTGCATAGGAACCCGGCTTCGCGTTTGCCTACGTATTTATTTGTCTATAAAGCGCATACCTTCACGGTCACAAACTCTTCACAGCAGAGCCGGAGCAAACGCTTATTGCTCAAATTACAAACAGCGCCCGTCAGCGACCACTGTTGAACTTTCGTTTATCGCTGCACGTACGAAATCGCGCACTTCGCGCACTTTTCGTTATGGTAGATTACAATAATTAAGCCTAATTACCAATGAAGAACTCCTGGGTTTAAAGAAGTGCTTAAAAGAAAATTATGTGGAGTAGGTAGTTTTCCCATTTCTAAAAAAACTTAAAAATCTTGAACTATCATTAACCGTGTAGCTTAAATTCTTACCTGAATTGAAAAAAGAAAGAATTATGAGAAGCGTTTGAAGAAGCAGAATTAATACTTCTAGCAATAACGGCTGCAAAAAAGAACAAAGACTACTCCCCCCCCCCCCTCTCTCTCTCTCTCTCTCTCGGTTTTTACCACCCGTCAAGGGTCTTCACCGACTCAACAATTTTCCTCCAGTCTGTTCTGTTTTTGGCAGTTCTTCTCCAGTTGTTTACATTAAGCTTTTGGAGATCCTGGAACACATCATCAAGCCACCTCTTACGCGGTCTTCCTCTCGGTCGTATTGTTGTTGGTATGCTGCTAAATACTCTTTGGGTTATGGTGTTGGGTGTCATTCGGGTCACATGCCTTATCCACTGTATTCTCATGCGTTTAACAGCATTAACTATATCTGATTCATTATATAGTCTTTTAATTTCTTCATTATATCTTCGTCTCCATTTTCCCTGTTCCTTGGCTGGTCCGAATATCCTTCGTAGCACTTTTCTCTCAAACACCCTTAGTCTCTGTTCTTCTTTCTTCACTAGGGTCCATGATTCACAGCCATACATTAGTACTGGTCTCATTATTGTTTTGTATAAGAGTAATTTTGTTTTCTTTGATATTAACTTGGTCTTGAAGATATCATTCATCGTGAAATAGACCCTGTTAGCTGTGAAGATTCTGGTTCTGGTTTAATTAATTACTGTGCCAAGGTATTTGAAATTATTAACCCTATCTATTCCTGTCCTTCCGACACAAAAGACGTATAGTGGCGGGATCAAGGTGCATGCAAGGCTATAGTAAATTAATTCGAGCAAAGAACGTATCGAGAACAGTTAAACTAAAATTGTACAAAACAGTGATAAGACCGGTCGTTCTCTTCCGTAGCGAGTTGTGGGTGTTGACGCAGGAAAATCAGAAAAAGGTAGAAGTGTGGGAAAGGAAGGTTTTAAGATGCAATTATGGAGGAAAAGAAGCAAAATACGTGGAGGATAAGAAATAACACACCATTTAACAAAGCGGATATTCCACCAACAGTTAAGGGGAGAAAATAGAAGAGGAAGACCAAGGAAAACATGTTGGGAAGACGTGGAAAACGATATAAAACAACTGAGAATAAGCAATTGGGAAGAACGTGCCAAAAACAGAAAAAGATGGAACAAACCATTCAAGCCACGGTCCATCAGGCCTGAAATGCTGTACATATATTTATATATATTCCTGTCCTCCTGGTTACTTGTTCTTGTTCTATTCGTCTTAATGTTCTTAAGTACTTTGTTTTCCCCGTGTTTATTTTGAGTCCTACCTCTTCTGAGTTATCTTTCAGGGATTTAAAGGTTTGAATTAAGTATGTCTCTTTTATTAGTGCTAATTATAGCTATGTCGTCAACATACGCCAACATCTGGTTCTGGTTTCTGAAGAGGTACTCGTTTCGTGTGGATTTTTTCTTATGGCGATGTCCAGTACCATGTTGAAAATTAAGGGGGACAATGCATCTCCTTGTAGTCCAACATTGCTACCAAATGCCTGAGTTTGTTCTCCTCCTATCCCTTATCTTATAATTTGCCTCTTTAATAGTCATTACTATCAGTCTTCTTAACTTCTGTGGGATTCTAAAGGTCTCTATGGCTTATCTTACTGCTTTTTGTCTCACACTGTCGTATGCTTGTTTATAGTCTACAAAGAGTTTCAATTCCAAATTCTCTAGTCTTTTCTGCTATTTGTCGTATGCTAAAGATCTGATTGGTTGTGGACCTTCCTTTCCTGAACCCCGCTTGGTAGTCTCCTATCTTGCTCTCCACGTGTGGTTTTACCCTTACTAACAGTATATGTGATAATATTTTGCATGTCGTGTTTAGGAGATATATTCCTCTGTAGTTCAAGCATACTGTCTTGTCTCCTTTTTTATGAATGCACAGGATTCCTACGTTCCATGAATGCGGCATCTTTTCGTTCTTCCATATTATCTTTTCCCATAGTGTCTGTCCGCCCAATTTTAAGAGTTCAACTGGTATCGCATCTTCGCCTGGCGCTTTGTTCGTCTTCATTTTGCCTATTATGTCTTTGATTCCATCGTATGCGGGATCTGGTTCTTGATTTTCTTCGTTTTCATCTCCGTCTATGTTTTCTTTTTCTTGTTCCTCGTATTCTTCTTCGTCTTCTGTATTCAGTAATTCGGTAAAATATTCTCTCCATCTATCTGCCACATCAGTTTTGTTAACTATTATTTTCCCTTCTTTGTTTTTACACAAGCTTGTTCTGTGTTGGAAGCCTTTGCTGAAGTACCTTGTTGCTTCATGAGCTTTCCTTAGTTCGTTCTTCCCTAAGTTCCCTTCTATTACTGTTAGTTTCTGATTTATAAATTCTCTCTTTTTACAAAGACTATTAGAGTCACCTGTACACGTAGAAGAAGATGGAAAATTAAAAAAAACGGAAATTCTGAAAAGAATTAATTAAAGTCATAGAAGGATACAAGGGAGAAGTATTTGTAACTGGAAACTTTAATAGCAGGGTTGTATAGATGATATAAGCTATAGGCCCACACAGAGTGAAAGTAGAAAACAATCATGGTAAGCAAATATTACAGTACTACCAACTAAATAGTCTTATTGTAACAAATACATTCTACGAACACACAGATATTTATAAACACCCCAAAGCAAAACTTAGCAGAAAAGAGGAATCGATAACAGACTACATTGTACTGAAAGAAGTAGACCGACATTGTTACAGTATCAAACTGTTTTAACGACACTCCCAGGTATGGGAGTGCCAAATGTTTAATCAAGTCCAAGAGACGTCAACACTTACCCTGGAAATCTCTGCAAACAGGCCCAAAGGCCGTGGCTCTGATACGCTCAGGGAGATGGGCGTGGTCCTAGAAGCGGTACAACACAGGACAAGCGCGACTGTATATATAGGGTGTTGCAAAAGAAAAGGGCGCCACAAGGTCCAATCAGGGAGACCCACGCTTAACCGAACCTAGAAGGTCAAACGGGGTGTAATACGAGAACTTGGCCTCACGAACCTCGTCGCTGCAGCAGCAAGCGTCGCCAACTTACCTGTGACGCTCCAACGCTCAGGCTTCGCCGTACATAAATCTTTACACTACAACCTGAAAGGGGCATGCACAGACTCGTAAATTATAAGGCCTCAGTTCAAATAAGTCTATTGGTCTCACACATGTAAAATTAGCGATACACGTGACAACAAAGGGTTAATACACAGATCTGGACTAAGCTAAATATACCAGTATAGGGCCCAGCTGAGAGGCGCTTTATCACTAGTTACAGTTAAGCGGTTGTATTAATTTTAATTATACAACAAGCCTTGGTAGGCCATAACAGAGTTTAAGCATACAACAGGCCTTGGTAAGCCGTAATGAATTTAATTATACAACGGGCCTCGATAGGCCGTAAAGAATTTAAAGTATACAACAGGCCTTGGTAAACCGTAATGAATTTAATTATACAACGGGCCTTGATAGGCCGTAAAGAATGTAAAGCATACAACAAGCCTTGGTAGACCGTAATAAATTTAATTACACAACCAAAGAGCTCAGACTAGGACTAAACACATAAGCAAAATTAGTTATGTATGACAGTTGCCACGTTATGTAGCATTTGCGGCAAATACAGTCGAAATTAGGCCAACACAGATAAGCAAAATTAGTTATGTATGACAGCGGGCAGATTATATTACGTTTGTGGCAAATACAATTGAAATTGGGCCAACACAGATAAACAAAATTAGTTATGTATGAGAGAGCGGCCACGTTATGTAGCATTTGCCACAAATACAGTCGAAATTAGGCCAACACAGATTATCAGAATTAATTATGTATGACGACGGCCAGATTATAGTACGTTTGCGGCAAATACAGTTGAAAGGGGTTAATTACTAGCCTAATTACACACAAAGTACCTTTGTGGCGATGCGCCAAGCGTGGGTGAGACGGTAGCCAGCTGCCTGCTTGCTGCAACGGAAGCTCGAACGAAAGCGTGAGAGTAGAGGGTAGCACCAGCGGAGACTCCACCAACGTGGTGAAGAATGAGTCACGTCTGCCTTGAGACGAAGTAACGGTGAGACCGAAGATTTGGACAACCCTGCGATTATGATCCCCAGTTTGGAAAAAATGGCCTAGCTTGGCCTTACGAAATAATGCACGGCTGACGGTCACCTGCATGCACTAGCCCCAACACACACTCCACTAGCCAGACGCCAGGAAAAAACACCTCTCGCTCTGACGACTCGAAACGAAGTCCAAAACAATTAGCAAAACACAAGCAACACGATCGCTGGCCCACGCACGAAGCGAAGGGGGCGACAGACTTTTCGTATACCGACTGTACTCTCTTGCGGGCCGAGACTGAATTGAATTCCAAAAACAGAAGCCAGCCAAGCTTCGCGTGCGACGTTGTGTCACGCCGGTAGATGTGGCCAATAGGAACGCGGTAAGTTTCGCCTGACGACGATAAAACAGGCCGCGAGAATAAAAAAGAATGCGAGGGAACGAATGCCTCTCTGTCGCACTCGAAGGGCCTCGTTTTAAATTTGAAATAAACAGGATAAAGCCGACTGCAACTGCAAGGGAAACGGCTAGAGAATAGCGCGGTACGCGAAACTTTTAAAAGAAACTAAAAGCGATGTGCTTGTCAACTTTAATATTTTAGATGTAAATAGCGAAAATGTTATGCGGTGAAATATAGTGGAAACTGAACGTATATACAGGAGAAATCGTAAACCTTGTACCAAAGCTGTTCGAAATGGTCACGGACCTATCAAATAGAAAATGGCCTGACAACATATAATACATTTAAAGTGGAAAGACATCCAGAAACAAACAGTAACCATTACTTACTGGAAATGATGGATAATATAGAATCAAGAAATAAGATCACACAAACTGAACAAGGGCAAGCTTCTACAAAATATACAAAAGATTTTTCAATTCCAGTGTTTTATATATTCCATCTCTGGACATACACCTCTCCAAGTTGCCTCCATTCCTCCTAGTTTATGTTCGCACTCGTCCACTGCATCGCCGCCACTTTTTGGATATCATCTCGCCATCGTGTCCGTGGTCTACCTCAGTCATGTCTTCCACTTCTCGGCCTCCACTCAGTCGCCTTTTTCATCCACCTGTTGTCCGACATTCTCATCTTGTGGCCAGCCCACTGCCATTTCAGTTTTGCAATTTTCAGAGCTAATTTATCTATCGAAGTTTCCATAAAGGTCCAGGTCTCAGATCTATAAGTTAGTGATGGGAGAACACATTAATTAAATATTTTCGTTTTTATGTGTTGGGAGATCTTAGACTTAAACACGTACCGGAGCTTGATAAAGGCAGTTCAACCTAAGTGGATTCTCCTTTCTATTTTGGCTGTCCGATAGTTACCTGTAAATGTTAGCTTCTATACAAAGTATATATACTCATTAACAACTTGGATCTTGTCTCCATTGTTGAACTGGATTTCCTAGACGTCTTCCATGTTTGGCATGATTTTCATGTTTGATATGTTCATCTTCAAACCCATTTTTCAATGCTATCGAAGGCTTTCTCAAAATCTATATGCTAGATAGAGGGGTTGGTTGTATTCACAGCCTTTTTCCATGATTTGTCGTATGCAGTGGATATGATCCACCGTACTATATCCATGTCTGAATCCTGCCTCATTGGATGGTTGGAAGGCATCTAACCGGCTGCTTATTCTGTTAGTTTAATTTTTGTAAGTAATTTATATACCTAGGTAAGATAATAGTGAGATCGGTCTAGTTTTTAGATCCTTTCTGCCCCCCTTCTTATATATCAACACTACATTTGCATTTTTCCAATCGCTAGGGATCTCTGCGTTATGCAAGCACATATTGAACAGTGTTTCAATACCGTGGTAAGGACAAATACATCAAATTGACATCACGGTCCCCCTAGTGTGAACAATGTAAAGTTGAAACATGAAATCAGAAACATTCACGAATGAGGGACTAAGATCAAGGAGATACGAGCCCAATACTATTCACGATTTTTAATTGTGTTCTTTACTTACGTTATTGTTAATTAATTCGTGTCATCTTCTTCCTCAACCCTCATTTATATCTCCTTCACATTATTCCCCTTCATGCTGTTCTCTCTTAAGCTTTCTTTCATACAATTTTTTCCAAGTCAAAAATGTTATTATCGGTTTCAATTTCACTATTTCCATACTTGATAGTTCGGATTGCCTTACCATATTTTCCTCATACTACTTTCATAGTTTACGAAAAATTTGTATTGCTATATTTAAAATAATCTTATGATTCGGTTCCAAAATTGTGCTTTATGTATTGTTTTCCATCTTCTTCTGTTCTTGTTCTTCCAAGCTATTTTCTTTTCATTCATTTTCATTTTATCATTCCACCACCTTGTTATTTTCTTGTTACTTTCTTCACTTCACATACCTCTTCTGCTGTGCTAAGCAGTAGGCCTACTTCTTTCAAAAATTCCCATTCTTGTGCTAATCGTTGCTCTTCTTCTTTACTTGTTAGTTTTTGTGTAACCATATCTGTTGTCTTATTTCAGAGTTTCTAAGTTGCTCTATATTGATCAATTGATAAACTTTCTCCTCGTTTTTTACATGGTTTGCATTTCCAATCTGATACTAGTCGTCTGTGATAAGTGTTTACTTCAGGTCCTCTAATGACTTCTACATCCATGCTACTGGATTTTATTTCTCTAGAGTCTACTACCGTATGATTGAAAACCTTTATCCTCCACAGGGCTGTGGATTTTTTAAATGTTTATTGGCAATGATGATTAAAGATACGTAATATAACTTATACAAGTTTGACAAAGTCACTTAACTTATACTGCAAACATGCAAATAAAATGAGTAACAATAGTTCAAATTTGTCACTTTCCACAAAATCTAGAAATTAATGAAAGAATTGATAAAGCTATCATGATATATAAAACAATGAAAGAAGTGTTCAGAAGCCTCAAAAGCATCCATTTAACGTGACAATTACTGATATTGACCAAAATGTATAGAAATGTACAAAACACACGTTTTAATTTGTACGGTGCTATTTCTACCACAAAAGCCATTTTGCCCTTCGCACCAGGTGATCTAGATGGTGACCCAGCAATGTGCAAGTGAGCGCAACCTCACTCTTCTGCCCTGTTTGCCTTACTGAGATTCCCCTACATGAACGAAGTGGAAAGAGGCCTCAAACAGATATAAGAGGACGATGGCCAGGCAGTCCCGATTCCTTTTGACTTGAGTCGAGCAGCAGCCAGGAGCAGCCTTAAGCCCTGAAGGGCTGAAGTCCCACAAGCCGCCACCAACCTTTCTTGATCCAGCTAAGCAAGCCGCCATCAGTCCAGGACACAATGTCAGGATCCAGTGTAGCTAGCGGTCGGAACGACCACGTTAGTTGTTTCATTCTGCGAAACAAGCCCTCGTAAGATAAGTTCAGAGTCCAACTTCACTCTGAGAAGTAGTACTGACTAAGATGTGCCTTAGTCCAGAGATGATATCTGAAAAATTGATCTTTTGGGTTGCAGTGTGCCTGAAGTTATCATGTGACAGGCCCAGAACTTTAGTACCTACTACCTGGGTTGGTAAAACTGCCTAGTGTATACCCCAGTCGAGAGATTCTACATAATATCCACTTTTGAGATTTACGCACCTGTAATTATGTGACAGACTGTACGAACTATAACATTTGAGCTACCAATCTGGCATTGTGAAACACATAAGAGCAATACGAAATTATTATAACCACCGCACGTTGCATTGCAAATAGAAGCAACAAAGGTTAAGTATTTACCTGAGAACAGTGAGATTCATAATGACATAATAAAAAAATTCACAATGAAATAACAGTTAACAGAGAATGAGTAATATGAAACAGATGAAGCAACTTTGGGAGGCAAACGGAGAACAGGTAAACCACAAGAAACATGGGAATGAAGTGGTTGGAACATTACAAAAAAAAAACAGTAGCAGAAATGTATGTATGCTTGAGAAATAAAGATAATTTGCCCCACATCACTGTGGTAAAGAAAATTTTTCTTGAAGTTGCTAGGTCACCAATGAAGCTGATGGTAACAGCCAGAGTATTTAGAAATGATAAATACTTTGTGAATAACCACTACTCTTTAATAAAATTCAGTAATATTCAACACTCGCGTCTAGCTTGGATACCAAGCAAGCCACCTGCTGATCTAAGATGAACAACACATTCATCGGAAGTTTTCTCTTCCACGATTAATTGCGGTGCATGTTTCTGCCTTTCGCAGGGTTATTTGTGGTTGATACACGTGGCAATGTCAATCTATGACAACTTGATACGAACCTTACTTGATGTGCGACAAATCTATGGCACGAATTTACTATAGTATTTCGAAAGATAAAAACAAAAGCATAACAGCCATGAATTTTTACATAAAAATAAACAAAAAATAACCGGAACTAGGAAAAACAATTTACCGAAGAATTTTTTTTAAATTTTTGTATATAGTCACAAAAAATATTTAGAATAGTATCTAGTTTATAAATAAAAATTTTGAAATCTTCGTTAAACATTTAAAATCTGCTCTCCTATTTTTTTTAAATTTCATTGGAGTCTAGTTAATTTCTGAATATCAGTCAACAAGTTTTTAGGTAGACAAATGTAATTATTAGATAGATTAGAATAGATTAGCTGGAAAAATACCGGGTGTCTTAAAATGAATTACATGTAGTATGCTTTGAATTTCCCATAATGCAATCTAAAATTTTACTTGAAATTGGCAAGACTGTAAGTCTATGTCAAATTCAAGGTTAATAGGTTAGGTTTTGCGTCAGTTTTGACACAGACTGACGCAAAATCTAACCTGCTAACCTCTAATTCGACATACACTTACAGTCTTGCCAATTTCAAGTAAAATTTTAGATTGCATTATGGGAAATTCAAAGTATACTAGATGTAATTCATTTTAAGACACCCCTTGTTTAAATAGTACTAAAATAGTCATTTGGAAGGATTGTGAAATTTACCTATGTAATGTGTTGGACCTGGATGCAATTATTTCATTTGAGTTCCATTCTGTTCAGGAATGGAGGGATCAATTTTATATCAAAAGAGGTGTAGTAAAGTTTGTCAGCGATGGATGAAACAAGAAAGTTTTGGAGTCGCGAGAGAGTGGGACAGTGTAAAGCCCGTATACATACCACTAACAATAATGTAATTAAATAAATTAATTACTAATGTCATGATTCTAATGCTGCTAAGGTTGAAGTCGATCATGTGGTTACTGCAATTAAACGTCGTGCAGAATCAACCATGCAAGTAATTAACGAATGTCTTTTTGGTACTAGTGTTGCAACTCAAGGACAATTGGCAAAAAGACCTACCCTCAAGAAACTTGTGCAAAGAAAAAGGAATAAAATGATATCCGTTCCTGTGCACCCAACAAGTCTAGAAACTTTGGAAATTTCTGATAGTTATAAAAAGTATGAAGCACATATACAGTAAAATTATGCTGGATTCCAGGTCACCAAGGTATTGAAGGAAACGAAAAGGCGGACAAGCTCGAAAAAGAAGCAGCCCGTAATGCAATGACCGGTCCAGAACTTGGTCTAAGCATTCAGAAAAACCAAGCCCGCTCAGCCATTAATGAATGGGTCAACACCGCACACCAACTAAGGTGGAGAAACTACACTCAAGCAACACACTGCAAAAGATTTCTAAAAATTCCGAATCCACAAACCACCAAAACCCTGTTGAGACTGAACAGAACTCAAATCAAGCAAGTAGTCAGCCTACTAACAGACACTGGAGCATTCAGAGAATTTATGCACAGGATCAATATCTATAGAGATGAACCTGTTTGCAGACTATGCCAAGAGGATGATGAAACAGCTTATCATATCCTCTCTGAATGCCCAGCATTAGAGCATAAAAGACACCAACTCGATTGGAGCCGTAACTCTATTGACAACCGCAAGCTAGTAGGGGACATTGCAAGTCTAGTGAAAGATACGGATGTCGGCCTGCTAACTTGAAAACTCCCTACAGTACAAAAAGCCCAAAGGGCTGACGTGCGCATGCCAGCAAAAGGCAGTCGTGGAATCTAAATCTAATCTAATCTAATCAAGCACAATTAGGAATTGAAGAACAATTTTTGTTAGCCGACAGTTACCCAGGGCCATCTCAAATTTTAATATTTGGCAGACACCCAAACTAAGCGGTTACGAAAGACTGCAGAGAGTTTTACGCTGATGGTACGTTTAAACTCTCCCCACCCTTGTTTAATAATGTGTAAAAAATATGGAGTACATCCTCTATTTTACTGTCTTCTTCCAAATAAGCAGCGTTCTACCTACAACGAATTGTTCAGAATGATCAAAGATCAACATTCAACCTGAAGCAGTTTCCTGCGATTTCGAAACTGCAGCATTTCTAAGTATGACCGCTAATTTTCCTGGCATTCAGTTACAGGGCTGCTTTTTCCATTTGGCACGAAACGTGAAGAAACACCATCACCATGCAGAACTAAAACAGCAATACGAGAATGACACAAATTTTTCCATACTAGCAAGGATGATCACCGTACTCGCCTTTGTTCCAATAGAAGACGTTGAAGATGCTTTACTGCAACTATCAGATGCATTGTCAGATGAACTTATTCCAGTATTAGATTGGTTTGAAGATAATTACGTTGGATGACGTAACCGACGTGGAAATGGAAGACCATCACTCTTTCCTCATATCATGTGGAATTTACAAGATTGTGTTTTAAATGAAGAAGATAGAACAAAAAACCACGCAAAAACAGCCCGTCAATGTTTACAAGAATTTATAGGTCTGAAAAACGTTCAGTTCGGTAGCGATACATATGAACAACTTGTAGTCGGACATAATCCTCCAATAAAATTTAAAAATTTAGAAGCAGATTTTAGAATATTAAATTTAGTAAGAGATTATGCTGACAGAAATTTAGTAGTATGTCTAAAGAGGAATTTCACAAAATTTTTAAATGAGTTAATACATACAAATTTTAAAAAATTGTTAAATATTGAACAAAACTTTAAAAATATATATTTTTAAACACTGTACATGGATGTCATTGTAAATATTTTGTGACTAAACAAAAAATTTTAAAATTATTTGTTAAATAGGCTGCAGCATTGCAGTCACTTTATATCACTTGAACAGGTTGTGATTTCATACAAATCAGTTTTTTGTAATATTTAAGGCGACTATCAATAATTAAACATCGTCCTTCCAACAAATTGTGATTTGGTAAAAAGATACACTTCATCATATAGTTATATTAAATATTAAAAGGCAGATTATGTAAATTACCAAAATAATTTGTGATAAACTTTTCTTTCGGTAAATTCCGGTTATTTTTTATTAATTTTTATGAAAAAAATCATGACTGTTATGCTTTATGTTTTTATCTTCCAAAATATTATATTAACTAGCAGTCCAGTGAGACAAATGTCTCATTTAAAAAAACAAAAAAGACCGTTTTGCAAATAGAACGCGTATTCACCACACGTACGTATATGACGTCATTGTTGGTAGCAAACTACCAGTCGCATTAGCCTTGATAAAATTTGCCTAGAATCTAACCTAAAAAGTTAGGATTATAATTAAGATAATAATTAGTGTCACGTGACTGAAATTCGGTTCCTGACCTGACATGACCATTCCAAACATATAACTTTAATAACTTTTTTCTCTATCTCTTACGGTTTGGCTGCTGAAACAGCGTCCCAGACAGACAAACCAGCGTCCCGGACAGACACGTCTATTAGATAAAGGATAATTCATGGCATCGACTTGTCCCGCATCGACTAAGGATCGCATCAAGTTGGATTCATGTCGAGTTGGCCGCATCGAGTCGACCCCATCAAGTTCGCCACAACCGTGGCAATATATACCCTGCTACAGGCTTATTAGGATGTTAAAGCGGTTTTAAGTTTTAAATAATTAAACATTACGAGTTAATATAGATTTTATTTTACATATGAAGAAACAAATACATAGGATACAAGAATAAAACCAAGGTTATTTTGCACCACATACTTCCGTGTTGCTTTGAGATCCATATCTTCATCTGCTATTCAAAATCATCTCCATTGCTCTCCAGCAATTTCTCAAATTCTTTTTCAGAAAGACCTGTCATTAAGTACAACATTCTCTAACATTGAGACTAACCAATCTTTGAAGTTTGTCAGTAACATTTTTAATAATAGATGCCAATAACATTTTTTCTAAAACCCAAGGAGTTTGGGGAGGGAAAATCGTGGGACATGCAAAAAAAACGTCCTACTCATTGGCTACATAAGTTGCTGCCACAGTCAGTTTGAAAATTCAGAACTTACATCTTTGTCCTCCCTAGTGGAAGGGTTAAAATTTGCTTGAAATAATTTAATAACGACTACAACACAAACAATTACATAGGAATATTTAATATTACGCTATAAATGCCTAAATATATGTGCATTGTGTTTAATATTGAATTCTTTTTCAGATTGTCGAACTCCACAGAAGAATCGTGGCTTTGCAAGCTTCAAACAGTAGCCTTTGAAAGGCCTGAAAAACAGCTGTGAATTCTACAGTTTTATTTTAAAATAGTACTTTAGATAAACACTTTCAAGGTACATTAAAAGGAAAATAATACAGATTTTATAAGAATTGGTTTAAAATTCTAAATAAACAATTACGCACAATGATTTATTTCTAGAGGCAATTTTTAATAAAGGCATTTTGATCGCATTTTAACACTATTCGAAGAACTACAATATCAAAACAATAATTTAAAATCAAAGTGTCACCAAAATGCCATCATTACCGAATTAGCAATTGCCTCCAACACAACAGGCATATATAAATTTAAGAAATTTAACTATTTAGTTACGTAAATATATTACATATCACCTCGATATTAATATACTATTTATAAATATGATAATTATAGATAGTTATCTTGATAATGTAATATTATTCCGATAATGTAGATCTATACAGTATTAAAAATTACAAAAAGCAAAATAATCAGTCAAAACGTAATAATTGTGCTAATTAAAAAGTGCGCCCCATCACAATTTTTCCTTTAATTGCGTCGTGAGTGTTCTCCACAAACCCTAATTTTCCATAAAATGCATGAGTGTAGCTATCCATTGCGTTCATAACCACATGCACGCCAAAGGAACCTAAAATATACACTCTGTAGAGCACTAGCAACTAATAACCGTGCCCATTTACCATTAGCTCGCAACGCTGCTAACAGACATGTGACTAGTCGTTTACTCACAGACTGATCTAAAACTGACGGCAACAAACTACATATCATACTAGAGGGATGAGTTGAACTTGAAACATAAACTTCATCTTTGAAGCCGTGAAAATGTGATATGCTTTCCTAAAACGACATCTTATAAATAAAATTTAAAAATTTCCTTAACAGTTACCTGTGCTAGTTTTGAAAGCTCCTTATTCGACTCGCTCTTTGGATATTTCAAACACATGTCGGAAATCCATGCTATCTCCTGTTTAATTCGAAATTTTTTATAATCGGGGGCGGCACATGCGTAACCAACTACTCCGGTCTCATCCTCTACAACCATACAAAACTCTGGATGCAACGCCACGTAAGGCCCAACAATTCTATTAGCATTAAGGTCTTTTAATTCCTCAGGGTATGGATGGCTATCTTCCAAACCATCTTTAGAAGTTCTCGAACAGACATCGTATACTTGAGTTTCATCCTGCGGTAGGTACGGACGAATTGTATACACACGACAGGTGGGGACGTCAGGGGCCTTATACATGAATAAATCGTTTCCCGAGTCCACAGGAATTAGTCTCTGCAAGAAGCAAAACATACATTGCCATGCTGCCGAAATCAAAAATATTAGCAGTGTTTTTACCTGCAAGTCAGCAGTTAGACCGCCGCGGAAGACCCAAGGCTCTTGTTCGCCACTCATGAAAGTCTCCTTCCAACCCTTCGAGAACCCTAAAGAAATCATCCACAGATTAGTTTCAGCCGACAGATAAACAACGCGCTTGCTCGCAACCCTACTACAGTGACGCTTGCTATAAAAGCATTCATTAAAATGGACGCAGCAACTAGCACGGTACTTACCAATCCTAGCATAAATGGAACGGAAACTAGAAAACTACAAAATTCATACAAAAATCCAGAAATCTGCCAATTGCTAAAGACACCTAATGCTATGCAAAAATTAAATTGACGCAAAACTGCCCATTACGCAATGCGCATACTAGGTCCACAGTGATGCATACATGTGTAATTCCCCTGGGTGTAGGACGGCATAGATGCAGGAAACTGGCCTCCAGCTTTAGAAAATAACAATAAAATATTAATAAGATATACAAAAGCACATTTAATAAAATATTCAACATTTGCATTTCATGTGGACGTTTTAGTTTAAAACAAGCAGAATAGTGTGGCAATACGTGGGGTTTCCTTAGCCTACAGAATATTTAACAGCTACAATTTAAAATTTACTATAAAACAATTTTCATTGTTCGCATATCATAAAATTGAAATGTGGCGTGCTATATAATAGCTATTTATGCAACAAGTGCTAAAAGTTGGATGTTTATGCACGAGACATGAAACTTATTAAACGAAGCTGAAGACTGAGTTTCATAACATGTCAGTGCAACAACACTTTTAGCACGAGTTTGCATACAATATTTTTTCTACAACCTTAAATTTTCTGTTATCAATATAGATGGCCTTGACGCGCAGGTGAATGTTTGTGGAGTCAGTACTGTCAAAGTCAGTTATCAAAGGTAATTATAATAGTACACATCTGACTTTATTCATAACATAACGCTTTAATTATTTAAAAAACACTTTATCTCTAATGCAAGAAGTAACTAGAATAACTTTACAACCTCACTTCCAGTTCGAAATTGTAGTTTTATAACCTCACTTCACTTTATAACACATGTCACTTTTAGTGAAAAAAGCTAGAGCTAAAAGGTCTACTTTTAGTGGTGGTCGTAGAAAAAATACATTGAAATAATTAAAATCCTATTTTAATAACGTTTCAAAACATTTACATACTTAAAAGTTTTATGCTGATTTCAACTGAGAACTAATCAATCACGTAAGTGTCTACTAATTAAATTAGGACTAGGCAGGTTTGATTTAGACACTCTCCATACAATTTACAAGTTGTTTCTTTTTTCTCTGAATAATAATCCATTATTCTGTTGGGAAAAATTATATTATCAAACTAATGACCTAAAACGATTAGGCACCTACAATATCTACAAATTAGGACTACGCAGATTTTATTTAGACACTCTCCATACAATTTACATACTAAATTTCTTTTTCTGTTGATAATACTCACATTATTCTGTTCAAAAAAATTATATTATAGAACTGATGACCAAAAACAACTACGCAGATTTGATTTACACTCTCTGTATATAATTTACAAGTTACAAACTTTTTCTGTTGGTGATTACATTATTCTGTTGGAAAAAGTACTTTCCTCATTATATAAGTTTATGCCGATTTCACCCGAATTTATCATATTTATCTACAAATTAAATTAAGACTTGCAGATTTGATTTGAACACTCTGTATGGGATTTACAAATTCAATTTATTTTCCTTTGATAATGATCAGATTATTCTGTTGGAAGAAATTATATTATAGAACTGATGACGTAAAACGACTAGGCAGATTTAATTTACAAGTTACAGATTTTTTCTGTTGATAATGATCAAATTATTCTGTTGGGCAAAAATACTTTCCTCATTATACGAATTTATGCTGATTACACTGAAGAACTGATCACCTAAAACATCTACTAATTAAATTAGGACTTGCAGATTTGATTGTATACAATTCACAAGTTACAGGTTTTTCCTATATTGGTGGAAGAAAATTATATTATAGAATTGATGACCTAAAACAACGTATCAGATTTAATTTACACACTCTGCATATAATTTACAAGTTACAGTTTTTCTGGTGATAATGATCACATTATTCTGTTGGAAAAAATACTTTCCTGATATACAATTCTATTCTGACTTCACCGGAGAACTGATTATCTAGAACAACTACTAATTAAATTAGGGCTTGCAGATTTGATTTAGCCAGTCTGTGTGCAATTCACAAGTTACAGGCTTTTCCTGTTGATAATGATCACATTATTCTGTTGGAAAAAAGCACTTTCCTGATTATACAATTTTATTCTGATTTCACCGGAGAACTGATCATCTAGAACAACTACTAATTAAATTAGGGCTTACAGATTTGATTTAGGCAATCTGTATGCAATTCACAAGTTACATGCTTTTCCTGTTGACAATGATCACATCACTCTGTTGGAAAAAATATTTTCCTCATTATACAGGTTTATGTTGAATTCATCAAAGTACTGATGACATAACATATCTACTAATTAAATTACGACTAGGTAGATTGGATTTACACCCTCTGTATAAAATTTACAAGCCATACACTTTTTCTGCTAATACTGTTAATAACGATCACGTTATTCTGTTGGAATACAATACTTTCTTTATTATACAAGTTTATGCTGATTTCGTCAGAGAACTGATCATCTAAAATATTCACTAATTAAATTGCTGATTTGATTTGATTTAGACAGTCTGTATACAATTCACAAGTTACAGCCTTTTCCTGTTGATAATGATCACATTACTCTGTTGGAAAGAAACACTTTCCTGATTATACAATTTTATTCAGATTTCACCGGAAAACTGATCATCTAGACTAGAACAACTATCTACTAATTAAATTAGGGCTTGCAGATTTGATTAAGGCAGTCTGTATGCAATTTACAGGTTACAGGCTTTTCCTGTTGGAAAAAATATTTTCCTCATTATACAGGTTTATGTTGAATTCACCAAGCACTGATCACGTAAAATATCTACCAATAAAATTAAGACTAGATAGATTTGATTTACACCCTCTGTATAAAATTTACAAGCCATACACTTTTTCTGCTAATACTGTTAATAACGATCACGTTATTCTGTTGGAAAAAAATACTTTCTTTATTATACAAGTTTATGCTGATTTCACCAGAGAACCGATCACCTAAAACATCCACTAATTAAATTAGGGCTTGCAGATTTGATTTAGACAGTCTGTATACAATTCACAAGTTACAGGTTTTTGCTTTTGATAATGATCACATTATTCTGTTGGAAAAAATATATTATAGAACTGATGACTTAAAACGACTAGGCAGATTTCATTTACTCACTCTGCATATAATTTACAAGTTACAGAGTTTTTCTGGTGATAATGATCGCATTATTCTGTTGGAAAAAAATAGTTTCTTGATTTGGCAATTTTATTTTGATTTCACTGAAGAACTGATCATCTAGAACAGGAGTCGGCAACCTGCGGCCCGCGGGCCGCATGCGGCCCTTTGCAACTTTTTGCGCGGCCCGCCAAAGCACCAATATAACTTTAGGAAAATCAACAAACTTAGAGCGTAAGCGTGCCGAAATGTGGCCGGTGACAAAAATGCGCGACAAACAGAAGCATAATGGGAAACCTATTTTACTGCGCAAGTTTAATCCCCACTCCCCAGCGAATACGACGTCTCGCTTAGCAAGTGTAGCATTCTTTCTAGTGATGGGCATAATCGGATGATTTCAATAATCGGAATGTTCCATTTCGGAATGTTTATAAAATCGGAATATCATCCGATTATTTTACATTCCGTAAATGCAAGCAAGGGAAAACGAAATAACAACAAGCGGAAGGAAGATGAAGTGCGTGCAAATTTACGATGAGAGCACTCGCCGTCGCGCCGTAAGCCCTTATCTGCGTTGGCATCTATTGTTTGGGTTTGTAGGACGGTCAGTAGTAGCTATTTACGTTATTAGACCGGTAGCAACATTTTTATGGCCGCGCCAATACTTTACAGGTCGAACCGTAGGGCGAAACCTGTATGTTTGGCAAGGCCATAAGAATTCTACCGGTCGTGTATCGTATAAGATTTTTTAGGATACTGCATTGGTAACTATGTAGACGCTAGTTAGCAATGCAGTATTTTAAAAAACAATTTATGAGTTTGAGTCGCACAGTGGGATATGAGGAAATAAAATATTTTTTCAAATTATTACAGTAGTTACGTTAATAGACTTTCGGAAAATGGTAGTGATATTTTAAAGTTTAATAGCACATAAAGTACATAATAGATAGTATAAAACAAAACTTGAATTTGAAGTCTGTAGGTGTACTATCTAATAATTAATCTACGAAATACCACTGCCATTAGTGCCATTCACGTATCATACACGTGCGCACACGGCGCGACCCGTCGACATTCGCCAACCAGCATATAGCAGTCAAGTGAGTCAATACAACATTCCGTATTCCGTTCAGTTCAAATTGGCATTTCGTTTTCTCATTTTGTGTACGGAATAGTAAAATAATCGAATTCCGAAAGTTCCGAATTTTGTCAACCGAACAGTAAAATAATCGAATTCCGAAAAGTTTCGAAATAATAGGAACCTTCCGATTTTTTGAACAATCGGAAACTTTCCGATTATTCATTCCGGATAGGCCCATCACTAATTCTTTCATTTCGCCAGTTTGCTACTGTAATGTTCATATGTGCGTTCATGTTGACAGCCGTATGACGTTTCACTACAATATTTTACATTTTTTATATTTATATATTTTATATTTACATATTTATATATATTTAATTGGAATTGTATTTTCTTTTTTTTCCTTTTTAAGAATTGTAAAATTTTTGTTCTCTAACATTATTATTATTATAGCATGTCAATAAAAAATTATTTTTTTCTATATTTATTTTTAATAATATTTATACTCGTATATGATATAAAAGCACTATTTAAGTTACATATGAATGTGCGGCCCGCATAAAAAAAATTATTTGAAAATGGCCCGCCGTCCGAAAAAGGTTGCCGACCCCTGATCTAGAACAACTACTAATTAAATTAGGACTTGCACATTTGATTAGGAAGTCTGTATACAATTCACAAGTTACAGGCTTTTCCTGTTGACAATGATTACACCACTCTGTGGGAAAAAAATAATTTCCTCATTATACAGGTTGAATTAATCCAAGTACTGATCACATACAATATTTACTAATT
>OW679196.1:106472742-106644081 GCA_940337035.1 Agriotes lineatus | reverse complement strand
CTAACCTCTTAGCATCATTCCTGTGTTATATATGATGTTAAAAAGATCCCTGAGTATTTTTAATATTTCCGTTGTATTTTTTTTTGATTCGGCATTTTAACTTTGCTGCATTGTTGTATGGTTTAATTTCAGCAATTTATTTGCATTTTGTGTTCGTTTGAAATCAATTATATTTATCGGCATATTCTTCGATTTCTGCACATTTTTTATCGTACCATCCTCTTGCTTCGCGTATTTGTTCTCTGATTATGGCTATTGTTTTTCTATATTTGACTTTATTCTTTATAATTTTTTATTATTTCAGTCAGTCATGATTTTTTGTCTGTGGCTTTTATTTGCTAATTTTGTATCCCGTATCTTTTCCATGACTACCTTTGAACCTTTTCATCTTTTCATCATTTCTTGAAAGTCAGCGGGAGATTTTTAGACCGCACCTCGTTGGACAATTTATGGAACGTGACATAAAAACCCATTTTTTTTGTTTGATACAAGAATAGCTAGTGCTGTAGAAACGATTTTATAATTAACTTATTTATATTTGTTACACCTCAAAACGATAGTCTAAAGGGGTCGTCAGGACACATTAATCTTCAAATATGCAAAGCTCAATCTAATCACGCCTCAACTTGCTGTAACAGATGGTTGAAAGGCTATTTTCTCAGGGAGAAGAGGGGGTTCGGGTCAACACCACGTAATTTTGAGCGAGATGCTGTCAGCATAGGGGTTGGCTGTAATCAAAAGAAGAGTAAAAAACAACGCCATAAATTTCATTGATAGAATGGGGAAGAAACTTTTCGGCCGGCTCTCGTAGAAATTCGAAGTCAGAGGACCGACACTTTACTTTGGCGGTCTTATGTGACGTTCCGGCTGCTTGGGGACCTACCTTTGCTGGTTGCTGTTGCTGATTTATGCAGCCGAAAGGTCTCTCCATCTTGTCGCCTTCTCTGCAGATTGCTAAAGAACAGCAATGATTGCTGGCCGCCGAAACAACGCTATAAAACAAACCATAAAGGCCGGGATTTGCGTAAAGGTCCTTGTAACGACAAGCATTGGGAAGGGGGCAAACCTAATTACCATAACTCCCCAGACTTGGCACGTGGTAGTAGCTTCAGACCAAGAATTTCTTACAATGAAATGCACAACAAAAAGAACACGAACAAAGGCTTCATATTAGTTTTGAAGACACCCTATGGCTGCCGAAACCACCGTGGGGTTGACACAGTTCAACCAGTTTGTAACTCTGCCGCTGGATTAATGCCTCAAAACGCGGTCGGAAGAAAGAAGGGTGTGGGGCGCTTTACCTTGCTCTCTCTCTCACACTCACGCAACCGATTTGCTCTAACGCAACCTTAAAATCACTTCCTAAAACAAAAACCGGTACACCGTGATAAACAAGTGGCGATTGGTTTGCTGTAGGGCGGGGCTTAAATTACCAAACTAATTTTTACGACGTGGAGTCATAGAACAGCTGCGACGGGTCTCACACGTGTAAGCGATCAAAACTGTACTATATTAGAACGAGCGGAAAGCGTCGGTATTTGAATTTGAAAAGAAAGCGCAAAATTGATAATATTTGAAATAAAATGTGCTGAAAAGCGCGGACATTTGAAATGCAGGCTCGGGATTTTAAAACGGTGTAAACATATTAATCGGTTCAATACTTATTGCCTTAATGTAGGTACATATAACTGACGTTTAAGTACTGTGTTCTGGTGCTTTATCTATAAACATTATCTGCACATCTATTTATTTTATTTTTATAGATTGATAAGTCATATATTTTTCGATGATTGAATTATATTGTAAACAAACATATTTTTTATAATTTGGATTTATGGGATAATTAAACTTTAAAAGGAGGTTATACAGGGTGCCCCGCGAGGTAAGGTACAAAAGTTTAGAATGTGTTCCTTAGGTAGATTCGAATCGAAAATGTCTAAATGAACATGGTCCGCAAATGCTTCCTTATCGAGATATGACATTTTTTAAATTTTAGTATTGTTACAGGAAAACCTCTCTTATTTCAAAAAAATATGGAAATAATAATTGTTCAAATGTCCATCTTCACACAGCAAGTACAGTCTAGCCCGTTTATAATTGTGTGGTGCAGCACCATATTCTAGTCAGCCAGTAGGCCATGCTACATTTTGTTATTTATTGTGATAGTTGAGCTGTGTCAGTTTGATTGAACTCCGCATTTCATCAGACGGTTCATTTCAAATCTACTGTCATGTTTGTTTTTACAAACGAAGAATACACAGACATGCTGTTAGACTATGGACACTGCAACTTCAGTGGTAGGAAATCAGTGAGGGAATACAGCCGCCGGTATCCGAAGCGAAGAATACCTGATAGTAGAGTATTCGGGAGAGTTTTCGAACATCTTAGATCAACAAGATCATTTACAAACGCTACAGTACAAGTCCATCAGCAGCTGACCATGATTTAATACTTAGTCCAGTCGTTGAAGGTTTTCCGCTCCGAATTCTTTGAACCTTGACCGATTGACGTGAAATTTGGTGAGTGGTTAGGGGATGGCTCAAGGAGCAAAAGTGATATAGCGCCGAGGTGCGCTTTTACCCTGAGAGTGGATGCCACCTCTTCTCGGGGGTGGAAATGTGTTCACTCAAAATAACCCCGGAAATGGATAGAGGGACAAATTCTAAGTAAAAAATATTCTATATAGTTTTTTCGATAGATCGATATTTTTCGAGCTATTCGCGATTAAATACTTAAATTTTTCGTGATAAAAATGTATGTTTTTGGACGGTTTTTCACGAATAAGTCGAAAACTTCGCGTTCTATCAAATAAGTTGTAATAACCAAAAATGAATCTTACAAAACAGGAAAGAGATTGGTTTTTTTATGAATGCTCTAGGTCTAAACTAAAAGAAGTTATGGCTTTTTGAAGATTTTGTTTGCAACAACTTGGTTCGAAGTAATCAACGAAGTTATTAACGAAAAACCGATGCATTTTTCGGGAAAAACTTATAGAACATTTTTTGTAGTGATTGAAAAGGCCTTTAAAATGAGCACTGTTAAAAGTCGATTGCATTATAACTAAGCGAGTTACGATGCAAAAACGGTGGGTCACTCAAATTTTTGAAAAAAAAATATGAGCGATAAACCCCCAGCCATTCCACTAGAATTGTTATTGACCATTATCCCTTTACAAATTACTTTATTTTAGTATTACTTATGTAATCCAAAAGTTTGGGCGGGTTAGAATGCGTATTTTTCGAAAAAATATGATGAAAATGAAAAACGTATTTTTCAAATTTCTTAAAAAAATACCTTATTTTGAAAATACCTAAAGCTAAAGAAAAAAACATAAAAAATAATATAGTACAAAAATGTGTATTTTTTCTTAACGAACATTTTAGTTTTTGTTTTATTTCTGTAGGAAAAAGAATAACGGAGATTATAAATGTTAGCAGTTTGCATTATAGTGCGCGGACCACCCCTCCCGAGCCCTTCAACCTTTTACTTTTTGAATATGCAAAGTCTGAGCATGTCGAAAAACTTTTGGATTACATGAGTAATACTAAAGTAAAGTAATTTGTAAAGGGATAATGGTCAATATCAATTCTGGTGGAATGGCTGTGGTTTTAGCGCTCATTTTTTTTTCTAAAATTCGAGTGACCCACCGTTTTTACATCGTAACGCGCTTAGTTATAATGCAATCGACTTTTAACAGTGCTCATTTTAAAGATCTTTTCAATCACTACAAAAAATGTTCTATAAGTTTTCCCGAATAATGCATCGGTTTTTCGTTAATTAACGTTGATTACCTCGAACCAAGTTGTTGCAAAAAAAATCTTCAACGAGCCATAACTTCTTTTATTTTGGACCTAGAGTATTCATAAAAAAATCAATCTCTTTGCTGTTTTCTAAGCTTCATTTTTGTTTATTGCAACTTATTTGATAGAATGCGAAGTTTTCGACTTATTCGCGAAAAACCGTCCGAAAACATGCATTTTTATCACAAAAAATCCAAGTCTTCAATCGCGAATAGCTCCAAAAATATCAATCTATCGAAAAAACCATATAGAATATTTGTTACTTAGAATTTATCCCTCTATCTATTTCCGGGGTTATTTTGAGTAAACAATTTCTACCCCCGAGAAGAGGTGGCATCCACTCTCAGGGTAAAAGCGCACATCGGCACTATGTCACTTTTGCTCCTTGAGCCATCCCCTAACCACTCACCAAATTTCAGGTCAATCGGTCAAGGTTCAAAGAATTCTGAGGTAATAGCATATTTTTACCTTCAACGACTGGACTAACTGGATAGTGTTAAAAGGTCACCACCAACTAGTGTCTGCAGAATAGCAGTTCGCACTGGTGCTAGCCGAATGACTGTATGGAGAACGATGCATAATTTTGGTTTGTACCCATTCCGTTTGCAACCTGTCCAATCTTTCCTGCCCACTGATTCGGACCCTCGTATGCAGTTCTGTAATTGGATCAACGCACATCGTAATCTCGTGAATAACATTTTGTTCACCGATGAGTTTACATTTACTCGAGACGGCGTTAATAACTCTGGTCTGCGAAATCAAAATTGTTTTCGAGCCCTGACACCATTCCTGGTGATTTTTTTGTAAAATGACTTTGTGATTCCGAATATAACCCCCGTTTTCCCCCATCAACCGCCGTTTTCGGGGAAAGCCCTCCCACCTATTTTTATCACTTTTCGATAATTTGGAGGATTATTTTAGCCTTTACATTTCTTCTGAGGTGCTAGAGAGGCGAAAAGTTCTAAAACATAAACGTTTGTAGCAAGGAGGTAGATTTGAGGGGGGGGGGGCATTTGTCCCATTAAATTGTAACAAAATCATTAAAAGTGATCGATTTTTCTGTTTTTTTCGCAATTTTGTTCACTTATTTTCTACATATTCCAGCTTTCAGCCACTCTCATCCTCCCCCAAACACCCCAAAATAAAAAAAAATATATAGCAACAACATATAGCAACAGTTCGGAAGATTTACTGTACCACGCTGGCCCTCTCAATACCTCGCGCGCGCGCAGGTTTGCACAGTAATTTTTTCCCTCAGTACATCTCTAGCGATCGTAGAGTTAACTTGTCGGTGTTCTAGGCGTGGAATCTGTGTTTTCAAGTTGTTTAAATTGTGTAAAATGGTAGAATTTTTTTTGTAACAAGTACTGCAACAAACTGTTGTAGCCCAATCCTTGTCCTGATCGCCAACTTGGCAATCAAGTAAAATTTACAAGCAGTTTTAAGAAGTGGAGGAAACGGTTTTCGTTGCGCTTTTAAAGTACAGTTCCCCGCAAACATAGCAGAAGCTATCGAGATGATTTTTACACTCGCGTGCCGTAATTAAACAGTAAATAAATGCTCGATATTAATCACAACTCACACTCATGTACCGTAATTCACTTGGAAAAAGCCGGAGTACAAAAATTTCAACTGTTTTACACAATTTAAACAATTTGGAAACACAGAATCCCCGCCTAGAACACCGATAAGTTGATAGAGATGTACTTAGAGAAAAATACTGAGCAAACCTGTGCGCCCGCGAGGTATTAAGAGCGCCAGCGTGGTACAGTGTACTTTTGCCATATATTTTCATTATTGTTGCTATATATTGTTACTATATATTTTTAATATTTGGGGATGTTTGGGGCAGGACCAGGGTGGCTCAAAGCTGGAATATGTAGAAAATAAGTGAACAAAATTGCGAAAAAACCGGAAAAGTCGATCACTTTTAATGATTTTGTTACAATTTAAGGGGGCAAATGCCCCCCAAATCTACCTCCTTGCAACAAATGTTTATGTTTTAGAACTTTTCGTCTTTTTAGTCCTTCAGAAGAAATGTAAAGGGTAAAATAATTCTTTTCATCCTTCCAAACCATCGAAAAGTGATAAAAACGGGGGGGGGGGGGACTTCCCTCAAAAACGATGGGTGATAGGGGAAAACGGGGGTTATATTCGGATTCAGGAGGTCATTTTACATGAGAATCAGCAGGAATGGTGCCACGGCCGATTTTCATGCAGACCAGTGTAATTTGAGAAATTCCTTTTCTTGGCAGCTTGAAAATCCCAATGCAACCATCGAAGGGAGTTTACAACACCGTTTTTCGGTTAATGTTTGGTGCGATTTGTTAGGGGACCAATTAGTTGGCCTTTTTGTGTTTGACGCTCGTTTGACATGCCCAATTTATCTTCAATTTTTACGAGAAGAACTGCCAGTGTTGCTGGAGGATATCCCACTTCAAATAAGACAACATATGTTGGTACAACATGACGGTGCTCCGCCGCACTATGGTAGAAATGTGATTGAGTATTTAAATACCCCTTTTCCTGGACGTTGGGTCGGACGGGGTGGCCCGGTTTCTTGGCCACCACGCTCACCCGATTTAAATCCCATAGATTACTACTTGTGGGGACTTTGGTGTATGTGGGGAAATCACGTACTAGAGATGAACTACTTCATAAAATTATTGAAGTTTCTGCTGACATTACAAAAAACCGCCGTGTTATCCGGAAAGCCGTCAATCACATTTATAAACGGACGAGACTGTGCTTGCGGTGTGAAGGTGATTTTGAACAATTATTAAAAAAATTTTTTTTTTACGATTTCAACCACCGGAGTCAATGTCAAAATGACTGGTTTCAATGTCACGAGTAGAAAAAAGATCATATAATACATTTACGTTAAATAATAATTTATTGGCATATTTAAGTGAACTAAATGTAAAATCATGCATTAAACCAATAACAATCTGTAAGTATTACTCTCAAACGCCATCGTATCATTTATTAATTCTGCATATTCACTTCAAAACCCATATTATTATTATTATAACATACAAGTCCTTGTTTTAATTCAACAAGTCCTTTGATTTCGGCAATATTAAATATTTTCATTTAATTTAAAATCTAGTCTTAGTTTAAATCAATACTATACGAGTATATTAAATTAATTCAAAATTTGAAAAATAACCTTGTTCTACGATAATTTGAAATAGCTATTTACGATATTAGGTCGGTAGCTAAGCATTTAAGGCCGAGGTAGTACATTGCGGCCGAGCCCGCCAGGGCGAGACACTTGAACCAGCGAGGCCATAAATGCGAATACCGGCCGTATGTCGTAGACATTCTTTTTGTATGCTGAACAAGAACAAGAACCATTTTGAGTTTACTAAAGAATTATCCTAAACTAAAATATTCGGTGATTCTTATTATACGTTTGGCAGTACTAAAGTGTTGGTGACGCTGTATACGTCAAATTCGAAGTTAGGTTTTTGCGCTAGTTTGTGACAGACTGACGAAATACCTAACCTGCTAAGCTAGAATTTGACATCGACTGACAGTGCCAGTAACAATTCACTCAGTACTAGGCCATAAAAACGTACATGTCGGACTCGTTGCTAAGCTGACAGATAGTTGCTACCAGATCAGTATACAATAAATATTATGCGATACTCAATTGTTAAGTGATCGAAAATAAAAAAGCTCGACCCTTCGGGTTTCGTTTTTTAATGTTTTTTTTGACCTGGTAAAATGCACTTACCAATCTTGTATTGTAATATACTATAACGTTTCAACTGGCTTAATTAAACAGGGTTGCTGCGGGCACAGTAGCAATGTAATAATGAGGAAACATTTTATTTGATCTTATAAGACGTCCATTGTAAAAGACACCGAATATTGTTATAATTACTGTTATTCGTTTAGCGCGATTTTAGTTTTATTTACAGTTTATTATCTTAGCTCTGATATACCATTAATTTCTAACTGTTTGGAAACAATATTCAGTTTTATTAAAGCCATAGAGTTTACACTAATTCTTTAATTAGATTTGGTATTAACACAATTTTTGTTTTGAAATTGTTATCCAGCTCATTTTTTATAAACTCTCTTAAATAAACATCGTCAACTGCGGCCAAATTTAGTGATTAAGGCAACGATCTGCATATCTTACCGTGTTGCTCATCCTTCCATTAATTTAATCTTCACATTACACTCAACGACAGCGATTTGCATAATCCTAACATACATATTAAAAGCCTTCAAATATATCCTTTCCATTTGAATATTATTTTTTAAATTGTGTAGCATATTTAGTTACTATATTATAATATTATCACTATTGAATATGGAGTAGTTTATATTCACCATGATGCCTTCATCTGTTACCTGAAAATTTAGATGAGGAACAAGCAGGTGCTGAGAATATTGAAATGTTATAGCATAAATCAGTTTGACCCATAACTGATGACAGACACACTTAAATGGTTTAATTGATAATTGTAACTTAAAAAAAGTTGATGTGAGTTACTTGGGACTAGAAGAAATGGGAATGTAATATGTATATAATACTGTTGAATGTTTGATGAAGGTTAGTGGATATCAATATAAGCTAGAAGATTGGCGACAGTTCTTTTATGGATTTAATTAGGTTTAACTATAGATGAAGGAAGCTAAGAACATCAACATATATCATCAGTTATTCAATTCATCTTAGAAATTTATACGAAGTGAAGAGAAGAGAAGAGAAATACACTCAGACATCGGTATAAACGAGAAGATCGTTGCTGTTCTAAGGGAGTATAGTGGTAAGACAATTTCTCTAGTTTTCAGTAGCTATTTAGTTCACCTTAAGGGGCCTTAAGACTATGAAATATCTATTAAAAGAAGCGCTTGAAGATAAACCAGGGTAATGGTAACTATTCCTTGAAAGAAAGAAGAAGTGCAAATCATCTTTGAGTAAACTAGAGAGCGTTAGAAAACCATGCTGGGAGTCTGTTAAAAGAGAAAACGGATAATTAAGAAACCAACATGTAACGATGATTTGCTCCACCTAGCTTTCAGTCCAGACAAGGACGGTTCGAAGTACCTGAAATGTGTTTGTTGTCTACTTAAAAACAAATATACGTCGAGAATTCTAATTAAATCAGTGCATCACAATTCATAAACTCAAACCCACGAAGATTCTCCTACAGCATTCATGAGAAGGTTACTTACCTTGCCTTTCTAATTTCGCTATATACATACGTTCTGCATATCTGCTTTACAACAAAACACCATAACGTCCAATAATATTTAAAACAGTATAATAAACACACGAAATTCTGGTGCAGTCATCTCAAACCCAATCTTTTATTTTTTCTTATGTGACGTCACGAGAATATAAATTATGAAAAGATTGATTTAATATGCAATCGTTAGCCCAGAATATAATAAAATGTCTTAGTGGGGCTACGAAATCATAAATAAAAGTACAGCACAAATTTAGACGGTAACGATTCGAACATAAACCGAAACCTACTCATGCAAGCATTCCAGAAAGGATGATAATTTGGCCACACGCCACACAGAATTCGTGACGATACTTCAAAAACCATGGATAGAAAATGCAGTGTTTAACGGTCTAAGGAATGTAGAACTACAGAGAGAGAGAAAGAGATAGAGGGGGGAGAGGAATAGGTGTTGTTGCCAGATCAGAGAGAAATTGCCCAGGTGAAGCTAATATTGCGTGCTTAATTTCGTGAAAACTTAAAATTAAATGGGCTACGACCAGTGGCGTTAGAAATTAAAATTAATTTAACAAGCAAGCCGCAAAGGTGATATAGGGAACGAAGACATTTACAGAAAACTCAAGGTGTTTGCAATATAATTACACGAGTGGCGAAAGTGAAGTGGTGATGGATGCTGCACGTGGGTAGGTAAGACGGTATAATCTGGAGAGCGAGCAAGAGGAGGGTCAAAACGCCGAATACACGAGTTTGTTGGACGACATAAAGAATATAGAAATTAGGCAGAGCATGGTTACAAACAGCACAGGATAAGAAGGAAACGGAAGAAGCTTATGTCCACGGGTGGACGAGAGAAAGTCGACAAAGAAGAAACTTCGATGCATCTAAACTAAGTGTGGAGGCAATTTTATTACGTAATAGTAATGCAATGTCTTCAGTTTTCGTTTTTTATTTAGTTCATCATGCAAAAGTCTACAAAATATAGAGTACCTATTAAAAATTATAAAGGTTATGAGTGGAAGATATATGAAATTTAAAAGTTATAACTTTTTTATTAAAAAAAACTGGTATATATCAAATACTGCCTTTGTGAGAATGGAAATGATGGTGGGTGTGAGTTTAAATTACTTTTAACCATATGCAATTTAGGGTCATTTTGGGATAACGTATAACTGCTCCGAACTACTTGAATGTAAACGTAATGTTTCTTAACCAATGTTATTAGGTCGAGCTGCAATATCTTGACTCCATGTATAATTGTAAATATAGCTTTATGTGTACGCAGCATCTATAATAAAGATGAGGCCAGTGGGCAACGCTGAATTAACAGAAATCACAAAGCACAAAATAGCAATTTACGCTTGAAAAAATAAAGAAAAACAAAATTTGTATGTCATTAATTTTAATGCATTTTTTAAATTTGCTGTGTTTATTCCTATAAGAGTTAGCGTAGACTACAATTGCTTACAACAAGAAGATTTGGCCTAGCCTTCTTGCTCACACTATTTACTCCAACCTTAAATATACTATCAACAAGTTTCCAACCCTTCAGTCACTACCAAACATTTTAATCTGGTTCTCTAAACAAACAAACTACGTTCTTTGAATTACTTTCTAAAGTGCAATATTGGAAGACTCCAGGCAGTGTCTAAGATTGGCTAAGCAGGCAAAGGAGAAAATGATGTTCCAAATAATCCCTTCCTCGATATAAAGGGAAGACAAGACATAATTTTGCAATGGGTATGGGCCTTGGTAGATTAGCTTTTCAATACCTACGATGAAAGTTTTATTAAAAGAACGGATTTACAAATTCAATGTAATTTGATAAAAAATGGAAAATCCCTCTTTAAAATCTTTTTTGGTGAAGATCATTTTCAATGGACTATAGAAATTGACGCCATATTAATTCGCAATTAGCTTCAATATTATTGATTAATCTGGTTTAACCAGTATGCCGTGAACTTCTAGCGATTAAACGTTGTTTAAATTGTTAATATCCGAGACTGGGAGAACCGTATTTCGCAAATAAACTGGGCAATCTCTCATGGCAGCCAACTATATTAGAAATGCCGCATTCAATTAATGATAAAGCCGGCACCATTCCCACTAAGCAAAGTTAAATCTGCGCCCAACTCGATCCCTAAACTGTAAATAAAGTTAAGAGAAATAAATGTATTCCTCCCAGATTTGGCCGTGTGAAAAGTTTGCCGAGCTGCTGCTGCAATGTTTAAGCAAGAACTCGCCAACTTCCACTATGCCGGGAAGAAAAAATTAATTCTACTCGAAATAAGATTATTGCTAAGCTTCCAATTTCGCGCTTTTATTTTGGATTACTTCGAATTTAAATTGGATTATCGTGTGTTTTCGAGCTCGTTATTTTTACTTTGCGATTGCTGGCTTTGATCTTATTTCGGGGACATTAATTTTAAGGTTAATTATAACTTCTGGAAAGAGATTAAACATTTCGGATAACGTTTTGTTTGATGTAGTAGCACAATGGGCGTCTGGGCCTGCGAATAAATTGTAGATTTTGCTGTGTGCCATTATTCTTCTGTTCCTGATATTTACGAGAGGACAACCTATTTAAACGATTTTATGATCTCGTATTTGAACATATATGCAATCGAAACACGAACTCCACACGCATGCTTTCAGTTAGAACTTTAATTGAAATTCAGTGCTAGAAATGGTTTTTGGAATGCTAGCAGCTTTTTGATTTATTTTATCTTCATCGGTGTTGTTATAGACCATTTACCAAATTAATTAGACTATCGTTAAGAGCTTTATTAACGCATTCAGTGCGGTAACGGATATTACCGCACTCTTTTTACAAAACAAAGAATACATCCAACCAGAATCTATTGATGAAGATAAAATATTGAACAATACACGTTTGCTTATGGCACTTAACGAGACTTATTTGATTGCCCCAGAACTCGGCTCACGGCCTCATTCTGGTAATCAAACTCCTTTTGGTAAGATGTTCATACTTAAACTTCCTATCGTTAATATCTATTATTTTCATCGGTATTGTTATAGACTATTAACCAAATTAATTTTAGTATCGTCAATAGCTTCATTACCGCAATTGGTGCGGCAGTGTACATTACCGCTCTCAGTTCGGTAATGATTGATATTACCGCACTCAGTGCTGGAATGGATCTTACCACCTTTTCTTACATGGAAAATACATTGAACCAGAATCTATTCATGAAGATAAAATATTGAACAATACACGTTTGCTTATGGCACCTAACGAGACTCATTTGATTGCCCCAGAACTCGGTTCACCGCCTCATTCTGGTAATCAAACTCCTTTTGCTAAAATGCTCATACTTAAACTTCCTATCGTTAATATCTATTGTCTTCATCGGTATTGTCATAGACTATCAACCAAATTAAATTTAGTATCGTTAAGAGTTTCCTTACAGCAATGGGTGCGGTAATGATAGATATTACCACATCCTTTTTGTATAAAAAATACATTGAATCAGAACTTATTGATGAAGATAAAATATTGAACAATATACGTTTGCTTATGGCACTTAACGAGACACGTTTGATTGCCTCAAAACTCGGCCATCTGCCTCGTTTTGGCAATCAAACTGATATTGTTAAGATGCTCATAATCAAACTTGTAGCGTTAATATCTATAAGATAATTATAGTTGTTTATAAAAGCGTTTTAATAATAGTACGACAATAACGTCGGTGGTGATGTGCTTTTACCTACACAGCGAAGTTGATCATATTGAAATACCTTTGACAACAAAAGAAATAAAATAATAATAATTGACCATAACGTATATATTATACAGGGTGTCTCAAAACGAATGGGACACCGATCGGCCATATATTCCTTAGATTATAATAAACCGATTAAACGTAATATGCCTTACTACAAAATCCGTCCAGAAAGAAGTTATAGGAGCTTAAAATGTTTGTTATAATTCCTATTTTTATGATAGCTTGCGCAAATGTACAGATATCGATTTCAATCTTGGTTCACATACTTACTATTGTGTAATGCACTAATGAAAATATTTTCGTACACTAGTCTTGACTTTAAGTTCCACTTTACCTATCTTTAAGAACTTTTATAGCTCTAACTTTGTTATATGTAGCTTTTTCTTGAATTATACCATTATTAAAAATAAGGTACTCTTAGTTCATATCGTAAAAGCAACCGGTTACATAACATTCCTATTAAAGTTTTTGGTTGCCATTAAAACGTGCAATTATTAAGCAATGGTCACAATGGGTAGTAACCGTGATCTAGTAAGCAACAAAGATAAGTCAATTAATGACTTTAGTGACATAGGATGGTTTCTTTTACGTTTACGAAAATGCTGTGACATAACGAATCCTCCAATTCTGAAACACTCATTATGTCGCGGCAATTTCGTTGACATAAGAAGAATTGTCACCAACGTCATGAATTGATAAATCTTTGTTGTTTACTAGATTACACTACCCATTGTTTTTGATAATTGCACGTTCTAATGAGCACCCAAAACTTTAACAAGAATTTTAAGGCAAGCTGTTGCTTTTACGCATATGAACTAAGAGTACCTTATTATAACGCTTCTAATTCCGTTTCAGATAGCACTTTACAAGTTATTTACAAAATTGTGCTATAGGTAACAAAGTTAGATCTAAAAAGATAAGTAAAGTGCCCCTTATAGTAATTATGTGTACGAAAGGTCAAATCTATGTATTTACATTTTTGGAAATTAAGAGAAATAAAAAATAAAAAACTGCACGTCAAGGCAGTATAACTTCTTATTAGACGAACTTTGTACTAAGGTAACAGGTGAGCAAACGAAAATTAAATCAAGCTTGGCTTTGAAAATTGAAATAGATGTACCTAAATTATTAATTCACATTATGTTGAGTTCCTAGAATGAAATACACATACATAACTTAAACCATTGCATAACTGTGACCGAATGTCATGTCAAAATTTTATTTGAGAACTAATAGAACACATGACTTAATTTTTTTGTAAGCCAAGCTTGATGTCGTTTTAATTTGCTCACATGTTATATTAAGTTTCATTGGTTTATTATAACCTAAGGAATCTATGATCAATCGGTGTCCCATTATTTTTGAGACACCCTGTATATAAAACAATATACAATAAGATAACAAATAAATAAATAAATGCACTTTATGATATCATCATGAAAAATGTTATTACGATTAGAATACTTGTAACCATTGCACACAAATAACTTTTAAAATAAGTGGGCTAAGGCAATTAAGGGTGCAGATGCCAAGAGAACACAACGACCAGCGATGGTTGTTTACAATTACTACTGCTAGTTTTCATAAAAGCAGTAATTGTTCACAATCACTACTCCTAGTTTTCATAGCAGCCTCCTAAACAGTTCGAGCTATACTTGCATTAGAGAGAATTTAATGGACTGTTGCAGCTTTAGTCGATGACCGTGGCTATCGGAATTTCGTGGGGTAGGAGTTTGAGTACGAATAAGAGGATAGCCAGTGTACAATACGCAAAAACAAAAGATGTGATACAAAAAGGCTAAAAAGGAGGTAATCCCAAATTACACGATAGAAAGAAATTTACAATGTGCTAACCCATTAATGATAATTAGTATTTACTATTTTACAAGATTACCCAGTTCGCAAATGCGCTTTTATTCAAAATAATTGTTGAAGTTATTGTGTTACTTATTTATAACACAATGTCTCTCAGAATTAACAAATCTCGAATTAAATAAAAACCATAAGAATTTCAAATCAAACTAACAATTGCGAAATAGTAGTAGCAAAAACATTATATATGAAAGAGATGATGAATTAAAGTTTTGCAGATGCCATTTTGGAATTTAATGTTGAAGGAAATTTTGAAGTTAAAAAATAGGTCATTAGTATTTTGATTTAAATGGTAGTACCTATGAGATGCTAATTAAACGTTCTTGCAACGTTACAACATAAAAGACAGCGACGATCATCCTCGATCTTGCTAATTTGGACAAACAAGGGATTAATTTCTGCATCTTTTCGATCACGAACTCACCCCGGATGAACTGGGCAATCGGACATCGAAGGTTAGGTGCGGTACGGTGTCGAATAATCTCTCCAACATAAATTCCAAAATACGAAATACTCCGGTCTGCACGGGGCCCTATAACCTCCATAAATACCAAAAACTGACGGCCCGTACAGCGGTCAGACAAAAAGAATCACCAATACAAGCACCAAAACACCGCTGCGGAGTTCCGCCAAACAAATGGGACGCGTTAAGACAAAAAAATGCCAGCACCGAGAGCGCTCCGGCCGCCTCGCGATTAAGCTAGGCCAAGAAAAGCGTGCAGATAACGATAACAAGCTCTACAGGAATAGCAAATTATTGAACGCGCCAAACCAGCGTTGTGAAACTACAGGAAGTGCTATATTACAAAAGAAAGGAAGATATACTCCAAGAACTACAAATATTTAGCTTAACAGAAAAGTTATACCAATACAAACTGGAAAGAACACTTAGAAAGGAAACCTGAAGGAAGAAGAAATATCGGACGGCCAAAAAGACGGTGGAAAGATCAGTTTGAATGAGAACGAAACAAACCTATACGGTTTAAACCATGAAGATGATGATAGCTCTTTCGTAACTATCTAAAATGGTTTTTGCTGGTTTCGCGACATTTATCTTTTAGGCTTTCGCAAATTGCCATTATTTATGTTTCCAAGCTCCTTTCTTTTTGATATAGCGATACTGCTATTGCAATTGTGTCACTTTACGTGCCTGTTTGTGGAGCATGTTGTCTTGTTTCATTTTTGTTTGCTAATTTTTGGTGTATTTTGAAAATTAAGCGCTTCTTCTGTGTAGCGCCCTTTGCACATTTAATTTTAGAATACAGCATGCCTTTCGGTACTATTTCTTGGAAATGGCTAGTTTTCTCATGGCAATCTAATACCGGGGCGCTAGCTGGGAGCTTGAAGGAAACACACCACTCCTCTTACGCCGTGGTCATCTTGCATTTTGGTGAAAAAATAATCTAATATACCCATGAGTCGCCAGTAACCCTGAGGCGGATCACCGCTTGAAGGTATGCGATAACCTAATTATTTCATTTAAATAGTTTATCGCAGATGTTTGTAACACGAAGCCATAGGAGCCTCTAGAGAGGCTGATACCACGTAGGAAACGCAGCAGGTCAACCTTTTTTTACCACTTGCATATTTATGCATGGCTTTCAGGCAACCGTTCGTTTTAACAATGGCCCATGAAATACATTTAATGTTCTGACATTGTTTATTTGCAATTGAAATAGCTATTGCTCAAACCTTTTGCTTGTTAATGTGACTTACGACCATAATCGCCGAGAATGTTGAATTAGTCTGGGCCTACCAAAAACTGTAAAGGGGGCTGCAGATATGGCACCGCTAACATTGGGCTACACATTCATTTTCCTCTTTCTAATTTTCAGAATTTCGAGTATTTCTCAATCATTATTGCTACCTCTTATATTTTCGGTACTGCTTCTGTTGCCTTTCATCTATATTCGTATTTTGTCATACTTGCTGGTTATGTATTAATTATATTTTGTGTATTTGTATTCATGTTTCTAATTGAATTTCATCATTTTCTGTGATTGTTTACGGCCTAGGCAGCTATCAATATCCTTACAGTTTATTTTCAAGATCAATTGATTGCTTTAATGTCTATTCACCCTTATGTATTTCTTTATAAATTGTGTTTATAATGATTTCTCATGTTATTTATTTTAGTATCAGACCTATTCAGATATTCAGAGCAAAAGCTTAGTAATTTAACTTCTATTTCTTTTTTGCTCTTGTGAAGAAGTTTTTCCTTGCTGCATGGCTATTGCTATTTCATCGGTCTCTCTCGTTACTAGATGGCTTTTTTCTTTTTCAATGAGCTGACTTCCATGTTACTTTAGTCCACTTTTCACATGTGCTGTTTAGTTTCAATTCAAAGTATATTCATTTTTAATATGTCCACCATTTTTTATTTTATTCTTTTCTTCAACGTGATGATAAGCATTGAGGGTTCCCGTGTCTATTGTTTAGTGATCATTCTAGGATATTATGAGTACACACTTGTCTTAAACCTTTGTTTTTATATTTATTGGTAAATCTTCCTGCAACACTTTCTTCAGCGACTAGTGCAATTTCCATCCTTTGTTTACCCTTCTTTGAATTTCTCTACCTATCTTATCTAAATATACACTTTCTTCACATACTCTAATGTTGCATTTCCAATTTATATAATGTTGATGAGGCCATGGCAAGTAGAGGTTGGTTTTCACTGCTAGGGGTTAAGCTTGGCCATTCTTAATAGCATAGAAACTCACATTTGTATCACGGTTGTTCTAGTTTTTCTGATTTTTTTTCATTTGTTTTTTGAACCGTATATGAGTATACTTTTGTGGAATTTATGTTGCGTGTTGATTGGATTTGGTGTTTTACTGACGAATATTTACATTGCAAATTTCAAATTGTTAGATCCTCGCTATTAATATTCTACATGTTTTATAACAAAACAGGGTTACTTTTAAAGAACAGGGTTAGTGTAAAATTGAAGTTTAAGTCGAAATAGATCTCTCCAGGGTTATTCGTTATTACTGCCCCCGATTTTAAGACACCAAGAAATAGAGACCATTTCTTTCAGGCTTATCCTTCAGCAAATAGGGTTATATTTTTCCTACGTGAAAGTCGGCACCTGGAAACAGCCACCGATCCGGAGACATCGAGGTCCAAGTGGTGCTTTGTTTTGCTGAAAACCAGATCCAATCTTTTCAGAATTATTTAATCGGAGATGAGGGATAGTCGGCCGGCCGCCAATTATGGTCGTTCTCCATCGCCGCGCGTGCTTTATAATAAAGGACAGATGTTCTCTTGCGATCATAAATAATATAGAAACATTGAAAGATGCCCTTTCATCCCGTCTTTCGCTTGGATGCGCTTCGGCCGCCGATTCCTTGATCGGCATTCAGGTAGACCCTCGGTAGCCGTAAATAAATTGCTGAATTATTTGTTCTCGTGATTTGGGTCGGGATTCGCGCCGAGATTTTCGAAATGTTATCAACGCGTGATGGCATGTGGACGTTGCGGCGGGCTGATAGCGAGATAGCCAACCTTCTGTTATCTTTAATTCGCGGCCCTTGTCAGCGGTTTCGAACGGCATGGAATTGGTTTGTCCGCTTTGTTTCCGGCGTGTTCGGGGTGTTAAGTTGACGACTGCTTTTTGAAGAGGGAAATGTAAACGAGCCCACTAAATTAACCTTTCATAAGGCCACTGTTCCGAATTTTATAAGCTGTTAATCCGGAGCGTGTATTCGTGATTACCTACCTTCCGGAGTTTTATTTGAGTTGCCGGAGTTTAGGTGGCAGTAAATTGGAAATCAAACAATTTAGCCGGTTATTACTTGCAATATGAATATATTTTGTTACGTATAGAGTGTATAAAATAAATTTTGGATACGCAAGACTCGTTCAACAAAGTAAAAGTGAAATTACTGTAGTATTTGTTGTTTATAAAATGGCGAGTGACGGCGGTGATCCTGATGACTCTCCAGATTTAAACTTGAAATGCTGTGAGAATAAAAATATAAACCAAGTGAGGGTGTGAAATGTGGAGAAATATACCATAATGGTTACTTAGAAAGCTGAAGAAATATTAAGTTGGATAAAAGCAGAATAAAATGAAAGCAGATAAATAATCTAAACTCTTTAGAAATCGAAAACTATTTATTAACGGAACTAATTCAACAATTTACAGGCAGATCAAGTACAAGAACTGAAGAAAGTGAAGCAGTTTTAGCGGAAAATACATTATTAGAGAAACTGGTAAAAGAAATGGAAGATAATAAACTTCTAATTGAGAAAATATCGCAGCTGGAAAATAACATGCAGGTCACATATGCAAACGTACCCAACAATTTAATAAAAACAGATTTTTTTCTAAAATAACAGAAAGAAAAAAGAATATTCCCGGTGTTATTTTGAAACCAAAAACTAAACTATCTGCTTTAGACACAAAAAAGGAACTGTATGGGAAAAATAAACCTGAATTATTAAAAATTGGTGTAAAACAAGTAAACGATATTCCAGATGGCGGTTTGGTGATAAAGTGCTAACCAGCAACGAGCAATCTTTAAAGGAACATTTAAATTGATAGATTAGGTGAGAAATATAGTATTAAGGAAGATAAAGAAATCCCAGAATTAAAATAGTAGGTATCTACAAATACTGAATATAAGAACAATGAAATAGAACAATTAATAGAATCCCAAAATAATCTAGAAAAGGAAGACCTAGTTAATGTAGTGTTTATAAAGCATCTAGATACAATAAAAAATGCATATACATTATTTGCAGAAACCTCAGCCGCAACATACCAAAAACTTATGTATAATGGAAAACTATATTATGTAGGATAGCAACGATGTCCAGTATTCGAATATACTAACGTAACCCGATGTTATAAATGTAATGGATATAAACATAGCAGCAAAAAATGTAAATGAAATCAACGATGCTCATATTGTGCTGGAGACCATAATGAAAAATATTGTGAAAATAAACAAAATGTATGTGTAAACTGCATTCAAGCAAATACAAAATACAGCGTAAAACATGACACTTGTCATACATCTTATGATAAAGAATGGCCAACATCAAAATATTACATAAATTTAACTATCTCTAAAACGAATTATCTATGATGAATAAATTCAATAACAATTATAATGGTGACACAATTAAAACAAAACTATTTGACTGGAACAAATTGTGTAAGAAAGAACTAAACAAGGATGAACATTTATTTAAGTAAATATTGTAAGTAATAAAGTTATAGATAAAAAGAGTTTCCGGATATAGGTAAATTGCCTCTTACAGTGAAGTCTGGGGTATCAAAAATTTTTTGATAGTGTCGTACATAATAGTGCGCACGTATACCAAATTCAAATCGGTATCTTTACATTTGTGGAAATTAACATAAAAAGGTATACCTATTAGGTTTAATCGATTTATTAGAACCTAAGGAATCTATGACTAAGCGGTGGAGAGGAAGTTTTGGGACACCCTGTATACAGTGATCGCCAATAAGTCGGCATAATATAGTAAACATTTTTATTTTTAATTTTTCAAAAAAACTTTTTACGTCAATAATTTGTGCTTGTCTAAAAACCTATTTAACCCCTATCATATATACCCAATGACTTTTACTTATTTAGAAAATGGAGTTTTTCGAAATTGACAAAATCTAAAAAGTGCTATTTTTCGGAAATTACTAAGTAAGATTTAAATTTTTTTGAGTGTGTTATTCTTAGCTAACTGAAAAATCTCAAGACCTGAAAATACCTAATTTTTTTAACTTTAGCTAAAACTTGATTTTTAAATTTTTTAAACATTTTTTCAGTATTTCACATACTAAGACTTAATAATAAAATTCAAATTTTTTTATGTGAAGACTAAAGATTTATAATTGGAAGAAATAATATAAAATATTAATTACTTCTTTAGATTTTTTATTTGCCGAAAATTAGTATGTTTGCATAATTTTTACGTGTTCTATGCAAGTCGCTTTTTAGGAGAAGCATTTTTCAATTCTAAATATCTATTTAAATAGCTTCTAGAAACTCTCATCTAGCCATGTTAATGAATAACTGTTACATGAATCCTGTAAATGTTCTTTTACAGTTGTTTTTAAAAGATAACCACCTTTCAAAACAGATATAGATGTTAGGAGCACGTAAATATTAATATAACTGACAATAAACAAGCTTCTGTCGGTGAGCATTTACAGTTAATGGGAGAAGATGTTTTTTTGCAGTATAAAATTTCACCCACCAGAATAACTGCAGAATCTTTTTTTTTTGTCTTGATCACATTCTTGTAAGAGAAAAGAAAAATAAATAACCTAAATTTTATCTCTTTCCGTTTAGACAGTGATATAACAGATCATCTTCAAATATGCTAAATATAAATTTAGAAAAAAGTCAAAAAAAGACCAAAGTCACAATATTTCTCACCAAAATTGGTCCCGAGTACTCGAGCAAAATAACTCTGAAGAAGCTACAAATACCTTCCTAAAAATGTTTGGCATTTTCAAAAAAAGGCAACGGTCTAAAATATAGTACACAAAAAAAAATTAAAATTTATTACAATAGGATTAGTAACTTCTATAAAAAACTGAGATAGATTAAAAAACAGCTTTAAAAAAATTATAGTCGGGAACTGCAAACTGATTACAAGAGTTATAAAAACGAACTTCATAAATTACTAAAAAAAACATAAATTTAACTTTTATAAACAGGAAATTGAAAAAACCCAAACAATATCAAAAAATCTGTAAAAGGCTTTACCCAGAACTTCCCTAGTCGACATTGTGAAACTAAATAATTTTAAAAATGAAATTAAGTTAGGGGTAAAAATATCTTTACGTTTCCAATAAATGAAATAAATTTTGAAATAAAAAGAATCCGTTACCGGAGGAATTTGAACCGCGGCGCTTGCGACTCCAAACAAATAGTTGACCAATTTCTCGCAACTCTACGGAACCGTTTTCATATCGTTGAGTTTCGGCTGGCTTAACCTTCACGCCAGGCATGTCTTCGTGCCGAAACGAGGTGCGTTTCAACCAAATCAGGCAATGGAAAATTAATTATATTTTTTACATCAATAAACCAATGCAGAGAATTCTTTCACTAAACATGTTTTCATTCCTTTTTAAACATATCATACGCATATCATCCTATGATTGATTTACGGCCTCCAAATATGCGTTTCTCGTCTATTTGAAGGTTTGGGATTTACGGATTTATGCGGCTCGCGGCTTAAAAAGGTCAACATAACGCACTTATTCTTTGCACATTTTTGACTTGTAGAACATTTATTCTGTATCTGTTAGGTCCAATTTTTGTCAAGGATAAAATCTACCCTAAAAATTATTACTTTTATGTATTCCTGAGTTCAAGCAATAATTAACAAAATTTTATTTTTTAATGTGCTCAGTCTGTATATATTGCTATGGTTAATGACAGCTATTCATTTTATATGATTAATTAAATAAATAATTAAAAACCACCTCGCAAATATTTTATTTCTAAGACGATTAAAAGGAGTTGTAATTTACTAACTCATTGAAATAAATGGTTATATCCTCTGTTGACATTTTATTTATCTACACGTATTAACAATTATTATGGCTAGCTCAAAAATTTCGGTAAGCAATTACCCTTTCTCTCGGTTAGGTTCAGTTGGGCTAAATATATGATTCTTAATTTAACTGAATACGGATCTGTACTCCGCCTTCGTACTAATGCGCACAAGCAAATATTCGAAAGTAGGTTATACGTTAAATCAAAATGGTTTCCGCTGACAATTGCGGTCGTGAAATTAAAATAAAGTGAAAATTTCCGGATCTAACTGTCACATAACCCCAACTTATGGAGTTGGGCTAACTTGCGGTCAGGATTCCCTTTACGGCAATAAGTATGACTTGTATTGCCTTGGGTAAGACTCGTGGTGCACATGCAAAACTTAGCTTATTTTTAGGCCTAGACAGTACCTGGTGTTGTTGCCGAACTTATCAGGCTCGCAGGCGACGCTGAACTCGTTGTCGGACTGCTATCGACCTGATGCTACTGCAACTCATCGATAACGTCCTCCACGGGCTGCTGTAGGCACTGGTGCCTTCCCCTCTGGGCTGTCTCGACTCGTAGGCCTCCACGCAGAGATAGTAACTGCTGTTTCCGATTTGAGATTATGGTGCTGGTGCTTCGGAGACTATACAACTTGAGGTGTTGGATTTCGATCAAAATAACACCACACGATCACAAAATTGCACTTATTTGGACGGTATAATTTTTATATTTAAAATAATATGTTTACTATGTGAAAATTAACTTTATTTGAGAGTACACTTTACATGTTAATTCTAATTTTTATTCAATTGTTCTCCCTAATATCCGCTATGAACAATTGCTAGTTTTATTCTTAAATAAATACGGTTTTGAATCAAGTTCAAAATGCTTACTTATAAATCTAAATTTGCCTAAAATCTACAACTTATTTACAAATACTTATTTTAATATAGTCCACATTTAAAAAAAAGTATAATTAGTTAATCAAGTCTTTGTGTCACTGCACGTTTGTTAATTTGCTTTAAACTGTTCACATAAGTCACTGCACTGATTAAATTTATGAAAGTACTTCCTTCACTAAGGCGTCGCTTGATTTTCTCTGTATACTTTTCCACACAAATTTTAAGTTCATCTGCTGTGTGATATTCTTGATTTTATTAACCCTGGCTTGTTGATTCTTACAATTTTTCATCAAATACCTTAATTTCAGCCTTCTTAGCTGCTCGTAGCAACGTTCATTAGCTTATCTAGCTTTTCCTACCTTTTTTTTTAAACCCTGACAAATATTTCACTGTTTAACTTTCTTTGAATTATTCATTTTGTAATTAATAGTTCGGCCATTACTTTGCACAAACATCATATTTTAAATTTTTTTTACATTCAACTTAGATCCTTGAGCTTTGCTTAAACCGTTCTTTAATTAATTATACTCCTATTAATTGGCATTTCTATACCACTGCATTCAATCTATTAAATTCAAATATTAGCTTGCATTTATATAAAATACCTCACCCTGAGCTTTAATGAAATGTCCATTAGTTTGGCAATGCTATCAAAGTTGAGTTTGTAGGGCTTAATACCATCGCAATATTTGTCTGAAATTTTCTGGGTGCCATGCCAGGTAGATACATAATCTGTATGCAAAATATCGTTTTCCTCCAAGAAATCGTTGTTGAGTTATATCGCCAACAGACATGACAGATAGACAGACGGAATTGATAAAACCTGTTTTTCGTCATTTAGGGACCCTGAAACGTGAAGATCTGAAGAAATCTGGAAATGTGGTGTTTTCGTGATTACAATACTTCCTTCGTCTTTCGTCTGTATTTAATCTTAATGTAAAAAATCATATATACTGCTCAACAAATGAACTGAACCAACCATAAAAATTGTATTTGTTACATTACGTCATAAAAAATATATAAAAGTTCTTTAGTGTACTCATATTACCATATTTACTACACTATCCTCTAATATAAACTAAGAATTAACAAAATCATATTAATAAAATTAAAAAATAATAAAATTATGTAAAAAACTATATTTCTTACTATATTCTCGGAAGGTTTCAAATTTTTGGCATACTTCGCATACAATGTGCTATCAACATTGGGCAAAATTCAAAATTTTCAAATGATAATATTTTATTAATGGGTATAGTTTTATTTAAACCAAATTATAAAGAAAAATGCTTTTTATAGTGACACAATCCTGAAAGATTACCATGACCTTCCTTTTGGAAAATATTATTAAAATTGCACCAATATATGCAAATAGTCTAGTTCATTTGTTGAGCAGTATATATTGAATCTTTTTTGTATCTAAAATATAAATAAAAATTAATATTGTGTAAATATTGAACTCATTTGCAAGTTCAGAAAAGTGAAGCAAAACTGAAGTAAACGTATGTGATGGAAGGTGAATTCAATATTAAAGATGATGGTATAACAACGTGTATAATAAAAGTGATAAAATATAAATATATTAAAGAAACTAAATTTAAGAATTTTCCTTTTTTCCGATAATCCTTCTATGCTAGAGAACATAAATAGGAACCAACTGTAAAAAATAATCTTTTTATAAGTATGCACTACATTTCTATCAGGATACTGTTCCTATGAAGATATAAATATTTTCCGATTGTCGCAAACAAACGTGACACTATAATAGACTTTTATAAGTTCATAAGTTACTTCCTTGTGATAATGAAGATATTTGTTTTCATATGTGAGTTGCAAAATTTTTTGTAACGATTACTGTAAAAAATAAATTTACGCTAAAATCCTTTTATTTTTTTTATTGTCACTACTGTTAAAGTTTCTTGCAGTTATTGGTATCAGTCTTAGTGTATTATTATTTATTATCATTTCTCCTTTAAAAACAATGAATGTTAAATTCTGCAGCAAAGGAATAAGAAAGTAACCCTAATAATCATATATCCTAAAATTATTCATTTCAAAGATATCCTTGATCAAACAATTAAAGATAGTAGTTCGTATTTAAAATGTTTATGAATTCGTAGTTTGGTGTTTTGTTTAAACATATGTTTTTTTGTTTACGTACAGTATCTAAAGTACGTTTTTTTTCTATAATAACTGTCAAAGTATTACAATGTTGGTAGATATGTGATTAAAACGCTAGGAAATATTTATACCTCGTGTTGGTAGAACTTTTTCAAAATTATGGTTATGTGTCAATTTGAATGGCAAAAACGTTCATTATGTTTATTTCAAATATTGCAAGTTTAATAATTAATAAATTTGCAATATTTTACTATGTTGTTCGTTTTACCCACTATTGTGACAAATCTGTCAAAATGACAATAATTTTTTTAGTGGAAAAAAGAACTAAAAATCTATGTACCAACATTATTAATACTAGGGACCCTGCAGGAATGCAACTTATCCCCTAGAAAGTCGACCTTGAAAATTATTATAGAAAAAAAATGTACTTTAGACGTTATTCTATAGTAAAAGTAATAAGCATCCGTTCCAAATAGTTTATTTTAGGTTTATCTTTTCTTATTTTATAAAGTAAAATTTATAGTAACTGTTCAGTGCCTTCCTTCCTTTGAGTCACCCTTAATAAACAGTTGTATGTAAAACAAATGAAATGAAAACAAAACACCACCCTACTAAATCTAAACGTTCTAAAAACGAATTACTATTGTGAAAAAAAGATCAAGGATATCTTGAAATGAATGCTTTTGGAAAATATCTATTAGGGTTTTTATATTTTTTTTGCTGTAGAATAGCGCCCTTATATTCCGTTGTGTGCAATTTTGAAACACTATGTTTTATTTAAAAAAATAGATTTCTAACTGTATAAGAATTTTATGCTTTTTCTGCAGTCATAACATTCCCATAACACCAAGTTTTAAATACTTTTATTAACTGGATTCGTCAAAATGTATGTAAAACTCAGGCAGCGGTCTTGCTTTCTCTAATTATTGCTAACGTTTCGAGTTTGTTACATTCTACATCGGTATTTACAACACTTAAACAGGCCGCACGTGGCGGCTGCTTTAACTCGGTAAATTCTAAAATGCTATTTGACGATACATAAGCAAAATTCACCTAACTACGCTACACCAGATTCTGTTGGCCAGCTACTCGTCGATTCGGCAAAACGTGAATTAGGGCCTTTATGCTGTTGAATTAGTTATTGATTGTTGGAAAAACAAGGGGGGGGGGTCGTCACAGACTCTTTTAGAAATCTTTTAAGAACTGCTCTTTGGAAGTTTGAAATGAGAACAATAATTTGATTGGGTGACAGCTGTGTGCGACGTTCCAGCTCGTCCATGCACGAACCAACCTTGTTATTAATTTTTTGTAGGGCGCTAGCACTCCTTACAGAAATACAACATAAAATGTATACAATGGGACGTTGCACCCAAACACCAGGAAATAAAAGCAAAAATTAAGTTAATGTATTTATATTGTATTTAAATATAAGCATGTATAATGAAGATAAATTGAACAGTAAGAAAGAAGGTTATTCCTATACCTATCTATTATATAAAGTCGGTGGAATGGGTGTACTGGTACAAGTAACAGGTAATGATTTCCAAACATTTAAACGTGAGTTACTCGAACACGACTAAAATTAAAAACAATCTACGCTATCATATAATGTCTTTTCGGAATGCGTCACTGGCTATTTATTTAGCCGCAACACCGTAAACTATAACATCAAAATTTGCGAACTACATCACAATACCTTAGAATCCTAGCGACGCCATTACTATGTTATGGGAGCACGTACCTTTTCGCGCTAGCTTGCTGATTAAGTCGGGACTGATAAAAACAACGTAGCGATGAAACTTTCACAAATGGCTTCAACAAGGTTGGGGTGATTTCCCTGAAAGGCTGCGGATTCCAGCTCTTCAAAAATGAGAAATAGGAAAAGTCAGCATTGCGACGACGGCTTGGCTACCATCCCGTTTCAACTGTGCATGATTAAGCCTCTTCGATATGTAATTCGCACAAGGTGTTTTAAGAACAACTTCCAACTTTCATAATTCTCACTTAACCCTCTAATAAGGTTCCCATCCCTATGCCAAAAACAAAATCACTCGCCTTAACAAGCGGTAACTAGTGTGTTCACCTTGATGTGCTTCGAGTAACTGCCGTAATTAAAACTGATATCACTACGAAAAATAGACCTGGGATTTCGACACAAAGAATTTCAGCTCGAAGGCTGCTGAGGGCCGTTATAGTAATACGTTTAAGGGCTTCAAGTGCATTCCTGTAATTGACTTAGGAGCCCGGAAAAATAATGAATGCCCCGCATCTATAGCCATCTCTCTCCTACATATGTGCGCTACTCTCGTTGCTCCAGATTGCACCACATTTCGCAGGAAAATGGTCGCTTAAATCGAAACCTAGGCCTTAAGACAAGCTGAAGCGTATTTCTCGAGAAGCTACTTTCTGTTTCTACAGAAGTCGTTAAAATAAAATGACGTAAGTTAACAATCGCAGATTCCAAAACGTTATCCGGGACGACCTCTATTATTTAGCAGCCAAAACAACTATACACTACTTGCGCAGAACAGAAACGGTAAGATTGCGCTCATATTTGCAGAATTATACAATATTATTATAGAGAAACAGAAGTTTTTGTTAATTCCGTAAATGGGCTACATTTACAGAAGGTGCTAGAATTTAAAAATTATCCTAAAAGGTTAGTTTAGAACGAACTGTTGTCTCATACTTTTTTAGTGCTACCTATCACGAGCATCTCAAATTGAAAACGAGCTGATAGATCAATTCGGTTTCGGCAATGTGATGCTATCCCCACATTTTTCAATTAAGCACATCGTACAAATTTTCAAAAATAAACGTAACTAAAAACTATTTCAGAGGAAGTTTTGAGATTTTACGGTGGTTTTAAACACTATAGAAGCGGACTGCGCAAAAGCTCAGTGACATGATATTCTTTTGAAGAATTTAGATATCCAAAACTGTTCCATTGTCTGACAGCAGAGAGCGTCTAACAAATTCTGAAAGGACGTGACAATGGAGAGCACCATATAAAATTAGGTTTCAAGCGTTTCATTGATTAAAAACTGCTTTTCTTTAGATTTATGCAAAATCGACAGTTTTAAAGTATCAACTTCACAACTGAATATTATAAAAGGTTTGTTAAATGTTGAGGTATGGTTTATTATATAGAAAAAACAAATCTAAATAAGACATTTGGTAGAGGTTGTTGTAGTGTTTTTTTTTTCAAAAAAGCTATTCTTTTAATCGTGACGGTTATATTTTTCTTGATTTAAAGTAAACTGATAATTCTCTAAAAAGTATTTCTATTGAAACCATTGTTTATGTACATTCTCTTAGAACTACAGTAGTGGTATATTTTATTAAACATCTTGTTAATTTAGAATTTTCTTCATGAAATCACAATATGATACAAAAACTTTTCAACTACAGAAGAAAATTTTCTTTAACAGTATGGTACATCTTCGTTACTTTTAGTACTGTTTTCAATAATATAAAGAATTCGAAAGGTTTCTGAAATTAATTTTGAGTATACAAACCGAATATTTCTGAACGGCTACGAAAAGCATCAATAAATTTGTAAAATTACAGTAAATTGATAGGTACCTTGTTCAAAACTTAACCTGAGAAGAAGAAAAATAAAAAAATATAAAATTGTTTATGTTAAATTAACCTAACATTAACTCACTGAAGCAACTCTGTGAGCTAGGACTTGTCATACAGTGTAGCAAAATTTGACTAGCTAGTTGCTGAGCAGGATATGATTGGTTGTCCAAAAGTGCCACTGGTTCGAGACGGTCGAAACGAGAAAAGCTACACGTTTTGGTGTAAATCTCTATACCACATAATTCTTGAATTTTATTTCCATGGTCAGCGGAGATACCGTTAGGTCTTTGGAGGATACCGGGTGGCAGCTTTAATACCAGTTGGTTACCCTTGCGGTGCGAAAGGTACCAATATGTAGCAGTTGGACAGCGGGTTAATCAGACCAAGAAGGACAACTAAAAACCACTGGTCCCGCACCATTAATTTCCCGTAATGGAATTTCTGCAGGTAAGTCACATTAATCTTCAGCACAGTAGGGGCGCTACGAGAATACTGATTAGCGTCCTGACTGCAGAAAAGAAATAGTTCTAATTCAAGAACCTTGCATTTACAGGAATAGGGTTAGGGGGTTAGGTGAGGCCAACTACGATCTAGTAGTCGGCAAGGAGGTGGAAGACCGGTCTAGGACCTAAGTGATGGTGTCTTACAAGGAAATTATAAAATAAAGAAGTAGATGAAACGGCAAGCACCATTATCTCGGCCTATGAGAAGACTTGGCCTGTCAGGGTGGCGAGAGTCTGTAGGGTTTCATTGTGGAACGGCACTTTCACCGATATGCATAAGGAATCCAGGCGAATCTTCAATCGAGCTGCCAGAAATGGGAAATAGGCTTTTTTGTACATTTTTTGAGCAGGCAAAAATAAGTTTAAAATAGAGTTGAGACTAGGTAAGAGAGCTAGCTAGCAGAAAAATTGTGTGAAGTTACGGTCCGTATCGGATTCTTCCAGACTAAAAAACGTTTTAGTCGCAAAACAAGTCAAACGATAGGAGCGTTAAAAAAGTCTGATGATAGACTACAAATAGAACTCATGGCAAAACAGGTACAGATGCCTATACAAAACGGCCAGTTCGCCGATGGTGTCATAATAAAGTACATGAGTTCGAATTATTTAGGTCGCCATGGGCAGATAGAATCCTCCCAGAACTGCTTTAAAAGAGCTTAGATATCTTTCTTCCAAGTGTCATAAAGATATATAGAGCCAGAGTAGCAATAGGATGGGTGGTCTTCATCCTCAAACCGAGGAAATACTATACGACTGTGAAATCATTTGGGCTTATTAGCCTTACATCCTTTCTTTTAAAGAGCTTAGAAACAATAATCGACAGATATCTAATGGAAAGGGCAATCCAAGTGTATCCATTCCATGAAAACCAGCACGCATACAGACGGAAACTGCCCGCTACTATAATGAAGTGGTCCTTGTAGTTCTTTTTGATATTGTATAGCTTTTAACAAGACAAGCCTTACACGCCAGAGAATCCCTTTTCATGATGGTCAGTTGAGTGATGTCTAGAAATGACAGAAACAATGATACCTTGATACTTGGATAAAGAGAGAGGTTATGGTTATCCATCTCAGAATGTGGGATGCGGCACTTTAAAATAGTCAAGGAGTATGCACTAACTATGCAAAGATTATAGTGGTAGTGTCGAAGGAAATGCCTTTGTCAACGTAAACGTAACTGAAGCAGAAGACCGAGTAAGGTTGGAAAAGGGATAGTTTTTCACTATTCCAACAAGAGATAAGTGGGGGAGAAAGAAGTTTCAGCCGGATGCCCTAATATGCTGCATGGATGGCGGTCAAATGGCAGAAAGACGATTTTCTGGAGTAGGCATTTTTATTGAAGGCCGAAGGGTACAAGAAAGCTTTGAACGTTTACCATGTTATTTTAAGCAGAAGTTTATGTCATTCTATCAGTGGAAACCAAGGACGAGATTAGGATATCACTAGAGCAAAGAATCTATATCTACTCTGACAGCCAAGCTGCATTAAAATCAATTTATTCGGCCAGGACGAAATCAGCTGTCGTCCTAAGAATATGGATATGCTATAGCAGAACCAGTAAGGGAAAGGAAAAATGATGTGGAGGTCGTCTGGGTTCCGAGACATACGGGTTTCTCCAATGAATGAGAAGGCTGATGAACTAGTCAAACCCGGAGCTGAGGATATCTGTTTTGGATCGTAATCTTTTTTGGGTATTACAAGGCAGCAGGCCTCAACAGCCCTAACCGAGTGGTCCTACTAGACCATTGAAGAAAAGTGGAAAAAGTGTAGGAACTGTCAGCAGGACAAGTACCATATAGCGGGATTTGATTCGAATAAATCAGTTTGGCTAATGGGAAGAAGCCGAAGCACCACATTTCTTTTCATCGGGATTTGAATTAAGGAAACACCTAGCATGATAGGAATTGAGGCAGATACAGATATACTAAAAATAAGTACAACTAATTTGCCCTACACAAGGCAATAATCGATCTATTCTGTAACGATGTGCTTAGAATCGTACTGCAATCGGCGAGTAAAAACGTTACACTAAGAGTTTGGCATACACGCGGGAAATATTTTCAGTTCTACACTGCCACGTACCCGAATACGATGAGTACGATGAGAATCGTAAAGCAGGGTACCTGGCATGTGTAATCTGCAGGTAGGTAATTCAGAAAGAAGCCTCAAGATCCGCTGATCCTAGGTTCGGAAATGAAGCTGCCTCGCAAGAAGTGTAGAATTGGAGTTGCAGGTATTTCCCTAGTATGAGGGGTTGAGATCGCAGAAGAGAAAGGCTTTTGGAGGAGGCATTCTTGCCAAGTTAGCTGGAAGGCACACCCAAACTACTTGTAAATTCTTTTTCTAGGTGTCAATCGGGATCGCTTTAGAGCCCCAAGACAGAAAGCGGGATGATAAAAAGGCTTAGGCTTAGGCGGTTAGAGGTGAGTCTGCTTCTGAAATATTGTTTGAAGACATTACTAGATAAGTTTCAGTGGTTGCATGTACAACATGTCAATGCTGCTCCAAAAATTGCAAGATCACATCCACACCATCGTTCTTTCTTATATAGACAAGCTTTCCCAAAAATTTATCAAATCTTCTTTACTTTTGAAATTTGCACAAGAATAGACTAAGAGGGCTAGGCAATCAAACGCACACCAACGTAGAAGTGGCTATATAACCTACACCTTAACAAGTAAAGAATAGTTGAAAATAACTAGCGCGAGACAACTTCTGGGTTAATAATTGAATTTGAGCTTAATGTACACCTAACAGTACTAGTTTTCTTAGGCTGATTTTAATTTTCCACATTTTGAACTGATTATTCTCTATCTAGGCAAATAGATAATATTACGATTTTTGCTTCTACAGAAGAAAAATAGGGGAAATTATTGCAAGGCTCACTAGATTCAGCAGAGAATACAGATTGGAAATAAACAACAAACAGATCCAAATAACGATAGCCGACCGTAAAAACAACAACTTATCAATGATGAGGAGGACGGAAGGGTTTGACGTAGTTTCGTTTATTTTGGATCTTTAATAACTAACTCCGGTGGCTGTGAGGAAGAGATACAACAAAGAACAGTAATGGACCGAACTGCGACGGTGAAACTGACGATCTAGAAAGACTTTCAAAATAGACCAAACTTAAGACTGACCCGTGTATTAATTTTTCTAATCGCACAATATGCTTCTGAAAGGTGGAATCTAAAAAGCAAAGGGATTCACAAAATAGATGCCCTAGAGATGTGGGTCTACAGAAAAAATTATCAAAACATTGTGGACCCAACATCGTACGCATAAAGCCATATTGGAATAATTTAAGATAATGAAACGAATATCAAACAAAGTGAAGGAAAACTATATGACATATTTCGGACACATATCCAGAAAATCGTGTACAATACAGAAACGTATCATCTAAGGAATAGTGAATGGTAAAATACTACGAAGAAAATTACCCACAAGATGGATTGACCAAATTCGATGTGCTTTAGGAATGAGCGTAATTGAAGCAACAGATCACACCCAAGAGAGAAAGCAATGTAGATCAACTATCAAACAGAAAACATCGTGACGTAACTACACACTAATACAGTGAACGACTGAAGAGAGACATTCTGTATCTTGCGTAATCATTACATAGGACGATATTAAATTTTTTTAACTTTATTCTATAAATATTGCAGTGAATTTTATTATTACTTATGTTTATATTTGATATTGATATTATTTTATTTAAATAAATGACTCTATCATCTAAAAGAGTTGGGCTTCCACATCCTAGCAAATATGATTAAATGTAGAATTATAGGGAATATTTTTGCTATTAAGATAATTATTGTGGTTTTTATGATTTTTAAAGTAATCGCTTTAGCCACCGCTTGTGTATCCAATGGGACCGCTACAAAATTAGATATTTCAACTGATGGGAACAAATTTACAAACATGGCGCTTCAACTTCACAATTTTCAAAACAATTTGACCTCCTATTAAAAATTACATCAATAATTACGTAAGAGTGCGTTCTCTAGGTGATTTAACAAACGTAAGTAAATAGAGGGCACAAAAAAGCACTCACAAAGCGCTACTTTCGGAAATGTGCAAAAACTGACGCCACTTTAAAAGTTTTACAACACTTTCCAACCTTATTTGGCTTCTCTGATGCAAAATAGGACACTAGGCGTCTCCACATCAGGTCCAACGACGGACAGGGGCTCCTCTTTCTCTCGGTTGACCTGCTGTAACAAACCATATACCTCTTCGAACGCCGCCTATAGCTTGCACCATTCCAAAACTGCTTACAACTCCGTATTTGCCCCAGTTCCAGCGCTCCACACCGTTCAACATGAATGTTGCTGTCTCCTTCCCTCTTCCAGGGCTATGCTAACCCGCAGTAGCTTCAAAAACTGCCACAGGAACGCCAGGGACTACTCGATGTACCATTGAACACTTTTAAAAACTCCTATAGGAGTGCAACGAATCAAAGCAACTCTTCTACGGCCTACCCAAAAAAATGGTATTTATTCCCTCTTAAATGAATTATTTGTGGGAAAGACAAAATACCACACCTCTCAGCTTGGCTTAGCTTCCCTCTTACATTTTTTCTAAGCTTGGTCTGATTACGTTTTATGTTTCAATCAAGGCTAATACTAGTTTTAATACCGTTTTTACCAATTATTAACTGAAAGTCAGTGCTGTTCATACAATTTGTAAAAATTAAACTGCACATTTGTAGAATATTTTGTAAAATAATATTTGAAATGCCTGAAATTTTATTAATTGCCATAATAATTTTAGAGGATTTCAAACTGTTCATTGCAATATCTACATCGCAGATAATTTGATAAAGTATCTAAGTATTTTCTAGCTGGGTAGTGGATTCTGCTATTATTATAGTATTTAATTCAAAATTTATTCTTAAAAGTGCAAAATGCAACTGAAATTGTTCTTAGTATTATACAACTAGCAACTAATTAAATCAGTGGACTTTCTCCAAATAATGCTAATTTCATACTTTTTAATAATTAGGACAGTATTTATTACACCTCATATTTTTGTGCTAGTATTGGACCCACAATTGATTAAAGTAAATTTGCTGCAATAAATATAGTTTCCATTGTTACATAACGTGTTTTATTTTAGGTAAGGGTTAATTTCAGTTAATATAAAATCAGTTTTGTGGATACGCTGACGGGAAGATGGCAGGTATAAATTAATGGTTAATTGAAAACCAACAAAACAAATCCTTTCTGATTAAAGCTTCGCCTGAGCAGCTTAATTTGCATGGTTGACGCTATATTTATAAATTGGACATGTAACATCACACATTTTACATTGAAAGTAGGTGAAGGGAATTTATACAAAAACTCATTTAGTAGAATGACTGATAGCTTCGGTTGGAAGGTTGCCGTGTTAACTAAAAACGGTGTGGTTTTTCTGCGACATGCCTATACTTTGAGCAATATTTTTTTACGATTCAGCTATACGGCATTGATATATGGGACCTTTAATAATTTTCTTGTTCTTCTTTGATGACAGCTTCGGTGAAGTTTATTGGAACGGGTAACCGATCGTGTGGAGGTTTTACGTACAAAAACCACCACAATTGGATCTGTCCTTAAAACCAATTAATGTTAATGCGAAAGCCAAGTATAGCTTTATGAAAGAAATTAAGTAGTATGAAGTACGACCGTCTAAAATAAAATATTCAAATTTGTTTTCAGATAGTTTCTTCGGAGTAATTGAATTGTTCGGTGATAATTAAATATTGTCTTGAAATACGGGCTAATGAAAACAGTCTTGCACTAACTATTTTAATCTTTTAGGGTAAGTGCAGGATCAACAACATTTTCTTTGAAGCGTAATTTGATTAAAACGTAATCTGGCTGTTAGAGCATTAGGTGTTACTTCAATTTATCATAGCTTAAAGTATGCCACTTTTTATTTATTTGAAATAACTCCAGTTACATCATGATAATTTTTAGCTATGTATTGCTGTTACCATTATTACAGAATTAAGAATCTTTCTTAGCATTTAGTATTATTTCTAGAAAAACCAAGTGAATTTGTTACTCAAGGAATAACCTGGAGGTAAAAGAAGCTGATTATATTTTGTTACGTTGCGAAAATTCGTTGCTTAGTGACAAAAAGTGATAGTTTTGGCAGTTTAACTAGTGCGCCCAATGTATGCGCATCAGTTTCCTGCCTTCTTGTTCCAGCGTTGGTACTGGTGGCATTAATTGTGACTGGCCTATTTTCATTTGGATATCACTAACATTAACCTATAAATTTGTCTTTCCATCGCTCTGTAGGTTTTCTTATTGTGTCTAAGTTGGCTGTAGTAAGGTGCTACAGGCTAAAAGCCGTTTATGATCTGCAATAGGCTTACAAAATTTCTATGACTAGCTGGTGGGATGGGATGGGCCTTAAACTGAAGAAATAGGTGCTCGCTGGTGAAAGTCAGATCGGTAGATACGGAGAAAGAATGCTTTTTTATACAACCCTGATGAGTCATTAGCCGATGATGTAACGAGAAGGTTCTACCATAAAAAGACCCTTGCTTCAGCAAATCGAGGTAGTGAACGCTTGGAGTCGAACTTACCTGTCGCTCCTGTTTCCAAAAAGAACGCGTACTGCAGTTTGCTTTGTAAGAAATCAAATAGGATGACATCTAATACTGCTATATTTAACACACAAGATAATTACAATTCTGGTTGGGCCAGCTGCGGCGGTCAGAATCCTCAAACTACTCTTGAAGAATCTACCTAAAAACATGACGTTGCGTCAAGCTATAGACTAAAGATCGCAGTATTGTTGGCCTGACGGTAAGTTAGCTACTGGTTCAGAAATGCCGATTTCCATACTTCACACATGGATGCGCTGTTAAGGTTCGTTAAGCGGTCGGTTATTAAATTAGTTTAAACAGAAGCATAAAACAATACGTTAGATTGACTTAGCTGTATGCAGTACATCCAAAATTCACAGTATGGGACGAGAAGGGAGCAGCCAGGTGATTCTAGACTTAAGTGAAATGTTTAGTGACAAGCAACGGAACGATCGTTGCAATCCTAATCGGTTGTTGGCGTCGCCTAGAAGACGGATTTACGATAATGCGTAGAAGTAGGGGTTGCTGCAAACATGAAGGAGATGACGTCGGTACGAGAATGGAATGGAGATGATGCGTTACTTGGAATATCCGATACAAATCAAAAATTAAATTCTTAGATACACCAACCGAACGTGAACAAAATTTAAAATTAAGTTGAGCTTGCGAAGCTAATTTATATCTGGAAAATAATGCGAGGTGTCATAAATGGCTGTTCAACGAGTCGACATAGCAAACTACATCGCACTCAAAAACGACAAAACTCTTATCTGCACGCTCACCCGAAGGTAGCTCTGCTTTCTGTCACCTGCTGGTCTTGCTGCTTTAAAGCGTGAAGATATGCACATCTCTTGGTTTAAAACCAATGGCGACGGCAATCTATTTTAACCTCACCTTCATATTTAAGCTCTAACTGTGATTATTGGTATGATGCAGGAGTTTAATACGTTTGACCTTAGGTATAGTAGAATTTTTGGATTTTTCATAATGTAGGAAAGTTCAAATGCTTCTCATCGTATGCGAATTCCTCTTCTAATTTTAAACGTTTGATTTTCTTTGTTTGTTCTAATAGATTGTCCTATGTAGACATCTTCCGCTATTTGTTCTATTCTGGCCCATTCACTAATATTTTTCGTTACTCGTTGGTGTTACTCATTGGTTTTGTATTGGATACATTTATTTTAAAACCTCGTTGTAGCGAAGCTTCAGGTAGATCGTCTATTATACTTTGGAGTTCGTGTCGATTAAAGAGTTCTATCATTATTTTTCCCATTCAGTTATTTGAATATGTCTTCTAAGGCTAAGGTAAATAGTTTACGGGAAATTGTATCCACTTGCCTCACTTCACTGCTGATGTAAATGGAGTTAGTTTTAAGATTTAATATCACTCTGCGTCTGGTTAACGTCTGTTATTACTTTAATTAATAATATTTCACAATGCCACAAAGGTTTGCAGCGAGCTCTGAAGTGATTACATTGAGCCAATTGCTTAAATAACGTTTATTATTGTATCTAGTATACAAAGCAATTACATATACAGTGAATTTATTTTAATGGTTAACATAGCAGTTTTGTTTCCATGCTATCATTTAATCATACAGGTCACTTCCATGGTTACAAATGAGACCAATAGATTAGAGCGTTTATTTTACGAGTTAACATACGAATTTAAATTAGGTACTTGCTAATAAGAAACTTTAATTTTGTTACCGGAATGTAGGTATGCAACTAGGTAGATACCTACGTACAACTCACAAGTTGTATCTTTTCTTCAGTTGTATATATTGGGATAACTTTTAGTTGGTTTTTTGACAAGTAATCATTCCTATGTTAACTCGTAAAATACACGCTCTAATCTGGCATAGAAACAAAACTCTTATGTTAACCATTAAAATAAATTCCCTGTACATATAACAAAGCAAAATGACACAGAGGCTCAACATGCGTCTATAAGAAGTACCTGCAGTGACTGCAATAGAAGCTCTGTTTCCACTCGTTTGACTGGCTAAAATAATATGTTTAATGGCGGGTGTATTTTATCTAAGAGTGTTCAATTTCGGATTTTTTAAGGATGTAGGAATAGGGAGGACGGAGTGAACGTCTTTATCATAACACGTGCTGCAAGGTGGGTGTTCTTTTAGTGCCATTTGTTTGCAGGCGAAGCGGCCTTGTGACTTGATGGAGGCTACAAAATCTAGAGACGTTGGATGCCTGCCTGCACGGGCCTGGTGGCTCTCGCAGTAAGCCGGGGGTTTGCTACGATATAAGTGGGATACGGCTTCCTACGCTTTTTCGGGCTGCATTTTCGATCCGCCACAGGTCCTAACAGCCACCAAATTTAACTTTTGTGGCAGGATTTTCTGGGTTAATATCAACACTTTGAGCGTAGTTTTCTAGGTAGCAAGACTTTCGTCAAAATCCGGGATGGTTCTGATTGGCAAAGTTTTAGGAAGGATCTTGGTTCTAGGATAACAATCAAAAAGGCAGTTTGACTGACCCAATTCTGGATAACGTCTAAGTGAGCCACTTGCTTACTCGCCCTTCCAGGGCGCAAGGCTGCTCCCGGCTGGAGCACGATGCAAGTCTGAAAAAGAAGAGAAAAGAGAATGAAGCTGCGCAGGCATCGCTCTTTTATGCTCTTTAGCGGCCTGCCTTCACTTCCTTCATCTGGTGAAGCCGTTGCTAGCCTCCACCTATATTACGTGATATTATTAGCTTGTGTAACCCCTTGTGCAGCCCATATGTCTTAGTGTCAAGTCATGCTGTAACCAGGTGGTTTTTGATTTAGAAGACAGCGCCGTACAAACTGTAACATTTCAAGTCCATTTTCAGAAAAACAGTCAGTATTTGCCACTGAACGTTATTAACTGAAAATTATTTGCATATTACGGGATATATACGTCAGTGTGCTGCCTGGGATCGCTTGCTTGACAGGTAGATATCGATCAAATTTATTTGTTAGTTTGTTAGTGATAACTACAGTGGGTGTTATAGCTGCTAGAGTAGAGCTATAGGTCGATAGTTGTCAAGATGGGTCTCTTCTTGTGCACAAATGTGGTATTTGCACTTTTCTATTGCCTTGGTACATACCCCACTAGTAGGTATTTGTTATAATAATAAACTTTTTATTTATTGATAATAATTTTCCACTTTTCTTAAGTAGTCTTGTCAAGATTTTGTCTTCACCAGTAACTTCATTTCTTTTTGCTTTTAAGATGACGTTCTCTATCCCTGCATCCGTTATTTCTGGTAATTCTTCTTAATTTACATTAATTATTTTTTTCATGACGGATTTTCTTTAGGGTTTTGTGGTGGAGCTCTATTGGAACTTTTATAATTTTTTTCTGCATCTTTTGTTACATTACTCCTATTCTTTCTTTATTTTCTTGATAATTTTTAATCGTTATTGTTTTCTTATTATCCGTTACTAGTTTGATAGATTTGATTTTTTTTCTATTATTCGATTATGTTTATAGAGATTGTTGACTAATTTTGCTATCTATTCATTACGTTCTCCGAGTTCATTTCTAGTATGTGGTAGTGTTAATGGTTGCGTTGTCCGCCATTGTTGCGTTTTGTTATGGTGCCAGTAACATTGTAACGATTGAGAGTACAATACACGGGTAGGTAAAAACTTTCTGGCCAAATATATAGGGAAGACATACTGTGAGTTTAAAGTCCACGGTCAATGCAATTTTTGATTCCAACTTAGAACGAACTGTTTCTCATGAATTGTAAACAACATATTGAAGTGACATTTAAGTAAAAGTTAGGGCGTTATCAATGCGCGATTCAGAGTTCTGTATAGAATGAAGTTGGTAACTGTTGGAAGTCGCACCATGTATATTGTAGTGACAACAATGCACCACATTAAACAGCTAATATTTATATAATAGCTTCTTTTATTGTTAGCCCTTATTTAATTTTCAAAATTATTTTAACTGAGTACTCTTTTCAGGGTGGTTCGCCAATTGTATTTTTAAAAGCTTTGACTACTAAATGACATTTAATGAACTTGACTTCTACACCTTTTCAAACCAGGTATTGACAATTATACTTTACATTGACACACATATCAATCAATTCATCTACGTAAGTACTGTATTAAGTTTATTTTTACACTTTCTTTTACTGATTGTTATTCAAAAAGCTTTTATAAATTCTTTACACAAACCTTAAAACTTCTCTAGCTTTCACTGTAAAGATCCAACCAAACAGTAAAAACTTTGATGGTCCGTCAACCCTCGAACTGCATCTATCCTGTCAATAACTCCTGTCCTGCTCCCTTTTAAACGTCACCATCACACCAATCGACTCCAGGTAAGTTTCAGTATTATGATGATCCAAATCTAACCTTGTTTATTCTGCAGATAGTCCGATGTCAGCAATACCCACAAAATTATCCAAATCAATCAGCTAATTATGGCAACCTCCTTTCAAATGCTTGACTTGTCTTCCATGCAACCACCAATGTCACCAATGAATCCTTATTATGTCCTGTATGTATCAATACATCCAAATCCCATTCAAATAATGTAATTTTCTATGTTATTTATTTCCGATTCACTATATGGTATAATCTCTTCACCGATTGTATATCTTTATTAAATCCAAGATATATTCTCACCTATTACACCACGTAGATTTGTTTATAGCCCCTTTTAATTTGCATTTACCAGACAATGATACAAATTAAGGCATTAATTTCCCATTTTTATATTTACCAAAATTCGTTATTTTAAAAATACATGTACATTTTTCATGAGTTGTTTCAGTAACTAATTAAACAAAATTTTCATTCCTGTTAGATACAATTCTTATTGAACACTTATTTATTTTAACTATCCTATTATTACATGCTATTAATTCTTATCATTCTAACAAATACATTTGTCAATTGTAACCTTGGCTTGAACTTTATTATAATTAAACTCAACCATCAAATTTGTATACTCAAATGTTATTTCATTATCAAATTACCTAACTCATTGTCTGAATTAAATTTTATTATTCATTTTAAAATTAACACCCAATTCTATCAAAACACTTCAAGATTTGATTGTAGTAATCTTCCAAATATATTAGATTTATATTTTTATCTTTCAACCACCTTTAGTGTATCACAACAATATGTAGCAAAATACTTTAAGATCTAAGAGTGAACGCGTCCTGACATTTTGAATGGCTATCAAAACGAACGGATAGAAGATGATAGATAAACACAGAGAGCCGACGGTTGTAAATCAAATCGGAATGAGATGACCGAATAGATCCTGGCGCTCCCGTGTCCATCTTTATGAAGCTTTCCCAGTTGCGTAAGTGGAAAGTTGTTAGTGCTTATTATTGTCTCTTCTAGAAAGTGCAATTTAGCCGCTGTGCCCCGTTTCTAACACGGAGCATCGAAATTGCTTTAATATTTTTCAGCCGCAACAGGGTATTTCCTCGGCGAATAGTTATGTCACTCTTGTTAGGAAGGCTTGGGCCATCCGAAGGCTTTCTTATCCGACTCAGCGTTTGCGGACGCTCAATGATAATACTCTTATTCTTGCGCAGCTGGTTTTTCTTGCTAAAAGGGTTCCCAGGATCTTCTGCAGTTTACAGATGCCGGAAGGTTGCCGATATCTGAGTTTTAAATTTCATACCTTTTACACTAAAGTTACGGATGTAATTTGTCACTCGCGACGATACTTATTCAGTTCTTGACATTAGTTATTATAGCTATGTTTTGCTTCTATTGTATTACATTTCTCCTTCGTTCATATACCTATTCATCTTCTAGTTTCAATATCCATTTCAAATTAAATGACTATCCGTTGAATATAAAAATTTAATAATGGAAGATAAAATTCACGACCTTATTTCATTGCGTACTAATCACATGACCTTATGTTCATTATACAAATGTTTAGTAAGAATGAAAATCAGATGTCATCATTTAATATGAACTTGATCTTGTTAAGAAGAAAATGTCAATAAAGGAATTTCTAATCGCTTGGAAAAGTAGATTGGTTCTAGTGTTAACGTATTCTAATTTCTTATGGATTGAATAAAGTAAGCTCTCTATAGGTAGAGTGTAAACACTATAGAAAGACATGCATCTCTTTCTTCATATACCTGTGTTGGGCATATATTTTGTCGTTATTATAAACACCATTAAATTCAAATGTTAGTTCAAATAACCATCCCATAATATATGGATAGGGTCTCAAAATGACAAAGCAGTTTAAAATAAAATAATAATAAAGCAGAAGAATACTAATGTTCATCATAAAAGGATATTGATTGGAATAACTTCGTTTTATTTTTAGAATTTCTATTTCCTACAATGGTATTAGCATTTCATTAATAAATAGTGCATTTGTGGTTGCAAGTGTAATTCACATTAATTGGAGGTTATTCTCTTAGTCAAGCTTTATCTGAAAGTAAATATTATTATAAAGGATAAAACAAAAGTTTAATTCTTACATATTTGGTGTATAAAATGGTTATTATCATCATACAGAGAGAACCTAAAAGGTATGTTGAATGAGAAATTCAAGTCATACAGATTAAAAATAGAAATATGTATTATCTATTGGTATAACCAAAGTTTTTGGCGGGTATTTGAAAACTAACAAGAACAAATGGGGTGTAAAATTTATTAATTCGATTGACAGTTCTATTTCAAACTGAATTAAATAGTCAATTTTACATGATGCAATACTGGTATGTACAATTATATAATGTCAGACAAATAAGTAGTGCCATATACAAGAAATAAGTGTAAAATCGAGAAATCCTACGGTCAAAAAGATTGCTGACGACAACGAGAAGGATAGCTGATGCAGATGCCAATTGGAATGAAATACATTGAAAATAATTAGGGCTCGAGGAAACAAGATATTATTATATAATGAGCCAGGAAAATACAGTAAAATTATGCTGGCTTCCAGGTCACCAAGATACTGAAGGAAACGAAAAGGCGGACAAGCTCGCAAAAGAAGCAACTCGTAATGCAATGACCGGTCCAGAACCTAGTCTAAGCATTCAGAAAAACCAAGCTCGCTCAGCCATTAATAAATGGGTCAATACCGTACACCAACTAAAGTTGAGAAACTACAATCAAGCAACACACTGCAAAATATTTTCTAAATACTCCGAATCCACAAACTACCAAAACCCTGTTGAGACTGAACAGAACTCGAATCAAGCAAGTAGTTATTCTACTAACAGGACTGGAGCATTCAGAGAATTTATGCACAGAATCAATATCTATAGAGATGAACCTGTTTGCAGACTATGCCAAGAGGATGATGAAACAGCCTATCCTCTTTGAATGCCCAGCATTAGAGCGTAAAAGACACCAACTCGATTGGAGCATTAATTCTATTGACAACCGCAACCTAGTAGGGGACATTGCAAGTCTAGTAAAAGATACGGATGTCGGTCTGCTAACTTGAAAACTCCCGACAGTACAAAAAGCCCCAAGGGCTGACGTGCGCATGCCAGCAAAAGGCAGTCGTGGAACATAAATCTAATCTAATCTAATCTACCAGTGCATGCTCAAGCTGTGGACAAAAAGGTAAGATTTAGAACCCAAGTTTGATAAAACACTGAGAATAATAGTAAATTTAAATAAAATTAAATAAAAGCATTAAGACCACAATAATATGTGTTCAACTTTAATAATAGTAATACCATCAACATCTTCTTGTTTACTACAAGAAGAAATAGTTACGGTTAAAACACTACAAAGACACTTTAGAAAATAACTAAAAACAAGCCAAGCTTTTACTTTAGTGGTACCAAAATTACACCAATCCATTTTTAAGTGTTACAGCGTAGACGTTTCAAAATATACTTTCAACTTCTCTGATATCTTAAGTGATGAGCAGTTTGCTATTCTCGACACGTACGAATGCTTTGCAATTCGGTGGAAATGAGCGTCTCATTAAATTCGTTCGAACTGAGATTAAACAAAAGGAAGGGTTTTTAAAAAAAAATTGGATTAGGGTTCTTATTCCTGCCGCGCTCTGGTTCATATTTTAAAACATCTTAATGCGGGAAGCGGGACGAGGACTGAATCTGTCGAAAATTATTACTCCAGAGAACTGAGACCTGTACATTTCGCTGAGACAAAAGATTATATTACAATTAGCTCGCCAGCATAACTTTATTAAGGTGGGGTGCAGCCTTGCAGAAATTCTCCGTGTCGAGGAATTTAGACCAAATTACTGAATCTTTGGACCTCGTTAAGCACTTTGGCTGGTTTCACGAAGCGAACATAACTTCATTTCGGTCGAGTACAAATCTGATACTGATATGCATGCACTGGCTGTCGCAGAAAATAGGTATTTTCCATATATATAATACACATATATTGCTGGTAGGGCCTGGAAACTTCAGAAAACATTACGGCGCCGACATAGTCTCACTTAGAGTATAACGCGTCTCGTGCGCATGCGTGGGAGTTCGAACTCCGCCTTTAGAAGCGAATTTTAAACTTGACCACTTCCCCATTGGGCGGACGACGCCGCCGCGCTTGCGCACAGCTCACCGTATACATGAAGGAGTTGGTTGTGTGTCTCACTTCATCGGTTAGTTTCCCACTCATAGCCGCTAGCAATATAGTAAGTATTAGATATATGGTATTTTCTAATGAAATATAGCTATTTTTAACTGCTTTACTTGATATGTCTTCGAACAGTACAAGTGTAAAATAGCTATTTATACAACAAGTGATAAAAGTTGACGTTTATGCACGCGTTGCATACAATATTTTATCTACGACCATAATTTTACTTTTATTAATCCATAAATATCGATTTAACAAAGGTTTGCATCTACGACACTTCTAATTTATGTCATAATAAACAGTAGACCATGCCGCGCGGGCGAATGTTTGCGAATGACAGTAGTCAAGGTCAGTTACGAAATGTAATTATTAATACTCCACATCTGACTGTATTCATTACATAACGCTTTAATTATTTCAAAAACGCTTTACCTGTAAAGCAAGAAGCAACTAGAATAACTTTACAACTTCACTTCCAGTTCGAAATTGTAGTTTTAGAACCTCACTTCACTTTCAGCACATGGGCTAAAAGTAAACAGCTGATTTCTTTAACCACGGTAAACTATATAACGTCACTTTTAGTGAAACAAGCTAGCGCTGAAAGGCCTGCTTTTAGTGGTGGTCGTAGATAAACGAATTTTTATGATAACAACATATGTAAGCTAAAATAAACATCTACGTGCAGCGGTAGCGCCCAGAAGATATTGGGTAAAAATACATGACAGTGTTTTCACACATACATGCTCAATTTTTGATCCGCAATTCTTCTCAATTTTTGCTATCGGTTGCCGCTCTTCCCCAGTCAACGATGTTTAGCTCCAATAGGTCCTGGAAGTGGAAGTCGATGCGACGATACCAGACGTTACCCACACGACTCGGTTGTGGACTGCAATAGTTAAATGTAGTCAAGTGGGTGCGACAAAGAAGAAGAAACTAGAATAACCATGTAACATGAATTTTACGACGACGGAGTAACAAGTATTCAACGTTATTTAAAACCCAGGTGAATAAGATAACCGGGAAAACCTCGCAAGTGATGGCACCTCAAGGGAACAATTACCATTATCATTAAATTACCAAATAACAGGTTCTAAAGCTATAACACGTACAAGAAGAGAACGAAGGCGCGACTTTATGGTTGCTATAGTCCTCAGATGTCCATAAAATTTCATAAATTTTCTGTCTACTCTTCTCTAACATGTTTCGTTCACTTTTATCTTCCATAAATCCACTTTTATAGCGTCCACGTTTCTCCACCATAAATGGCTTAATAACCTATTGCTATATATACTTTGGTTTTTTTTTTTGTATTTATTTTGATTTAAGCACTTTTAATAGAGCCCCTGCACTTTTACTATCTTTGTCTAGTCTTCATTCTATGTCCATACTTTCATTAAAGCTGTTAAATAACACTACTCCTAAATAGTTAATTGTTTTACTTTTTCAAATGCAATGCATAGAGAGATAGGCTGGAAGAAGAAGAAAACAAAGAGTTTTGGTATTGTTTTATAGCAAAACCTTAACTGCTTCTATTGACTTTGTCATTACGTCATTACTTGTAGTGTCGCATGAAGCCCGGCATTTGTTCACCTGCTTCGTTGGGCACCAAACTGAAGTGATAATTTTCTACGCTCCGATATTATACTAATTTTAATTGCCTCTAACTTGCTAGCTAGGTTAGACGTCAATGCACAACATTCATTTGTTGTCTCAGTTGGGAATATGAGAATGCCAACGCAGCTGTGTTCCGAGCTTGTCGTGCACGCAACTTTAATTCTGAAAATAAACATTCTAAACACGCTAGAAATAAAAGCCAAGGCTGGTCACATGAACAGTATATACTTTACACGTTTGTTTTACGTACATACAAGTAAAAGTAAACAAAATGGCAATACGCAAATAATATAGGTCATAAATAATAAATTTTAACATTTAGTCTGAATGGCTACGGGCTAAGAGCTAAATTCTACTCACATTTACAGTTTGACGTGGACATATGCCATGAATGAACGAAGATCTAAATTCTACGCTCAATTACAGTTTGCACAAGATATAAATGTCAATCGTCCACACTACCACGAAAGTCGGGAAATATATTTTATGCACTCTGCTAATTCTGCTTTGCGCATAGCTGCTTGCAAGTTTTTGCTGATTTACACTCGTCGAAGCTGGCGCGGCGTACGAATTAAGCGTTAAAGTATAGGCAATCATAAACTCAGGATTCGAAGTACGTTGCAGGTTAGGAGTTGATTGTGGATTTGATCAAATACATTGTTCATAAATGAACTAACCTGGTTTTATTTTTGCTGCCAGCTAGACAGTGGATTTAACCTATTAATAGCGTCGCGGCTCATATTTGCAGCTATTACGCTCCGTACTGAAGGCGGTTGATTTTACCTTGAAATCGCTGTTGAAACGTCCCACTCTTAGATATATGAGACTCGGAGATGCCCCCCCATGTGTATGCAGTACTTACTCGGCTCGGATGTCGCCCCCAAGAACTAAGCGTTGGCAGAAACCCTCGGCTGGCACCCACTTGCTGCCACAATTCCATCGTTCAATGTCGTCAGCTTTCCACAAAGCATCGCGAAAGGGCTTCCTACCGGTTTATTTTTACCTCCGGCGTTGGTTGACGCTAACCTCGGTAATTTCTATGCGCGCAGTTTCAAATGCAGAAGGCGTCCTTAACGTAATTAGTACAGGACAAAAGTTACAGATCAGCTTTGTGCTAACGGGTTTATATATTGAAAAGTTTCGGTGAGACGAATCAAGCCAGTTACACGCAATAAGTAAATTTTTGAGTTTTTTATCATTGACAATAATAATTAGAATACATTGTCGCACTTAATACTCTTAATATGTTTACCTCATTCGCACGTTTTAAAAATAAGGTGAATTACAATGCACTAAACTCAATTCGCATAGTCACAAGCTTTTATATAATTTTCAACGTTTTAAAGAACAATATGACGTCTATAAGGAGTTGATACCTATGGTGGATGTCATTTCTAGTTCCAACACTGATGTTTTTTAGATAAATCTATAAATGTCGTCCGCTAAACAAACTTTGATGCTGCTATGTAAGAAATATTGCGAAGGGAATTGGAAAGAATGGGCGTCGTAGGAGTGCCATACATGTTTATACGATATGTGGAAGACAGTTTTATTATTTTTTGAAAGGTCGATATGAAGGACAGGTGAATATAGAAAGTGAAAAAAAGGTTTAACAGATACTGGTGTATTTTATACTAGTTTTGTTAGTAAAATACACATGACAACAATTTTGAGTAATACCGGACAATGCATCTAAATATATGTATGTGTATTACGTATGTAAACTTTGAAAAAAGTAAAGCTGGAAATTAACCGAACCGGTGGGATCGCACTGGTGTAAAATTCATCGCATTCGTCCGATCAGATTAACATTAACGATGAGTGATTTATTTGTAATTTTTGCTATGCATCATCTACGCATTTGTGTCAATACTATCGAAAAAATAATGCTGTCGTGACGAATTGTGTTTGTTCTGCAGAATAGATGCAGTTAGCTTTCATTGTCTGGTTTGTTGAAAGATTTATGGCTTCAAATATAGGTTTCTTCATCAATACTCGTATAACTTGAACAGTAACACACGATAGGATGATTATTTACTGCATTTTGTTTTAAGATAAAATGCAGTAGACACTTAAAAAAAAACTTTAAGTATCTGCTCTTCTTATTTGGCACTTCCATTGTGTTCCTGTTAATTGTCATGAAGGTTTTATTGCTTTCATTTCTTATCTCCATTTTGCTTATCACTCGTCTTTATGCTATATGTTGAAATACTTAGCTTTTCTATTTCTGTAAGTAAATGTGCTGTTTTTTCTAATCGCGTAACTAAAATGTTACTTATCTACAACAGTGTTTAAGACTGACTTTTAGTTGGCAGTTTGAAGTTTGTAAAACGACTGTTTAATAAAACGTTTTTATTATTTTACGTCGTCAGTAGCAACTTGTTTAAAATATTTCATTAGGCACGTCGTCATTAGCAACGAGTTTTAAAATTTGTAACCACGCAAAATTACGACCGCTGGCTAGTAATCCTAATTTGCATTTAAATATTTTTTATATTTACCGTGTTTTCTAGATTTTATGGTAGATAAAATATTGTACGATACACATGCGTAAAGCATCTTTAGTTACTGGCGGGGCTTAAAACGCCTTCACTCGCGTTTTAACTCTTCCCACTTGTGACTAAAGACTAGCTTTATGCACTTGTATCGTAAATTACGATGAATGTCCATACATGCATGGCGTGAAGTAATATTTTAAACACGCCTTCATAACCAGTGACTAAAGCTGCGTTTATGTTGGATCCACGATAACCGATAAGAGTGGCTCTGAAAGCTGTTGTCTCTTTGGCTTCGCTATTGACGCCGCTCTTATCGGTTATCGTAGCTCCAATATAAACTCAGCCGAGAACCCATTAGTCAAGGTTTGACGTTGGCAACGGCTTTTTATTCACGGGTACTTTTCGTTTCATTAGCTACAGCTAAGGTTAAAAGCATTTTAGTTTTAAGGAGTTGCCGACACTCATTTTTGTGCCACGTCACTTGTAAATTAACCGAAAATAATGTTCAAATACTTAATAAAGCAATACATTTTTATTTTCTGCTTCGATTCCTTCTGGTTGCCTACATTTTGAGATCGTTGAACTCGTATATGGTCGCCACGCTCAATTCTTTCTAAGCAATTTATTGATCCGCCTTCGGGTCCGTTAACTGTGGAACTGTGGTTTTTCATTTCTCAGGTCTGCAAGTGTTCTGGTATGAAATTATTTTGAGCGTGTCCTTTTGGTTTACACCTTTCTTTCGTGACTAACCCTGCAACCGAACATATGTAGACTCCCGTTATGCGCTTTTCTCTTAGTTTAGATTTTTTAATAGTGTTTGTGTGGGTTTGGTGGCCCGGTGTCTACTCGCTAAGTTTGCGGATGTTTGAATTGGATAATTTAGTGCATACTGCAGAACCCGTCTCTCAATCATACTTATTATGGATATATTTTTCTGCGTAGCATATCGAGTTGTGCTTAGCCTGCTTCTGTTTTGTTTGATGTATGTGCTGATTTATTCTTTCGTTTATTGTTGTAATTAGGCGCTTGCTTTGCAAATTATAGAGCCAACGCGGAATCGTTAAAATTGAGCTGGAGGTTTTGTTGCTAAATTTAGGAACCGTTGCTGGTACCCCCGTCGTAAATTTGAATTTTTGATTTGAATGTTTGCGGCCTACGCAGTTTGTTTTCTGGTGCAGTCCTGTGTTACTCTCCTGCTGGAAGAACCGTTGATCCGTTCTTCCTAGCGTAATGCTTATCTCTGTTCTCCTGAAATAGACTGTCAGCTGTCTTGCCAGCGGTCGTGAATTACTAGTTTTGCTTGCCTGTAAATTCCATTCCAGTCACATGTTAGTTCCATTGTTCATTGCTCCAGCCTTGTCTGTGCTAATTTTGAACTCGTTACTTTATTAACCCGCGCTTGACTTTACGGCGTCACCTTGAGCTTGTAATTATTCAGTAATCAACCAATTATCCTGTTCGTAAAAGAATTCTTTACAAGCTACCTGTTTAATTACATCTGTGTTGCCTTAATGTAAATATTTGTAAAAGTTTTGCTCTTGTAAGTTACTTAAGCGAGTTCTTGTAAATTAGGTAATTTTTCTGAATCAAATACTCTGATATAACTTATGCTTTAAATCTTATATAATTAGCTTGTAGTATTTGAATTGGTTGTATATTTAACTTTAACCTATAGCGTTCGCTATAATTCGATTCATAGTATCTTTTGTGTATTGTAATGTAAGTGATTTATATAATAAACCTATCTAAGTCTATTTCAGGTAGCAGCAAATTAGGATACGCAAATTTGAATGAGTTTAAAATTTCGTGTAAGCTAATGAACATATCAATTGTATTTTAAGACTTTCTGGCGCTTTCCTGGTAAGTTGAACACCCTTCGATAATTTAGAAGGAAATCGCAAGCCATCTTCACTGTAGCAGGTTGATCCTATAATGAGTCCATCTAGCCTGAACTTTGTTTTGTTTGGTTTGAAGCTGATATTTAGTATATAAATATGATTTACTTTCAACTTGAGTCTAATTGTTGTTTGCATCTGAATTTTATACGTGTTTATTGTTTATTTTTAATTTGAACAAGTTTATAGTGATTGCTGTAATTGCAGTTTTGAAAAATATAGCAAATATGTTCTATAAATAGCACGTATAGGTAGATCTTTCCGAAATTTTGTATCGGACCATAATTTATCACTCTAAACAACTTTTCTTGGTAAAATTTTACCGTATCACGAACAGCTTTCGCTTCATTGTCTAGGCCGACTTATTTTTTTTAAACTGAAAATATTCTTAAAATTCTCTTCAGACCAATCAGGACATAATCCCAAAATCTTAAAATGAAATTCAAAATTTTTTAGTCCATTTCACGTCTTGTAACATCAATCCTGGGACACACTGTATAATGCTATTTTACTGGGGGAAGCCCCGTTTACTGCACGTAAGAGGCCTTAAAGGTAATCGAAGTAGCTGAATGGCAACGGGACGGGTTGTAAACGAAGAAAAAATGCTCTCTCGATAGTCAAAACAATTGCACTTAAATATACGGGGATAAATTAGTCTATTCATAGTGGTCGCCACCAAACAGGTCTGCCGGGATTGTAATAGGAAATCTCACAAGTGGAATGGTCCTCGGCGAGGAAAAGCGTGTACTCATCCCCGAGATATTGCCTACTTTGCTGAATTTCTGTAAAGATTATTTTACTTTAAGAATACGAGTACCTACCTGCAGTGTGCTGCACAAATACATTACACAACAGCAATATTTTATAACTCTATTAAAATAATACTTATAAAAATACAGTTATCGTCGGTCTTAACTACAAGGCTGAGGCTACAACAAACAAAGAATTTTGGCCTGCTCATTACATCACGCCGAGGTTGTCCGCCTGTGATACAACTTTAATATACTGGTGACGAGCTAGTGCAGATCGTTCAAGGCGTAACTGCAATTCAAACGGAGATGTACCCAAAACTTGTTTCACCCCTGCGTTGCTTAATTAATACATATGATATATGCAAAATTGGCAGTACTTCACACATGCATTACTAAATTAATGAAACAGTTCCACTTCGATGGATGCAGGAATTAACTACAACCAGATGTAAGAAGCAAGGAAAGTCCACCACCTCGGCGCTGGAAAAAAGTTGGCAGGAAGCGCAGCCAACAAAAAAGGGACGAGCAGTTTCAGCTTTGACTACGAGCAGTGCGCGTTGATCTACACGCTGGTAATGAAAAGTCTTTCCAAGGCTGCGTCGAGTCCGAGTGTCGGTATACAGAGCGTCGGTGAAACGACAGTTTGGAGATTCTTCAATTATCCGAGCAGGAGTCGAATTGAAATTTCACTGTATCAAGGCAACGGAATTTTAGATTGTGTGAAGTTATATCGAAGGGCCATCAATGGTCCGCATTTACGAAACGGTGACATGTAAAATTCCTATTTGTTTGACTGCAGGTGATAAACTACTGATAGCCCTAGCCTGCATCTGAGCTCACGAGAATAAGTTCGAATAATTTCCAAACCCCTTACCTTGAGTATAAAGCGGCACTGTCGGTGGCATTTTTTAACCTGATCTAACAGCTAATGCATAGATGTTCAGTTTAGCTGCTTATCCTACTGGAATATTCAGAAAGCCTTCGGTGTGTTTATAAGAACGTGAGTTGAGAGTGCGTTAAATTGTGAGCAAGAAAGTTACAGAAAACTCTAGGGTTTTACTTACTTTCAATTATTTACAATATTTTAATAGACAGCGTAACAGTAAACTTGAGCGAAGTGTGAATAACATTTCTACTACATAAATAACGCATACAAGATAACCTAGTCTCTTATATGCCACCAGTACTCAACGGAGTAAATGTTTGATTTAAATTTTTTAAATTCAATATAGAACGACTGGAAGCCACCAACGATTTCAACAATTTATTAGCAGTTGTAAACCATTTTCTTGCTAAGCATCATATATGCAAAGATATAAGAAAAGTTGATCTAAATATAGGGCTTTATAGTCAAGCTTGGGCGAAAGATTAAACGTGGTGTTTTCGCGTCCGCTTTCGAGAGGTAACTTTTCCTTAAAAGGCATTAAGATTGATCCTCGCACTTATAATTCTCTTAAAAAGAGGCTCGCCGGTTGAATTAATTAAGTCGTTGCTTTTAAAGTCAAAGGCTCCAAGTTTACGGTGCATTTATAATTAACGCTTGTGTCAATGAAGAAGAGCTTATTTGTCAATAATAGCTGTTGATTTATTTGGCAAAACAATGAAAATTAATGGGCCCAATAAATTTGACTCCTCCCGTGTAAGATAAATTAATTTGCGCTTTTCATTGTTCTTTATCTGCTTCTTTTCAGTTAAATCAGGAAAGAATTCCATCAAATCGATTGCTTTTCTATGACTTGTTAAAGAAACACGTTTTTGTGGAGAAAAGGTGCACATATACATAATTTCTCATTGTTAAGATTATATTTTTTGTTATTACGCAAGGGTGTTTTCTGAGATGCACTATTTCGGATTCAGACAGAGTTGATCGAGTTAAAAGAATTAATCCTATTCAAGATATATACAGTGTTATGGCACAAAAAGGTGTCACACAGTATGTTTCACTTCCCACCATTGCATTCCACTATCTTCTTTATTGATTTTCTGATCCATTTCAAATCTTGGTCAGCTCTACTACCCTTAGAAATGTTGTTTTCTCACTTTTTAAGTAATTTTATCGTAAACCACTAGTTTACTGCCATCAGTAAGTCTAGTTTCGTTAAAAAAAAAGATTAGAAAAAGTAGTTTAGGATCACAATAGTCGAAATTCAATTTTTTATTGAAAAGTTATTATTGTCAGTACTAATTCACACAGTAAATGTTTCCCTGAGGATCGTCACACCCCTGTACCGTTTTTCTTTATTTTTTGACCGACTTAAAATTCTAATTAACTATACATACTACCTGGTTTTATGATTTTGAGCAACGTTTTCGATAGAAGTAGGTCTAATGCGATTGTTGGCATTTACTTTTCTTTGCAATAAACTTATTTTAAAAATATGAAAACAACCCTTTTAAAAAGTAGTATAACTGACCAAAACTAGAAATTGATCACAAATAATAAAAAATATACAGGGGTGTGAAAGTCAGAAGCGAAACATTTATTGTATGAAATCGTAATAATGATAATAATAATTTTTCAATAAACATTTAGATTTTGATTATTTTCGTAATTCTGAGCAACTTTTTGTAATAACTTTTTTTGAAAAAATTAGGCCTACTGGGATTTTTCAATGTATTGCATTTATTTTTGACCCAAGTAGGCTAAAGATTTGCAATAAAATTATTTAAAAACTTTAGAAATAATTTTTTTAAAAGTTAGTGCCTATAACATACCAAAATTTGAAATAGACTAGAAAATAGATAAGAAAGATACACGGGTGTAAAGATGAGAAGTGAAACACACGGTATGTAATTTCGATATAGTAAACAGAGATTTTGGATTACCAAGGTATTTCTACGACAATTTTGGCAATAATAATGAAAACTGATCTATAGTGAAATTGTGAGTTATCAACTCTTGTCGGAAATATGTTTATTTAAAGAGCATTGGTTGCGCTGTAATTAAACAAGAACAAAGTGGCGAAAAGACACGAGAGCGTACCACTACAGTCTTTTTCTAAGACTTTGGCAGATTGTAATTATACCTTCTAGCAATCAATGCGAATACAAACAAAATCAAAATCTTGCTAGACAAGAGTTTTATGTTAATGATCTTCGGTTGGAGAAATAAAGGAATAAATTATAGAGAAACAACAAATTGTAACTTAAATACATATACACAATATATTTGTCAATATCACAACGATAGCGGCAAAGTATCGTGCTTTTCTTTTCGGTGTAAGGATTCCTTTATAACTTGTGATTGGTGCGTACAACCATCTTCGTAAAATATGATTTATCTACAATATATGAGGTTAATTACTGTATATAATGCAACGCGTGGTCTGATTATTGCTGATAATATTTGTCGTTTACAGATGGAGCTTGAGCTGTGAAGCGTTTCCCTAGCACAAATTTTCCAAAAAACAAGAGCTACGTATATTTTAAATTGTTTCTCTTTGTTTATTTACTTAGGATCTTCTTCTGCCTTGTTTGTTACTTCTATATCTTTCCATTTTTTGTTATTGTGCACTTTTAAGTTTTTTTAAAATTTTAATACTCCAAAATTATTGTACCAAATACTAGAAAGTGGAATAATTCTGTTGGGGGACATTGCTTTTAAAAATCTAAATCCAGTTATTAGATGTCAATACACAAGGTGTTGAAAAAAAATTCGGATATTTTACACACTCTTACATCTCATCAATACAAACAAAAAAGTCTTAATAAACATGGGTCTGAAAACGCTTCATTTCCGAGATACAGGGTGTTCAAGGTTTAAAAAAAAATTCAGACCGCTCCTAGAATAAATAATTTAAATCTAAGTACGCCAAAGCATGATCCTTAATAGCATCAATAAACCTTAAAAGTTTCACTAAAATCGGATGATGGGTTTTTGAGATATTGGAGATTTTAGGTTTTATCTTAATAGGTTCAGAGGCGTGCAAGAACATAGGCTTTATTTTTTTATTGAAAACTAAGAGAGATACAAAAAAATTCTAGAGACAAGAAAGTTGCATTTTTAGTTGCTATAAATAAAAAAATATATGAAAATTTCAAAAAATCTGTTGGGCGTTATTTTTTTGTAAAAAAACCTAATCGACTAGCCACATGGCACGCCTCTGGAAGTACTGGATCCACTGTAATATGTCCAAATGATACCTCATAAAGTTATAAATAAACTATATATAAACTATTTTTCGAAAACCTGTATCTCGGAAATGAAGCGTTTCCGGACCCATATTTATTAGGATATTGTGTGTATAGTTAGATATGGTTTTCCTAAATTATATAACCGATAAGTCAAAAGGAAACATTACAACAAAAACTCTCTCTTGTAAACATTTTGCATTAAAGTTACTCCTATAGAACTTCCGGCGTTTGTAAACTGCAGCGGATCATTAGTGAGGGTACGTAAACTGCAGCGGGCACCATTAAGGTAGTTTTTGGGACGTATGTAAACTGCAGCGGGGTCATAAAATTAACATTAACATTAACATTAATCGACAACTAATCACATCATTTCCCCTCACACTTTATTCAGGATTGGGACTGAGGAAATGTACATATTAAATATACAGGGTGTTATGGAAATGAGTGCAAATATTTTAACCCGTAATAGAACTCGTTAAACTGAACAACTTCTCCATTTATCATTTTTTCGAAAACGCCCCCAAAACTGAGTTAAAATTCAAAACAGTTTTACTCTAAAAATGCATACCCGCCTATGGAATAATATTTTAATTTAAACGCACACTGATAAAACCTATAGTTCACATCTGGTCACCAACGTTCCTTATCAATTGAGGTAGGTAAGTTATTGACCGCATGTTTTTTGTGCAAGAACTTTGCAGTTTTAATATACCTTGTGTCGTTCACCTTTAACTTTTGCTGACCAAGCGGCTCGTCAAATTTGGGGGAGATAAATTATTGAAAAAATATGCGATTGAATTAAAAACGATAAATAGAAAAGTTGTTCATTTTGGTGAGCTCTAACACTGGTTAAAATATTTGCACTCATTTCCATAACACCGTGTATATTCGCCGTGTTTAAAAGTGATGGAAAAGCTTATTTACACTTTTTTTTAGACAAATAACATGCACGTTTTTGTTTTTTTTTGTTTTTTAAAATGTTTTTATTAATCGCCAAATAAAGTGATGGCATACTTGCTGCAAGAAACTCGGTCTATTTATAGATTCGTTTTTGTACGCAGACAAACGGACTTCTAAAAACTGTTGTTTATTCAACGTTTTGCGGTTCACTTTTTTCTTGCAATCGATGCTCCTTATTTTGACGTAAGTTTCGGTCTGATACTCCGAGAGAGTTTGAACAAAGATGTTCAGATTTGGATGGGAAGTGCCGAAGTTTTTATTGAAATGAGAGTGGAACGACTCGCATGATAGACAGATAGATGAGGAAAAGAGAGCCTCTTCGGAAACGTAGGTGTCAACTAGGTAATCCAAGTACCTTGAGACGCATTGATCTTCGGGTTGTACGGCTCCAAGGTCAAACGCGAGAGCATCCCCTACTTCGGTGGGTGGTAGGTACTGCAGAGCAAAGGTTTTCAAAAACTTCCCAATCTCTGATTGATTCTTGTAATCAGCAGCCAATCCAAGTTCTTTAATTTTGCGCCACCACGATTGGTTCAAGTGAAATTTGCATCCCACGATATCAGCCTCTGGCCAAACGTTGTTTGCAGCACGATGGATCGATTGCTCGAAGTCAATCACGATCTTCAAGGGATTAAAGCTTGCATTACTTTTCCGGCACTCGGTAACGATTTCGCGAAAGCAGGCCTCGTAGGATGCTGCACTTTTGTTTCTAATCAAACAAAATGCAAGGGGCACGTAATGCCCATTTCTGTAACCGTGAATCGTAAACAACTGCGTAAAAAATCGCGTGCAGTACGAGAACGTTCCGTCCATAAAAATCGTGTCACACTCGCACAAAAATCGCAGATTCGTTGAACAAGAAAACACAATGAGGCTCCGCGTCATATCGTTGATGGGAATAAAACTTTCGCAGCAGTTCGTTGTGTAGTTTTGCTCCTGGACTTTCTGGTAGACTTCCTCTGCAGATTTCGGCAGTGGAGGGAATTTCTTCCGACGGACATTGTAAATTACGCGTTTTACATTGGTGGTGCCTGTTGTTTAAAGCAGATTGCTATCGAATTCGGGCATTCTTCCAAGCGTAGTACGGCAGAGCTTTGCTGGACCGCAGAACAAGTCATCTTCGGCTTTCCTCTTGCAGGATGCTGTGAAGATCTGTTTCTGGATCTTCCTCGAGTCAATGTTGTGGTTGTGCCCACCATCCTCTCTTGAAATAGCTGGATCGGCTCCGTTGTAGAGGATATACAGCTTTGCTGTGCAACCTCCCACCGTGCAACATCACTTTTCTTCACCCGAAGACTTCAAAGTTCCCTTTTTATAAAACTTGCAGCCGTCTGCTAAGGCAGTTTTCTGCCGGGTTCGCTCTCAACAACCATTACTTTATTCATTTTAGAGTAGAGACGTTCGGTTTCGTTACTGAATAAATAGTGAGAACTTCTTGCAACAGTTCGTCTATTTATTAACACATCTTCAAAATGGAATACCCTAAATTTTACAGTATGGAATTCCATCATTAGGCGCTCATTAGAGCATGGTAATTACACGGCTCCCGGCATTAACATGAACCCGCTGCAGTTTACATACTGTTTGGAGACGCTACCTGGCTATTACATGCTAATGAGGATTAAGCCGCTGCAGTTTACGTACATCCAGAACTTCACGTTTCAGAGTGCCTAGATGACGAAAAACAGGTTTTCTCAATTCCGTCTGTCTGTCTGTTGTCGGTATAACTCAAAAACTATGTTTTGCATGGTGACGATATTTTGCATGCAAATTATACCGGGTGCCCATTCTCAATGTCGAACATAGGCAATTAACATCTGTGCATTCACTCGTTCTTCATTGAAATAATTAATTTTTCTGTAGATAATTTTAACAGACGTTGACAGAAAATATCTGATTTAAGCCAACTAAATACCAATTTTTTGACAAATGCTATCGAACTTGGCATAATATATTTAAAATTCCCAAGTTTTAAATTAAAATTTTAAAATAAAAATCGCATCTTGAATATTATTATTGGTATCATTTGATGCGTAATAATTTTATCTTTCCATTGATACCATTACCTTCCCTGTAAGTTGAATTGGCGAGCAGGAATCGGCAAAAACGTTCAATACAATGTTATTCGCCTATGTTCGACTTTGAGAACGGACACCCGGTATGTCTACCTGACATGCAACCGGGAAAATTTCGGACAAATTTATACAGGGTGAGCACCTTAAAAAAATTAGGATTTTTTTATTTTTGCGTTAAGTGGGAAATAGATTAAAGTAGTAATGTGTCATAGGTGAGGCTTTACACTAGACGAAAATAAAACCCGAAAAATACACTATAAGGTCGCAAAAAATTCAAAACGTTTCAAGAATAACACCGTTCGCTTATATACAGCCGCGCGTCGCACACATATCAGCGAGCCTGCATAGCGCAGTTAAATCTATCGATGCGGTTACGAGTGTATCCGAAGATGATGTAGATCGAAACCCCTCCCGGTAATTTTTGAAATTTGATCATTGATTTAATTTGCTTAAGCAAGTGTTAAGATATTGTTAGCTCTATTTTCCTTTGATTTTTCAGATTGTTTAGAGACTTGTGTTTGATGTTCAAAGTAAAACAATTTATTTAAATTGATAATTGATGTAATTTGCATAACTAAGTGTTTCGTTTTATTGTATTAACAGTATTGAGCTCGTTACGATATTTTTAACTCTATGTTTCTTTGATTTATAAAATTGTTTAGTGACTTGCGTAGGGACGTTCAGAGTAAAACAATTTTAAGAAACGTTCCTTTCATGACGATTCTTTGAGTGTCATAGCTTCCACTTCTTTTATTTACAAAAGATAAAAGTTATAATTTGCATAGGTATAGCTCAAGTTTTATCATTGGAGAAAATTAGACCTGATTGATGAAGATTAAAAATCAGAAATGGGACAGAATCATATAGTATCTTTATAATGCAAGAGAAACTCGTTCAATTTAAATGCGGCCGTGCCGTAGATGTTGAACCCGCAAACCAAAGGAACTCCCTCAAATATTAGCCTGTGAACGGCGGAGTTCAAGCCCTAGCGTACTATTTTTTTTTATTTACAAATTGATCTAATTCGCGCTAGGGAAGTTCGGTGTAAACCCCTTTACAGATTTTTTAAAGATGTGTTTGAGACTTCAATAACTACGTAAACGTTTATCACTTCTGTAAAGAAACCTCCTTTTAGCAGTGCACTTCATTGTTTGCAGAAAAGTTCGTCTTGCGGTCTTACAAAGATAAGATATTGGAAAAGGCGAGAGCATCAGAAAAGCATTAGCCTTCAGAAAAAAGAAAACTCAGCATATTCTGAAATACGTTATTTGTATATGATTTAATAGTAGATTTCGATTTTTTCGTGGTTTGTTGGAAGGTTTTCGTAAAAGAAAGTATAATAATTATAAATATTTTCAAATTCAGGTTTTTGCGGAAACATCCCTGTTTTCGTGTCTTCTGATTAAGAAAAGGTGGTTTTTGAAGTGATGTCTGTCTGTGACTCTATGAGTCCGTTAGTCTGCGAGCCTGTATCCTCTCTACAGCCCAGACGATTTAATCGATCAGCGTGACTTTTTTCCGTTTTGCGAATTTTTTTATAATTGTTTGATACAAATAACATTCTTTAAAAGAAGACCATATACTTTTGTTTAAAAAGCTATTTTATAACCGGTATAGTTTTTGAAAAAATTTCAAAATATATTTTTTAAGTTGCTTCGTAATATTTTCAAATTTTAGCAACTGATCATTTTATGCTCAAGATCAAGCTTGATTAATTTACATTATTAATTACTTCTCGCGAGTAACTGTGGTTCAAGGTTGTCAACAGCTGAAGTAAGGGAGTCGAGTCAAGTTTATCCAGGTGTTTATTTTATTTAACTACATTACAAAGTAATATGTGTTTTAAACTACTTACAAGTAAATAAACAAAATATAATACTTCCAGGGGCGGTGCAGACGGACCATAGGGGCGAAGGGCGGCGTTCTACAGTGCCGGATATGGAATGTCCCCGTGGGCTGAGATTTGAATGGCTATAAACAGACAAAAATTAAATATTTTCGTTTCAGCTTGTCGGTCCCAGGTTTCTCCAGATTTCGGATTGATAAGCCAAAAGTTGAAATCATTCTGGGGCAGTTAACAGCCACCCTAAGCCTGACAAACATGCCTGCTTGACGCGTTAGCTAATTGAATTTAGAGATTTCAGGCCTTCAGACCGGGCCTTTGGTTAAGAATCGTTAAGAAAGATACGGCAACTTATTAAGTGTCCAATCATCTGAAAGCAGGTGCTATGTGTTTTATTTATTTAATTTATGTAGTGTTAAATGTCTTTATGTAGAAGTATTCCGTTAGGACGGTATTTATATACAAATTCTAGCAATGGTTAAGGTAAGTGAATAGGTAATTTATACAGGGTGGTTTATAAGTATGGTTATTACATTTGAGAGTGGTTAGACGACATCAAACAACAACTTTTCAGAATAAACTATACGTCAGAAATTAATAATCATTGGCGGTCACTAGAATAAATTTCTATGAACTTCAGTTTGTGGTTGCGATAAGATTGATTTGGATAAAATACCGGAGCAACAACTGTTGCTTGGGTATTTCAATTACATTTGGTGCATTAGGTTAATTATTCTCATCCGATTAGCCAGTAGTTGTCAAAAGTTGGCATACACATTATATGGCAATTTTTTTTCTGTGAGCTTGTAGTGTTTAGTGAAATGTACTTCTGCTTAAGTCGGTATGAATCCATTTAACTTAGTGACCATACTTATGAAGCATCCAGAATGTTATCCTTAATGCGGTATTATAGGAATTATTTGAACCAGGACACACCTTCACGTTCTTAGATTCGCTTTATCATCAAACAAATTGCAACTTAAGAGAAAAGGCAAAGTATATGATTTTAAGATTTTGTCAAATTGAATGAAAAATCTAGATCAAAAATAAATGTTATTGAAATGCAGTGAGATAATTTTCGTGAGTGGAGAGACCTCTTAACCAAATTTAAATTGAACAAACTACGTTTAAATAATATGGTGCAAGTTATTTTTAGAAGGGGTAGTATATAAGAGCATTATAAAAGTAGTTTTAATGGATTAGCCATAACATTGATTTTTTTTAATTAGAAGTACGCTAAAGTTAACATACACTCTTCACACAAACTCCAGCTCAGGAAAATTTAAAAAACTTACCTTCCTCAGAACTGGTTGCAATTGTACGTAAAAATAATCTTTCATTTTGGAAATCGGTTCCAATTAATGCAGGTGATGTAAAAGAATAATTAATCGAAGCGAACTTGTTTTAAAAGGTATAAAATAATTTCTAGTATATATTTTTTTATATTTACAATAAATACTAGTAGTCTACTGATTTTCTTCTTGCTTAGCAGGGCAGAATACTTGTATAATTTAACTGATTTCAATAATTTTGTAGCATTTCATTTTAATGTCTATAATTTACTGGTACTTCACCATGATCTCAATTATTTTGTAGTATATCATCATTTTGATAGATTCAAAGTATGTATTATTTTGTAATTCATACTAATTTGAATAGTTCATGACAATTTCTTGGGATTACATAAATTATAGTAATTCCAATATTCTCGTAAAATTTTATAGCATTTTGTGATATGTTTTTAGCATTTTATAATAGTTTAATTGTATGTATTTATTAGTATTAATTTATTTACAATTTTAAACGTTTTGCAGCATTTTAATTTCAAGATTATTTAAATTATTTCGTACTATTTTCATCAATGCTGCCACATCAATGTCACTAGCGATTTTCTTCTTGTTTCTAAATAAATCAAACTAAACAGTCCCTCTTGCTATATGTGAATTGCTTTGGTATGTTTTCTGTACTTCAATGTTCACTTAAAATATTTTTGTACTTAGGGCAATAGTTGTGCTATAAACCTGTTGGGAACTTTCTTAATTACTTTTACTTTTTTTATTTTTAAGAAGGGGGAGGGGGCAGTTTTTTGAAGTTTCCACAAAGGCGACTTATATGCAAACGGCAACTATGGTATTAAATTTAGTAATTTTAAAAATTGCTGCATTACTTTCGCAATAAATAAATTCAGCCAATACGATTTCAAAGATACAACGCGATTCATGTATACAAAAGAAATTTTAATATCTTATTTACTTCCTGTCAGTAGCACCTTTATCAGTAGGTGTATACATCATCATTGCTTCAGTTATTGAATTACGACTTAAGTAGCCTGAGAGTCTTATTGGTTTAAATTATTCTTTTTATGTTCAGTTGCGAGGCTGAATAAAAGCGATCCCCTTTTCCTCACTAAGCCGATTGGAAGGCCGCAGGATGCACTTTACCCTTGGAATTCGCGGCGAAAAGCGTGCAAAATTTTAGTATATTCGTAATAAAAGGTCTTATAAATATTTATGGAACCCGAATGGAACTTACCTGGGTGGTCTGTCCATTATGGAGCATCAAAGCGCCATAAAGGAGCTGAGACAAATTTCGGCACAATGCGGGTCTCCATTATAAAATCCTGAATCGGGCGACCGCTCGAACCGTCGAGAGTGAAACCTTAAACGTCGATTTAATAAGATGCCGTAAATAAAGCGTAAAACAAACAGCAGTCAAAGGAACAAACAGAGACGCCTCCCGGAGATTATCGGTAAACTCCCACGAACAAGGGCGGCGAAACTTTAAAAATATTATGATTCCGCCGCTTTTTCCGATTTTCCCGCTCAGCGTGCCGTCTTCGCGTTCCGTATCGATTGCTAGCCGAAATATACGGTCAGCGTATACAAAAACAAACTTAGCTGAAATATGGTACCCTCGATTGCTGCCAGTTTAAAAGTTGCTGCCGCAGGAGGGTCTTGAATTATTTACCTCCGAACGGGACGTATAAAGGAGGCGATGATGCGAGCTGATAAGCAGCTCCCAGGTGACGAGCGGTGATAAGAGCCATTTGTGCACTGACAACGCCCGTTTTGAGTGGTCAGGGTTTTGATTCCAACACTTTTGGCTGAATTAGCTGATTGAATAGGACGTTATCGCTATTATCAAGCTCGGTATGTTTGACGCGTCCCATTTAAGTGAAATTTATCAGCGACGCATTTAACTAGCTGTCTAGGGAAATTGTGGAAGTATGGCCTAGAACAGGGACGTACTCTGACATCTCGGAAGCAGAGAGTTCAATGACCGTTAAACATGTATATAGTGCCTAAACTAAACGAGTTAGTTTTAGTATGTTGAAAATGCCCAATACTTACTTCACTAAATGATGGTATTTATATATGGTTAGAGAGGTTGAACAAGACCTATGAACACATCATGGAGTGCAGCATAAAGACACATCTTTTCAAGACGACTTACATGAGCATTGAATAACGTTTTGAAACAACTTACCTTAGAAACAAAAGGGTATTATTTATAATGTAATGGTAGTAATAAGTAGAAACATTGAATAATTAAGATATGCTCACGGAACTGAAGTAGAGGGCATCAGGAGATAGTTGGGCTCATAATAAACTTCATAACGAATCCTACCTGTTTGTCATTTAGAGGTAGTGGGCTTCCAAGCTGGTTCGTTTGTCGTCTCGTCGCAACGAAGTGTGCGAAACATGAACATTTATAAAAATACGAAGACCATTGAACTACTCTTAAAAGGATTAAGAACATAAGGTAATTCATCACAAACAATAGTGTACCAAAACATGTTGGCGCAAAACACAGTCGTGAAAGTCATCTGCTCTAATTTAAATACATTATTTTTAAGGATTCCCCCAAACTGAGATACATTTTGCAAGGCATAGAGCGGATTAGTAATAGTAGTTTTAAATCAAACCTGGTTGATGAATTTTTCTTCCGCTGGCGAGAACACATTTTATTTAGTTTAGAACGGTGAATCGACGGATTAGTATGTTACACATGGTTATTAGAATAATTTGGAATTATGCAATTTAAGGAACAGTTGCTCTTTTTACCAACTGACACTGTTACACACACATAATGTGGATTCAATAGAACAATAATTAAAGTTGTTAATATTCAATCTTTAATGTGTGTATATTTCCTGTCACTCGATTGACATCTACCGCTGCCGAGAGTTTTGTCCACACTGATCCATTCAGAGTTCATCATCCCTGCAGGTAGATTTTGTTTAATTATCTATTTCTTTCTTTCAAAGAATGCGCGTTGTTACTATTTTTGCAATTCCGCAGTTCTCGAAAGACTCGTTGCTACTTTGTGCAACATTCAAAACATTGCCTGTTGTTTGTTTACTTACCGGATATGTAATGTATTGCGTTCTGCTGCTTGCAATTTTTATCTCAACTTGAGCTATCATTTAAAATTATTCTAAATCGAATGAATTATTACATACTTATATTATACGCATTTTGCGAATGCGATTTGTTACAACTTGAAACGATAACAAATGTGAAACACTATTTGGGAAACACGCAGAGGGCTGCTTTTATAATTGTTAGGTATTAAGAAGCAGTTGCAAAGAAACATATCTTTCTGAAAGTATTTTTCTCTTACACTAATACATTCGTTTATTCGTTGAAGCCAGTGTGTATAGCATTCAGTAAATTAATTTTCTAGAAGGTCCTTTACGAAATATCAAATTCTTACATCTCGACTTGGAAATGTGTTATCTCGATTATTATTTAGCGGTTGGGAAAGGTTATAGAGAGGGTGGGGTGCCAACTAATTCTTCAAATATTGTAAAATATTTAACGTTTTGGCAGTGGTGTGGGCTGATGCAACATCGTGGCGGATTAAAATGACACGCTAGCTACTTTTTTGATCTCTTGTTTTTAATTTTCTAAACAACTGCGATAAAGCGACATTTAATTGTCCTGCCATTTTCCATTTTCTTGTTCGTACTCCTACAACAATCAACTTTTGTGGGTAACGCTTTATTTTGAAAGAACCAAACACTAGGCTTTGGTTTTGTTGCTGGGTCGCAATTTTATATCCAACGTTCGTTTCCTGTCAGGATGTACGTTACCTGTTTTGATGCCTCCTTGTATATTTTTTAAACATAAATTTGCAGAAGTCTACAAGAGCCTGCCTTTGTTCTGCAGGCAACAAATGGGGTATCCAACGGCATCTAGCTTCCTGACTTTAAGATGTTTAAGTAAAATTATTCACTGCGAATGATCTAACCGTTAGTTCCTTCTCAATCTTCTAATAAGTAAGTAATATTTCGATCGGCTATAATTAAGTTTTCCACCTGGACTACATTTCTTAGACAGGCAGCATCCGCAAGTTGGCTCGGTTGTGTTTTATCTTCTAACAGCTTTTCTCTTATCTGAAACTCTTGAAACTAATGACTAACAGTGGATAATGAAGGAGCAATATCATCAAAAGCTGTCACTAAAGTTTCATGGCATTGCTAATAATTTAACTGAATTTTGTAATCGTATAAATTCATGGCAAAAAATAGTTCGTGGGATGTTCATTTTAACTGAATTTAAATACACAGCAACAACTTGAAAAAATTGGCGGATGTAGGTAACAACTGTCAACTAACACACCTTTCAATTGTTGGAATTGATTTTACTCAGCTCTTGAACCATGGTCTGCTATTAAGTATTATCGTGCAGCCCTCGTATAGAAAACAAAGTTATACAAAAGCAATTTATAAACCGCCAAGGCAAAGAACAAAAGTTGAAGACGTCCTGAACAAGAGAAAATAAGAAAAAAAGGAAGCCTGTGTTAAAAGTGGAGCCCAAAGGGCTGCTACAAAGAAGACAAATAATTGTTCAATACAAAAACCCTCAAGCATGAAGAATAAAGGGAGAAGATAGGAAAAAAGAAGGACTAAAGACACCATAATAAACAATACTAAACTGGAACCGATCGTTTAAAATGATAATATTTAATAACTTGTTTGATGTAATAAGAGACGCATTAGAAAGAAATATGAAATGGGAAAAAACCATTTATGGCTTAAAGTTTTTAAATTATAACGACATAATAGAAAACTAAAAAATAATCTTTTAGGGGAATAATTTCTAATTTCAAGGTAAAGTCACTTATTGAATAAGTTCACAAATTTCAGATAAGAGGGCTATATTTCTTTATAGTATATACCCTAGTTAAACTGTTGAAGAAGAAACTTATAAAATCAAAACTCTTGCCAATGGCACATCAAAAATTAATGATAACACAGTAACACATGTGACACCTACAGAAAACTAATTCATCATCTATGCGATGAAGAAATTATACACCATACATATCAGATTAAACAGGAAAAGTCTACCGTGTGGTAATACGTGATCTTCACTGCTCTATAGCACTATCTTATATAGGGTTTTCCAATAACGGCGTCAGAACTTTAAAAAACTTATTGTAGTCATCTTGGATTGGTTGAACCTTAAATTTTTTGATAGTTGTGATTAGTCAACTTTGACAAATCATTGTGGAACGCTATACCACTTCAACAACATATACTTTTTGACGAATTCATTTAACCAAAATAGGCCTCATCGCTAAATATGACTTTTTTGTCAAATTCGGGATCGATTTCTAACTGTTCCAGAGTCCAATCAGCGAACTGTCAACTCTGCAAATGGTCATTTAGCTTCCGTTATTGGATGAATTAAATCTTGTAAGGATAACACCTAAGTCTTTACGCAAAATTCGGAAAGTTGTGATCTGACAGACCATAAACTTCACGTAGAGCGCCGAACGTTGCTCGAACAGAAAGAGAAATTTTGATAATAAATACGAACTGTTTCTATTTAGTGTTAAAATATTTAAAGTTTCCTGATGATTTGTCAAAGTTGACTGAACACAACTATCAAAAAAATGGAAAGCTCAACCAATCTAAGATGTCTACAATTAGTTTTTAAAGTTCTGACGCCGCTATTGGAACACCCTATATAAAAGACAAACTAGGGGCTAAAGGACATAAAGTAAGAGACATTATTAATGTTCAACATGGAGTCAGCAAATAATCTCTCCCAATGTTCTTTGTCGATTAAGATTTAAAAAAAAATAAGGAAATTGTTACTGTGACACTTACCGTAAATAGGAGAGAAGCAAAGACAACCGACTTCTCAGCTGGAGCTGGTCACGGGTTAAACAAAAGACTCTAATTTTAAGCTGAAAAAAATGGGCGCCAAGTAACAAGTAACCCCAATTATTTTGCTAATCAAATACAGGTAGATGTTGAAAGGCGCTACTACTCTATAACTGAAAAAGAGAGATAACGGCAAGGGTACAAATAAAATATGCAGGAATGGATATCAAATTAGTATACTTTATAATAGTAAAGGTGCTCGGTATTACATACAAAAAAACATGGCAAACCAGGTCAAAATATTACAATAAATATTTCAATAGGAGGAAAATAAAATAAAATCTAACCAAATACTACGAAAGAAAGCTGGGTCTATCACTAAGATGTTCTGCTCCGTTTTGCCAAAATAGTAACATTTGCTTGTTAGGTATATATCCAAACTATGTTTAATTTTGAAAAATCGCTAAAAATACTTGATCAGAATCTTTCGAAAGAGCTCATAATCCAATATCGAGCCCTCAACATAGGATGCAAGTGAAAATTAAAATTAAAGGAACAGTTGATTTTATAAACGTAATTCACAAAGCAGCTTTCTTGAAGCAGCACACAATGGCAAAATGGTCGAAAAAAATAAGGGCGTTGCCCAAAATTTAAAAAACCTTGAGGAAATTCAGGGTAGGCAACCAAAACACATCAATGCCTAAAGTGAGGCATAACAAAATGCAAACCAATTTAGAAATAGTACATTGAAATATAGAACTTGACTGATTTATCGTAGATAAAATTTAGGTTTATCAAACATAGTGCAATTAACTAAATAGATACTTATAAAAATGACTTTTGACTCGTAACGCAATTTGTAAACATAGCGGACAAATTGTTCAGCTTACAAGCGTTATAAATAAATTAATGCAGTAATGGCTACATAGCTAAGAATGGAAGCATGGAATTCAAATGGGATTATTAACCACGTTCTAGAAATAATTTCATTCTTGAATATCAACAAAATTGATATGCTACTAATATCCGATAGTCATTCAATCGAAACAACAATGATGAAAATACCTACTATACAATTTACTATAGTAAACTATGGAAGGAATCAACAGAGACGTAGCAGCAACATCGGCCTATTTCTCATATAATCAAGTCCAGAGATTTTGGAGCTAAGAGGAGCGTGTGAGAGGGACAACATCCACCTCATTCTGGATTGCGGTTCAAGTGCATACCAAACAAGCTAGAACAGCAGAGTAATCAAGAATTATTTAAATAAGTCGGTACTGGGAAAATGCTTCTGTTATTGAGCTTGTGGTGTGGAGCGGAGGTCTCACCATGGAAAATCTGCTGGCGATATAAAATGTGTATGGTACTCATCGTCGCTATTTGAACCTGCCCTATTTCTTGACCTTCGAAAATGCTAGGGTGCAAAACAAGTGGAAGTACTACAGGAAATTTCAAAGAACCTTACTAAGATAGCATATTAATAATACAATTAAACGGCCATTTTTAGCTGGGGCCGTAACAAATGTTTTTCAAAATAATTGCTAAAAAATCTACTCGCTTCTTAATAGCGAAACTAGCCGATGAGCTCGCTCGTAGAAGAATTCAATAGGAAAACGCATCATTGATAGACCAGCGGATAGCATTGAAAGCGTTTCTGTCCCAAAACTTATGTTGACAAGGTATAGTTTACACTATGAAATATTATTCTAGTGCATTTTAAGCTAGCGGTAAATTACACATGCGATACAAAATAGCAATCTATAAATTACTAAGCTGGGATGTAGTTCTAGTTGTCAAATAACAGGTGCGAAAAACCGAGGAAGGTTACAGACCACGAACGTCGCACAAAACTTTGACCGACAACACCTCCAAAGTTGAGATGAAGACGAGCTTGTAAATAATGGGGCTCGCAAACAGAACCATATTTGGAACTTTACCGGAATGTCGACGGAAAAGTTTGACGTGGTCCTACACACGATGCAGAGGAAGATGTGTTCTACGATTCCAGATGTGGATAAAAGGTGGTGCTTTCCTTAAATATGATGAGAGAACAATATGAAATTTCCACGTTACTTCAAAACGAGAATTAGAAATTGAAGACTTACTACTATCTGTTTTGTGGGAACTGGATAGATCCGACAATTGTCGTAAATGTGTCAAAGCGTCAAGGTAAATCACAAATACAAAAATACTTAGGTTGACTGTTCCTCGCCAACTTTAAAAATGATCTAGATGGTTGCTGGTCAACCACTTACACTGAACTAACTTGTCCCTTTCCTTCTACATTTTCCTCCCTAAATAATGACAATTATTCAAGTTCTAAACGATCCCAACAGTCTTTGAATTTCCTTTGTCTGTTCTTGCTTATAACTTGTTAGATTTTTTATTTATAGAATGCTGTTTTGCGGATTCTTGATTTTCACGTTTGCCTTCCACATCAACTACTCAGTATCTTTAGTTAGTGTGTGGAGGTACTCCTGAACTGCCTGGTTTCTCTTGTTGATAAATGCTTTAAGACCCGTAATCGCTCTGTTGGATCTGTCTTTGTTCTCGTATAACCAATTAGGTCTTGCTCCACGAATGTTTTTAACTACAACTATTGCCTTAGTCATTTAAATTTGGTCTGTCTGAAATTTAGAGACTTTCTAGTGTTCTATAGATCACTGTAGTGGCGTAGCTTTAAAAAGCTGTAGTTGATATGGTTTCCGTATTTACTTAAGAAAATAAGATAAAGTCCAATGATTACCTAGTTAGTACGTTATTCCTCTAAATAGTCATTTATACTTATGAAGCCATCCATATTAAAGCTGGGTAGATGTTAGTATCTTACCTGAAGCGGTAGTATTGTTGACTTGCATTTATTCTTGCAAAACTTTTGATATCAATGTTGGTAACCTTCGCTCCTGTACTGCTTCGTCAACATTCCATACACTATAATTGGAAGATTCGCATTGCAAATAGCACACTTCAAGTATGCTTTTGCATACTTCATTACTGTGACTGTCAAACACATTATATTTGTTGCATCCGATTTCTTACACAACTATTTTCAGTGTGTCCTAGGTGTAAACATCGTATACATTGTCAAATTTGTCTTTTCTAACGTCAAAGAGTAAATAATTATTATATGGTACTTAATTCGTTAACTTCAGCTGTTAGTTTATTGATATTATCTTAGTAATAGATTACATTTTATCACTAATTTAAAGCTCCTGTTACTGGTTATATGTAGTACTTGTAGAAATGTTGAAAATTATTGATACTGTTACCCTCTATGTCTAGTAATTACTAGCTGTATATTATTAAAAATGTTCATTTTCTGCCAGGTATCTAAACACTACATATTTTTATAGTACTTAATTAATATAATATTATACAAAGAATTCGAATTCGAAGCAGTAGGTGGCAAATGTTCTTAATCCGCTGCTGTTTCAGGGTGTCGTGTTTTCTCATGTCTCTGTCAGTTCCGGTGAAGCTTCCTGTATGCTAATCGTTTTGTTGGGTTTTGACGTATGCGCTTTTCATTCGCTTTGGGCCATAAATTTGGAGAGCCCGGTTATTTTTCCCTTTCAGAGCAGCGAATTTCAGCTGTTTGTGCATTCCGAGACTCGCGATGTATGTAATTTTCCAGCGGCGCCTTGTCCTGAAACTGGTTTAAGTAAAACGTGAAAAGAACGCTGTTATTGAATGAAAATCTGAATCGCTCTTCGCGACTGATTACACCCGTTGTGTGGGGCGGATGCATATCAGTGCGGATCATAAATCTTCATTGTGCGGTCTACAACTATATAACATTGTTAGTGCGTTGTCAGTGCTCCCTTGGTAGCAGAAGGGTTCCGAATTTAACGTTTTATAGTTCTAATTATTCTTGTCATTTCTTCAGCCCAGATAAACAGCTGGTGTTTATGACGAAAAGCCTTTATTAAATCCCAGTGTATTGAGGCTGCAGAACATTATGGGTAGATCTGAAAAAAATCCAGATTGGTTGATTAAAGGTTGTAGTCAGAATAATTGATAGATTGGCGTTATTTCAATAATAATTACATGTTTCTGTTGCATTAAGATAAGAAAGAAATAAAAGACAACGTTATGTAGTCGGTGCTGATCTAAGATATTAAATTATAACGTAAAATGTACATCTTGTTTATGTTCACGATTGGTATTCGGATCACCTGTCCATGTTAATCACCTTCTGTGCTACTGCTATTAATGAATTCATAGTCCCAATTCTAATAAATAGTAAGGTCAGTACCTTATCAATTTTTTAGGACTGTACAATTCAACTAAAATAGACGGTTGCAAAGACAGATATTTTTACCAAAACAATAGTGGAATCAGTGAAAAAGACGAACAGGCCATGTAAAGCAGCTAGTAGCAGTCCAATTTCCCATAATTTTTTTAGGTGTTATCCATATTTTGTCCGAAAATCGTTTTATATCACTTGTCCATCACATTTCCAGATCCATAGTATTTGAGTGTACTTTTCAGTTTGCTAAATACTACCTACTCCTACTACTTTTTTTCCTACTAACTTCAGTCTGTTGATTTTCTCTGATTAAAGTTATCACGTGTCCAAGATAGATGGAGGTACTAACATTCTGAATATCTCTGATGCGAATTATCCTTTAAGGATATATGTTTTTTCGGTTTTAGATCCATTTAGATTCGTGTTGAAGCCATTTTTAACCAGTTTGACGTTACGCTTTAAATAAAATTATGTAAATATTCAAGGTAATAGTGCACACAGCTAGCTACAATGGGACATAGGTGCGGATCTATTCTAAAAGCGTTGATATTTCTGACTAAATCAATTAGAGCGAGGCGCAGAAAGTAGGTAATAATAATTTTCAGGGTGTCGGTACTGACGTCTGCATTTAATAACGTTTAATTCGCTCATAAAATCACTTGCTTGCAGTTGCACAGCGTATAAAGGTAGCTGACCGCTGTTGAATTTATTATTATGAGAGAAAATGGTTCTAACCGTGACATAACTTTAGAAACCTCATTTTGTCAATTCTATTAGGCTGGTCGGAATCCAACCTGTATATTGACAATATTCAATGCCCCCCTCATGGGAATACGTGTAATACACATATAACATCACATTTATTTTTAATTATAAATATAGCTAAGTTATAGCTTCGCAAACGAGAGTTTTAGACGTCCAAAGTCTTCAAACTTGGTAGAAGCCATCCAAAGAAAAGAACGTAATTGTAACACAATTTACAGTGAACAGTACTGATATGAAGGCAGAGCGAGTCTGCAGCTTGGAAATAGTGCAGTTTAGAAGGCTTCAGCTTTCTAAAAATTTATTTAGTGTGATGATAAGGTTTTCTTCAGACCTGAGTAACGATTGACCTACGAGGATGCTCGCCGAACTACAGAGATGTGGGAATTTGGAGCTGGGGCACGACGATGATTGCTGAAACGGTACAAATGAGGGAATTTTAAGATAAGCGATGACTCACGGAGATGTTCACGCAGAGGTTCCGAGAATCCGCAAGGACCACGTATGTAACTACTGTGTGTATACGACAGTCGGTTCACACCCCATTGGATGGAGCCCATAGCACTTAGCCCACGATTACGGGTCAATCCAACATGTATAAGCAGTTTAAGAAGTTTAATGTAAGTGCGATTATATATCGATTACGGACTTATGGCATAAATTATTAATTTCATTGAGTTCAAACAGCGTTTATTACATAAAAAGAGTCACCTCTACTCGCACGTCTAACTTCGTTGCCTGTTTTCTGTCGAATTCTTCTTCTCAAAACGAAAACCACGAATCACCTCTTCAAGAAGGTACTCAGCTCCAACTGGGCATCGTGCGTTAAATGCTTTTCTGCTTTCAGTCGAGTAGGGAGTTGAAGCACGAAGGGAACAATTTGATGGTCGCCGCTTGGCGTTCAGGGCAAACATCCCTGCTAAAGAAACGAGATCATAGGCATGCGCTCTGAAATTCCCGCGATTGCTTAAAATTTAAAATATCCTAGCAATGCTAATTTTTAGGGTTTGGAAAGATAACAATGGTGTTGTCTATGTACCTGAAATGGTCTAGTCTTTTCCCATTAATTATTATACTTTTGCCTTGCCAATGCAGTTCCATGAAAATATTTTTCAAAGTAAAGTTTCTTACAGCTTGAGGTAGGGCCTTTGATAATTATTATCTGATTTACGTAGTCGTAAGATTTGATAGTGGCGTGGTGCGCTTCTATACAGTGAATTAATAATAATAATCTCTATCTAGTTAGACGCTATTTTAAGATAGATAATTGTTTATTTATTTACTAACTAATATTTTTTCTTAACATAATCGCTTTTTTTTTTAAACTCGTAGATGTTTTTAGTTCCTTTAACCTCAGTTGAAAGCTTATTATAAATTTGGAAGCCCTTATAAATGAAACAATTTTGGGAATCGCGTATTGTAGGTTTGGGTTATCTAACATTGTGCTTATTGGTAGTACTATAATTAGGAATGTCAGAACCATAAACTAAGTTTTGGGTCATATAGCCTGGTTACAGGTTATTGACTGCTTTAATGTTTAACAACACAGAATTGAAATAAATAAGTTGCTTCATGCTTAACCATTGTAAGCAATCCAGTATAGCAGAAATTCTTGTATAGTAATATAATTCGTACTACTCTGTTCTGCTGTTTTTGAATTCCAGTCAATTCTTCTTCTTGACATAAAAATAATATACAAGAATAATAATCAAAATGCGGAGCCATGATTGCTTTGTAAATCATAATAGATTACATGTTCTATTTTTTTCAATTTCAATTATTGTTTTGGTTTTTGCGATATTCAGTTTTAGTTCTGTTACTTACTTATAACCACACATCTTCGTCAGTAATTGTCACTAAGGTATCATCTGCAAACAGATTTATGGTGGAGTCTGGAGTGTTTTAGATTCAACTCTAAATCGTTTATATACAAAATAAACAATAATGAACACAACACAGAACCTTGGGGTACACCCAAGCTGTGTTTTGTGTAGCTTGACTGGCACTGATTGAAGTATGTAGTTTGTCATCGATTGGTGAGATAACTTTGAAATCAGATATTTTCTTTACCACGAATTCCATATTTATGTAGTTTATTCACTAACCATTGTTTGTCGATAGTCTCAGGAGCACGTTTATAATTTGGAAAAACGGTAACTACACTTTTATTTAATTCTAAGACTTTTCCAATGCAGTAGAACCAAGTTTAGCGTTGTTTCCCACGAATGCTTAGTTCTGAATCCTGATTGGTTTTTACTTATATCACGTCTATATAAAAAGGTATGTAAGTTGATCTTTCACAATAAGTTCGATAATTTGCTCATATAACGGTACCACATTTATTGGTCGAAATTCTTCGCACTTGTTAGTTAATTCAATTTTAAGTATTGAAACAACAGATATGTTCCAGTTTTCCACATCTTCGGATTTTCACGACAGTTTTCTATTCTATCATAATATTGATTTTTTCTTGTCCTTAACTTTCTTACTGTAAAAATTTCTAATAGATTTATAGTGTTTCCAGTCTCGCATGTTTTTAGTGAGTTTAGTAGTCCTGTACATTCGATTGCGTTTTGTTTAAATTTGCTGGAAGTCAGTGTTAAACCATGGATTTCCTGTTTTGACAGCAATTGGTTTGTTCTTAAGGAGGTCAGTTATAGAATTCTGTATTTTTCTGATAATATATATGGCAAGATTGTTTATATTTTTACTATCTACAGTGTGACACAGTTAAATTTATTAAATTTATCAAGCATTTTTTGTGGGGAGTAATTACTGTACATGGTAATATTCACCTCTTCCAACTTGCTGCTATTATTACGCGCATTTTTTTGTAATGTGACATCTAAATTGAATTATATTCACATATTCGTGGAATTTGCACATTAACTCTAATATTTTCCCATAACTTGTTAGAACTAGATCAATGATTGTATCGGATTTAAGCCCAACGTATTTATAAAATGTAGGAGCTGTTAGCGCTTTTCGTCATTCAATTCAGCTTCCTTGGTGATATTCAAATATTCTACGTTATTAAAGTGTATTTGATCCTCACCGGCTAGCTACAGAAGAGACGACGTGCAGTTCTTAAGTGATCTAATTTCTGATTAATTTGAGCTCCAATGAGTTTTTATACGTACAACAAACACACTTAGATAGATCAAGAACTTCTAATATATTGCAGAATTTATAATTACAACCTCTGAAATATAGAAGGCAGCAGTGACGAAAACAGGTATGCAATGATTTAATGCTGTACATTAGATTTATTAATTAAAATTCTATAAAATAACCAATACAGTCATATCATATATTGAAATGGTTTTAAGCACATAATTTGGCCCTGTTTGCAGTGCGAAATATTTAACCAAGTCAATAAAGCACAGGGTTAAGACAGTTTATGTAATTGCAATTTAAACAGTAATAAAAGTATTAAATGCATTGGTAATGCGATGCAAAAACGGATAAAGGCAGGCATAAGCAAAGCATAGTTCAGAGAGTTTGAATTTGAAGTTCGAGTAAAGTAATATAATTAAGATGATAGGTTTGTGCATATTTAAAGCCAGACCAAATGAAATTAATTGACAGAAAAGGTTTGTTAGGTGCATACTAAATGATTAATAAAAGTAAGACCAGTGAGAAGGCAAGCAATCTGATAGAGAAGATAAGGATAAAATAGAAATTGCAAAAGACCAATGTAGAAGTAGGAACGGAAGAGAAGAAAAGCAAGTGTAAGTCGAATACCAGTGCATTAATAAAAACAAAGTACAAAAGCAGAGCAATGATTATAAAACATGTGTGTGGAACGAGAAAAAACAATTTTAGCTATAAGCAATAAAGACAATTTTTAGATTTAAGGAAATGTTAATATTAAGAATCATGTAATCAAACTTTACTCCGTTCATGTGTATTTGTTATCAAAATTAATTTCCATGTAACATAAGCAGATCACGGTATTCTAGCAACGTGATGCCTTTTTGTTGAATAATAAGGAAAACAATTGAAAATAAATTAAAAAGTTTGGCTCAAAATTGTGCTCCACTAAAGAGTATCCAGTTATTTTATATTCATCACCGTGCACCTGTGGTGTCGTTTGTGGAAAGTTTCGCAACGAAAATTTTTAAAAAATTTCCATTGGTCCTCTAGTGGACATCGGCAGCCGAGCACTTGGAGTTTCCGATCTTCGACTACAGTTTATCTAAGCTGCGGAACTCAGAGGTCTGCAGTTCATCACGTAAAGAGGGTCTGCAAGAGCATCCTGAATCAGCATTTGCAACCAGGGGAGCAGCTCCAACGGCAAAACTCCAACGTCGTCACTTGCACCTTCGTCGTTCCAAGTTCGGGAAAAACTTCCAAGGTACGACTAGCTATGATTGAGTGTTGAGAGCTCGGAAAAGTTGTTGAACTCCGAAAATAAAGTCTGCAGAAGAAGCATATCGCATTTCCAAGAGTCCAGCTACGCCCCAATTTTCATAATTAGCATAGCGTCATCAGAATCTGCGAATTTGCAAGAATTTCCAAGCCACCCGAAACAAGTGATTGTTGGCGTCTATCTACGTCACACCTATAAACAAATTCGTGGCGGTTTGTTGCCAAGCGCGATAATTAAATCTATTTACCTGACGGTTTCTTGTTAATTTCATTTACCTATTAAATATCAAAATTCACGTTTTACGCACAAATAATTTTCTGTGTTCATCTGACAGATTGTAAATATTATCTACTACAAGCGCGCATAGGGGCTACTTTGGGACAAATAGTCTAAAATCAAGAATACATTTTGAATAAACTAAAATTCTGAACCTACATGAGAGGAGTTTTGTATTTCGGCCGTGAGCTAGTATAAAATATTGCAGTTAAATAAAATATAAAGAGGGGCAATTAACCATTTTATTTGAATAGTAATTAATACACTTAATTTTTAATTAGCCTAGAAATTATTGACAGGCAAAATTAAAGCACAATAAAATAAAATAACTGAGAATTGTGTGGTGATTTTCCCTAATTGTTAATTTTCTAATGATTAAAATTACCTTTATAAGTAATCAAGGCATTCATTACCAACAAGCACCGCAACGTGAAGCCTTTGCAGTCGTCATTACAATATGTACAGATTGTTTGCAGGTACTTGGTACTCAAAGTAACTACAGAGTATTTAGTGCTGTCAGACACACAAACCGTTTCTGTAGCTAGTCTGCAGACAATCTATATAAATAACCATGCATTTACTATCAATAAGATAAAAAGGGAAAAAGGTAAAAACGGACACTCCACAATAAAGTCATTATATCAATACTCTACTACATATACTTAACTGAAGGTAACCCTAATAAGGTGGTACAGTTTTTATCCAATATAGTTCTATACGATGTTATCAATTTTTGGTTATGTGAAATATTAAGCTATCACTTATAAGTGTACTTCACTTATCTAAATACTCTTGCTTGCGGTGAAGATTAGGTTCCAATAGCTAGAAGAAATGTTCTCCGGCAATATTGGCACTTGGAGAACAATAGAAAGCAGTGTACAATGCATTTTGAAATTCTTGCGTTATACATATAAATGGATAGCAGACAAAATTCGTCGTTAAATGGGAAGTTTGAAACTATTTTTAATTTAATATTATTACGTACAATTGTCACTCTTCCAGTACTTCGATTTTGGGAATTATATCGAATAGTGACATAACTCCGAAAACTTATCTCATAGGCCTCACTGTTTGCTGTAAATCTTGTTTCACTTAAAAATGCTGTAGCCTATCTGGTTATTTTAATTTAATTTAGTCTAATTAAACTGTGTGCTACAAAATGCCGGAGTGAAACCGGCTTCCAAAACGTCAAAGTCCACTTATTAAACTCAATCTTATTACCCAGGAAAAGAAAATAGAATAACTTTTCTAAGCATATAAGTTTTAGCTATATACAAGTCCAATTAAATTATATTCGAAATCAGAAAATAAATTATATACTGTTTGTAATTCAAATCGTTCCCTTCTGCTAGTGGGTCTCGCTCGCTTGTGTTTGGGCCCTGGCATCTAAATGTGGACCAGACTATATAGCATGTAGGTCTTTTGACTCGTAGGCATATCGACTATCTTGAATGCTGTAACGTCAAGTGATTAGTGGTGCCCACAATTGACAGCGGAGCGTAAACATGAAATTCAGTTTTGAATTGTTAATCGGTCAAAAATACCGGCAAAATAATATTAGATAACGTGCATACCTCTCCTTATCAGCGTTTACGCGGCCTGCAGATGTGTAATGTGGCGACCTAGTGGACAGCCGCGCCGAAAATACCAACTTTTCTCTTCTGGGATCTTATTCAGGTAAGCAGCATTGTAATTATATTTACCTTCTGGCCTCGTCGTCGGCGAATTGCCGGAAAACTAAATTTGGCCGCGGCTCGTCGTTCAAGTGTGGCGAGAAATGGCCCGAAAATAGGATTTGTGGAATTATTGGCGCGGCCTCGCCTAGCTGTCGTATTTTCGCTCTCCCCTTACCTTCCCCAGGTCGTAATTAGTGAATTAGGGCGAATTAATTTCTCGGCTCCAAAGTGTTCGTCGAATAGTTGGGGCCAGGAGAACTACTCGAGGTAGTTTGATCAGTAAGATCGGCGGGAATTTCAACAGGATCTCCTGGCCGGATAGCGCGCATCTCGAAACCCTCCTGGCCGAGCGGAATAAAGGGGGTAGTTTACAGGTTAGAAAGATTTCCTGCCGGATAGCGCACAATTCGGAACCCTCCTGGCAAAGCGGGAAAAGGGGGTAGTTTACAGATTAGAGAGATTGCTTGCCGGATAGCGCACAATTCGGAACCCTCCTGGCAGGTCTAGGTGAAATAGCTTCGTTTTCTTCTTATATACTCTGGCTGGTGTAATCAGCAGTTCAAACCGGCTCGTTTGGAGGAAGGGGTAATTGCTCTAGGTGCGCGCAGGAGTCCCTGCGTTTACCCGCGGTGAAGGTATCGTTTTCCAAGCGGACTGAAGATGTATCGCTCCGAAATCTAACGTGAATTACACGCATGAGAATGCGCGAATTAATATTTAATTACAAAATCGCCTTCGTGTTGAGTGAAACGTTACAATGCTATAGATGGACATCTGTCTCAATTAGAACTTCAATTTGCTCCATATGGTTTAAGCAGACCTTGTGCATTTGAATAAATAATTACGGTATTTGTTTCTTTGATTCTCAAAAAAATTATCACATATAATCTCATAAGAGCATTAATTCTTTCCGGAAATTTTTTTGAGTGCGTTCCAACAACGTCGTATTAATTTGCCCGAGTGGGACGCGAGGGCAAATTAGGACGTTGTTGAATGCACGAAAAATAATTTCCGGATATGAATTAATGCTCGAATGTAGATTCGGTAAGAAAATCGTAGCGACACAGACCCTAAAAAGAAGTAATGACTACCTACAAAAAATTTCCAAGAAATTTTGTTGTCTTGGATACGGCTCGTGAACTAATTTTTCTATTGGTCATTAATGAGTGTCGTACGATTTTCTTACTTCTTTTTTGTTCTAGTTTACGTTTGTAAACTGGACAGTCAAAGCTTCATGCAAAATAACCTACATTTAAATAAATTTTAAGTTTTTCCTTAGCATTACAGCAGCTTACACATTTCTTAGCCTTAAATTCTTCCAAGAGGTGAAAACCGGTACATTTTGGGCATGATATCTTCGATTTACATTGACTCGTTTTATGATTGTATCCATTACATGAAAAAGTCACTTCAACTGTATCATAAACCTTATACCTATCCCAGCCAATATTAATTCTTTCATCTTTTATTTAATTCCGCAAGTGTTTGAATGGGGCCCAGAAATTACCTGAATTGCAGAGCCATTGGGGATAGCAGCAGCGGTGTCTCTTAAAGCAACAGATTCACCAACCCATTCAAAGCATAGTGATCAAGCGGTACCAATTTCTATTCTTTTTAATTTTTATTTATTAACTTATGCATATTTTGCTTGCTTCTACCATTTTTAGGGTTTGTAGTCTTGTGCTCTAGAGATATTATAGCAATACTTATTATTATATACTTCCTCCGCGTGAAGCAGTGGTGGCTTTTTTGTTACGAGCTATACAGGGAATTTATTTTAATAGTTAACATAGCAGTTACGTTTCTATGCCACCATTTAATCATACAGGTCATTTCCATAGTTACAAATGAGACCAATAGATTAGAGCGTGTATTTTACGAGTTAACATAGGAATTATTACTTGTCAAAAAGAGTATTAAGAGTTATCCTAATGTATACCACTGAAGAAAAGATACAACACACAAGTTGTTCCTGCATATTTACTTTTTAGTTGCATACCTACATTCCGGTAACAAAATTAAAGTTTCTTATTAGCAAGTACCTAATTTAAATTCGTATGTTAACTCGTAAAATAAACGCTCTAATCTATTGATTTCATTGGTAACTATGGAAGTGACCTGTATGATTAAATGCTGGCATAGAGACGAAACTGCTATGTTAACCATTAAAATAAATTCACTGTATTGAGGCGAATTCAGAAAAAATGTATCTCTACATTAACTAATACAATGAAATAAACAAGTAAACTTTATTTATATTTACTGCTTTATTAGAGACACGAAATTTCAAATTATGCTTAATTAAGCTCGCTCGTTAGCCTTCTTCCAACAACTGCTCGACGTTATAAAGCTAGATTGTACATGATGTGAAATTGGCGAATCTAATATAATTAACTCTGCTACCTGAACTTTGTGTGACGGCGTCGTTATTATATTTTCTCTTTGGCTGTATGTTTTTTTACAGAAAGCTGTATTCGAGGGGAGCATTTGCGTTATTAGCCGAAATAAGAAATATCCCGTAAACACAGTTACTTGTGGAAGCGCGACCCCATCTGTTTCTTTTATTAGTCGTGAAATCAATTTTGGTTTCCTAATTTATTTCCTTTGCCTCTTGGAGTGTTATTTGGATGTTAATTGAAAGAGTTGTGCTGCCGTGAGCTGTTTTTTTTTACTATATTTTTATATATTCGAAACATTTCTATTATTTTCGTCAACGATATATAAAAGGTTGTTTATAGGTGTCTATAACAAATACCTACCAATTTATAAAATTATTACAGTGTACAGTAAATGAAATGTGTCAAGAAATAACGCTGATACAGTTGCGTGATTTTGATATTTTTGCGAGCTATAGAGCTGAGAACTAATTTTCTTCATATACAAAATATCATAACGATACAAATTTTTAGGTTTGAATATTTTAAAATCTTTTAAAAATAATTTCTAGTTCTTTATTTACTACAGCGTAACATTAGCACATAGACACTACTGATTTATTTCCATACATGGTGGTGAAACGGAAATTTGCATTCAATGGTATGTCTTTGTTATATTCAACAAGCTAAATAAATAAAATTCACATGAACATGTTAATACGAAATAATATGGAAAAATAGATTGTTCTAGTTTCTATTCCGAACGATTAGCAAGTAATACACATCCACGTTGGCGTTTTTGTAAGTTAAATGCTATAAAGAAAGTGCTAGGGAAACTATATTTTATTGTAGGACATTTTTTAAGATGCACTACTTTCGTCCAGATCCCATAACCATGCAATAAATATTGAATAACTTCCTGTCATATGCAAATTCATGTCAACGGAATGCTTTCACGTAATAGGTAACAGACTTAATTAAAATTATTGTAGTATACAAACTTTATCACCAAACTAATAAAATGTAATGCACTGATAAACTAAAAATAGTTTTAAATAAATGTTTAATGATTTGTAATCGCTGATTTATTTCAGAGCACTGCAAAATTCAAAATGCAAAATCAGCCAGATATCAACTGTACGCTTTACAGTAGCAAGTGCTAGAACTAAAATTATGATAACAACTAAACTTTATTGCCAATATACAAGGCAAAGTAATGTAAAATAGTGAAATGTAGTGAAAATGTTACACTAATTTGAAATTAATTTAATATTCAGAAGTTGGCCTAAGTTTAGCTATTTTTAGTTATTACGATGTAGGTTAGGTCTCTGCTGATTCGTTGGAGTGCATTAGGTTGCATAATCCTCATTTTATATTGTGTATATTCTGTCCTAGAGAAATGTTTGGTAACTTTTGAAAGAATGCCAATATATTGAGGGAGGATTGAGGATTGATAGATTACTTCTGGTGCTGTTTGGTTAATGTTTTGTGGATTCACATTAACCGATATTTTGGAAAGTTTTTCTCAGCATTAATGTATTGTGTATCAGTTGCTAAAATTGATCTCATTATTCCAGGAATAGCAAGTATTTTAGAAGAAAAATTTACCTGTGGCCTACCTTCAGCTTCGTCACGTGCGTCTGGGTTTGCCTTTACACATTGCGTGATGTTTTGGTGAATATTTTACGTCTATTTGGGCTTCGATTGGTGTTCTTCCTTTGTGCTCTATTCTCAAGACTTGGATCACCTGCAATTACAATTCCACAAGTAGTTCTGAAAGAGTTGTCAAGCTACGATTGCATGTATCTAGTTTTCGAGGCTTTTTCATGCACGTTTGATTTCATATTGAGAAAATCTCGCACAACTTAACCGTACGAGATATGTACAGTATTTATTGTCCCTAGCATAGAATACAACATTATTTTTCAACATAATCCCCTTGAACGTGAAGACACTTATTTCACCTATGTTCAATCATAGCAACACCTCTCTTGAAAAACTCGGAGTCTTGATCACAGAAGAAGTCTTGCACTGCTGCCATAACAGCGTCATCGCTCTCAAATAGTGCCCCACTTAAAGTGGCACACAATTCCAATCTTCTTCTAAACTCTTGGTAACTTTCAAATTTGTTTTATTTTTAAAGTAAAAAGTAGCATTTTAACTTTTTCTAGGTGGGTAGGTTAGGTTTTGTTTGTTATTTAACACAGATTGACGCCAAACTTAGCCTATACGCTATAATTTTTAATTTCGATATTTTTTTTTATACAAATTTCGTGTAAAGTTAACAGAAATACGGCTTTACCTACAATGGCTGATATTCTTCTTAAGCTAATTCTGCCAGCTGGATCACATCTAGATCGAAATTTGGTAAAAATCAATTTAAATTGCGCTAATTTTATTTGATTCGTTAAATCTATTGAAAGATAAATCCGGAGACACACTGTACTTACAGTGTAAATAAACATTATGTCCCAGCAATTTCTGATTTTATTAGTTCTTTATGAGAAACGTAATTTGGTTAGAGCTTTACACCAGCAGTGTCTCGAACAAGTGGCGCATCCGGACAGCCTATCCCATCCTGCTCAGAATTTAGCTGCCAGAACTGTGCTACACCACAAGAAAATTCCTGGTGAATCACTGTGTTTTGTTTTTGTATATAAATTTCTCGTGTAGCATACTACAGACGTATGGTTTCTTCTTCAGATTTTCATGCTGATATCCACGATGAAGGCCAATTCGTCGTGCTTCAAAGCCCTTTCGGCTATATGAACTTTTAAAAATTCACAAATGGGATATTTCTCCCACGCCTATCATCAATATCATACATTCTCTACTTAGTCACCGGTAAAATTTACTGGTAAATCTTCACCGTATGTTTGCACTTCAGACTTTGTTGAACTTATATCCTCTGTAACCGACGATCTGAAAAGACCACTAATTTGAGATTAACTTTAATTATTTGTTAAAGATCGCATCAAAACGTTAGTGCTTATGACATTTTGTTCATTCGTAAGCAAATTTTGATGCGCTTTCGTTTATTTTAACAAACAATTAAAGTTAATTTCAAATTAGATTGTTTATAAGATTAGCTGTAAGTATTAAACTTGAATATTTGCTTGTGAGCTTTGGCCTTACTTCGCTTTTTAGTAAAGTTCCTCTTTCTGGTTCTATAGTCATAATCCAGTAGCTGTTATCAGAACATGGGGAGATGGAAGTTTTCCAAACCGTGGATTTAAACTATTTACAATCGAAACCCACGGTCCGGTTCTGATACGTTGACGATACCCTTATCATTTGTCCACACTTTGCTGGATTTTCTAAAATCAATAATCAACAGTAGATATCAAGTTTACCATAAATATAGGAGTAACAATTATCTTCCTTTCTTGAAGGTACATGTTTACATCGTCAATCCAATGGCAAACTTAAACATTCTGTACAGCTCAAACCCATTCATACTGACCGCTATCTACGTGTCCATGTCCCTCATTTCCACATTGTAAACCGCTAGCATCTACCCTGAATTAAATCATATTTGAAAAGTTCTTAAAAATAGCGGTGACCCTGTTAGGGATATACAGTCCAGAGTGCACCATCAATCACCATCTTCAACCACATTCTAGGTTTTTCTAGATCTGCCTCTTTTTCTTGTCCTTACATTTTTTCGTTATTATCATCCTCGTCACTCTTCTTTCTGGATTTATTCTTGCTATGTGGCAATGCCAGTTCAACTGTTTTCTATGCAGCTACTGTTTAATCAGATTTCTCTTTCCCATGTTACTTACTCCACCATATGTTGTTTTCTTCACCTTGTTAATTTTGCTTCCTTCTTTGAGCCCGCAAATTTCGCTCAACTTTGGCGCCCAGCGATTTAGTACGCCCGGTTAAGCATTTGTGAGATTTTGCTTATTATTGGAATTTTGTCGGCGATTAAACTGCATTTCAACTAAGTCGAATTTATGTTTTTATTATTTTTTATAGCACATGTAATTTTCCATTACCTTAAAATTTACTATTGTCCCGGTCACACTGAGAATACAGTGCAAATGTACAAATGGGAGAAACAAGAGCAGCGTTGCCGCGAGCGGCGAAGTTTGCCTGAGACCAGACCTGATAGTTGGCCGACCCAAGCGACTGGCAACGGTGCACTCCAGAAGGCTCCACAATGTATTCTTAGTGTGACCAGGACAATAGAATGGGATTATGTACGTGTAAATTACTGTCAATTGTGTATCTGCTTTCGCAAGTAAGTTGTATGTTGTGAAATAAGTAAATATCCACATTAGCAGTGCAGTAACGTATTCAGAGAGCTACGTAAGCTTATCGATATTGCATTCCCTTGTGTGATCTATATTGGAGACCTGCAACTATTAGTTTAGTTTATATGACTTTAATTTGTAATGTGCATTCCAGCTATGTTCACTCTAAAATCAAGTTGTAATGTGTATTTTGAACTTAGTCAACTTACAAAAAAACTAACGACATTTTCCTCACTTTCTTAATTATGCTGCAGGGATCTGCAAATGCAAGCCTTACTGTACAAATTTCGCTTAGCACATGTCACGCTTAGTTAAGTTTTCCCACTGGCCAATAGAGGTCGATTTGAGCATCGTTCTGAAATTCGTCGTTCATGAAATCCATCCCGCCGTCCAGTTGCGTTTTATCAATTACGACATGTCCTTAATGGCCCTTTGGGTCTCTGACTGCAATTCGATACGTGTTGTCGCGCGACTGTCGGCTACTCGGGGACATTGGGTCGTATGTCACGAAATGTACCAATTCAGCAGCCACCTGTGCTGTGGCCGTTGCTGGCAGTTGCACTAAAATATTTTCATCAGGGTGGAAGCAACAGAGGGAAATACGTTGCGGCTTCCGCGCTAAGTTTAAGCGCGGGTGAGTTTAACTGGTACCAGCACTTGTAGTAATTCAGATGTGTGTACGCTTTAGCCTCAAACGCAAACATCACGCACGTTCGGAATAATATATAAGTCAGTGTTTGCTGTCGAAGGACAGCTATTTTGAAACTCATTGTGTCTGAAGTATTCGAAACAGTTTTAAGTCAGATTGAACTTTTCCGTTATTCACTCCTTTTTTTCGTCGTGCAAGAAATTGTGGTAGTAGCTTGAAACTGTTTCGTGTGCCGTTAGCCCCAACTTTTAATTGTGCTGCCTATATATCAACATTAATCAGGGTCATTAGAGTTTTGTGCCAGTTATGATGGAGGTGGGATATAAACATTGTGGTATGTTGAAGCCACGCTATCCTGTGGGAAATGCCGTTGTTTCTTATGTCGCATCGGACAGCTTACCAATTATGTTTCGACCGACTTCGGATCTATTTGAATATTATCAAAGTAATCCCGTTATTGAAAGTTTGTTTTTCTTGCCGTCGCTTATGCGAATCTATCATATTGCACTGCTAGCCTGGAGCGCTTATTTAACCATATTCAAACTTGTAATGTGTGTGGCAACGGCCTAAGTCGAAAGGGCTACATCCTCTTCTCGTAGAGGAACCTCTGTTAAAGACAACTTCGTCTAGGCGCAGGTATTCACATGTAGCTTAGTCAGTAAGGTTTTATGGGAGTGCAACATCTTAGTGGGTGTTTAAATAACGTTTGCTTGATTGACAACAAAATTTAGCTTAACGTTATTGCGCGCTGTTTTCGCTGATTTCAATGTAATTCCGTAATAGGCACAAAAAGTATGTGTTATATTTGTGTTCGCCCATTTATTATGTGCAATGGGCAAGAAAGTTTGAGGTGGTACACTCGCGGTTTGATTTTTTGAGTTGAGCAGACGAAGTTTACTGGTATTTGGGTCAAGCTGTCTTCTGGTTGTTTAAAGGGATTGCTCACGCCTATCTGCTATGTTTTTTATCGAATTGTTTACTTGTAATTTGTGTAATTGTAGTTATATTGTAGATTGCCTCTTTAACATTTTCCATCAGTTGTAAATAGTTTAGGAAGCCTCATTTCTAAGGTTTTTGGGGTTCTTTGTGTCACATTGCCAATTGGTTAAGCAGTAAGAAATTGCACTTTTCGGGTGCGTTGCATTTAAGAGTTATGTCTAACCTTTGAGTAGTAAATTGTTAAGAGATTTTAAAGAATTAAGCATTTAATTGACAAATACGTAAGTATTCATTTTGCACTATACTCAAATTCATTTTAGCCGTGAGCAGAGTGGACTTATGGAACTATGGGTTAAATTTTTCGTGGTGGCGCCTTAGTACTTTCTATTTTGACTATCCCGAAGCAGGACCGGATTTTATGAGTACCGTGGCCCTACCCTTCCCGCTAGCTTGTTCTGGACCATCGAGGGTTTTCATACCTTTGCCTCCCAATGGAATTTAAACTTGTGGTAGATGCAGTCCGGTGTCGTCGTAAAGCCGTGTTTATATCGTAACAAAGTATTTTAAAAACTTCACATGGTAAGTCACATCGGTTTACGCACCGCTGACATTGCCCATCGCCAAGAAAGTTTTCCATAGTGCATTCTTCAACTCCTTTATTGACATTTAGCAAACCATGATGGCGCCCTAAAATAACACGAAGTAACACCTTCTAAGGAGTTATAATCATTTTGAATAGCGCGAGCGAGCTTTCCTTGCATTTCAGCCTACGACCCGCCCCGACACCTCTGCACTACTGAAAGTCTTTTCAGGTTATTGCAAGCGTGAACGAATATTCGCCGATACGAATTTTTGAAGTATTGGTAGACTGTGTCAGAACATTTTCAAAGTTTACGAACGTATTAGTTATTTTTTTATTTTTCAAGATTACGACCCCGCTTGTATATAGCTTTGTTTAATATTTTCCGCTTCAGTTTAAGTATATACCAAGTTTTATGCAGGCCGCTGCAACAGTTGCGCTCTGTCCTTGGGCCATCTGCTTGGACACCTGTGTTTGTTATCGCTCAACAGCTGTTGCGAGCTTGGCTACTGTAGTGCTTTCTGCATTGAATTTAAAACTCGAGCCTAAGACAGCAAAAGAGAGGTTTTTGAATGTTGCTTGCTTGGTCTCCGCCTGCCTGCGTTGTCGCCGCTCTTCCTTGTCGGCGGGGTGACGTGATTGAGTTGAGTTTAGTCAGCGGCGTCCCTTTTCGAGGGAGGCGACCGCTGGACGCGTGTGAGATTGTGTTTTTACGGAGTGTCGAGAGTGTTTCCGTGCTGTTAGACGTGCAGTTGTGTGGTTTGGTGATGCTAAATTCTTTTGATGTCCGACGCCCTCGTAATCTCGTGTGCCGTGCAGGCATTATACCACTTCTACGTGGGATTCATCGCACTAGGGCGTGCAAAAGGTCACCCTGTTTGTCTCCATGTGAGCCCCCTTGCCATTTTGGGCCGTATCGTTTCCTGTGAAAGGTATCCTGGAGTATGTGTTATCAACAAGTACAGCTGCGGCCTTGCGATATTCCGATGCTGTGAGGCGAAGTTCTGCCACCGAACCTAGAACCAGGCGATACTGCAATTAATAAAGTAGCATGTATTGTAGAAGTTAGCCGTTATATAGTTGCCACGTGCATGTAATATTTGCCTTTTCATTCTTAGCGCTAACTAACGTTAATACCTGTAATCTGCGTTCCGCTATTATGTTTCACACACTAAATTAATGCTACTGACCCCATTTTGGGCCCGATTTAATAGTAATATTCGCCCTTTTTATTTTGTACGCTAAGAAACGTCAGTAACTATATGTGTTGATGTATTTATTGTTATGATACATGATGCAGGAAATGAAAGCATATGAAAGAAATATTTAAAATAAACTAATAAAGTTGGACAGTTACAATAATTGAATCTTGATGGGTATAAAGTTTTGAACATAAATAATGAAAGTAAAAGATACCAGGGTTCTTTTCATTGTGAATCATTTAATATTGTTATATTTATTGGAATGGATTAAACTTAATGGTTGTATTTAATATTTATAAAAATAAACCAGGGTAACATTGACAAATATATTTGTTAAGAAAATTCTGTATAATAGTATTATTTAGAAAAAAATAGGAAGTGCGCATTAAGAATTGTCTCTAATAGATATAAAAAGTTTGTTTAAAAAACAGTTATATAAAACAACTCAAGAAAGAATGAATGTAATTTCGCTATAATAATTTTGGTATAATAAAAAATAGAATCTCTGCCTTAATTTGTCTAATTTTGGTAATCACAAATTAAATAAAGGATGAAAACAAGTCTACGAGGTAAAATAAAGTGAAATATTTAAAATGGAAAAGATATTGTGACATCAAGTGTTAGAGGAGAAGCTACAGATACAGTTAATTGGATATAGAATATAGGACATTATACTAGTTGAGGGGATTTGGATTTATTCATACGTACAAGATATTAGAAGAGGTATTTTACAATTTATTATTTGATTTGGATATTCTGTGGAAGTTGCCTGAGACATCAGTTTATCTGCAAAAAGGGGAACAAAGTTACAATTGGAATTTATGAAAGGATAGAAACTTACCAGGACTTGGATCGTGTGACGGTGACATCCAGAAGGAGCCGTGGCATCCGGCAGGAACAGTGACATCCAGGAGTAACCAGGACAGGATTATGGAACCAAAGGAGTTAATTTGACCGGACGGAGTCAGACGGAGGTTACCAAGAGGTAGATCGTGTGACGGTGACATCCAGGAGGAGCTAAGACTGGAATTAGAAATCTGAGCAGTTGGATTGACAGGTCAAGAGTAGTTGAAAGGAGTCACGAACCATCAAAGGGGTTGCTGTTGGTGAATTGAACATTGAGTGCTGCAGTCTATCGATGACAGGATCCAGTAGTGATTGGTGTTTGCAGTAAAAGCATGAGCAGCTATTAAGGTTTGTTAAGATAAGTTGAAAAAACATTTTGAATAACTGTCAATTTTGAAAGTGATAACATAAAGTTTAGTTGGTACCTACATGGGTGATTTGAATAGTAGTAAATGTCAATGTAAGATACAGTTGTCAGTTTACCTGGTTTGATTAATTTTAAAAGTCAAGTTTGACGTTAAGTATCATTGATCGAGAGCTCTCGATTTAAAAGCAGTTATCATTTGATACTTAAGACATTACATGAATTAAGTCATAGTTTATCTAGTGAAATATTGGAATATATACGCGTTAGACCAATAGATCGGTTTGTTATATGTTGTCTTGTGATTTCCCCTCGCCTGTTACATGCATATTTTTAGGCTGAGTTGTCAGCAGTGTAAAATCGACGTGAGGTGGAGGCTAGAAGAAGTTGTAAGCGTCAAAGGTAGGTCAGAGCGCTCCGTCGTCGCAGGCTGCACACCGATTCTACTATATCCCGTTTAGTTTTTGGGTTTTGCCACCGTGAAAAGTGTGAAAGGTAGGCTCATTTGCTTCCCGGTTTCTTGTTGGGATTACCTTTGTATTTTCATTCATATTGATGGAGCTGGGTTGCTCTCAATCTAATTTATCACCGTTTACGGTTCAATAGGCCATTGCCTGTTGGTTATTTCGTGATGAAACACCCCTTGCTTTACTGAGTCTAGTCGGCACTTCTTGTTACGGGCAGGAAAGCGGTCCTATGTGAGTTACTTTTCCAATTGTGAGAAATATCGTCCGCGCTGGCCGTCTAGCTTTTTCGTGACTTTCGTATGAGCTGGCGCGGTGTCGTAAATGTCGTTTTATACCGTAACAACTGTTACTTTTACCAGTATTCGTTGCTTGCATAATATTCTTCTGTCCTCTTTTGCTTTTGTTTTGTTTCATTAATTATCAGTACTTTACTTTTATTTGTGTTTAATTCTGTTTTACTTAGTGTTTGGATTTCTTGAGTTTATACTACTATTATAAAAATTATAAATGCCATTCACATGTTTTATATCAAATCTGTGGCGATTCATGACAACCGAAACAGTTATAAAATGTTATTCGATACTAAAATGAAAAACACTAAATGATAAACACTGTATAAACAATTTAACAACAAAGAGCACAAACAGATGTTGATTAATTAACACTTACTTATTTGTTTTATAAACTTGCATTTCCTGCCAAAGAAAAATAGATATATAGGTATTAAGGGATTCAGATTGAAATCTCACATTTAGCAGCAGTGTAAGTTTTGAACCATTCTGCATAGTGAAATATTTGCGTAATAGTAAGCAGTATACTTGGCCGAGCTAGACATTAATTAAAAAGAAATGAAGAGATATTGCTGTATCACAGTGTTGCGAGAGATGAATAGTGGAAGGAAGATTTCATAAAAGTCAAGTTTAAAATAATGGTAGTTTGTATACCAAGGCACTGAAGTTTAGCTTTTGCAAATAAACCACGAGGGATAAAAAGAAACTTCAGTGCCGAGGAGTACATTATGTTTTATTTGAAATCGAGAAATCGTAAAATTACAAAATTTTAACCAACAATTGTAGGTTATGTAACGTCGGTTCACGTTTATCTGTCGCCTCGCCACCTACAAAAAAGTCGTAAAACAATGAATTACTTTAATGCCGATTTATCGTATTTTAATGACGATTTCGAGGTACTTTAATGCCGATTTCAAATAAAATTATGTTTCAGTCTAATCATAGAAACAATAGAAATATAGACAATATATTTAACCCTGAAAGACGCATCTTAGTAAAACCTCTACCGACGCCTAACATATTCTGAAAACCTTTCGAATCCTTATAAATACTGTGATACCTATCGTAGCAAAACAAGAATAGGAAATGGAACGGATACTATCTGCGAAAGAACATGACCGCAATTAAAAAACACGCCCTCGCTTGTAATCCTTGGGGAGAACATGAAGACGTAAGACCCAAAACGAGCTGGAGAAGAACAGTAAACGAATAAATCGAGAAAAACATGGACAGAAGTCAAGGCGTTAGTCGGAAAAGACCTGTTTTAGAAGTTCTTGTGATCGAAGGAGGAGTAAAGAAAATATTGTAAATCATTATGTATATTGCTTGTTGCTTTAGACTGAAAGCGCGTATTTTAAATTAGCTTTAATTTTCTGCTAAGAGCCCAGTTAAGCTCAGATTAAATTTGAATGGAAATAAGTTTTTAATTTATATGTATAATTTTCTGTAACCACATCGATTGAGTTTGTTTAGTTACAATTGTGTGCTTTGATTCTGTCAGATGAACTTATCATCTTCGATTCTTTTTAAGTTTACATACTAATCTGTAAGCATAAGGGCGTGTTGTGAAAGATTGCCTTGTTAATCGCGACAGTTTCCTGAAACAACTGTGGGCAAGTTTATTACCATCTCACAGGAATTACTCAGTCATATAAGTTAAATTAGGCAAGACCCGCTAGTCAAAGACGGGAACACTAGCGACGGATTATGCACACTTAGGTAAATCGAGCGTCGCGCCTAATCATTAATACATAACAATAAACCGGAGTAGCTGGCAACTACGTGAAGTTTGAACCCCCAGCGAACAAATCAGATAGCAGACGTTTTCAGGGAAGACTTTCACATTCACTTAATATTCAACTTACTATTTGCTAGTGAAGGTGTAATTTTTTTTTAAATTCTATGTGACTACTTTCTGAATTTTACCAAACTCCCATTAAATGCTCGACCACTATTGAGAAACTGATAAAGTATTTAATACAGAGGGGTTGGCATTTAGAATTAAAAAACGACAAGTACACATTTTTAACAAGAAGAGAGGAAGTAACTGTATTCAATAACTACTCATTTGGAAACGATTGTAGAATCGGTAGAACGAGAATGCAAATAGATGTAACTAAAATAAGCTACAGGAAATGGAGCTCAGTGAAAGGACTACATACACACTAAAACCAAATATAAAGAAATCTGCCACAATCAAATATCGTAGGATAAAAAGTATCTACTTAGCATTGAAGAGTTAAACAAAACATATTAGATATGCTCAAAAATCCTCAAAGTATGTGCGCGCTCAGCTCTAAGATTTGGACCAACCTTGCTTCATGATCAATGACAACTTACCTTACTGCAAGAATTCGTGGAACTACACTTCGCTTCACATACGAAAATTATATACTAAATTCAAGAACTCTATTAGAAGCCATTTCGATAAATGGATTTACATGGGAAACAGTGGGAGGTAAGGATCGCAACAACTTTAAAGAATTAAGGGATTGCAAAATCGATAGATAATTATTATCACCAATAAAGCAATTTATTGAATACAATCGCAAATGTGCCACAAACGGCAACTAATTTAGACTAAAGAACCAAACAAATCATACTCAAATATTAAAACCAGCGTATCAAACAAGTTGTTAGGCTACGTGGACGAATCAGACGACCAGATAAAGTGTTGAAATTAACAGTGGGCGTCAAACAGTCTTTCAATATAACCAATAGGTTCATTCGCTTAGAAGAACTCTTGAACTCAGTAAAATTTGCGTAGCCGAATTCGCAGCGATTTGAAACAGGCTCAGAAAGGTTTGTCACCTAAACCAAATATTTGTATTAGCCATAGATAAAGCTTAGGATAATAATAACAGGAATACATTAGAAAGAGGAATTAGGCGAAAGCTATAGGTACTATCAGTTCAAACTAATTACAGGAGCTTCAAAGCATCAGATTGCGAGTGTAGTACATAACTATGGTTAAACATTTAGGTAGCAAACAAGTTTCTTGGTAATCGGCTGGCAAGTTAATTTGTGAATAATGGTAAGCGCACGGTGACGTCGTATAGCCAAGTCTAAAGGAGGTAAATACAATACAACCACGCTAGATATAAATTTAGTTCACGAAATACAGCTCCCGCATCGTAACCTTAGAAAAAGTTTCACTTCGCGTATCAATACGATACAGTGTAGGGGTACGTCTACACTCCGTGTTAAAAGTACATATCTTCGAAAGCGCTTATTTTTAATATACTTTATAAATAATTTAATCTACAATAGTTCTTGCAAATAAAACAATTGGACAACATTATTTGCAGGAAACAAGCCTATATAAAAATAGTAGAGTTTAAAGACGCAAGGGTCAAGTGTAAACTTATTTGGCGTCAGCTTTTTACGGTGAATGTACAGCAGTGGCGCACCAGCGAATAGTGATCTTGGAAGCAGCCAAAGTGCACGATATGATGCGATTGCACCCGAGAGCTGGTTGCTTAAAATTTCTAAGGTTACGATGCGAGCGCTGTACACAGATAAACTTGACCAAAGATTGGAGTAGGATCCAGGTTCAGCCGGTGAATTCAGGCTTCAGATAGAGTAATGTATATAGGTCCGCGTTTGTGTTGGACGATGTGCATAGTTACTCTTAGGAAGATGCAAAACTGCACCGGGAAACCAGCATCAGGAACGGGAAACATCAGCTACCAAAAAGAAGCTTTCAAATATACATCAGGGCTTTGGCAAAGGTTTCCGGAAATCAGCTACAAACACTAGCAGTTCAATTTTGACCACTCCGTGAGGTAGGTTCTTAAGCTCAAGGCTCATAGATTGATACGCTACGCAAAACGATGACTCCATAACAAGTATGATGGTTAAATAAATCTCATAGTATTTGTTGAATTATTCTAATTTAAGGATTCGAGATTACGCGATTGGACTCAGGCCACTATTACGATTACACAACTATAAACCACCTCAAACTAGGGCAGAAGAGCACAACGAAATTCTACGTGGGATCGGTACGAGAGACGCTAGCAAAATAAGAAACAAGTTGAATAAAAAGGCACCAGCAAAAAAATAAAACAGAATAGCCTCGTGGTGTTAGCGGCTAGAAAACGAATCGATAATTCGCTGCTAAAGAACTGAAGGTCGCAAAGCGAGTTCAGCGACCTCTAAATGTAAACCATATAGACGGTAGCACAGGACCAACAAGAATAGCCTGCAATCAATGGCAAAAATAATTCGGAATTCAAGCGTGGCGATCGTAACAAGTATTCAGATTTCATACTTGTTTTTTGTCAGAACACGTATCGCTACCTCAATGTGACGCTGTTTTAGTAATACTCTTCGCTGCGTTTTTTAAATATAGGTTGACAAGAATCATTCTAATGTCCTTTATGACGTATACGTTGTACACCTTATGATAGTGGAAAATTTGTTTTTTTTATGGTTTCTCGTTGTAAAAGTGTCTAGAGTAAGTTTTTTCTGAAGATAGAATCGTTTACTATAACCATACAAGTAATGGCTTCTAAATGAGATATAAACCTCAGACAGTGGATGGATTTTCGAAAAATCTTTTTTGCCGCCATGGTTGGAACTTAATATCTCGAATAGCAGCCCAGTGTTCTACACCATTGCACCAGCCAGAGTAAACTGAAGTAATATGGTTTGTACATAAGTAACCATTTACGTTTATTGACGATATCGTATTTATATCAGATCGAATAGATGAACCGAATGCCATACTGAAGCAACTTCGCAATACTCCTCTTATAACATACATGCAAAAATTGTGCACAAGGCTCAGTTTATGACGATTCTTGCTTTAAGTCTTAAGCAAAAGATGTCTGTGCAATGGGTAATTAAATATTATGATATAAATTAGGCGGTAAATTTTTAATAACTTACCTGTTAAAGTTGAAAGTAGGAATTTTCTAGAAAGACTATTAAACAAATAATAGACCGTGTAGACTAATAGCTACCGAGCTATAAAGACAGTGAAAAAGAGTAAGTGAGTAAAAGAGTAAGTGCTTGGTGGAAAGGAATGGACCCTTTCATGTTTTCTAACTATCTTAACTGTTGTGCTTTTACTACTGTTATAATATCTGGTTTTATGATAAACTTCCGTATATTTTTATTTGATCTTTTCAGATTTTTCTTTTTCTACGACAACCAAAAAGTTCTGCGTATTTTTTTCTACACTTTAAATATATCTTATTTTGCTTTTTTGTATTTAATGCGTATGTCTCGCAACTATACGCCGAGGTAGGTCTTATTATTCTCGCCATACACGTTTTGATTTTAATTCCATTTAGCGTCCTCGCATTGTTATCACATTTTGTTAACCTCGCCCTTATATCTTTGATGCTATCAGTTTCAATTCTTATCGTTCTAAATAATGTCAAACTCCTCAGTGCACACTTAATCTTTTGTTCTCATTTCAATCTTATGTTTACGCTCGCTTTTTCGTATGTCTCTGCTCTCTCTCTTTTAATACTCTCATATACTAAACTTGGTCTCCCGTTGTTTATTTTTAAGTCAATTTCAGCATACTAGTAGTGTAGTATTCATATCATTTTATTTTAGTCATTTGTGGCTTTCGTATTATCCGCTTTCGTATTGTGTTGGAGTTATTACTGCTCTTTGTCAGATTTCCGGTGAAGGACAAGGTAAAGGTAAAGATTCAGGGTCATTTCAATTCCCCCAACTGAGCGCGGGCTGCTATAGGAACCTTGCGTCCGTCTTCAGCCAGAATGAAAATTATGGGATATGTGAGAGAAGGAGGGGTGGACGATGGAAGAGAGACCAGAAAAGGTGGGGTAGTACTGCCCCGGCATACACCTTAGACAAGATACTCTGTTGACTCAGGAAAACCACCTAAAAACCTGAATCAGAGCAGACGGCCAAGGGAATCGAACCCATGAACTCCGGAATGCTAAGCAGGCGCGGTGCTTGGGTTAAGTTAACTGATAACTGGTATAGAAAACAATAGTTATTTTTACTTGAGAACAATAATAAATCAACATACATGCATATATACTCATATGCAGCATTTTGGTACAGTTATTTACATAGAGTACACTAATATATAACACTTGACTAATTATGTTAAGATGCTCAGCGCACGAACTACAAGTGCTCAAGGCAGATCTTGGAAGCACAGGTGCAGAGTACCGAAATTTACCAAAATACGTAAGCTAGTGAATGAACTGGAATCTCACCAAATTCCTCAATACAGCATGTCCGAATACACAATGTTCTGACGCCAAACCGTTTCCACATTATACAGCCCTTTTTACGCAAGTAGAATAGGTTTATTATTTAACGGCTGTCTGAAGCAATTCGAAGTATTTTTGAGGTGAAATTCATTATGCTACTGCGTCAAGAAAACTAGGATTTTGGGATTCGGCTTTTATCGCAGACCAGTCACGTAAATAATCATTAATCGGTTAGGGTCCGCGGGTGGCCACTTTGGGATATGGCTGGATGTCAAGCTGGTCTTTTTTTTTTTGCTAAAAGGGTTTACGTAAAGCTGCGTGCCATCAAGCTAGATCTGTTATATTTTGCAGATGTCGTAATTACTACGCTTATTGTATCATGTCATTTATTTTCAGAAGAGTTAGACAGCTCTTGTTGTGATGCCTCGTATTGCCTGCAGCTTTAGAGATACTGTAGTTTTGCAAGGATGCGTATTGTGAGTGGCCCGACATTTGATAAAATCGAGGAATTTTTCAACTCGTACTGTACACGCGAGACACATAACTTAGTTTTTTATTAGAAGTTATGCTTTACGTCGCATCACGTTTTAAATCGAACACCCACTGTTTTGGCTGGTATAGCTGCAATATGAAGTTTCACTTTTAATTGATACTTTTGTGTGTTTCGGCAAAGCGAGATTTGTTTGCTAGAGATTTGGTAGCTCTTCTACAGCGGTATAGTTTCTGTTCACAAATTTCTTTTATCAACTCATATATTATATTTTCCCTATATTTGATAAGTTCAAGGCTGTTGTTGTTTTTCTCAATGTCGATCTTTGTGTTTGCTTCGGCCTCTTTTAGTCCACAACTTAACAATTCTGTAAAGTGTTTTTGCTACACTACGTTGGATGATAATACCTCTTTTGATATTTACGTGTTTATAAGGGTCTCTTTCTATACCTTTCTCTCAGGTTTTATTTCCGGTTCTTCGTAACTTCGCCTCTGCGTTTCTTGTTGTTTTAGAAATTGATCTTAAGAATGTTTTCTCTATCAATGATCTTCTTTAGTGCAGTTTGGATTGAACCACCTCCTTTTCTTTCTTGCTTCCCGACTTCATTACGGCATTTCCTAATTGCTTTCATTTTCGTTCTGTACTATTAAAAATGTCATACTTTCTTAACCTTTTTTAGTCTGTGTATATATTTTTTCTGTAATTGTTCCTCTTAGCGCAATTATTCCGTAAATTGTGTATGGATAAATAACATCTTCGGCCAGTTGTAATTCGATAAATAGCTGTTTTCTTGGGGCAATTTTCCTTCGGTCAATTGTTTTCGGTAAATTTTCCGGTAGCGACAAAGTGACTAGGTGCTGCTGTTTGAATTATCGGGAATGTAATTCAACTCGTAGTGATACTACGTTTTTGTTGCGCTCGATAGTACCTGGTAAGAGGCGAATTTTGTTGTTGATTCTGTCTGATATTTTATTGTTGGAGATTTCGGCCATTGCTCTTCTCTACAGAGCTTTGTTGGGTTATATTAGGAAAAACTGTGTGGCTTTATCGTTCTTATCTAAATCAATATCTGACGACTGCATAGAACTTATAGCGAGTTCAATTATTTATTTAATATTCAGACTTAAAATCCAAATCAGAATTACAATCGAAATCAAAATGTGAGTGAGTAGTAAGTTGTAAATTTGTACTAATGTAGATTTAATAACAGTGGCGTGACACCAAAAAGGTTGAAAATTAGAATATAAAAATATTCGTTGCAGATCGACATGATCTTACAAGTGGAGAATTCTGTCTGCAGGATGTGCGACACAATTTAACTTCTAATAATTGCGCTTGTTAAATTCTACGAAAGGGAATATGTAGTTCAATTCTTCATAGCAAAGGTTTGGAGTCTAGTAGGTTATTACATATATTACATAAAAATAATATAAGATACACCGTCGTTCTATATTTGAGTTTAAGATAGTTAAATTCTTGCCTAATAGGCTGAAAAGATTTCGCGGTCGACAGCGTGGCGCTTAAAGTACATACATTTAATAAACTTATATTGTACTAGCTATAATTTTCTTATTTTAGGCGCAAGATGTGGCGACCAGATGACAGCCGCATATGCCAGTCATGAACGTATGAAAGAATTGTATAAAATATGCAGACTCTGAGCTACTAGAATATCTTTCAATAAATCCGAGCGTTTTAAAGCTTTTGTTGCAGATGCTCTCAAAGTCAAGATGACATTTCTGAGACGAAACGAAGTGTAGGCCAAGTATCTCAATAATAATAAAAATTATAAAAAAAATTTTGCTTGAAGTTATATGACATAACAGAACATTTACTAATATTTAAGAAAAGATTATTTTTCGCATTCTATGAGTAGATGCTGTCGATAGTTGTATGTCGCCGTCGCTCACTATTGGACGATATACTCGTATTTTTAAATAATCTGCGTATATCTATTTCTCCTTAAACATTTTCGCAAGTCATTGATTAATTGTATAAAAAATAGAGGTCCGGGATTCGACGCTTGTGGTACACCCGATGTAGCACAATACGAAGAAGATGTCGCATTTAAAAGTGTACATGCCGATCGTTGATCTGTGTGACAAAAAAAAAAGAAATCCGTTCTAAATTCAAATGTAAATCATTTGTGCACCAAGACATCAGGATCTACTTTATCAAATGCCTTGGAGAAATTGTATAACACATCAACGCGTCCGTCCTGCTAAATGCTTACATCATCGCAAAATAGGGTTAAATTAGTAGTGACTGGTCGTCCTTTAAGAAATCCATGTTGTTCGAATTTTATGTACAGGTATCACTTAAGTTGCTTTCCATTTAGTAGGAATAATATTATAGTCTAGAGACTTGTTAAAAATAATAGGAAGGTATATAGAAAGTCCATATAAGCTTTGAAGAAGTAGGAGTCAAATTATAAGGTTTAGTGAAATTTTTTTGGCTTAAGCTTCTGTTACTATTTCTCCGCAGGTCTCTTGTTGGATTGGATTGTCGGTGTTATACGTACTACAAAAAAAATGAAGCCCTCAACAATATCAGTATTACTAGGTATCGTCCTTCCGTTTTCGTTAAATTCCGCATTAGTACTATTAAGAACCCTCTTGATTTTCATATACGACTAGAATTTATTGAGCTTTGAAGATATGGTGAGCTCAACCTAATCAACGGACTCATAATGTGCTTATTATATTGCGTTTTTAATTCTGCTGGCAAGGGCTTATATTGATAGAAGTGAAATAGTGTACTACCCTTAAACGAAGGGGTTGACAAGGCCTCGGTTAGCTCTTTTAACTCTCTTCAGAATATGGCGTGGTGTAAGGATCAGACTAAGGAATGCTTCGGGCTCTCACAATTGAACAGTAGATTAATAAAAGAATTAGGCACCATGTCGTTATCCTAAAGGTAGAAAAGCGAAAAATAGCCAATATAAACAGTAACAGTCGAAAAATATTTAATATCGGAACAATTAAATCAAGGTTGGCGTCACCCAACTTACACACACAGGTATATCGGGACAAAAAAAATTAAAAACTTCAATTCAAAGTGGCATTTCGTAATTCGCTAAGTATAGCTTAAATAGCCACTACAGGCCAACACTTGTGCAATCGCATTAATGATAATATAATATACAAGCTATTTCAGCAATTTAGAATTATTTACATACCCGCACTTAGCGGTAACAACAGTTGACCCAAAAAGGTTGTTTAAACTCGTTCAATTGGATTTGCTAAGATCTTATTAGAACTGATATAAGTTGCGGCATAATGCCTTTGACGATAAAAAAGCATATATGCTGATAAGAGCATGTACTTACAGCTTAAATAAAGATGAAGTCCATCGATCAGCAGGGAAATTCCGATGCGTTGCATTCTTTTACGCAGACTCAAGGTCATCTTAAATGCATGATCCCAAGGTCAACGCGCGAAATAAACTAGCATTCAAAAGGAAGGATATGGCTACGTACAAGCGCGAATTCGAGAAGCTGGAAACGTTAACTCGGAGATGCTGAATTTAAACATTCGTGAAGTGAGCCAACACATACGAATTTCAGCCCAAACTAAATTAATTTCAGTCTAAACTAAACGGCCTATATGTTTGAAAATTAGAAAGTGAAATAAGCTCGCAAAAGAATTTTTACCGCACGGTCTTTTCGGCCTAATGTGGAGGACGCATTGCAGCGATTTCGATGAGTGGAAGGGCAGAGCAATTCAGCAGCGATTCAACCAAAAGAATAGAATTAGAAGAAGCGCTCTTACCAGCGCTGGAAGGGCCTCGGCAAACAATGCTACAAGCGGATTCGCTTGCTTGAAAAACAAGAACTCTTCGAAAAATAAATAGTAAACCAGATATTGCACTGTTTTCACAGCCAACGTGGATCGAAAATGCCACGACAAATTCAAACGCGAAAATGTGCAGGTGTTTTAATCTCTGAATGCGAGCGCCTGCCGCGATAAGCTTGAATACTTTTGCTACAAAATATAGCTATAGGGTGGTTCGAAAGTCGGTGTGAATAGCGATTTATTTTAATTTTTGTAGTATGATTTTGCAATTTTAATAAATTAATTAATTAACTATTAAACCACGGCGGTAGGGGGGAGTTCTATACAATCATATAATATTTTATAAAACATTTCACTAATTATGATGACAATAAGTTTAATACGAAGTTTTGCCTCCTCTTGCTCGAATTACTGCTTGACAGAGTATTGACATGCTTCGAATTAGCCTACGAATCACATCATGTTGGATGCGCTACAGTTCTTCTGTCAGAGCTTGTTCCAACGAGGATTTGTGGGAGGTTTGGACGAGTGTGAACGGTTCTTCTCAGCATTTTCCACATGTCCTCTATGGGATTCATGTCCGGACTACATGCTGGCCAATTCATTGTTTGGTTGTCTTGGTTTTTGAAGATAATTAATCACTAAGTTTGCAAAATGTGGTCTAGCATTATCATGCGTGTAGACGAATTCTCGACCAAAATTTTGGGCATACGGATGAACATTTATATGTAGGATTTTATGTATGTATCGTTGTGCATTCAGGGTACCATGTCGAACAATCACACGCTCAGTACGAGTATTTAATGTGATGCCGCATTGTATTGGGAAAGTAACGTTCTGCTGGTCTTCTCCATACACTTAAACGTCCATCATTACCCGATAGAAAGACCCTTGACTCGTCTGTAAACATGACAGGCCGTCAGTGATTCAGGTGACAGTTTAGGTATTCTCAGCTGAATTGTGCTCGCATTCTGCGATGATATCTAGATAATTTGAGCAATTTAACTCTTCTGGACCTTAGAGTAACATTATGCAGCTATTTATAACAGTTTGGTTACTAATTATGCACCTAGTAGCTTGTCGAACGTCGGCCTGAAGGTCCCATGCTGTAACTGTACGACTGCGTAGGGCTTGCAAACGAAGAAAACGGTCCTCACCTACAGTAGTTTTTCGGTTTCGATCACTACCAAGACGTCTAGATACAAGCCCGGTCTCCCTGTAATGTCTCCTAAGCTTTCACACAGTTCTCAATTGTCGAGCGACGTACCGTTGAGATCCCCTTTCTTGTAGCAAAGTTACCTCTCACATAACCTGTATTGGCGTTAGTTGTTTTCTTATTTGTGGTGCATCTTAAATGTGTTGACCCATAATGTTAAGAAGAAATGTTAACAAGTGCATGTAATAACAATGTACACTCTACATTGTTTGTTGTTACTTAATTTATGTAAGTTATTTGACATACGCACTCTTGATGATATTTTTGTATTATGTGAAAATGATTAAAGATAAAGGTCAAGTGTTTACATATACCAAGTTTGAACAAGATTCCTAAACTCGCAATAAATTTGCGCCACTTCCTTCTTTTGAGTAGTGTATATTGTCTGTTGAAGCTTGCAACTTTTACGTTCTAGTCTGAAATAGTTAATTAGGTTTTCAGCCATTACAACAAGATTTGTTACCACCCTTGGCCACTACGTATCCATTACTTCACCGACTTGTTTTAGAGTTAGAATATAAACGGCTCACTTTCAGAAGAATTATATTCATTTGTATTAAGGTAGGTAGGTACCTACTTATTTCCCTTAATTTTTAATCAGTGGCCACTTAACTGTCTAATAGCAGGTTAGTGACTAAATCTACACCGACCTCTATTTGGTGGATATTGCACTTCAGGCATATATAATTAATCAAAGTATAGATCAGATAAATTATAACCACTTAAGTAAAGACTCAATCCTATTAATAAATATAAAAACCAGTTCAGATTATGCACGTCCCTTATCGATACTTCGGCACTACGAATGGTGCAAACAGCGCCGATAATGCGGTATTTTAGATTTTTAAGGGGAGAAAAGATAGAAATTTATTATTTACATTTCTCGATCATTACAAAAAAATTCTGCTCGGACCGATATTCGAACTGGCGACCTCAGACTCGACAGTCTACGAGTGCTGTACACACCAAGCTGATATCGCAGTTAGGTAACCGGTTAACTATATTATTGGTAAGCTGAATAAAACTCGACAAGTAAATGCAAAGAAAAAGCGACCGAACTCACCCAACAGATTATCATTTCTTTGCATTAATATTCCACACAAGTGGCGTGAAAATAATCGGGATATGTTGCATCGTTCTCGTGTTGTCGTATTTACAGTATTCGGAATGACACACTCGTCTTTTATGAATTTTTTTACTTTCTTTTAACCCAAAATGGTTACTAGGCTTAGAGAAGTTATGTAGTTTCATGAGTCCTTTCATATAATTTGAGGTTGATAGCGGTTGATTAGGCGTTTATCAAAAAAAAATTGTAAATTTGTGAAAATGGTCGGGGTCGAAAGCAATACTTCGGCAGAAGAAAATTAATTTAACCAAACTGGCTATCACAAACGTTGCAACTGAGCTATAATTAAGAAATGGAATCTTTTGTAGAGAACGGGGATTAATTTAAAAATTAATGGAGACTACTAATTAAATTCTATTTATATAACAGATACTTTATTTTTGGGACACTATTGAATAGTACGTATATTGTGTAATTATGACGAAAAACGATATATTCCTAGCCGACTATAAAAACTGCTCATAAAGTGTTAGGTAAGTCGAGCAATCACAGGAGGCGGGGAAATTCATTTCGATTTATTTTATGTTTCAGTTGATGCGAAAGAAACAAAAATTTGTTATTTTTATAGAACTCGTATTAAGAAAGTGACACTTTTGCCATATGTGTAAGAAACAACATTTTGGAATACTATTAAGAAAGAAAATATGATAACGGTAATAAAACATTTAGAGCAGGTAAATAAAAGAAGAGATAAATTCTGCTTTACATACTTCTTCCACTGTTTGTAATCGTCTGAAGGATGTGATTACACCTTTAGTGGTGAATGCTCTACTTCCAGGCATCTCTGTCCAGTCAGTTGTATTGATGCATATATACTCTTTTTAAGTTGTTCAGTCTGGTTTACCCATCAGATTGACGATCTTTCCCTCAATAATTAAAATTTCCGTTGTCCTCGTTTTGCGTGCCATGTGTACAAACTATTAAAGATACAAATGATTCATCCTCTTTAGCAATCTGATATTGACTTTAATTTTATATAATATTAAACAAAGGTCTTCATTCTCTTTTTGTCTGCTTTGTTCATCGGTCATGTTTCTGATGCATAAGTGACAATTGCAAAAATAGGTGCATTTACAATTTTTAGTTTCGTTGTTTTCCTGATAGAAGTGTTTTCCATATCTTCGTCAGCTTGACGATCGCAACTCTTGCCATCATAAGTCGGCGTTGTGTATATTTTTCGGATATTTCGCTGTTCGCTATGGTAGATAGGTAGATAAAACTGTTGATAACTTTATATGCCGTAATGTCTCTCATATGTAGAAATGTGTTTTTTGCCCTGTTCACTATAATTGTCCGTGATTTCTGTTTTCCTAGCCATAGTCTGACTATGACTTCGGTCAGTTTGTTTATGTTTGCGGCAATGATAAGGGTATCATCGCTACAACGAAGGTTGCCAATTCTTCTTTCTTCGATCAAAATACATACGACTGTAAATGTTGAGCAACGTGGGGGACAAGATTGTAACGGTACTTTTACTTAGCCTTTGCGGTGGGCACCGTAAACTAAACGTGGCATTTTCTCGTGCTCTATACTCCTGTACTATGCATGTATATTGCCCTTTGTATGCTAGTTAGCCCAGTCGTAGAAGTACAAGGCTCGCTCTTACCTCAGTGTAGCTAAGGTTGTCAATATTGCTTTTGCCGGTCTGCTCGTGTTTACCTATAATATTGTAATTATGCATGCAAACCCTGACAGAAATAAAAACCAAACAGTTTACATGCAAAGATATATAATCTGTAAAAGAAAGAAACGTATCTGGAGATACATAAAAGAATACACGATGTTAATCGATAAAAGTTATGTGCTTTATTAATGTTAGCACGAAACAGTCCACGAGCTTGATGCTTAATCTACATGCAAAGTTTAAATCCAGCACACAAGTTCACTTGATGCGGTCCTGGCTACATTAGCTCGAACTCAGCTGAATCGGTGTGTTAACAAAATTATGCAGGGCGTTGTTTTGACGCGCAGGTTGCCGTTGCTTTTGGGTGCGTGATTTTCCCGGTGAAGTAATTGCGTCATTTGTTGCAATTTCTTTATAATTCGCTGGCATGGTTAGTTATAGGGCTAACCTTGCGTTAACGTTGCTCCAAATGATCTCTTACATTTGCAAGGTCGACTGCTGCTTTGAAGCTGGCAACACGGATTTCGGCGCTAAAGAATTATTGATTGCTCGGTGTTGATTCCAAGGTAGTTGTCTTCTCGATGCTCTATTTTGTCTCAAGAATCACGAAGCGTCGATTGCTCTTAATGTAGGCCAACACAAAAACTTCCAATCGCACCTTTTAATACTTTCCGTATCGTCCCTTTTAACGTGGACCAACTAGTGGCCTACTAGTGAGCGACTGCCTTCGCTCCTTTAAAGGCGTGCGTAACTTGCTATGTTCTACTAATAAAACGTACTGAATACTGTATCAACTGGTTTTCGCCCACCATTTTACGGGCGAAATTCGTATGTTTTAAATACATAATGCGTTTTAAGATAATTGATGCATTATAAGAAATACATTTTAGTTCTTTTCTTAGCAGAATATGGGTTAAATACCAAGATGATTATTAACTGCGAATGTGTCACTAAATGGACCGTTACAAAATGAATTCTTGTCTGACTTCTGCTTGCACCTTGAAACTGTTAGTGCTCAGTCATATTGTTTTTATACTGTCTCGGGATTAGCTGGGCTAGATGCTGAGGAGTGCCCATCTGCCCATAAGTTGCCACAGCAAGTTTCATTTTACTTGGCCAAAGGCTATGATGGTCCACGAAGCAAATAAACTTTCTGATGTATTACAAGGAAAAACCTTTAATTAAACCAGGAGCAATATCCGTAATAAATAGTCAACTGCTTCATGTTGCAGCGCCAGGTCATTAAAAGACCTAATTAATTTTAAATCGCAACCGAGACTTCACTAGGACAGCCAGTTTATTCTCAGTTGTCAGACGATATTAGGAAAGTCAACGTGTATACGATAGTGACCCTCAGAACTAATTAGCCGTAAAATAATGATGTGCTCTCCTGCTGTATACAGTCGAGAAATGGGTGAGTTCAATAGCGATAGAATTTTGTGTGTTTCAAATAGCTCAGAATGAATGTCCGAAAAGCAGTTTCCATTTATATAACTGGCGAATCTCCCAAACTACAAAATGGAATCCGAAAACATTATTCAGAAAGTGTGCTTAGCAGTTTACACAACAAGGGACTAGCATTTACGTCTTTTGTAATACCTGTCGAGCCCGAGTTTGCTTATTCTAAACCCTTACTGCACGTCTTTTCGTTTCGAGTCCAAAGAACTCTCTCGATAACGTAAACCTGAGCCGGGAAGGCCGTAGCGCGAAGCCCTGCTATCATTTTCAATTAAAGCGAGATAGATCGGGCAGAAGTAAATTCCACCAATGTGACCTTAAAATACGAACTTCCACCAAGGTAGCATACAATTCTAAAGTATAATAACAGGATCTGCTTTCGCGTGTTCTTTTGTGGATAAAGCGTGGTTGTTCCTTCGATATCTAATAAGAGATTACTGGCGTTTGCTATAAAAGAGATCAAATCAAGATCCTTTTTGTCAGGACATTTTTAAATTGAACGAACGAACGGCTAATTAGCGTATTGTCTAAATTACGACACACTTGTATACGGGTTTTTCGCATTAGTTTGCTTGAATTTAAGCATATCGAATTTTATGCAGGCATTGGCTTTCTAAAGCACACATCTATGTTATCGCTTCAGTCTAAATTAAACACACGTGTTCATTGATCGCTTCGCAGCAGTCGTGAATTTGCTGAAGAAGGCTTCCATTCTGGGCCAAAATTGAGACAACGACCATGGGTGCGAGAGAGCAAGCTGCAGCTGTCCTATCTCGCCACATTATCGATCGCGCGCTGTCTGCGTGCATTTTTAGTTCAGTTGGCATCCGGCTTCCGAAGACGACAGTTAGTGTTTGAGGTGTGCGGGCCGCGGCGTTTTCCACTTCGGGGATGGCGTCCGCGTGGCGTTTGCGAGAGTGTTTTTCGAGGATTGGTTTCCCAGACGTCGGGCGAGTTGGTCGCAAGGTCTTGAGTGTTAGTTGTTGGCACGTGTCCCGTCGAAATCCAGACGCTCCTCCTTTTTAAATGAGCCGTGGGCGCTGTTGCGGTGCTGTTTATATATATAAGAATTCCGCGCTAATCAAAAAAGTACGCGCCGAAGGGAAGCTTCGAGTCTTCCGCGTGTGTGATCGCCTTCCGCTGTTGTAACTTGACCTTCCAGTGGCGGAGTTAAGTGAATGATTTATATTTAATGAGCTTGATTTGTCCTTATACAGTGCCATTTGCAGGACCTTATTATTTTGTGTAATATGTAATGTTTATGTCAACACACCCTGCCGATACGCAGTGTGCGTAGACGTTCATTATACAGTGCCATTTGCAAGCGGTTATTATTTTGTGTAATAGATAATGTTTATTTTAACACACCCTACCGATACGCAGTGTGCATTGAAGTTCATTATACAGCGCCATTTACAGGCGCTTATTATTTTGTGTAATAGCTAAGACGCACCCCCCTTTTCTGTGATCTTGCATTGTAACAATGTTTTTCATTACGTGTCTAAAGAACAATAGACCCGTTTGTTGAACGTTCCCGCTGTATTTTCTTTGTGTTAAATGTTGTGTTTTAGTTTAAACAATTGTAGTATCGTCGCCCAATTGGCGACTTGTGTATGATTGGTGTAAAGCGGATCCTGGACGAATTTTGTGATCGTCAAGTTAGGTTCGAACGCTCCAGTTGCCGTCTCCAGGGAGCCCCATAGCTACACACATTCCAACTTCGTTTGGTTTTTGGGTTTCTGTCAGACGTAGGTTTCCTTTCAAAACCCGTGGCGCCCTATTATTTTCCAACACCTTGTATATGTCGTCAAGCTTGTCCCTACGGCGTCCCGTCTGCAGAATCACGCCTATCTCCCTGAGCGTATTCAGCAGTGGCTATTAGTCTGTTCTCGAGAATTTTAGGGCAAGTGGTGACATTTCCCGGACGTGTCACCCTCGTATCTCGAGGTGTCGTAACAACAGTTTTATACCGAAACATTTAACAAAAATGTGTATGAACGTAGATTCTCACCAGTCTGAGGACCAATCGTTTGTCATCCAGATTTCATCACATCGACATTCTTTTCACCGATAACTGTCAAGGTCTCGGTTGTTATTCTGTGTGCATTCCGTGGTTTTCTATGACGCAAGAATGGAATTGCTTTTTCTATTTCTGACCGTAGTACGTGAGGTTCTTTTGGTATCTGTATATTTCCAGTAAGCTTCCAGTTTTGTTACTTCTGGTTTGCTACACTAACCTACGGCTCTTTTGATATATTTCTTGATATTTGGCAATGCTGTTCCCCGATTAGTGGGCATATCGTGATTCTGTTCTTCTCAAATGCGGTCACAGATTGTCTAGAGTCTGTTATTATCACCTTTCGTTTTCGACACTGTTTTTTTTTGTTTCCTTATTTTATGTACCTTACGCCAGGCATGGCGTTAACATTGGTAACTGAAATCCATTGATTCTTAGTCAGCAATTTGTCAATCTGATTTTTTGTATTGACATCTGGGCTAGTCTAAATTGAGAGTCGGCTTGGGTCGTGTTGAAATGTTGTGCTTACGATAGTCATATTGTTTTCTGCTGCGTTTAACAATTGCCCACCTGCGATGTTTGGATGCACCACATTAAATTAAATCTAAATGTATATAATTCTTCTAAATGTTATTTAGAAAATAGTCGTCTGCGATTATTCAGTTAATACTATCACTATGGAATATGAATAAGTAATCATATTTGCCGACCTCATTTAGAAATGCAGTTGCCTCTAATTCTCCAATGTAAATTCAATATTTGTAGATGAAAACCAGCAGGAGAGCAAACTAATTGCGGTTTTATCATTTATGACCATGGGGCTGTTATTGCAGAGACAAATTCAGTAAATTAAAATGAATTTGCACTCGCTTTGTTAAACATTGCTGCAAAGTATTTTATGTTTCATGCCGGTTGGCATAACGGCTGGTGTTTTGAAGACACGGAAGTCGAACTCGTGCCGGGAAAAACGCATCTCCTGGACAATGAACGCAAACCAAATCAAATAGAATACTGAACAGAGTAAGCGTGTTCGCTGCAGAATAAAATAAATTATGTTTGCGATATCGATTTGTGAAATATGACATCTCGAATGATTCAATGCGAGAAATAAAGGAAATACTTTATGACTAAAAGCTTTTACGTTGCGCGTTAAATTGTCCAGGGTAATATTAAATAAAATTTAGACGATTTTACTTTCGCGTCTGTTATCTGCAATTCCCGCTAGCCAGCAAAGGAAACTTTAAAGTATTAAGTAAGTCTCTAGTGGAATTACAGCGATAATTTGATTTCCGGCCGACCGACTTGTTTAAGTGAAATTCTGTACCGGTGCTGTTATTTATACACACTATTGTTGTTTGAAGGAATTAATTTTGAATGCAGTAGAAGTTTATTTAAGGTGCAAATATTTTCAAAAGTTTTTGGAATATGGTAGATTTCATTTGTAGCACTTGTACGAAGAGAGGCGGTGTTAAAAGGTGAACGCTAGAATGTCAGATCGGTTTGATGGACAGGAGGAGAGCCGGGAATTCAGAGACCGAAGTGCCGCTCTGTCGACCATAACATCCGCGAGAATATCAAAAAAGTCTGGATAAGTGAGAAATGTAGGGAAATTGAAAATGACAGACACGATGTGTTCAACGTCTACAAAAAGATCAATGAGGCTACCAGCAGGAACAGATAAAGAGTTATCGGAAGCAACATTGACGTTTGTGACATTCTGACACTAGAAGTAGAAGAGAAGATGATAGTTTGGAAGGAATATCGACAAACTCGACAAAAATTAGACATACCTACCACAAATCACAATTGCAAAAAGAATATGGAAAAACGTCTGGACCCAATGATATATCTGTAGTACTGAAGCCCATATGATACGACAACAAGGTATATAATACAGGAATCATACTTGAGAACTTCCACTGCAAAAACTTGTTAAGATTACAGGAGTTGTGTGATGAATATATTTTTTAAGGTAATGCATGGCCGCATACACAAGAAGTGCAAGAAGAATATTAATCTAAGCGTTTGCTTGCTGTCAACATGGAACACCAGATGAGAAGGAACATAGTTCTTATCACCAACTTGTACTGGGAATAAAAAGTTGCACTGCGTGTCGACGACCAGCTATCGGCCGTCTTAGAAATCATGCGTGGTGTAAGACAAGATTGCATGTTATCGCCATTGCTCTTTAATCAGTCTCAAAGTAAATATTCAGGGAATCACTAGAAGTTCAGCGCTACATTAATATTAACGACGATGTAATCAAAAATGTCTAATACACAGATGACACAGTGCTGATGGTGGACACACTTGTCCGAATAGAAGAATTAGTTACCAAGGTTTTTACCGCATTAATGTATGTGTTACTTTACAGTGTCGCCGTTCAACGCCCCAAAATGCAATAGCGATAAAATAAACTAACAACTGTTAAATTATAAAGGAATTAAAACCAGATTGAATTAACAAAAGACATATAATCGCCGAAAAATGAATACAGATTACTTTCAAAGGTTGTTTTAGCTTCGAAGCGCCGCTGTTCGAATGCTGGCAGCGAATGTGCCCGTCTCGATCATGTCCTCTCCAAGGGCTGCTTCCATGCACGTGTAGATCCAGTAACAGGGCCCAATTGTTCTCGCCTTGGCTCCATTTCGGGTGACTGCCACTGCACCCCATTAGCGCCGGGAAGGAATTTTGGGACCAGCTCGCGGGGTCAGAAACGGGGTCAGAAACGTGCCAGTAACCAATTCTTAACACAACGGTAGTGAAATGTACGCCTAATAGCGAGCTATAAATATCTAAAACGGTCTCGTAACCAAAAGCGTTCAATGGCCTACTAAGTTACTCTGGAGGAGGGAGCGAATTAGCACTAAACTGGTCAAAGCCAAATACAGGCCATCAACTTGTTTCAACACCTCGCAAATCTAAGTTGGAAGATTTCCTCGTGTTATGGTAATATCAACTTACAACGAAGGGGAGATTACAGAATTGCACTTATTTGGTGCAGGCTCTTTGATAAGCTAAAACCTATTATAGCAAGAACAAGACCTAAACGCGACGCTATTAACGTGACATTTTCAATACATACAGGTAAATATAAAATATTGTTATAGTATTGGTACAGGGATCTAAAAAATCAGATTAATAAGATTAAAAAAATACAGTACTAAAAATGATAACGATGAATTTAGATGTGAAATGGATATCAAAATTATTAAGATGCATTTAGAAAAGAAAGGAAATAGAATTTATAATTTAATTAAATGAAGCTAATTGAGAAACAGTAGGATTTTAATTTAATCTAATATCTGAAATGAAATTGTAAATCAATGACAAACACTTTTTCGAAATATACTATTTAACATAGTGGGTACTAATCAACTAATAAAGCTTTAATAGTCTGTTGGACTGGAAAAAATAAGTTAGATCGCTAAGGAGGTAGATTTATTGATTTAAACGAAAATGATGTAATACAAGTTTGTAAAATTTGAAATTAAGGAATATATAGGAACATCCAATTTCAGAATATACGCAATCTAGATTTAAAAGAATCCGATCTGATTTTCAGTCAAGTGTGTCTACTAGGGCTAGCAGAAAATAATTTTGAATATCCAAAAATAAATAAATAGGGCAATAAAATTAATTAAAAAAGTTTTCTTACCTAAATAAAATATTGAATCTATGATGTTTATACTCAAATAATTGAAGCAAACCCTATATTAAATCCGCGACGAGTACACGCTATGTTCACAGTATAATGTATACAGTGCGAACGTTGGCTGTGGAACGCTCTAAATAAAAAATTTCCCGAACATCTGCGGCCAAAATCCTCGGACACGCCGACCTTATTTTTTAACGCGCATCTTTTCTGATAGTTGTCAGTTTTTGTACCCCCACCTCTTTCCGTAATGACGTCATCGCCATTTTTTTTAAATGGCAGCCACCACTTTTTTTCTATGGAATCTGATTCTCCTTGAAATCCTGCGGTTGGGCAATGTTCATTTGATTAGTTAGCGACACTATAAGCATTTATTAAAAAAACTGATTTATGAAAAACTGAAAACACAAAATCGAGATAGCTGTGGAATTTTTATCAATTTATTTGAAACAAATGAATAACAATTTAACAAAACGTCAAATAAATAAAATATCAATTGATAAAAATTCCACAGCTATCTCGATTTTTTGTTTTCATTTTTTCATAAATCAGTTTTTTTCATAAATGCCAACAATGTGGCTAAGTAATCAAATGAACACCGCCCAACCGCCTATTGCTGTATGCAGAATTTTAAGGAGAATCAGACTCCATAGAAAAAAGTGGTTGCTGCCATTTAAAAAAATGGCGATGACGTCATTACGGAAAGAGGTGGGGGTAAACAAAATTGACAACTATCAGAAAAGATGCGCGTGCAAAAAATAAGGTCGACGTGTCCGAGGATTTTGACCGCAGATGATCGGGGAATTTCTTATTTAGAGCGTTCCACAGCCAACGTTCGCACTGTATAAGTTGTAGTTTCAAATAAAAGTTTAACAAAACTCCAGGAACGCAGAAACTACACATAGAAATGGTTGTTGTCGGTTCATATTTTTGAATTGTGGCAAAAATATTAATTTATTCAAAATATAAGGTAGTATCTTATTTGTCGCACTCACCGTCAACCAAAAAACCAGCTCAAATCTCGTCTAAATGCTGGTTGGAATGGGAGTAGGTGAATGTTGCAGACTACACAAGCGGTGTCAAAGTTAAGCTGTAAGAAACAAAATCCCTAAACTGGAAAATCTGTTACGGTTTTTCTGTGTTCCGCAACGTTTTGAACCTTCAATAATTTGCGGTTTCTGTGACGCTTGCTATCGTTATCTACACGCTTTCCTTGGCCTAGCTTAACCGCGAGGCGGCCGGAGCACTTTTCTTGTCCTACCGCTGTATGGGCCTTCAGTTTGGTATTTATGGAGGTTTTTGGGCCCCGCTGCAGAACAGAGTATTTTGTATTTTGGACATTATGTTGGAAAGATTATTCGACACAGTGGTGCATCTAACTTTCAAAGTCCGATTGCTCAGTTCATCCGAGGTGAGTTCCGCTTTATATTGTTTGTCGTTTAGTAAAGGTTTGTATGCATTTATTTTGGGTTTTGTTTTTCCTTAGCGAGCCGTTTCTGGCGAAGCAGTTGCCAGTAACCAGTTTTGGGCCATTAGTTTAGAGTTTGGAAACCAGCCGTCGCCGCCGCTATCTTCTGGGTGCGACCCTACCTTGATACGCTTCGATTGCCAAATTCATCAGCCCGCCTGGATTCTCGATCAACACTTTGGGAAGTGCTCGACGGAAGCCATTATCAGGTTTTATTCTAAACTATTTATGTGCAGTTTCTAATTGTATTGTATTATCATTTGTATTAATTGTTGACATTTCTAAGATTGCCAGTTTTAGACATTCCGGCATTTATTAGCGAATTCGCGATTTTGGAAGTTCACTACGAGTGCTTGAGTAAGCTGTAAATTGAATGATTTGAAGATTGTACTGTGATATTTAAATGCCAATTATACTGTGATACTTAATTGTGGTTATTATTATTTGTTACTGCTACCGATGATTGTTTGGAGCTTTCTTTTGGGAGACTTGGACTGCTGAAGTTTACGAATTCTCGTGTATGCCTGAGCACATTCGTCGGTATTGTCAAAATTCCTTGACGCTCTACCGGTCTTATGTAATTAATTTATTTGGAGAAGTCAAAGTACCCCACGACCGTCTTCGGCGAAGCTAGTCGCGGTCGGCAAGTGTGCTCAAGCAGTTTAGGGTTTTTGGTTTCTTGAGAGATTAGCCAACGAATAAATTTTGTTACCTCTTTACTTCCTTTTACGATAAAGGAAGTATTGGATTCACCCCAAAAATTTGAAATTGAGTTTTCAGCAGATCTTCACGTTTTAGAGCCCCTGATCCCAAAAAAAAACATATTTTTTTTCATTGGTCTGTCTGTCTGTCTGTCTGTCTGTGAACAGAATATCTCAAAAACGAAAAGAGGTGTACTATGTAGATGAGACAGCAAGCTCTTGAAGAAAATCGCATAACAGGAAGTAGGTGTTTATTCTTGTGATTTTTAGTTTTTTGCAATTCTTTCAAAAACGGCTCGAACGATTTTTTACAAACTTTACATTTTTATTACATTTTGAATGTGTATTGTTGTGAGATAGCTGATTTTCCAGTTGAATATTGTAAAATGGGTTTCTTTTGTTTTTTTTCTATTTTTTTTATTAATTCCTATTTTAAAAAGAACACCCGGTATATTATTACATTTCTGAATTCAGCTTAGAATTCTAAAAAAAATTGTCTCTTTAACTAACTCTCTATTTCGTACCGTTTTTGTAGAATTTGTAATTTTTGAAAATTTTTGACAAATGCTTAAAAAATTAAAAATCAAATGTTTGGCTAATTATAAGATCACTGTAAAAACAAGTTGTGTAAGTGTATCACACCAGATTTTTATGTTAACAAATCTCAGATGCACAAGTCCATAACAAGCTTACAAAAAAAGAACAGCGTTCAGGAGTGATCTAGGAAAACTTTCATACAAAATTCATCAAATCTTCTATTACGGAAATATGAAAATACGATAATATATAAATCTATACCACAAAAAAAGTCTAAGCATAATAAAACGCCATTCTTCTTCTTCAGGTGCCATCTCCATTCAATGAAGGTTGGCCACAATTTCGGCATACTTACTGCGGTCTAGAGTTGTATGAATTAAAGATGATGTTTTCATACCTTCAAGTCGCATATAATTTTCAGCCTGAAATGTCTTAATTTTCAACCTAAAATGTCTGCGGCCAGGAAATGTAGCTCTGGCTTGATCTATACTTCGATGTCAGGGTCTACGTTTGTAGTTATGCAGCTGCTAAGATATTTAAATTTGTCAAATTTCTCCATTGCGGTGCCATAAATGTTTATATTTAGTTATGAGTCTGAAGGTCTTGTTATGGCCATAATTTTTGTTTTTGTTACATTAATTTTCATACCTACTTGATCCCCCAATTCTGCAACTTTTTTTATTAAGCGTTGAAGGACTTCTGGGTTGTCCGCAATGATAACCGTGTCGTCTGCATACCGTATACTTTTTAATGTTCTGCCGTTAATGTTTAGTTCATCCTTGTCGTCGCCTATGGCTTGGTTAAATATGTGTTCGGAGTACATATTAAACAGTATTGGCTACAGAACACAACTTTGTCGTACTCCCTTTTCTATACATACCAGTTCTGATTCCATTTGCCCATATCCAATTGTTGCTTCTTGGTTCCAATAAAGATTTCTAATGAACTCGATATCTTGTCTGTCTAATTATTTTCTCTGTACTAATGTCAGAAGGACCTTGTGATTGACTCGGTCGAAAGCTTTATCGTAGTTTATGAAACAAACAGAGGAATCTTTTCTCATGCCTGATGCCTTTGCTATACGATCTTTTTTGTAATTTTTGACGTTTTTATTCTTATGCACTCTCCGGCTGTCCATCATCAGTAAAATTTCTTCTGTTATCCATTATTTCTTGGCCCTTTGGTTGGCATATCCTATTTCTTCTTGTTCTGCTTTTAATTCGATCCCGGACATTCTCTGTATTCGTATCAGGTGTTGTATTTAACTTTATTGTTGTTTTCATCCAAGCAGTTATTGTATTTAAAAAATAATGTTACCACTTCTTGATCGGGGTTTTCCGTTGTCGGAGTATAGCACTGGACTATATTTATGTTTGTAGGTTGGGTTTGTACATTGCAGGTGCCGATTGTGCGAGATTTAATTGTATTGTTTTCTATTCTCGTATGGGTCCAGGATTTTATCATATTTAGGGCCTTACTTGTTCTTGTGCTTTCACTGGCTTTACAGGGATTTTGCAGGCTGACGACCGGGGAGGCCCTGTAGTCTATTTGTGAGTTTTCTCCCTTGCCGGGTCTTGTGTTCCATACATCATGATCAGTAACTTCTACTTATATGTTTGATCCCATCATTGTAGTACTAGGGATGTTAATGGACACCTTTAATGAAGTGGTTTGCCCTTGTCTTCTTCATTCTCATGCCGTTGACTGTATCCAGTTCATCCGCCTTATAGAGTGATTTCACACTCCACTAACAAGGGAGTGCCCTAACCCCAGTTTGCTCATCCAACCTTTCATGCAGAGGCTGTGGGCAAAACTAAGAAGATCTGCTTATACCGGCAGATATTCAGACGACAGTAGTCCGAAGCTGCTGCTAGTTTTGGTCCCCCCGGGTATTTAATTTTCCCGGTACTCACCATATTTGGTAAGAATTCTCCTATCCGCCACCCGGGGAGGTGCCCGATAGGAGACTAGTAACCCCACACGGGGGGCATTTGCATATGAAAATAAGCTCAACGTATTCTCTGCAGTACTGCGTAGCATAATCAGGAAGTGTAGAGTTACTGAAAACCATATAGAACTATAGTTTCCATCTACTTCTACTAACACGGTGTATTTCTTTACCACTATCAAACGATTTTTGGGAAAACTAATGGGAAACCGCAACTATTTTATTCTTCACGATTTCTCTTTAAAGACCACACGCTAGTGTTAAGTGTGTTAAGATTGTACACTAGTTTATTTTTGGTTCTTCCCGGTTTACTTAGCAACCAAAACCAAATTAGGACGGAAGTGATTAAACGACCGTGCCAACACTCACGGCAACCAAGTGCACAACTTTGAGGTGTGATACATTAGAACCCTAAAAAACGTCGAAGAAGTTATTCGATAGAGATGCCAGTCGGAGATTCACTCTAATAAGTCACACAATGTAATATCGGATATAAAATGTGTCAAATCAATTTACACATGGTGGTAAAATAGACACCGCTTAATGTTCTCGAATTTCAGATGTGAACCTTCACCATGCTAAAAAGAACTCAAGCTGACAGTAAACATTTCGCTTACAAATAGGTGACTATGTATGTTACGAGAGCTAATTAAGCAAAATAACACTTTCAGAAGGACTCAACGAAATTAGAAGCCATCACATTACTCGTAAAGAGATAATGCGAAGGATTCTCAAAACCAAACGTATACCTGTAAGGAAGATGATGGGGCAGAGCATTAGAACTAATATTAGTGTGTAAGGTAAAAATTAAGACTAATGTCAAAATAACCGTAACAATAGTTTTCCAAAATTTCCTTAGAGGAATCTTTATACAGTGAATTTATTTTAATGTGTCTATGCCAGTATTTGATCATACAGGTCACTTCCATAGTTACTAATGAAATCAATAGCTTAGAACGTTTATATTATGAGTTAACATACGAATTTGAATTAGGTACTTGCTACTAAGAAACTTTAATTTTGTTACGGGAATTTACGTAGGTATGCAACTAAAAAGTAGATACGTAGAAACAACTTGTGTGTTGTATCTTTTCTTCAGTGGTATACATTTGGATACCTTTTAATTGCCTTTTTGACAAGTAATAATTTCTATGTTAACTCGTAAAATACACGCTCTAATCTATTGGTCTCATTTGTAACTCTGGAAATGACCTGTATGATTAAATGGTGGCATAGAAACGAAACACTTATGTTAATTAATAAAATTAATTTCCTGTATAGACCTTTTCGAACTTTCTCAATTGTTCTCGAGCTTTAGCAGTTCGTATTAATACGTGAGTGAAGTAGATGATAGATAATTTAAAATATGTATTAAGGTATTAAAGAATAAGATCAACAGCAAAATATTGAATCTGGAGGTAGCTGAAAATTTCCTAAATCTAAAAGGAGCAAAAATAATAAAGAGTTGTTTAAAAGTATTAAGTATAAGTAAGTGCAAAAACATTATTTAACGACTGGATTAAGCCTTTAGATGCTAGAAATCCAACGGACGTTATTCATTTCGACTCTTCGAAAGCGTTTGATAATGTAGCATTCCTGTATTCGTGTAAACGTTCATTCATGTAATCCGACTTTCCCTCTGAAATAATTTTCAAAGTTATAGTGGGACAGAATTATTCATTGCAGAAACCAGTTCAAAAGAAGTACCGCAGGGGTCTATCCTAGAGCCTTTGCTTTTCTTAGTATAATCGAATGATCTGTAGTTTTACATGAAATAGCAAAATACCTTTCTATCTTTCAATACAATCTAAATTCAGTATTTCTGTGGTGCGCTGATTGGACGATGCCTTTCAATATTAGTAAGTACGTTATACTGCAAGTTGACAAGAGCGATCTATGTGTTCAATGTGATATTAACAATAGCAAAGTATAAAGAGTAAGCTGTGTCAACGAGCTAGGTGTAACAATAAATTTCAATTTAAGTTGGTCAGAACATAACGCGAAATAGTAAAAAAACAATAATTTGATGTTCCTGCTTAAGAAGTTATTATTTGTCAGAATCATGTCATACCTACTTTTATACAACTTGATAAAGCTTGCTTTCGTCCAGTTCTTCAATATGCAAGTCCAGTGTGGTATTCTGAGTTGGTCAAAACCTATTAGAGAACCTACAACGTAGCAAAATAAGACTGCCGTTTAGTGTTGTGAGACCTTCTTACGATGACAAACTTTCTCTGTGAAATATAATGGCTTTTCTTAAACGTCGTTTTCGTGTAGAATTTTTTCTTTCTCTGTTTATATTTTTATAACTTTAAATTTTTTTTAGCTACAATAATGTAAAATTTGGTCGTTATTTGTATGTAGTACCTAATTATTGCTAGTCGCATCTGTATATTTCGTATTTGTCGGGCTACACACGGTTTTCAAAGTTAAGTCGGCGCTATTGCTAACTTCGTTATTATTGGAGTTACTAAGTCAGTTGGATAGACAAACTAGTAGTATTTTTTTCGCTAATTACGGTGGTGAAAACGGAATCAAAATCGAACATCGCGTTCGCGAGTTATGTCATTGCCAGGGCCACTAGAAGCGTTTAGAAGCGGGCTCAAGAATGCTTGTAGCAAGAGGGTGATGTTTTTGAGCATCTAATTTGAGTTTTGTTTTTATAAGTTCATAGAATAATTTGAAATAAACGATGTTTGTTTCACTTCATGGATATTCTTTTTAATTTCTATTTTATGATAAGGCAAAATTGCCACTAGCACAGCCACCTTGACGAATTTGAAAAGTCATCAATACCTTTGTTATTTTTGTCATTAGGATAAAAGGACATAGGACACTTTTTGTTCAGAATACAATTTCCTATCGATTGCGAATATTGTATACTGAGTGTCCCATTTGAAAAAATTGAACTTTTTGATATAACTAGCGAACGCGTTGTTCGATTTTGATTCAGTTTTCACCATCGTAATTGGCGAAAAAAATACTACTAGTTTGCCTATTTAACTGACTTTGTAGCTCCAATAATAACGAAGTATAGAACTTACTCCTCTGCCTTTTTATTTGTTGAAGTATGGAGCCATATACGATTTAAATCATATTAATATAAATCAAACCCTCTTTTTTCCATGAGCATTTTTTTCTGTAGGTATTGATTGAGAAGACTAGCAAATAAAGCCTAAACATGTTCATTGTAAATTTTTCTACATTGGAAACAGTTAGGTTAGTTTAAAAATTCGCGACGCCGCCGCCGAAGTTGGGAGACCGCTAAACTTCTTAGCACGGGATTAAATTAGTGCCACGCAGCTAGCACTCTCGTGTGCGTATTTGAGTGTGCTTGGCCGTTCTATGTATCCTAGCACCAGTTTTGGTAACATTAATGGCCGTTCGAGGCATTTCTGATATTATCAGGTTTAATAATTCTCAAATCACATCCTACAAGTCTGAAATTTTGTTTTCCTCCTCGTTGTTGTGCAGTGTAATTGTATTTGGACCCCTGGTTGGATATAAAGTACGAAACCTATTAATTATTCTTTCGACAAACCCAGCCGGACTTTCCCGCTGCCCGCCTAATATTCGCTCAGCCAAGGGTTGACCTATTCTCGTTTTTGAATTTAGCATCACCAAATAAACTGCAGCAGTTCCAGCTAAGTTGAATATTTTATATAAGTTAAGTAATGCACGTTGTGGAATATTCAGGAATCGATCGTTTTAGGCGAACTCAAGTTTTAAGTACCTACATCTTCCGTGGGAGTGGAGAATGATTTAAGGCAATTGTTGCTGGCTTTTTACTAAGATATCGATATTGTTTTTCTCGTAGAATCGTAAACGGGCAAACACAAGTTCAGATGTTGCTTATCTATGTGTATAATAACGTGACATAGCAATGCAGTTAGTTCTAGAAATCCATCTTTACTGATGAAGTTTATGATGGACACCAGTCTTCAGTTGAGAACCGCATAAATGTATTTTTAGTGTGTTATCTTGATGTAGTCGTTTCAAATTTCATGCGATGTGCTTTTATTTGCGAAGCAGAATGTATTTATGTGAATTCTGAAAGTGGGATAAGCAGTTTAGCAATTAAGAAGCAGGGCAAGTCATATCTGGATGTTGACCATATTGCCTGCAGTCAAGTAAAACTCTTTCTGGTGAGAGACCCAATTCCATTCACGGCAGATACATCAGGTAGTGCCTAACCAACTTACTTGAAGTTGTCTTTGTCTATGTGTATAATTTGTTTCTTTCAGAGCGACCCATCTCCCCTTTCCACGGAGCTCACTGAACAACCTGTCTGGATTGTTGAGTGTTTTGGTTCACCTTTAGTAAACATTACTGAACTGTCGTTTCAATGTAAATGTGAAAGCAGAGTACTAAATCTGCCGAAATTTATCATTTTGGATATATAATTACATATCCCATAATTGAGAATACGCATACCAGCAGCCTCTGTAGTTCGGTACTTCTTTTGCCCCTATTATGACAAATTCATAGCAATAATATAAATGGCATCTTCTACCTCTTACACATCTTGGAAGTTAACCTATTTGTTAATCTTCTGAGCAATATTTTTCCACTTCGAACTCTTTCTCGGAAGGATGCACGTCTGTAAAATCGTAGACCTGATAAAGTTAGTTAGTTCGAAAAACATTGCACAATTTCTAAAAAAAAATATTACTGTACCTGTGAAAATGTCCACAGTGGCTACAATGAGGAACCACACTTTAAAATTGATATTTTATCAAAATAATCCGAAACCTTATCACAGCCTTAAAATCGATTCAGGACTCAACAATAGCATTTCCAAGAAACAGTGGATCGCTTAACTAAAGAAGAATATTTTTCGCGAACAATGTTGAAACCTCACATGCAATTATGGAAGATCATAGAAACTACATAGATTTGACGTTTTATTGGAAGAAAATTTGTGCTTATATCTGTATCACTAGGATTAAACTCCACCGAAGTACTATGGAATACTATTTAAAGGGAAGTCGCAAAATATGGTTAATTTCGACACCACAAAAACTTGTACGGAAACCTTTTCAACATTATAATAGAAAAGGAATAAAAAAAATGCAATACCCAAGGTAGTATTTGAAAAAAAATAATTAATATTGTAGATGACAGTAGCAATGACGCGAAAGTTGCATCAATTCGTCGCAAACTATTATCTTAACTGTTGTGAAAATTTTTTACTTTTATATTTATTCTTTCAATAAATTTAGTGTTTAAAAATTGGCAAACAAAAAACGACGCCTCTGGAACGCGCTTGGATTATCGTAGGTTCTGTGACCGACCATCGAAGCGAACTTCCTTCTCGGAGAAACATGGAAGCTGGGAATGCAAAGTAAAAACTGCTATTTGGTTTGAAGCTTTACGGGAAAAATATACGTTTCTGTGAAAACTCCAGAAAAATATGATGAATTAGCTTAAAGAGACCTGCCTTATCCAACGTAAAATTGATTTTTTACCAACTTTTCCCATCAGTATTTTGGATTTATTAAATTAATATAAATGTTCATTAAAAGTTTAAATTAAATGGTTTTAGAAATTTTCGCAGTTTATTAATATGCAAAAGCTTAAAAGTGAAATTTTTGGTGTTACATTCAAAGCTACCAAAAGCTATCAAAAGTGTTTATTTCTACTATTTCATTGCCGTACTGTAATTCCTACAAACACGATATTTTCTAAAGCGGAGTATTGGTGAAGCCCAAGTTTTGTTCGTTGAATAAATTCAAACCTAAACAGATTTGGAGCAACGCCACTCACTTTTGAGGAAGCTGCGGAAATCCGTGTTTTGCTCGACTGGGACGTATGCAACCGTTATGCACCAGTGCATCTCCGATGCAGTTCGAAAGAGCTCAAAGGCTTCACCGGCTTTCGTTTAGCGTCCGAGGACATGGAGATTTTTTATAGTAATTTGATCTGGGTAGAAATCGATACGGTAACAAAATTGCACACAAATACGCTAAACAAAATAACTAATTTTGTATGGAATAGCAACATAAAACTATTAAAGGTACTTAACGTTAGAAAAAACAAAAACGAAATCAAATCGGAACCAATGGCGACCGACTCCACAGGCAAACAACAAGACAAGGAATGAGAATAACAGGATTAATTAGAAGCATGTACACAACTTAGTAGACAACAGAAACGGCTAACGTAACAAGAGTGTAATATTTAGAAGGACACTTCTGAGTGCTCTGCAACTATTATTAGAGATAACTAACAAGAGATCAATAAAAAAACCAATTAGGGTAGGTTGTGATATGTGTTATACGTTTGGCAGTACTGAAGTGTATTGTCAGTCTATGTCAAATTCGAGATTTGAAGGTTAAGTTTTACGTCAGTCTGTGTCAAACAACAAACAAAACCTAACCTACTAATCTCGAATTTGACATAGACTGACAATACACTTCAGTACTGCCAAACGTATAACGCATATTACAGCCTACTCTAATTGGTTTTTTTTGTTGATCTCTTGTTACTTGTTATGTAAATACATAACTACCTGTTATATACATACATGACTACTTTTTCTATATATATTCTGGGTGTATTATTCAAAACCAAATTTTAAAAAACGCAATAAATGCGCTATACAAATAAGCTTGTTCGCTCTGTGCTATATTTCACTTTCAAAAATTGTTCGCTTACAAGTGTGCATGAGGCCCGTCTCTAGCTACAGTGAAGACGTCGTGTATCCTTTATTAATGAGATGTCCAAATTATCTTGGCTCCAACAACTTTAATTATTCTCAAGTACACTGATATAGGTAGAAGAAAACAAATAAGTAAAGCAAGTCAGATACCACAGAGTTGGGGTAGTTCATGCAACTGCAACATTGAACGTAAATTTCAATCCGTAATTACATTTGCAAAGATGGTGGTAGTAATGAATAGAATTGATTAGAAAAGGCAAAGGGCAGAGCTCGTTTTTCATAGATTGGAATCGATAATTTAAAATAACTAAAAAATAAGACGTTTGTGCAAAGTTGAAGCCGAATCAAAATAAATAGAACTGTCACAGAAAGATTTAGAATATGTGCGTGTTAATTGAAGCGTAGATGCCAGAATAATTAAATAAGATATGTTTATGAGCATTTTAAATAAAAGTAATTGAAGCAGAATTATGATAATAAGTTGCAACGAGCATAAACCAAACAGAACAAAGCAATTATAATTATGAGACAGCAATATTCGAACATTTGGAGAAAAGCGAACAGTTAAGAAAATTACACGAAATGGACACACAGGATGTGAAACAAAATTGGTGATTGAACAAACAAGTCAGTGTAATTACGTGAGTGATAAGGAAAATTTAAATAACACAAAGTGGGTGGCCCTATGACACAGTTTAAAACCAAAATTAAAAGAACAATATTTTAGAAATAAGAATTTTTGTACATAATTTTAATTATGAGTTAAATTAGAGTAAGAAGTTATTGTAGTGTATTTGGTCAATTTCCGTTTTGTATAACTGAGATAGACAATTGTTATTAACTACCAGCATCGAGAGACAATTGAATAAAATTATTGAATGACAACAAGTTTTTGTGCTCTCTGAAATTTACATGTTTTACCTAGTGAATCATTAATTTTATCGATAAAAGGTACACCAGTGTGTCAAGAATTTGCAAATGCACCTGTGAGAATGTAGGGAACATTTTCCCTCACCAAAAATAATTTTTCATCGTGACCACATCCCGAGGACATCGGGAAAGCTAACGCAGTTCCCGAACATCAGCCAGGGCACATTTTGAATTCCTGAGTCCAAGATTTTAACAGCAGCATACTAGCACAGCTCCCACAACGCCAGCAGCACCGCAGGATCCCGTATCCGGCAGATATCACCAGGAGCTGCAGTCCGAATGAGCTGCCGTAGCTTTCATCGACAAGAGCAATCCTTCATGAACGAGACCCAGGCAGAGTTTAGCATCCATCAAAAATCAAATATCCAATAATTGCCATAATCAAGTTTGAGGTTATATTGATCCCATAGCGACGCTCCAAAAAAAATTTAATGTTGTAACAACGAAGTGGAGGGTTTTGCCTGCAAACAAATGAGAATCAATGACGCTAAGAGCGCGATAATTCAAAATTTACCTGATAAATTGCTCATCTATTAGTTTAAATCACAAAAACGAGACACTAACCAAAATAAACCTATTTGTGCTAGGAATTTGACAGAAATAGCGTCTGCGCGCGCAAGTTAAATTTGTATTCCAGTGGCGTATCACACGAGTTTAATATTAACGTATCAGTGAACCCAGCTTTGAGATATGAGTCATCTTGCCTACCGAGCTAGCCTCTGTAAGATTAAATTGCAGATGAATGCAGTATAATAAAGGGCACAATACTGTTTACTTTATAAATAATCAACAAACCCAGTAAGTATTTTTAGTCAGTCGAAATTTGACCTAAATAAAAGAATATTTGCAGGTAGTGGTAATTGCTATTTATTTTATCATCTTTATTATAATATTAAAACACAGATCAAACCATTGCAATACATGAACAGTGAATTTATTTTAATGCGCAATGTAGTATTCCCGTTTCCATGATGATGTGATTGTTACTATTGCTTTCATGTGTAAATGCGTTTATTTTAAAATTCAATATATAAACCGTAATTTTATTGAAAAAGAAGCATTAGAAAGAACAACAGGGCATGTAATAACACACATACTTGCAGTAAAGTCTGGTGAAGTCTTTATACCATTTGATCAACAGAATTCCTTTCTCCGTAGAATATATTATGTCTTTACATACTCATTAACGTTTCCATATTGCATTTTAAAATAAACACATTTACACATCGCGCGTCCTAATAAACTCCCTGTATATATAGCAACAATACAGCCCTTGAAACTTTATAAATTCCGCAAGACCAAACTCCTCCAAACGTATCACCATTACACTCATATCAGACTTATCTCCAAAATAGGAAAAAGGCACAAGGACAATCTCAACCACAATAAACTTTTAAGACAACCATTCAATTAAAAAAATTAAGCACATTAAACTACCAGGACTCTAACATTCAATGAAGAAAAACTCAAGCACATCTGGGCAGTATATCCTCGAGGTGCCATCAATGAAAATCGCAATCATTCAATGAAAAACTTTAAAAGATAATCCATCATGATACATGAATAGCGTGGTGCCTTCACCAATCACTCAAATAAAAATAAAACCAGTTTCTATAAATAGAGCTCCCAAATCTAATACGCAACACACCCAATCAATAAAATAAAAATAAAACGAACAAGGATTAAATTTCCAATTATAAAATATCCAAATAAGATGCTATTTCCATAAATCAATCAATAAATTTACAACGGCTTTCGGCTTCTTCGCAAAAATGGGTACCGATCGTATAAAATACGCACGAACCAACAAATTTTTCCTGAAGATCGGGTAAAACGGATGGAATTCTGTGAAAACATCATGGAAAGGGCAAATCAGGATGACAACTTTATAAAACTGATATGCTTTACCGATTAATGTTCATTTATTTTGCTTGGTAAACAAAATTTTTCTGTTGTAAGATACTGGTGCCAACACAACCCACATATGCGAATGGATTATCGAACTCAATATCCACAAGAACTTAATGTGTGGGCTGGAATTTTAAGCAATCATGTCATTGGACCATTCGTCATTGATGGAAACCTAAATAAATATTTAGATCTGTTGCAGAATCAAATAGTTCCGGCATTGCAGCAAGTTTTTGTTGACTTTCAGGACATTTGGTTTCAGCAAGATGACTGTTCAGCCCACAATATGCGTGAAGTGCAAGCTTATCTAAAAGATACGTATCCTAATCCTCTCATTTCCATCAGAGAAACAATTCCGTGGGCACCCAGGTCACCTGATTTATCTGAAAATGACTTTTTTCTGTGGGGTATATTAAAGAAACAATTTATAAACACGAAACAGCTAGTAATTTGAATGAACTGTGTCAAAAAATAACCAATGCATTTGAAACTGTTGGTCCTGAAATATTGCATAATGTGAGGAAAAGTTTTTATAATAGAATACTGGGATACTGGGATACTGTTTAGCTGCAGAATGGGGATTGTATGAACATCTACTATGATGTTAATTATTTTAATTCAAAGTTCGTTAGAACTTATAATTATCCCTTTAACGCTAATTTTTGTTGTTTTTTAATTTTCACATCAAACACTTTATTTGGAATAGTCTCTTAATTCTTTTCTTTGAATAACATTATTTTAACATTTTATTTAAAAAAAAGACTTTTAATGACACTAATGCCAGCTGAGCTTAATTTATTTTACAAACTTGTATATCCCGAAAAGTTTTGAAAGTGTCCATTGGTATATTGATAAATTTTTATATGTTTTATCTCTGTCATACCTACTCATTTTATCTGTTTCTCCCGGTTGCACTCATTAATTTCCCATGTCCCGAGTACTATCCGAACAATCTGTATATATTGTAATGGTATTAATCCCACTACTTGGCTCTGCTAGCAGTGCAACATAATTAACCGATTAAATAAGCACAGAGTTGAGGTGTTTTATGTAACTGCAATGTTAAACTAAAATTAAAATATTAAATGCATTGACAATGAGATGCGAGAAATAGTAAAGTAGTTGAGTAAGGAACGCAAAGGCAAAGCTTATTTTCACAGGGGTCGAAATTGACTTTTAAATAAATAAAAGTAATAGGTTGGTGCATAATGTGAAGCCAAACTGCAAGAAATTAATAGACACAAAAAGGTTTGCTATGTGCATGTTAAAAGAAGTGTAGTTTTCAATAAAGCCAAGCAAAGTGAAAATTGTGAGGAATCTAAAAACTTAAAGTAAGCAAGAATCAAATAACAAGACATTGCAAAGAGCAATTAGAGAAGCAGGCAACAGGACCGGAAGGAAGCAAATGAGAAGTGGTAAACTCTAATAAATCAGTGCATTTAAAATTACAAAGCAGAGCAGTGGCTAAAACTAAAATAATAAAACGTTCGTGAGTATAATTATAAGAAAAAGACAATATTTTAGAATTTAAGGAATTTGTAAATATTAATTGAGTAATAAAATTTTTTTCCATTTTGTACCATTGTTTATCAAACCTTACTTTCGTTAATATTGTAACTTAGCCACCAGGTGCGATATTGTTTAATAACGTGGAGAACAATTGAATAAAAGTTACTTGGCAGTTTGTTAAGATTTGTGCTCCACATTTATTTTTGATAATAAAGGTGTTTTTCAAGTTATACAAAGTATACCATTTTATTGCCCAAGTGACAGTGTACATGTGGGAGTATTTTCATAAACTTCCGCAACGAAAATTGTAACAATTCGACAATCCCATCTACGGGGACATCGCTGCCGATCACCAAAATTTTTCAATTTTTGACTACGGCTACGATTAGTTTCGGAGCCAAGGTATTAGCAGTCCAGGGCATAGCACGAGTCTGCAAGAACGTCTCCACCAGATCTGGCAGCAAGAGAAGCAGTAATAGCTGAGAAAATCCAACGGCGTCATCTCCAGTGCAGCATCGGTGCAGTTCGACCAGATCTTCTAAGGTACAAATTTAGCCTAAAAATAAGTGTCAGCGTCCGGAAAACGAGTTGCATACGAGATCAAACCTTGCTGAAGGAGGTTAGATCAGTTCCAAGGCTTCAGATAAGCCGTATATCCAGTAATTAGCAAGGCGTCATCAAAATCCGTGGTTTGGCGGAAGTACGGGGCTGCCACAGGAAGCGACCGAAAACAACTGACTTAGACGGCGTTTATCCTACGTCACGTAATACGTTACTGCTAAAACAAAAAGTTCTTATTTGTCGCCGAGCGCAAAAATTGAATATTTACCTTGCGAATTCTCATATTTTTACGAGTATTTAAACTTTCAAAGGATCGCTGTATGCGCGCGACAACCATTTTGTGATTTGACAAATTGTGGACATTGAACTAACGCGTATTTGAACTACAATTGCTGTTTATAGTACAATTCCGATCAGTTTTAAATTACAGTCGATTTCGGAACCTGAGAGGGAGCTTGTCTTTTTACCGAGAGCTAGCGTTTTCAAATAATTGCAGTTAAATAAAGTATAAAGAGAGGCATACAACGATTTATTTGTGCAATAAACAATTACATTTCATATTTTAACCAGCCTAGTAATTTACTGACAGGCAAAGTTCGAGCACAGTAAAATATTAAACAGTGAATTGTGTACTTGGATTTGCCTTACTTTAACTTATATAAAATATTAAATTAAATAATAATAAAGCAATTAGAGCTATCTATTGCAATATATAGCAACAATACAACCCTTGAAACTTTAAAGTTTGAATGAAAGCAGCAATTCTTTGTAGATTTATTGATCATTCTAGTTTTGACCAGTCTATTCTCGTTGTATTTATGGGAACAATTTATTATCGACCTCTAATTTCTATGTAAGCAATAGTTCTTATCATAAAACGGGGTACCCCACTTAAGCTTACGCCAATTTGACTTTCTAACTACTATATATGACGTTAATACTAACTCACAGAAATATAATAGCTAGTGTATTACTTAGGGGTTATAAACTGTTCTTACTCTTGAGAATATGCGAAATATCACAAGATTATCTTTACTGTACTTATCTGGTAATTCGTTACGCTTATTAAATCGAAGACTAGCTTCTCAGTAGTTTAATTCAGCCTACAACACGTTAATCTGCTCTCCTAACTGCTACTCTGACAGTCGCTAAACGTCAGCTGTCAATGAAGAGAAGGTCAAAATAATACGTATCCGTCGCCTGGAACTTGTTGCTATAATATCGAATTACGAAATAGAATCAGGTAGATCCAAAAACAACTATACATACCCTGTACTTAACAGGCAAAAAACTATGCAACGCTTTCCGTGGTTCCTAAATCAGTCAATATGAACTGGAGCTCAGTCCGTTGGAAAATGGTACCCGCTCTCAAAATTTGCCTCAAGCACGCCTCGTTAGTATCCACATACTATTAACGAAGAACGAAAAATCTTTTATGCGCAGCTAAATTCTGTCACCAATTTGATAATAAAAACCTGCTTTCTACCTTCTTTTCTTTCTTAAAATCCCTTGCAAATTAATTTTCATATGCTTCGATTGCGTACTAAAGTTAATACAATAGGCTTTTAACACGTAACACCATATTTATTTGAAGCTGGCGCTGTTTAAATTCACTTGCAAGCTACATACATTATTCGCTGACAAAATGCATTCCTCCGGGCTTCCAAAAGCTCGCAGTTAAACGCAACTTTAGCGTGTTTATCCAAGAACACTTTACCTGGAACTTGACTCCGTACCTTTGAAAGCGGCATGTTTTCGATTGCATTACTGCTGTGGACAGAACAACGCATAATAAGGTAACCCCCGATTGCTATCTTGGCCGCCGTTTGTTTTAATGACGTCACAGCTGTAATAACTTAAATGCCCATTTTGCTTGTGTAAATTAGCGTCTTCAAATGGACGCTTTTAATATAGTAATAAGTTGTGAAAACGCGTATTTGTTCTACTTTAAAATAGTTTGCAGCATACAATTTAGCTTTATACCGCTTCTAATTATTCATCTCAAGGTGACTTGCACAATGCACTTGGGTAGGAGTTGACCGCAGGTTCTCCCTCAATCTTGGGCGGCTCACGACTGCTTTGTTTGTTAAATCTGCAATTGCATTAGGATAAGATTAGAAGTATTACCGTAGCATCTGCATTCACCGTACCCTGGAGTGCAGGTCACGGTAGTGGAGTGTCGACTCAAAATGTTCATTCGCTGTTGAGATTCTCGAAAGAATACTGCAACGTTATTCAGTAGTGAGAACAGTGATACACTAAACCACAATTCTTGTAGTTTTTTTTCACAATGAGGTTTAACACAATCATGTGCATGGCAACAGCTTTGGAGCTTCTTTCATATCAGAGTGCTGAAGCTCTTGTAACGCCTCTTATCTGTTTGCTGCACTAACAGTTGAATTTATAAAACAGCTCTTAAGGTCAAGATTCAGTCCTAACATGACTTCCAAACAACTTACCCAAATGTTTTACCAGTAGACTTCGAAGATCGCCTGTGCATGCATCATTCTTCAGAATTTGTTTTATAACACCGGGTAATGTCCTCAGTGTGTATATTGCTTCTTCTTTACTTTTTCTGAAGGTCATCCCCCTGTTAGCAATGAATTTGACCTCATGCACTACTCCTTCACCAATCTTCAACCTTTTTTTTGTAACCTCTTCATGACGGTTATATGCGAGCAATAAGAAATTCTGAACTGTTGTTGATCAACCAGGTATGCTGTAGGGCATTTCAAATGAGAAGAAAAACGTTTATTTTTATTCCTCGATACACGTAGACTTGGTTGAGGTGCTGAAAAACGTTAAGCACACTGAACAATGAAGAGAAGAATCTGGTTTGCACATCTGTTCGCATGAAATACTCTTTGACCACTGGATTGTCAGTTTTTCTTTATTGGGATGGTAATTTCAAAACAGCAAGCAATGTATGTAGATTGTACAGTCGTGTTCGTTAAAATGTTGTAGAGCATTTGTACTGTGTGAATGTGAATTACTTACACAAGGTTCAAGAAAGTGGTCTATACAAATATTTGAAAGTCTACATCTAGGTCTAAATAGTTAATGATACAGTGTAAGCCTTTGTTCACTCACTGTTAAGGTTAGGTAAAAATCCCGCGTTTCCATCCCAAATTCAGATCGTTCAGTCTCGTAGAGCTCATTTCAAATCCTGTATCTACCTGTAACCGCTTCCCTGTGATTCAATATAGCATATTTTTGATCCTAAGGCCGTTGTGGAGTGGAAGAGAGATCGCAAACGTACTTGCCTCACACCCTTGCCGTCTATCCAGACAATTGACCACGTGTTCGTGCAGCGAATTTTTGTACGCTTCGAGTCGTTGTGATTCGGGTTCTAACTGTTGAGCAGATCAGTGGTACACTGAGTGTCGAAGACGCTGTGATAAACCCGTCGGGGAAGGTGAACGTACGTTTCGGTCCAGCATAAATGGTATCATTCGGTTTGTTGTATCGTTTCGTCGCATAAGTTATGCATTAACCGTTGTTAGGGATTTTAAAAAGAAACCGGCTCGAGGATACCTAAGTCTTTATTTCGGACACTAATTGTCGTTACGTGCTCCCGTGCTACTTGCTCATGCAAGGTTCTGGTATGCTGTCGTTATCGTGCTATAAGTACCCTTTCCTTGGGGCACCTTTATGATCGCAAATTTCTCGCATTTTACCATTCGCGGCTGCCGACTTTGTCCATTTTGGCCGCTTGCTTCAGCGTCCCTGTGCGTCTGTTCTCGACTGAACATCAACACCAAACTCGTAGCTTAACCACCAGGTATTGTTAAATTAATTTTAATATAGTGGTACGTTACAATTTAGCGTGTAGGGTCCCCTTACACAGTGCGCAGCGTTAATTTTTTGTCACGTTTGTTTGTTACTTTACCATTGCTGTTTATTCATGGAAGTCGATCAGTTTATTGTTTGTTACGTTTGTTTATTTAAGCACGCAAGGCCCATTGTTTTTTATGGACACGCCGCTTCGTCATATTGTAATCTAGTGATGACCGTGATTTTACCTAACCCCACATCATTTAAGGTATTACTGCTTGAGGTGTACCTGTAAACTCCCTTTGTTTATTTTAACCAATACACAGATATCTTCAAAATTATCTTTGATTCTTTATGACTTGTGCATGCTTCCTGTTTTTCTCCAGCTGTATGGATCAATGTAAGATGGAGCGACGAGAGCTGTATAACCGTTGAAGGCAAGTGCATGGCGTTGGAGACGCCTCCAGAAACGCTGACGCAATTGCAAGCCCTGGTCTTCGGGCTTATACACTTATACAGGGGTTTGCATACATATTATCTCCAGCCCAATTCAAACCCGTGGCACCCTAATACCCCTTTCTTTGTACGTGTCTCGATTACGACTACCACTGTTACGACGGCACTTTGCCCTAATTAAGTGTTTGTTCAGTTTTGAGCACGTCCATCCCTCTGAGTACAGCCGGACAATTCTTATGTTACTAATCCGTCGAAGCGGGATTAGGGTGCATAATTTTAGCAAACATTTTTTCCACGTAGTATAGACTGCCATTGTCGTTAATGATCGTTTGAGCGGCAACACAACACAACCACCAATAAACTTTTAACTCTCTCCGTACAACACATTTTTGAACACTACTGTACTTGGTTTCTTCTTCTTATTAATTTTATTATAGGTTAGTTGCTTGTTTTAACCATAAAGTGTTCTATGAACCCTCTTTGCCCTTAGGCTGGGTACTCACCCGGCCTAAAGGCAAAGAGGCTAGCCAGATGGCTAGCCTTTCCCGTCGAAAGTGAGGAAGAGTTGTCGTGTTAGGTGTTAACGACTACCATAGGTGTTAGAGTGGCAGCCGGGTAGCTTACGATTTTTAAAACTATAGAGTCGCTGGGATTCGAACCCGGGATTCCGCCTGAGAGGCGAGCATTTGCTCGTTGAGTCATCCGCTCGTTTAAGGTAACAACACGGCACAACCACCAATAAACTTACAACTATCTCCGTACAATACAATTTTGAACACGAGTGTACATGGTTGCTTAAAGTAATTCAGTTTATTTATAAAACTACTAACAATTTTTCTCAGATTTCATAATTACTTTGCAGCGTTCTGCGTAGACGGCCCCTAATTTAAAGATGTTGCTCAGTGCATGTCGCGCTTACATAAGCTCTGACGCTGGCTAACAGGGACCACCTTAAGCATCATTTTGACATTCGTTGTTTAGTAACTGCGCCTCGCGGGTTTTTGACGCTACCCAATCTGTAATCCGATACACGTTGGCGTCCAATTATCGAGCATTCAGGGATACTTTTCTAGACATTTTGCCAGCTAAGGGGTGTACTGCCGCACTAAAAACTTTCCACTCTGTAAGAGCAATAAGACAAAGGTTATTTTTAAGGTACCTGAGGCAGCCTTTAAGTAAGTTGGCACCGACAGTCAAGGCAACCGAGATGTTTTGAGTGCTGCAGCCCCGAGTTCAAACATAACGATCCTTCGGGGCAGCCTTAAGTCAGTTTGGTTTTGTCTATTTGGTGTCATTATTTTTGTGTACTTGAATGTGACGAGTTTATGTGTTTGTACATTTTTCATCCGTGTTATCGTTTTTTCAGTTTTCAACCCCAATGACTTTAAAGTAGAATGAATTACGTTTGTCACGTTTTGTGTTTCTTCATTTACTGAATACTTTGTTAAAACAATAAATAACGTATTTCTCAAATGCGTATGTGTTCAAAGTGTCATTTAGTTCCTCTTCATTTTAAAGTAACTTGAAGAACAAAGTGTAAGGGAAAGTTTACTTTAGAAGCAAATAATTGAATTCTAAAGTAAGTATTTTGTACGAAACTTAGTTTAGTAGCTTTGGTCACTAAATGAACAATCTGTTACTGTTACTGTCATTCTGCTACATGGCAGTTGAAAAAAATCTTATTAAAGGAATTGTTATTTACATCGCAGTGTATCACTTTACGGTAATATTCGATTTAAAAACAATTCCTAATATGTAGGCACCTAATTCTCCATTGCAAGTAAATTGCTACTAATTTTGACTGCATCTAAAGCAGTAAGTTCTCCAAAACAACATGCCTGGAAGCTAGTGGTGTTGCAGTCGTAACTAGTTTCTTCATTTTATCAACTTTTATATCGGCTCTGTTTAAATGCTTTTCACAAACAACACTAACTTTTCCACCAGTCCTCTGAATTCAAAACGTGTTACCATTTTTGTGCTACTGTTTCATTTGATGGAAGTTTAAACACGCTAATATATGGAACAGCTGATGAAGCGTAGTTAATGGACTTGCAGCTTGATACGCTCTTCAAAGACAATTGATATGAACTGTCTTTCAAAATAGTTTTTAACTTCAAATATATTTGAAAGTTTTTAAAACTTAATGTGTACTGGAATGGTCTATTAGAAAATTTGGCATCAGAATCAGTATCATGGCCTGGAGCAATAAAACTGATTGTGGTTGACTATAATAGATACCCAGCAAATCAAGGATAAAAACTGCTTAGAAGTAACTGGTTACTTTTAATAACCATTTGATGCTTCGTAAAATGTGTGAAAATTCAATTTACAGGTAGACCATACGCAGCTTCTAAATAAGTAGACGCAATTGTGTATTAATTGTGAAATGTCAAGATGTATTTCCATGATATAAAAACCCTTTTTGGCATCTTGGCGAAAGGCCGTACCTCTGAGCCTGAGTTTAATGCACCAACCAACTGCCCATATATTTAAAGTGATGTACTTGCTCTATATTCTCTCATGCAAGAGTTATTTCAGTAGGACAAATGATTACTATGCGAACAACCATCCATTTAGGTTTGCAGACATTTATAGCCAGATCACTGCGGCGACATTCTTCGTTTACAAGGTTAGGTAGAGTTTGTAGGTCTTTACTACTCTCTGGAAATAAAACGCTGTGGCTAGCGTTCTGTATATTAATAATTTCGCTTATTATTTTCAGCACATTTCTGAAACCAAACTGCTCCTTACTGAAAATGCTTTCAAATAAATGAAATATAGTTTGCAGGATTTGAAGAAAAATATTAAATTAATGACTGTAGTCATACATCTAGTAGTTGACCGATATGATAAATTGTCGAGGAGAAACTCAATCGGATCCGGGAGCCTTATTCGTTCTTGCCTGATGTATAGATAACTCTACTTCTGCCTTAAGGCCGATCGACCAGTTCGGTAAGCTTTTTCAACTCGCGTATCCAGCCCGATACTGTGATCCTAAAACAGTCTTGTGACATACAGTCCCCATTACTTTAAGCGTTTATTTACGTCAATTATAATATTTTCGACGTTGTCCTTAGTAACGCTCACGTGTTTCCCTTTCAAGTCCTTCTGAAACTGAAAATTATCATTTGCATTTTTTAATTGCTAGATGTCTACATGACTTATTTAACTAAAGCTTGTTAGCTGTTTATCTCTTTCTGCCCTTTCTGCAATTTGTCACTATTTCGTTTGCTTTCGACTGTTCTTAGAAATTATTGAGTGAACAAGATTATATTTGCTTTGAAGTTTACATTATTAATTCGGATTTCAGTCCTGTGTATTTGATGTGTAGGTATCGTAACTGATTTCTTTAGAAATGTTTATGCTATCTTCTAAGAAACTTTACGTGTATTTTTTAGAACACCGTTTTTCTTGTTCAATTTAATTCCAGTCGAGCTTATGATCAGAGTTAATGTCACCAATGGAATACGTTTGAATGAGTTTTGTGTAGTTTCTAAGGCGATAGTTAACCAAATAACAGGAACCAGTCAGACTTCTAACAATAGCTCCTCGATATCCGTCAGTGATGACCTGATGACCATGCCTTAGCTTTGAGAGTTAGAATAAGGTAAATATTCAGACTAATGAGTTTCTGGTCCTGCCAAAATTCAATCACAGGAGTGCCTCCATTGATTTAAAAACCGCTAGCGTATATCACATTCTTTGTTCTTGCGGATGGAGTTACATTGGACAGACTGGTCGTTCCATTGATTTAAGACTTCAATAACATAAAGCCGATTGCAAATACAAACGCGTGACAAAATCAGCCGTAGCTGAGCGTACATTTACAAATGGAGACACCTTAGAATTTGAGCACGCAAGAGTACTTGCCAGAACACCTCACTACTTCCCACGATTGATACGTGAAGCCAAAGAAATAGAAAAACATTCAAATAATGTAAACAGGGAAGATGGTTTCAGGCTTAGTAAAACGTGGACACCTTTCATACGCGATCTAAAGCAGTACAACCACTGTGCGTCATACGACCACGCCCCACGGATTACGCTGCACTTGAAAGACAAATCAGTGTTACGTTGCTCCGAGCGGCTGGCACAGAGGACTATAAATAGATCCACACCGACCTTCAGTTCTTATTGCGAGTTTACTCTGATTATGTAAGCTGCAAGGTCTTGCGAAGCATTAATCAATATGGGTGCACAAACAGCAACAACGTACTCAAACAACACAAGCCACCAAAATGCATGGCAATCGCGTTGATCCTTGCTCGAGTTCACAAGGTGCAAGGCACGTTGAGCCAGAGATTGCTGTGTTTATCCACAAAGACTAAGCGGTCTAATCCGAAATTCTACGTTAACAAGAATGCCTGTATCATTCATCTAGTCTAAGTCATTGTGACCGGAATATCGTCTATTCGCCTAATTCAGCATTAAAATTGGTTACAATCGTGTGTTTTCGTGACTTTCAGTGTCACATTAATTTGGTGGTTCATTTTATTTGTTGTTAATGCATAGCCTTGGATAGTGTTAAGTTTGCGCTGTTTTACATCTAAATGTATCACGACATTCATCACTAAACTACTGACACATTAAAAGGAAGTGTCTTCGATGAATCTCACGTTGCTTACCCAAATAATTATTCAACGTTCTTACGATCACATTGATTAGTTAAATTAAATAGTTGCGGGATATACTACACTCTTGTCTAACTTGTGCTTCTTCATAAAAGTTCTTACTGACTGTTTTGTAGTAGCCTTTCAAATTCCTTTTCAAGATTTACGAAGGCTAGGTGCGTCTCTTTATTATATTAACGTCGCATTTTAATTATTCGTTTTATGGTAACAACAACTTCGTTCTTTTGAAAAGTCGCTTGTTCTTCTGTCAGAAGTTCTTCAGAAATTGTAGCGTGAGTTTGACATTGCTCGCCTGAGCGTGTTTGAAGTACAACTTGAATATATTTAAAAACTTATTTGTAGATGAATATTCTTTATTGTTGGGTAGTAGAGTTTAATAAGTAGATTTTACAAATTGAATAAAAGTGGAGCGAACGTCTAAATTAAAATTTGAGTACGCGTTAATGTATTTGCCCATTTCAAGCTGATGAGTGTTCGCATATTACGCGATGCGGAAATGGAACGTATCGAGACCTGCATTGTGCTTTGATCCTATATTATGTACTAAGATATGAGCCATTAGATCCACAAATCAAGGACCATGTGATTTAACAAAAGCATATTTTATTTGTGCTATTTGAAGGAAGTGAGCATAAAGTTCCTCAAGTAACGTAATAGTAAAAGCATCGCCTAGCATACCTGTGAGGGACAGATTAAGGCCATTACACAACTGAAATTAGAGAGTCATCACTTAAGGTGAGTGACTGATGCTACATACCGTTATTTACGAGACGCCATTAGTGCGGGAGCAGAAGTTGAATCGTTCACCGAGGCAACCTACGTACGCTATTTTATACTGATCGGTGTGCTGCGTAGCAGACTGTAAGCATGAATACGTCATAGAAGCAGTTCTCTGAGTATGATTTAAGTATTGTTGCTTCGTTCTATAATATTTCATTATAGTACTATTTAGCATTAATCTTTTATAGGATATATGTGTATGTTGGTACCTGTTGTTCAGTTGTTTGTAAGCAAATTGGATTTTTTTAGTTACATTTCTGGAGCTATAGCATTTACAGCTTAGCACTAGCCCAGGATCAACTTCTGGGTTTATGACATCAAGGGCTTTTTTAGCTACGAAAGATATCGTTGCTATTGAGTTAGATAGCAATAAAAATGACAAAATTAATAAAAGCCTAAGGTCATGAGACACTCCGCGTTACAAATTGCCGCCCATACGGAGGTATTCCAGATGTCTATTTACAATACAGGTTCAAGTCAGTTGGTTATCTCTTTGTATAGATGGCAAGGTGTGTATTTAATAAAGTCATTCGTTTATAGTTTAAATATTTAGATCTGTTTAATTTCTTAGACACGATATTACGTCTCATGTTTTCCACTGCTTTGGTGTGTTTGCCGTTTACTAGAAAATATTAATAAATTTGGTGTAGATATGTAAGCTTATATACATGTATATGTTCTTCATTCTTAAACTATGATTGTACCATTTCTGCTAGTAACATTTTTAGGGCAGCATCAAGTATGTATGCATTATGTAAAGGGTGTATGTTTTCTTCAATATTATATTTAGCTTTTTCTATACAAGCACAATGTTTTGGATTTTAACGAACTTACTCTATTCCTAGCGTGGCACAAAATCTTGGTCGGAAATAGCGAATCGCTTTCCGCCAAAGTTGATCGATGAAAGCGGGTTCACAAGTGATGGGGCTCGTAGCTCGAAACTCGAAAACGAAAGCTTCTTCAGGCTATCGACAACGAAAGCTTTGCGGTTCTATACGATTTGACGACACAAGGTTTTAGGCTGTGTTAGCGGGGTTATAACGAATAAACGGCGGATTCGCAACGATTTGCTACGGGTAATTAGCTTGAATCCACATGCAATAAACGGGAAGTTTTATGGAATGCTGCAGGGTTTCGTAGCGATAGGTTGATGTACAGGGCTGCCGTATATGGGGATTTTTAAATTTCAAATGTATAGACTGCGTTTGGGAGGGCTGAATATCTGAGAATCGTCGTAGTTTTGCTAAAACTTGCACGGTGAGGCTTCCTCAAACGTCAATATTTACTAAACAATATATATTCTACCGAATAGGTTTGAGAAGATTGATAGATGCAGTGATGAGAAAGAGTCGGTAATCTCATCTTATCCAGGATGTTTGGTCTAAACATCTTATTTAAGTTCGTTAACCTCTATGCGACCTTTATATGGCTCTTTACGATATCTGACTGTTGAAATCACCCTTAATGAAAAACACTTTGAAGATTTGGGACAGAATGCGATGAAGCAGTTAAATTCTAAGTGAATATGAACATTGTTATAACAAACAGAAGGGGAGTTGCAATAAGGCTGAGGCTTTCCAAGGAGAGTACTTTGTTCTAGGGTATTTCTTAATTTTTTTATAGTTTACGGTGGATAACCGTGTTTTGTTTACAAACATGTAGCGAAGAATGTGTTCGCTATTCTATAAAGAGCTCAGTTCAGTAATAATGACATTGCTGTCCACTAAAATACAAATCATACAATGTAGTACAATGTAGTTAGAGCTACTGCTTTTCTCATCGCTGGGAAAGGTTTGATACTCATCCGCTTCGACAGCAGTTTGCCTCTTTTCCAGGAAAGGAAAAGGGAATTTACTGGATAACAGGATATAAAGTAAAGTTATGTTGTAGGACAAATACTTCTTATTACAGGCACAGGTACCCAGATGGGGTGTCCCTCTCTAGCTGAGCGCATTTAAGTAACATTTTATGAATTACTGATGCCTTTCACTATTTAATGGGTTTTCTGAAAGGCTAGTGCAGCTCTTGTGTGCTGCATCCTATAAGCATCAACTGTAACGTTTCCCAAACGTCGCACATTTGGAGCGGCTCCATTCACTTTCGAATAAGCTGTGGAGATCGAGTTTGCTCGATCGGGACGTATGCAATGTCCACGCATCGGTGCATCCCCGTTGCAGTCCTAAAGCTCGGGCCCGAGCTTTGGCCCTTTTCGATTGTTTCTCCATAACTGTGAACAATTAGAAAAATGAGGGCAACTAATGCGGCCCAATTACATAAATTTCGCAGTGACGTAAAATCTTTTAAGCTGGATAAGCGTATACAGAGTGTTCGCCCGAAGCCGGGGAAAAAGAAAAACACATTCCGTGTGCTATCACGAAGGGATGGGTCCATCGATTTAGGGCGGACGCACGCGCACGGATTGGGAAAACTAGGACGGTGGAATCCGCCGCGAGATCAAAGTCTGCCGCGACCCAACTCTTGCCCGTAGCTTCGATATCGCGTTTTCGCGATCTTATTTTCAAACTTACTCGGTGTACATAGTTTCCTCGGTTCCTGTAGTTTTTGGTTGTTTTGCGTTGAAGCCCCGTGCTGCGTCGCCTCTTGCCCGAGTTGGGCGAAGTTTTGAAGTCCAACGTGGCTAAATGCAATTGTGCTGGAGCTTGCATTAATATTTATTAAGACGGTTCGGACTTGGATTAATTAAGCTTCTAAACTAAAAATGTTGTGCAAAGGCATCCTAAAGATGCTTCACCAAAGCAATTAGTTGCTAGGAGCTGCCTGCGTTATTATTATCAGCGACTGTGACGGAACATAATTCAACTTGTACAGACGTAAGTACAACTAACCCTCCTTTCCTTTGCATCTCGGAAAAACCATTGAAAGAGAAAGCTTTATTCCTTTTCTTCCTGAGATTTTATTATGAACGTTAAGTTAAAAACCTGGTCTCAACCAAAAACAATAAACGGGCGCTCGCGTTTTCCAAAGCCAGTGTACTCGAGCTGAAGTAGATGTAAACACGAGACAAAGGACGTATCAAGTTGTAACTACTGTATAAATTTAATGCTACTACAAAGCGATAGTTCCAACCACGCCTGAGGAACTAGCGTACTTGGTAACTATTTAGGTGTTTATTTAAATTCCCCCGAACTGTTCACGTAGTGAGCCTGAATAAAATAACGGGATAAATATTTAGGTGCCTGGGACGTAAAAGCTTTGTTGTGTTTTATCGAGCTTTATTGAACCTAAAAAATGTCGTATAACAATAATATTTTGACGTAGGGCAGCTCGTACGAGAGTAAGTAAAAGTCTATTGCATGTTCTCGGATTGTTTTTCTTCAACCCGACAATTCCTGCTGAAAAGCTCCTTTATGTCGGGCGGCCAAAACAGAAAAGGGCTAATAAATAAAATGTATCTGTTATGTGATAACACTTCTAGCAGCGGAGCTTTGTTGCGTCTTTCTGTCTGTTTTTTGTACAGCTTGTTGGGGTTGCTTTTATGGGTAGCCTGGCCGTTATTAAAAGAATTGTTTTAATGTTGATTAATGGATTCTCAGCAACTACCTTGTTAATCAACGCCCCCCTTGATTCGAGATTTTATTAAAGTTTACTTTCGCATCTTAACTTATTTACTGCCATCATCGTTTAACAGGATTACATCTAGCGGGTTGGCAGTTATTAACATAGCAATCACTTCTAAATTTAGCTCAACTATACTGTGAGGTAAACATCAGAGCAATAATTTTTTAAATGGATACTTAATGAAATTTAATTTCTCTTTTAAAATCACCTTGCAAAATATTTATCTAAGCACTGAAGTTAATAATTCTATGCAATACTCAAAATCGCAAAAATGCAAAACATTGCGATTTCTAGATGTATAAAGTTTCTTCTTTATAGACTTTAAAGCCACATCGTTATCTGATTAGATCTCAACTTCAACATCTTTAGAGAAACTAATAGTTTGATTTCAGTAACACCAATAACGTGAAAATGATTTTCGCAGATTAAATCAAGGTGGATATAACGCGATCTCTTAAAATATATCAGCTCAATGGCTTTAGGAAAACTAAAAGCTGAACGGTGAAAGCCTGATTACGACTATTATTAAATTATGTCGAAGTAGTGTTTGAACATAAATCTACATATAGAATTAGGACTTGCAGGGAAAATAAAAACCATAGCAAACATCAACCTAGAGACTACGTGCCTGAGACTTTTGTGAATAAAAACAGTCGTTGCTTTTCATTTAGTTAAGAAATTATACTCTACAGCTTTACGTTTATATTTATTCCTGGTTTTACTGATCGTAAAGCAAATTTATGCCACAAAGGTATTGAGAAATGCTTTCGCCAGCTATCATTAATTTTAGAATATCGTTTTAGTTTCATTATACTTGCGCTGATTTAATTTATATACAACGTAGCGGGCTGGTTATTAAATCCTAATTTAGACACTTTTTTGTAAAAGGTCACTTCAGTTTCAGTTCTAATTTATGTCAGTACTAGGTTAATATCATCTTTTGGAAGACCAGAATTATTTATCGAAGAATTTACTTGAAATTAGACCATTCGTTTTACTGAAATATTTTTCACTTCGTACATTACCATGACGAAATATTATTTTTAACCTATAATGTTTCAGTTACAAGCGCTTCGAAGCTATAGGCAAATAGACATTGCTTTTAATATGGGTTTAGCAAGTTTACTGTTTTGTTAAATCAATTTTTGGCGAAATTTCAAATAAAACCACAGCTGCGTTATTTAAAACTTATACGAATGTAATATGGTGAACTGTGGGGATTTCAAATGTAGGGAATACAGTTATCTAATTATTTTAGAAGTATTATTTTGACATAATTTTGGATAATAGTAATAATTATTATTATTTCTAGAAGGGCAGGCAGTTTGTAACCGATAAAGCTTCCATAAAAACAAATAGCAAAACGGTTCGAACACATAGTAATAAAACCAATTATATAGTGAGGACTAAGAAAAAATGTTCTATAATATTTTTAAAATGCAATGAATGATTGAAATTTACCGATTAACATTTAATAAATTGCAACAAAAGTTCCAGAATAATTTTTAATTCATGATTATATGTACTTGCCAACGTAAAGGTGTTGATATTCAATGTAGGTTACAAAAATACACACCAAAATCTAAATTCTTTCATGAAAATTTGCCAAGAATTCATATTATCTAAATGGTCTTGACGTATATAAGCATTCTAAATACAAATTCAGCAATCAAAGAAATTTACGAAGTAGTCAATAGTACGATAAATCTGTAAATATAAAAATAAATAATTCTTATTCCATATGGTTTTCCACAACACTTAAACAATTAATTAGACAACAAAACAACATAAGAAATAAATTCAAACCTTAGAAGAAGCCTCGGATTATATTTAATTTAGTATTTTGTTAGTAAAAGCTAAAATATTAAAAAATTAAATTTATAGAAAATATATAGAAGAAATCGAAGGTAAGATAAACAACCATCCATTCTGTAAATATTTTAAAGCAGTATACGAAGATAACGCACACCTAAATTACACAGGTTACCAATGCGTATCATACTAATAACCACAAGTGTAAAATTGCTGATATTGAAGAACTTCTAAAAATAGGTTAATGCAACACCGCTTAGGCCTTGGTCCTAGGTGGATTTATTAGCGATCTATATCTAACCAAATTTTAGTCAGCAGAGACAAATCTCTTGTATTATGCTAAATTTATAAGCTGTTTACACTGATTTATTTAAGCATTTGGCAAAGTTCGACAGGGTGTTTCTAAAAACAAAGTCCTGAAGCTAAATTGTAATGATCTACCCCAACTGACCTTAATCCAAACGTTGATGGTTTTCGAAATACAGAGCGTCAAATTTATTTTTTAATATTTATCTTAATTATAGCAGAATTTGCACCTTTTAGAGACACGCTGTATATTAGTTCAAACACTTAATGTGTCTGTTACACTGCTTCATTGTTTTTAATTTAATTTTCTAGTACAGAATCTGTGTGTGATAATAAATGGTTATTCATCTTAATTAAATGAAATTAGTTCGGATATCCCGCAGGGGTCTCACTTGGGGCCTACATTTTTTTACTTTTATTAACGATAACCTTTACTTTCAAATCTTCAATTCTTCCCTATGTAGATGACTTAAAATTATTTTTAGAAATAAAATTCGTCAAGTATTGTTTACTCTTTAGGGCAATTTAGACAACTTAACTGAGGGGCGTAACAACAATAGAAAAGAGGTACAAAAATCAGTTCTTCTCAGGACTAACCAGGAACACCTGGGGACGGAAGTGGATCAAAAACTCCCGAAATATCGTGTGATAAACACCCGAGACAGTGGAAAAAGTCCGATAAAACATATTTTAATAGACCACTGCCAAAAATTACATCATTCAGAGAACAACAAGAGAATGTTCTTGAGTACAGAGAAATATGAAAGACCAGAATAAAATGTCTAAGAAACTTTACTTACAGACTAAATAATGTAGCCCTTACTAATGTGATTTCACTTTTGAAAGATACATTGAAAATGTTGTATGTGGAGCTATCAAAATGTTGAGTGTTATGTGTCGAACAACACAAGACTTTTAAAACGTGGCACGGTAAAAATCTTATACTTTGCCAATGTTCGTTCAATTCTGAAATGCTGTAATCTGATTTTGAAGATGATTTGTGGTAGGTACAAATAAATAAAAAATTACAACTTTTAAAGAGAGGCGTACTTTACTTGGTATTGTAATGTTACACAATCAACCCATCCAAATCTTCTACTCAACTACTCTTATAAACATAACTTTTTTAGCTAAATGGAGGTAATTATAATTAAACATTAGCGGCCGGTATTATAAAGAACACTAATTTGACGTTAATTTTAATTCGCTGTTAAAATAAACAAAAACGCATAAAAATTTGTTTATTAATGAATAAAATGTCATAAGCAGTAACGTTTTGATGCGATTTTGTTTATTTTAACTTGTTTTAATTTATTTACAATCATTCTTTCATTTTATATACTTTTTGCTCCAATTTCTAAAACATCAGATTTCTTTAAGCTTATTAACATAATCTCCAGCTTTGCTAACCCTGTATATTCAGACACCAGATAAGTGCAGTAATGAAGAGCCTTGATACAGCTCACGACTTCAACTTCAACCAGCAAACGTTTTTCATATACCTTAAATCATGGATATCAAAATTTCATTCCTCGGTATAATATAAGTCAATAACAACATTCTTCTTCAAAGCTTTAAGCAAAAGCATTAATCTAAATCTAGTTTATTTTCATCGGCCCTTCCTTAGATTATAGCTTAGTTACTCAAATTACATGGTTACCATTTTAATAGCTATTTAGGATACAAGCACATAAAGCTAGTCTTTAGTCAGGAGTGGGGCAGAGTTAAAACGCGAATGTAGCTAGAGTTTTAAGCTCCGCCAGTGGCTAAAGATGCTTTACGCGTGTGTATCGTACAATATTTTATCTTCAGTAGAATCCAGTAAGCACGGAAAATATAAAAAGATATTTTAAATGTAAATTGGGGTTACTGCATTAAATAACAGGTATGTCTTGATAAGACAAGCATCACCCTACTAACGGGTCGTAATTTTGTGTGGTTAAAATTTTTAAACACGTTACTACTGATCACGTGGCTAATGAAATCATGTTTTTAAAAAGTCGTTCTACACATTTAAAACTGCCAACTAAAAGTCAATTTTACACACTATCGTAGATAAATATTATTTTTACATAAATGATGGGTATAAAACAGTTTAAAAAAATAACTATAATTTTATTCCCATATTAATTATGATAGACCTAAGAGATAAAGTAATAAGGTCAACACACACCAAGACAGACACGTAACACACAATGGTTGCTACGCAAGCACGAAAGGCGCGCTCTAACTTTGTGTCTCGTAACTCGGGGCAGGTTGAGACTACACCGCCAGTTGCTAGCGTACAAAGCACCAGCCTCTACACGCATTCTAAATAAGGTGTAATTACAATATTAAAAAAACTTGTGAATTTGTTACCGGTTACTACAACGATATTTCGAACATTTCACGTTTTTGTATAAGAATTCCATCAAATGCATTGCGAAAATCATTATTTTTTTCCTGAAAGATAAATGTAATACACATTTCGACTTAAATTCATCGTTACCTAGAGTTGTTCGAGCCTATAACAATTTGGAGATGGAAAAGTAATTTCAGCGCTCTTAGGGCAGCATAACACAGTAAAGTAAAGTTCGGGCACTTGATTCCATGTAGGATCATTGCCTGAGACAAGGCGAGTCAGGGTCGCCGAAATATCTCTTTATGAAACCCACTCATCTGGCACACCGTTAACCGCGTACTGGGTGATGTGGTTAGCATCACGCCTTCGACGAAGGGCAGCATAACATACGATATGTAAACTAGTAATTCTTTTAAAATTATTTCATATCGCATTCTAAGTGCCGATATATGAATGCTGTACTAGACCACTAATGGTCTGGTCTATTTAATAAAATAAAAAGTAAAATTAATATCGCATTCCTGTAGTCTTATACTATTTTCCATAGCTCTCTGTGCCATGATTATGATATTAAAACTAATAACCTAAATCAGTATCAAAACCGTGGCACATATTGATATGAAAGAAAAGCAAGTCAAACCAGTTGACCTAATCGTTGCTACTCGTAATAGTGTAACGATACGTTTGTTTAGCACCCTCAGTCGGGACGTTAAACTCAAGTGAGACGTTTCGTACAGCATACTATATTTACGCTTATTTAGCCGGTTTATTTATCTAGCTAGCTCAGTATGCATAAAACTTCCAAATACTCCAGCTATGGTTACTAACGATCACTACCTATTTATCAAAAACAAGAAGCTGGTCTGCACCTGCAGTGTTCTCTGGCTGAAGCTGACCTTTAACACAAGAAAAAGCAATTTCCTTACACAAATATATTGATCTTAAGACACAAATAAAAAAAATAAATAAACTAAAAGAAAATAGGATTAACTCCTAAAATTAATGGCCATCCCTAAACAGAAATATAAAATACGAATGAATACTCTACCGGTGATATAGCTTAAGGCTACTCGCATTTACATTTACACAACGGTGGGATAATTATATCTGCCACACAAGTACATTTTAACAGTATAACGGATGCCTCGAAATAACTGTGTTTACAAAAGCGAACATTAAAGTGCACCAGAAGTAAGGTTGTGAACGCGATTACATACATAGAAACCCGATGCGATTCACATTCGTTAGCGCATTTCTTTCAATGCAATTCTTACATAGCTGCACCGATCGCTTATCGCTTCAAGCTTTAAGAATTTTCGGTTACCTGCCATTTTCGAGGCCTGCGAATTGCAACGTCGAGGATCGAGTCGTCCTGGGATTGCGCCACCCAAACTTTGAACTGCGTGACGCGTAATATTTTACCATACCACACTATGCAGCGGATTTCCTGGCTGCTATTCTAGAGCTGCGACAGTAGCTGAAGTCGCGGTATCAACAATGGGCGTCACTAAATTACGTGGCTGTTTCGCAAATTGTGTACTCATTCTCCACACGATTTAAATAGTGCCTGCTGAACACGCAAACGCTGTTTTCTGCACTCAAACTTAGGCAGGAAACTGTAGCAACACAAAGATTTCTCATGCCGCTTTTGTATTTAACTCGCCTAGTACTGAACTGTTCCTGTATTCCTAAAGTTGAAATTCTCTGCGTTGCTCGTTTATCGGTGTACATACGAAATCACGCTTCACGTCGCACCCACTGTTTAGTTTCGGACTCACACTTTTCGTTGTGCTAGATTGCAGCGTTTAAACATAATTAACAATAAAATGGCATGCTAATACACACTTGCTATATTTACGAATATGAAAATAGATCATCCAGGCAAGGAAGTCAGATTGCCGTTTCAATAGTTGCACAGGCCATAGCAATATTTAACTGTCTATGGGTATTATATAATAGGCCAGAGGGATTTTGTAAAAACAATAATTTTTGTCTTTCTTTCGCCGATATTACAGAAAGTTGCATTTATGTCTTAACATGTTTTAAAAGGTTCTCAGACAAACATTGCCGAGATATAATTTTTGCATGAATAAATCCTTCCCTGGTTTATCATCCACAAACTGTAGCTGAAGTTTATGTCAGCTCTTTGATAACATTTTCGACCTTTGGCAGGGATTTTTAGGCATGTCAGTTTTTCGAGTACAGCCAAAATCCTCATATGCAAGGTCTCATTTAAAATTTCTCTTGTTAGGGGTGGCACAGTTATAGTGACACAATTCCCATAGAACAACTGGATAGTCTTCAGGTGCTTGAAATTGTCGAATTCCTTGATTAGTATGACATTGGGATGAGTCAATCAATCAGAGATCCAGGTTCCATAACTTAGCGAATTGAATTCCGTAGATCCACGGAAAGCGGGTAGGCTACCACGAACAGGCTGAAAGAAATAACGCACATGAAAAGAACACTAATAAAAATAGCATCGACTAGTAACCAAAAAATATTTGTTTATTTACAATCACAAACAATTACAGATGCTCTAGCTTACAATTCTAACTAAGCTAAGCGTCCCATTGATAAATTATTTAAGATAATTAGCTAACGCCAAGAGTTAAGGGTACGAACAGCACACGGGCTTTGTTAATAAAACTGTGATCTGGCTAATCCCGTGCGCTCGAAAGGCCTAAATGAAGAATTGCGATTAACGCTCCAACAATACTGAGGCTTAATTCGCTTCCCGAATAATGCTATCGATAAGGCCTTGTCAAATTCAACGGTTTCATATAAAAATTAATAATCTTATTCGTAAATTCTAACGTCAACCTTCGCTGTAATCGTTGATTAATTCGGGTAAATCGTGGCTATCATGTAATGTCAAAGTTCCGAAAATTATTCGATGTGTGGCAAACTATACTCTGACAAAGAAGTTATTTTAACGTTAGATTTGTTTATTTCTTAGAACGAACAGGAGATACAGTGAACATTCCTAATCTAATGTTTACAGCAGTTGCACTTTCAATATAATTTATTATTAATTTAATGTATTGATTGTTAATAAAATCAGTGTTTGAATAAATAAAGAGAATAGTTCCTTTCAAGCATGCATTGGCAATTTGCACTAGTGTAAAATTATCGAGGTCACTCTCAAGTGATCGGCTGAAACTTTAAAATTCTAGCTTAATGGTCATATGGTTAACAGATTAACAGTAACTTCATCAAAGTCTATGGTAAAATTATATGTTTTTGCGACAAATTCTTTTACGTTTGCAAGTCTTGCATTCTTTAACTATACGTACTGGCATCTGTACTTTAATTTTTTGTATGTAGTTTTGGTAAATTTTATTCTTGGGTAAAGGCCTGCTATGAAGGAAACCATGTTTAACTGAAATGCACTTACTGAACTTAAACGCCGTACCTTTTTAACCCAAATAGATGAGAGCGACTTTAAGTTTTCTCTTTGCCGAACTTAGTTGAAAGATCAATTATTGCTTGAGATAGTAAAAGATAGAGTACCCTGTAGTCTGTATAACAGGGAAAGTATTTAGTAAACTAAATATTTCTTGTTTGGCCTGTTTTGATATCAGTAACTTGCTTGAGTGCGGCATAACATACATTAAATCTTGCAAATTTTGCCACGTAAGACTATATTCAACGGCGCCGCATAACTCCTCTAACTAGTTAGAAAAATTGGAGACCCTTGTAACAAACCCGGCGGATTGTAATGGAATCGGACAAGGGTACCGATGTGTTAATCAAACAGTCATTTCGAAGCCTGAACTTTAATCTTGAATATTAAATCCCTTGATAAGTTTAGTCCTTCGCTGTCAGTTTACGGATGTGTCAACCCTTCTATTAAACAGTAAGGGCAATATCGTACCCCGCATGAATTTTGATTCGATTCGCCTTGTTTGGCGCACTCGGAATTGTAAAAACCGAATTTTCTACTAATGAAAAGCCGCACGTCAAGACAAGCGATCGCGAGGAAGCAAGTTTAAGACAATCCCTGGAGACCGAGCTAAATGAGTTAGAAGCTTCTTGACCTTCGGCAAACATGGTCTGATCATTTATCTTTGTTTGCAAATAATCAGTTTTGATTGAAGTGGGTGATTTGGCTATTAGAAACGGTTTCATCATAGCTGTAAGTTAAATAATGGGAACCGACAAGGGTTAGTGGGGAGCTGAACCATGAAGGTAGAACAAACAGCACCGTTAATGGTATATTGAGTGTTTTAATCGATTGTATAAAACTTTGACGGGGTTATGCTCCACCGCTCAGAATGAACTTGTATAAATATTCTATTTGCAAAATGCAATGTTGAGAGATTACATAGGTCAAATGATTCAACCATTTACAAATTGTAATTAGACTAAATTTCCAAAAAGGACCATAAATGTATTTTATTTTCTACTTGGCAAAAACTTTACTGTTTTATTGCTATAAGATGATGTGCCAACGACTACTTATCTATTTTAATACAGAATCTGATCCAAATCAACAGTACAGACAGACTGAAGAATTTATCTAAGTTAAGTGTGGTGGAGGGGAGACTAGGTTAAAGTGGTAGAAGGAGATAAATGTTTTACAACGTCGAATCCTCAAATTAAATTTATATTTTCCTTAAGCAGAACGGCTCGCAAGAAGTTTATCAAAAGTTTCGCGGAGACGGTTGTTTCTTTTGTGAAAGCAGATTTGAATATTAATGACAGCTTCTACATGAAAATAGTTTAGTTATGAGTCACGTAATAAGAGGAAGGCCTGAACAACAAACATGGTATTAATACAATTAATTAGTGTTCTATTTGGAAGCCGCAGACAACTTTAACAGTTTATTAATAGTTTGCACAAAGCGATTCATGCAAAACGTTATCAAAGCGAACTTTACATCCAACCTGGCGAATTATTTTTAGCTATTATGTCTGACTTTTAGACTGCGTAAAAGCTAATCGCTAATGCGATTTAGTTTAAAAAAAAAATCAAATATATTCATCTACCTTCAAATTATTAAATCGAGTTGTGTAGTGTACTGTAGTTAATATTGACAGTATCTTATTTATTTATTTATCAAGTTTGTTCTCAGCATTATGAGCATGTAGGTATGTTTATTGGTAGTTTTGTTTGCGCGATGTTTACATATCAGCAAAACATTTAGTAACTCTCCATCTTCATATATTTCAAAACCTGTTGTGCATGTAGCCATTTAAAAAGTGCTTCTGTTACACCACATGAAAATTTTATGATTCGTTCAAACTGTGTGCATCGGCTTGGGTGAGATGTTATCAAGATTAATGTGACATGTTCGTAAACTTTTCCAGAAATTATCTTTCAACTTTAAAGGCGGGAACTCGACGCAATTCAGCTTAACTTTTTAGCAAAATTTTGTTGATTGATAAGCTTCACAGGCACGTGAACATATCTTTTATGAATGAGCTCTTGAGTATTATTTCGACAGAAAAATAAGGACATAAACTTGAGGCAGTTTTCAGAAATCTTGTAAATTTTGTCCTACTCTACTGCCCATTCTAATTCCAATTCTCAGCGATTATATGGTCATGAGTGGAAAAATTGGTCTTAAAGCTACTAAATAAAAACAATATAAGCTCCAGTTGTCGCATACCGAATAACTATGCCCTTAAACGTAAATTGCGCACACGACGCTTATCACAAAGGCGTTTGGATAACGAACCGCATTCATAATTATATAAAATTAGCGTATTGTCAAAAGAAATGTCTTAGGTCAACGCCATGGGCGCAGATTAAATGAGTCCTGTATACTACCTTAACAAACTATTGTACATGCCGAATAAAATCTAAAATTAATTAAAGTGACACGTTACTAGCGTGAGTGAAATTAGAAATTCAAGAAATAAATTGTCAATTTAAGGCAATTTAAGGTAATTTTGAACAAAGTTTAACTAGTGGCTGCTGGCACTCTTTTTCTTTTTCCATCTATCTTGTTTTCTGCTGTTTAAGCTTTTTGGAATCTCGATGTACAGCTCTTCATTCTACTTTTGGGAGACCCCGTCTTCTGGTTGGTGGTGCGTGAGGTTTGTCAAACTCAACTGCTTTCTCGGCAGTTTTTCGGATTATGAAGATTGCAGGGCCGAAGCCCTGTTGTTCTTCCCGTATTTCTATTTAGAGTTCAATTTCTGAGCTATTATTTTTGTTACTATTTTGGCTATGGCACTCTACAAACACGGGGGTGTCTTCCTGATTCTAAGCGCCTGATGGTTTGTATGAAACAGGTAATCCTATAGTTGAAGAACAGCGACACTACGCCATAGGGAGGTAGGACAGTGAAACAAACAACCTTGCGGTATCCAAGATACAGCAGATTGGACAGTGGTTCCGTGGCCATAAATACGTCTGAGAGCAAACAGCTTTTCCAGGTCCAGACGATATATACGTTATATATAGTAGAGATCGCGTAAATATCGGATTGATTGCTGAGAAAAGCACGAAGCTGAGAAAATCGAAAAGTGGAAAGCGGCCGTAGAAAATGCAGGAAGTCATAAAAATCTGCACGATGAGCAAAAATAATGAAGATTGATCCTTAGATTAGTGTAAATACGTCATAATAAATATACCAATACATAGGAATCGACGGTTTAATGGAGAAAATCCTTCTTCATCTTAGGTCTGTGCCGGCAGGAACCATTTTTAGGAACACCGGAAGAAAACGTTCAAAATTCTCAAAAATGCCGACGACGCCTCCACCATCAAACTAAAAACACCTATCCAACATAAAAATATATTCTCTGAATGATGTCATTTTTAGACAGTGGTCTATTATGATATGTTTTGTCGGACTTTTTCCACTGTAGCACAAAACGTTTCGGGAGTTTCTGATCTACTCCAGTCCTCAGGTGAGTAAACTCCTGGTTAGTCCTGAGAAGGGCTGAATTTTTGTACGTTTTATCACATACATACTTGTTTACCCCGGGGTTTGAACTCGGGACCACCGATCGCTGTGATTACGAGTCTGACACTCTTACCATTAGGCCACCGACCTTTTAAGGAGTAACCAGGAGTTCGTTCACCTGAAGACGGAGGTAGATCAGAAACTCCCGAAATGTTTTGTGATAAACACTCGAGACAGTGAAAAAAGTCCGATAAAACATAACATAAAAGTAGCTAAGTTGCTCTACATACAGGCACTTACACCGACCTAATTGCAAGGAACGACAAAAAGCGATTTTGCGCAAGTGCTGAAACACTGAAGTGCTGAAGAACTAATTTGGGCCTTTATATAACAAATAGACAATAAAAGCGATAGCTTTAGGTACGTAGTATTTGGTAACAAACTAAATAATTCAAAATCTTTGCTGGTTGTGTACTAATAGTCCCCAAGGAATGGAAAGTTTCAGTAGATTGATTATTGGCAATTGATAAATGTTACTTGCAAGCTCTACTATATCTTTTATTTTAGATCTTTCCCTTTTCTTCTTACCTTTTATTTTTCTTGTATTAAAGTTTTTGTCTTCCTCTCTCCTCGTGGCATGTCCAAATTATTTCAGAATATTACGGCTGATAAATCTTATGAGTATATCTGGGGCTTGTATTTCTTCAAGTATATTCGTGCGGTAAGCTATCATTGACACTCGTCATACACGCCATAAAAGCCATAGCTCGAATGCGTCGATTTTTCTTTGTGTTTAGTTTGATTGCTCTTGTTTCAGCTCCGTACATGGCTGCCTAGTAGAAAAACTACAATAGAATTAGTATTATCGTGTTCCCATATTGATGTTATCGTCTTTCCATGTTTTGTTTAATTTCTTCATGATCGCTCTTGTTATCTTTAACAGTTTTCTAAGCGCTTCTTCTCAGCTACATTTGGTTATAATTGTGGAGCCAATCATGCTCTATAGCCTATTTAAAATACCCTGATTTACAACAATGCGCTTGACATTTTGATTTGCATCTTTCTTGCTGCGTTCTTACTAGAAGCTTTTCCATATTTGCCTAGAGTCACTTAATGTTATGCCCTGCTTCCAGTATAAATAAAAATGAATAGGTAAAACGTATAACGTAGAACCGCTAATAAATGTTTTAAAGTTGTGGAGGTGAAAGCTTAACTATGTAGCGCACATTCCGCATGCATTATTTAGTATTTCTTTCTCGTAAAGTTGAAGTTTACTTTACTAAAATTGCTAGGACCTTACGTGAGAACTTAAATACAGAAAACGTTTGCCAAATTGATAACGGTAATGTACATGGTTATCGTATAGCTTAGACGAATGACCTCCCGTCTAATAGGAGCTCATTAGTACATGAAACTCTGGAACAAACAAAAAGGACGGGGCTTGTAGGCTTGAGGACTTTAACCCCGTAACGTGTTTTATATCATTCAACCTTAAACATGTGCAATACCAGAATGAGTGGCCAATTTGTGAACAGAGAAATGTAAAGCGACAAACTAACGTGCAAATTCTGCGCCAAGTTGAAAGTGAATTTCAACTTATTGGATAGAATGATTGGGTATTAGAACTAAAGTTAGCATCAGTAGTATAGTTGCGATTTCGAAGTTTGTTGTAGAATGCCTGAGTATAACAAGTTTGTATGAATATTCCTTATTGGAGAGATTTTGTTTCTGTCAAAATGCACTGTCATTCGGCAAAAGACGAACATCACCCTGACTACCTCAAACTGTTGGCGACTATCGTTATGGACAAGGATCACTCAATGATTTTTAAAGTTAATAAATGAAATAGAAATGAAGAAAATACAAAAAGGCGCCAGTCGTCAATCACAACAAAACCAAAAAGTCGAACTGACAGCATAAATAAGACTCTATACTAACCTTGATGTTAATTGGACGTATGTCTGTTCCAGGGTATTGACACATCGTTGTCCTGTCTTATTATCAACCACTTTAGAGTGAGAGGGGACAACGATCAGGGTACGGACAAACCCGTCTTTAACCTATGCTCTAAAAATCGAGCAGGTTTCGATTGGGTTAAATAAAACATAATATACCAGTAGTAGGGGATGATAATGAGGCTTTATCAGTTGTATTGCTTGAATTCAACTAAATAAAATAACAGTATCAAAATAAATAGCGTCTTGGATGCATAAAAATTAAACCAGGCTCGTTGATGAAAGAAAACACGGTGTTAATGTCCACAAAGGTAAAATTGGGTTTATGAATGCAAAACGGCCCAGGGGTTACATGTTAGTACAATAACCATAAGCTACGTTAGACATCAAAGCAATAAAATTATCCAAATTAATGAAACCAAATTATTAAGATTCTGGTTCAAAAGGGATTTGGGCATTTAATAATATCAAGGTTTATAGTCATCGGTGCCAGCAAAAACTCATCCTATCTGACAACAGCCTGTTAAGCGCTGGTAAAAAACTAATATTCTAGTTGGGAAATATAACGTAGATCTATTGATATAAGCCTTCAACAAACTTATAATTATAAAACACCTTTGGCTGGCTGCCTTAGACGCTAAAGAGAAAACTTCCCTTGGTACTTTCTTACTCACAACATTTAATTACATAAAAAATATTAAATAAAGCTAATGCCCTAATGCAGCTACAGCCATCTGGTTTTCCGGGTGCTGCAACGCCGTCGGCTTACAAGAATGTAACGAGGGCCGGGACAAAGGGAACCTCAGAATTTCCAGCTATCACGAATGGATCGATGCACTTGGCAAAAGATCTGCATGTCTACGCCAAATACATGGTTCAAAGCGGCTTAGCGATTCATGTCGGTTTATAGAACATATTGGTGGAAAAAATAAAATTCTCACGGTCTGAATTTTTTAGAAAATACCAGGACGCTGGCTTCAGAAAAACGGTGAATGTCTCTTAATACTCGATGATTTTGGAATAAGTGGAGTTTCCGACTTTGATTGCTGAGAATCGCTGAGGAAATACTGGCCGATTCGAAATTTCGACCTTGCCTCGCTTTTGGAAACTTCAGACTGAAGTTAGCTTTATCCTTCCACAGTTTCGTTAAACTAGTAATAAGTAATACAGAAAGAAGTAGGCATGAATTTACAAGAAGAAACTAATCTGCCAATGCCAAAATCAAATAGGGCCGTTATAAAAAAAAGCAATTGATATGTCGCACGGGTTCTTTTTGGAATTGATGTTTTATGAACAAACACTTATCCGTTTCAACAACAGCTTCTATGGCTGGATCAGAAATATATTATTCAAATAGACTTAACAAAGAAATTCCAAAACTATAATAGCAAAATACAATAGACAAATTGAGGTAGACGTATATAGCAGAAGATTGGAAATATAATTACATCACTGCAAAGCAATTTAATTACAAAATTCTGGAATTTAGTTCAGTATCCTTCAATCAATAGCTGTTAACTACATGCTCGTAAATCGAATCATTACATTTTACTGGACGTTTTAACCATAATTTTATGTAGAACTAGCTGAAAGTCGATTGGAAATGTAATTAGCTGTTTTACATTTACAGCTCCAAACGTTCGCGTGAAAATGGAAGAAGCCTGAGGCATCATTTTCAGACTTGGAGTTGATATCAGGAAAAATTTAGATTAGGACAAAGCCGCTTAGACAGAAAAGTTTTGAAAATTCAAAAGAACGCTTAAAACTTGAAACATATTAAAGCAGAATTGGCAATTATGCGCAGTGTTGTTCATTATGAAGCAGAAATTTGAATTTGCGTTGAAAATGTAATAAAACTCTAAATGGAATTAAACGCGGACGGTAATAATTCAACTTCACTTTAAATAAATGCCCGGCTTAAATTTTTATTTCAAATGGAAGTAGGGATCGAAGCGGTACTCGTAAAAATTTAACTCGCATAATTTGAGACCAACGATGTTTCCCGAGAATTGTAAAATGCGTATTTCATTGTCACCTGAAAACCTTGTGAAGTAATTATGGGAGAATGTATCTATTGCCTTGTTAACGTCTTCTCTGCTTGACAACGTCGGTTCGAAACAAAGAAACAATCCTGCCCAATGGCAGAGGGCGGAGAAACTACCACTATAGCGCATGTTTTATGGTAGGGAAAGCTCATAAAGCACATTTTCCGTATATCTTTTCGCCTGCCTGCGACACGAACGTCACGCGCCATCATGCAGGTGAAGGCTCCATATAACTTTTACATGAGTACGCTGCGTAGGGTACATCTGCCAGTAAGAAAAGTTGGTGCAGATGTAGTAGTACAGGGGAGACTGGGTTAATTAAGAGAAACTTAAAATTTATGAGATGGCTGTGCCAACAAGCTCCAGCGAATTTAACATATGCGGAAATGAACTTCCCTTCCGTTCCGCAGACGCCAGGTTCGGAATATGCATTTATGATGTCTTCGAGCAGATTATATTTAGCCCAGCGCGCGAGTGATTGAATTGCACCGAGACGGCAAGAATAGTTAGAAGCTACAAAAGTAATATTGGCCCGTTTGGGCAATATTGCATTTTGTTAGAATAAGAAAAATAAGGTATGTTTGTAAAAATAGTGGCAGATATATACTTGACACTTTTGATGGTAATTTCTAGTCTTGTTTTGTTTTTCAAGGTTTTGAACAAACGCGTATCAGCGTCTTCTGAATTACAAATCAGTCTTAAGACCAATGAGTATTTTTTTCAATTTAAAATCTTCAATGTAAACATAGTCTCTTATTTTTTTGGTGTAACACTGTACTAGGTCTGCTTTTCACTGTCACTTACACTAACTCAAAGGGTTTAACCCTTTTGAACCTTCGTACTATCCTTGTGTTGTTGAGACACTGGATTGCCTCGACGTTCTCATGTTGATAAAGTGTATCTTCATGACTTTTGGTAACTATATTGATTTGCGTAGCCACAACTTCCATTCCCAGGTCCTGATTAGCGATGGTATAGAATATAAATATATTTACATAAACCTCATATAATATATTGATATCGCTGTATCAATATATTGAGATGGTATTAGCCCACAATTTGGCTTTGTTTGCAGTGTTGCACAGAGTTGGGATATTTTGTATAATTGCTATTTTAAATAAAACTAAAATATTAAATGCATTGATAATGAGATGCGAGAAACAGTAATTAGTTGAGAAAGGCACGCAACGGCAAAGTATATTTTAAAGGGTTTGAATTGGCTTGCAAGTAAATTAATATGATTTGAAAGGAAAGGTTTGTGCGCATGTAAAGCCAGACCACATAAAATTTATTTGACACAAAAGGTTTGTTAGCTGCATTTTAGAAGGAGCGTAGTTGTTAAATAAAAGCAAAGGAAGTGAAAATAGTGAGCACAGCAGAAAGGTAAAGCAATATGAAACATAATATAATATAGAAAATTGCAAAGAGTAATGCTAGAAGAAGGCAACAGAAGAGAAAAGGTAGTGACGCGAAAATGGTGAACTCAAAATCAGTGTACTTAAAAATAAAGTGCAATAGTGCAGAGCAGAGCAGTGGTAATAATAAATAAAGAACTTTTATGTGTGCAACGCTATTGCACAATTTTAATTATAAGGTAAAGACAACAATTTAGATTTAAGAAAATTATAAATATTAATTATGTACTCAAATTTACTTTCATTTGTAACCTTTCATTATCAGAACTAATTTCCATTAACATAAGAAAATCAACAGTAACTTAGCAACCTGGTGCTATTTTGTTAAAAAGAAAAGAACAATTAAATTAAAATTATCTGAAGTTTGTCGAATTTGTGCTTCACATTTGAATACACTTTTATATTAATAAACGAACATATTACCATACGAAAAGTATTGCATTTTATTGCCTATGTGTCCATGTTTATGTGGGAGTTTTTGGGAAGTTTCCGCCACATTAAAATATAAAATTTCCCATCCCATCTTCGAGGGTGAACGGCAGCCGATCAGCTGAATTTTGCGAGCATTGTTACCGGCCCAAGGAAGTATCGAGAGCCAGAGGTTAGCAATCCAGAGCACCACCCGAGTCTGCAAGAATACCACCGTCGATACTTGCAGCCCGACGAGCATTTCCAGCAGGAAATCCAAGCAGCATTAGGTACTATGAGCAGCTCCGAAGCCATCATAACGAGGTAGGATTAAGCCGGCGATTTGAGGGTTAGGTTTGCGAAACGCATCAAACGACTAGATTAAACCTTGCCGAGGAGGATCAGCACGTTTTGAACGGTCCAGCTGCGCCGTAATAATTGCAAAAATGCGTGGCGTGGGTAAATTGTGCCGGGTTTGGCGAGAATCCAAGGGACCAAAAAACAATTGAACAGTCGGCGTCTATTTTACGTCAGAAGAAGCAAGAGGCAGTGACATCCTAAAAAACAAGCAAGAAGATTTGTTTTTATTAGTTGCCAAGCGGGAAAATTCAAATAACTTACCTGACGCCGTTTCACAGTATTTTCACAAGTTTAAACGTTCAAATACACTGTGCACTGGCGACACTTTGTGTGTTATCTGTCAACTAGAGATTACTAATATTATCTGCTGAGAGCGAACAAATGAACTACTCCAAGTCAAATAACCTAAAATTTATGGCAATCGTTAAATTCTGAACTCACCCTGAGAATAGAGCTTGTGTTTTTGCCGAGAGTTGGCTTGATTGATATTTCAATTAAATAAAATAGAAAGAGAAGCATTCAACCATTTTATTAGTGTAATTAATTATTACATTTCATTTTTAACCAGCCTATAATTTATAACAGGTAGGTTTAAGCACATTACAAAATTATTAAATCTGAGAATTGTGCGACTTATAAATTGCCTAAAATTTAACTTATTAAGATATTTATTTAATACTACAAACATTGCAAATATGTGTCCCCCAACGTCGGGGCAAAGGTCAATTTATAATTATTTATACTGTCCCATCCAAAATAACAATCAAGGTAGCCATTATAATATAAAATAATATTCATACATTTAGAATTTATAACTCATGTTTTGTAGAGGATTTGACTAAAAGTAACGAGGAAAAAATGTCTTAAAAACGTGATTGTGAAACCATCACATTTCGATATTTCTTCAGAGCTTCATATTTGCATTTCAGGGTGTCTATACCTTTTCAACTTCAAATTGGGACTAATCAATTTCAAAATGGGAATAAACAATTTCAAAATTAAGTAAACAATTTCAATTTGAGAATAAACAACTTCAAATTGGGACTAATCAACTTCAAATTGAGAAAAGCTTTTTGTTAACGGTAGTCTTTGGAAAATGACAATTACATGGTTCTGACAGGATGGAACACCAGCAACAACTAACAATAATTAGTTCCGTCCTGTCACAACCATGTAATGTCATTTTCCAAAGACTACCGTTAATAAAAAGCTTTTCCCAATTTTAAGTTGATTAGTTCCAATTTGAAGTTGTTTATTCTCAAATTGAAATTGTTAATTTCATTTTGAAATTGTTTATTCCCATTTTGAAATTGATTAGTCCCAATTTGAAGTTGAAAAGGTATAGATGACGAAAAACATGTTCTGTCAATTTCGTCTGTCTCTCTGTCTGTCTGTTGGCGGTATAGCTCAAAAAAGGAAATGTTATCTATACCTTTTCAACTTCAAATTGGGACTAATCAACTTCAAATTGAGAAAAGTTTTTTGTTAACATAGTCTTTGGAAAAGGACAATTACATGGTTTTGGCAGGACGGAACTAATTATTGTTAGTTGTTGCTGGTGTTCCGTCCTGTTACAACCATGTAATTGTTATTTTCCAAAGACTATGTTAACAAAAAACTTTTCTCAATTTGAAGTTGATTAGTCCCAATTTGAAGATGTTTATTCTCAAATTGAAATTGTTTATTTCATTTTGAAATTGTTTAGTCCCATTTTGAACTTGATTAGTCCCAATTTGAAGTTGAAAAGGTATATTTTTGGCTTTGCTTTTGATAAAACTAATAATGTACGCATATCTCATGTTTTGACACCTTATCAATATGACAGCTAACATGTACAGGGTGGATATTGTAAAAAGGAAGTAAGAGAAACGACCGCTTCGTACCACGGCCACATCAATGGAAAGATGTAGCGATCGCTGCGCACTGCATTCAACGCAAAGGATAGAAATGTTCAGCTATGGCCACGGAGTGCAGTTAGCGCTGATGAAAAAGAAAAGCGATCGCCGCGTCTCCTGTATTTCAGATAGTAATGTACTGTGATCGATGGGCCCGGTACTGGAGGGGAAAGTTTCGCGTAAAACACCTTACGGATTTTTTATATTTGCGGTAGAAATAAGTACAGAGTGGGAAAATTTAACAGAGGATTTCGACAACTACAAGAGATATGGAAAAATAAATTCCTCGTCTTTGATCTCTTTTAGTGAAAAGCCTATTGGTGGAAACAAAGGTTGGCGTCTTTTGTTTTCGAGTAATAAACAAATGGTCGATTTTCCAACTTATTATTTTGTGGCAAATTCTGACTTATTTATGAAAATAGAAAAAAATTATTTCTACGTTCGCTAAACAATTTCCTCATTAGTTCTTTTTTCCATTCTCAATTTATCTTCTTTCTTCCATATATTCTCCGTAGCATTTTTCTTTCCCAAATTTCTAAGTTTTTCTGTTCTTGTGTGCTTATTATCCATGTTTCACAAGCATATAGCACTGTTTGTCTTATTATTGTTTGGTACACGTTTATTTTCAATTTTCGCGACACTGTCTTGGATTTCAACACTTTTATTTCTTTTATTTATCCGTGCTCGAACCTCCTTACTACCGCTGCCGTGCTGTAGTTTTTCTACCTTGTACACACCTATTCTCTGAATCGGTTGCTTCCTCTCTCTTGTTTCTGGCATTTTTTATTTGATTTTTATTTTTACAAGCATATGATCTGTATCTGCATCCGCTCCTCTGCAGCTTCTCATATCAATTATACTCCCAACATGTTTTGCTTCGATCAAGACATGGTCGATTTGATTTCTCGTGTTTCCGTCTGGTGTTGTCCACGTCCCTTTATGTATTTCTTTATGCTGGTGGTAGATACTTTTGACTCACATGTTATATTCCGTTGCAAACTCGATCACCTTTTCTCCGTTCTGGTTGCTCTCTAGATATTTACTAAAATTCCCTATTACTGGTTTGTATATTTCTTCCCTTCCAATTTTTGCAATATTTTATTATCAGTAAATACCCTTATACCATGCATAAACTGGTACCAGATGACTGGTATTTTTGTTGCGATTTAAAATTTAAATTATATCATGGTAAACACGAAGCTATCGTAAATTGAAGTAACTAACAGAATATTAAAGGGGGTATTTAAATGCTCATAAAGATTTTCCAGTTTTTAACAGTAGTACTATCATATAATTTCTAGTCATTGAATTACAACAGAAAACATTCTTCCAACCGAAACTCTACTACATCGACTTAACTATAAACTAGCGAATCAAAGGGAAACAAAAAAAGACTGAAAACACTTCGACTCGGACTGGAGTATAAATACAAAGCTTCAGTTTCAGGACGGAAAATAAAGGAATTAGCTCCTGAAGATTCACTGAGATGATGGAATTAATTCTCGTGTTTTTAATTACGAGCTGGAGAGCGGAAAACTTTTATGGAATTATTGAATACCGGCCGTTCTTTGCGGGCTTCATTTAAACCGTCTCAGTGGAATATTAAGAGACTATCTGGTGACTTTGTTTATTTCTCACATGATTGGCCGGCTTAAAATACAGGCTGATTTTTTATCATGTAACAACTTGTAGGCAACCCATTATGCAGACGCATGCATTATGCATGCTTCTGCATAATGGGTTGCCTATAAGTTGTTACATGATAAAAAAATCAGCCTGTATATTCAATTAGTATGTTGTGTATGGTGAATGATATATTCGATATTTCTAAATACAGAAGCAAAAGTGGTTTTAGAGATCATAAATTCGCCTTGAATTTGCAGTATATTTTCAAACTTTGCAATTATACTATTGCTTTTCTATGCAACAACTGGAGCAACTTAATTTTAGTTCAGCTTTATTAACTTAGTTTGAAATTAATTACTTCGTCATCCATACAGTTTTCGGAGTAAAGTATGCCATTAAGTTCGAAGTTGATTCGAATAAACCATTAACGAACCCAATCCGCATAGGATTTTAATAACTGCATTAATGCGATAATGGGCAATTCAAGTTTATTTATCAAATGTGCCATGTTATGCTTTCAATTATGAGTTATCCATGTTCGGCATGTAATAACAAGATGGCCTGAAACACGAAATGCATTTCTGATGAAAGCGTATGCCCGCCCATTGTCATGAGACGATGTCTAAATATTTTTTTTTTATTTATTGATATTCATACTCAGAGTAATAGTATATTATATAATGCCTTATAGGTTAATTTAATGGTTTCTAGTTGACGAATTTTAAGTAATAGTTTGTAAGCCAGAGTGTCATTTTTTCTCAATTTAAAAATTCCAGAAACATTCCAGTATCTTGTAAATTACATAATTGTAAATGCTGTAACATACCTTGCTGTCTGTTTTAAGGTGTTAGGATCCACACGCATGTTGAACATTTTTTATTAAATATTTATAAGAAACGCATTCGTATGAAATCGTAAGATGTTGGTTGATTTCGCTTCAGGCACAAGCCATGCATGGCTTTAATGCATTATGTATGAGACGTTCTTACTTAATCACCTGCAAGTTACGTATTTAAAGATTGCTCTATAGAGAATTTGTACTTTTTAGAGATAAAAGTGTGTTTTATGATTATGCTTTTTGGAATTCAAGTTAGCCTGTCGCAATTCCAGTTATGCAGCACAGTGTTTTTAAAAAAATATGAAATAGAGAAGGTTGACCAAACAAGGTTTTTATGAAAACAGATATTGTAATTTTCTGAATTTGTCTACAGTTTAGAAAATACTGGATACAGCGCGGTTCAGAGTAGCTATGCAAAAAATGTTTTTTTAATTAAAAAAACTAGATTGACATGTTACGATGTCATCAATTAAATGTAATTCATTACTTCTATTTTTATAGTAAGGCATATGTATGAAAACGCAGCTACCCATCTCAACAATAATTGTTCCGTTTTTTGAATAGCTGCCTCTAACTTTGCATCGTTATAATCAGTGGCATGCAGCTACTCTTCAAAAAATACTGTAGTTATATTTCACTAGTTGCAGTGTCACTTCTCGCTATCCCCAAATATAATTTTAGCCATATCTTAATTTTTTAAGCGAATCCTCAGATGGCTTATACCGGGTGTCCGTTCTCAAAGTCGAACATAGGCGATTAACATTGTATTGCACGTTTTTGCCGATTCCTGCTCGCCAATTCAACTTACAGGGAAGGTAATGGTATCAATGGAAAGATAAAATTATTACGCATCATATGATACCAATAATAATATTCAAGATGCATTTTTATTTTAAAATACTAATTTAAAACTTGGGAATTTTTAAATATGCCATGCCATGCTTTTCAAGTTTGATAGCATTTGTCAGAAAAATTGGTAAATAGTTGGAGTAAATCAGGTATTTTCTGTCAACGTCTGTTAAAATTATCTACAGAAAAATGAATTACTTCAATGAAGAACGAGTGAATGCACTAATGTTAATTGCCTATGTTCGACTTTGAGAATGGACACCCGGTATATGCATCTAAGATTTAATATTTTAATTTTTATACGTGATGGGCCTCATAACAAAACTTATCTTTATTATAGAGAATTATTTTTTAGATAATAAATCATTAAGGTATGCTAGAAATTCTGAAATGGCGATAATGTTTTAACTAAAAAATAATTAATATTATGTAAATCGTAACCGTAACCGCCGTAACCGGCATCTCAGTCTATCATAAAAATCTTCCATCAAATCTCAGGTTCGCATAGCGTCAGTTATGCTTTCAATCCATTCCCTTCTACGTCTTCTTCGGTTTTCTGTGTCAGGTGGTGTCCAAGAGAAGAGTCGTCAGGGACATTTCTATCCATACATCTGACCTCTATCTTTTTTCTACTGTTACGTGTGGGTCCTCGTAATTGTATTTCTAATTTCTGCATTAGTAACATGCTCTAATCGTGAAGTTTCGCAATTCCTTGTCAATAATATATAGGGTGCTTAAAAAATGATAGCAAATTTAAGGAGGTTACTGAGAGCGTTAAAAATTAGAATTTTGCAAATAAACTTTGTAACAGTCCTTATGATCCTGCTATGATTCTAAATGCACCGTTGCAAACCATATTAAAACAGGGCGCTTTAATTTTGACTAATTAATTGCCGTGCTTAATTACCTTGTTAGTGCAGTGAACATGAAGCTGCCTTGATTCACCACCCGTGTTTGGAAACGACCACTGTGTCCAAAAAAAGAAATTTGGTTCGCCCCTGTAGTGTTCTCGGGCCGAAACTGACTCCAAACAACATACACAAAAAAGCTAATTGCCTTACCCAAATATGTTGACTTTAAAACATATAAATAAAAGGAAATATGATTAAAACTTAAAACAACCTACGTGCGATACATTTGGGGGCTAATTGACCGCACGTTTAAAAGCGCAAACGTTAAAAAACCGTTACTGATTAAACTCACCCTTTTTCATGTTTGCGTACAATAAACTTGGTACGATTGACACACATCAACGCACTATTTAAGCGCTATTCCAACGCAGCTTGACGCGAATATTTATCGCGTAACTGTAAATATTTTCGATATCAACTTTACCTCAAGTTGGTTCATGAGAATTGCGAAATCCAATCCTTGAAGGCGTGACGCATGGAATTTGACCACATCTGATGCGACGAGTTAGGATGACGGCCGGCATGCAACTGATTTGGTTATGCTTGCTGTTGCTATAGTAGGGAAATGCTTCATTGACCAAGAAGTAGTCATGCCAGTACTTATGTGGCTACACTGGCTAGTAATGACCGGTTTTTGAAGATCACGTGCTTTAGTCATAAGGTGCTTAGCGTTAAAATTTTTCCAAAAATAATTTTAAATTTTCTTTCAAATACCCAGGGCTGAATAGTACGTTTCAGTTCTTATACAGTGGGGCTTGCATAGGTTTTGTCACACCTCGTATTACTCTTCACAGACTATATTACTTACAAATACTTAGATAGCTGAAAGGAGTTGAAGGTAGTCTTAATATTTAAACCGGAACATAGAGATTACTCCCTACCTTGTTTTAGAATTTCGTTTGAAAGCGTTGGAAAGGCTATGTGACAAAGCTGATTAATAATCTACTGAATGCACACAACGAATACGCTTCCATCCCAAGGAGATAGGAGAGAGATTAGCCAATACGATTTCTACCCTAAATAGATAAGCTAATACGAAATTTAAGAGTATGGCTAGCCCTCCGTTAACGTAGGTACTTAGAAGTGGATTCTACAGTTTCTAGTATCTTTACGTTTACTGAAAGAGTAGGTTGGCTTCTTTGAGACTGTCAAAAGGTGCTGCTATGGAGATATACTGGACTTAGCTCGTGACGTAAGTACATGTTAAAGGCCGGGATAGGATTTATTACGAATAATATACTATGTAGTATGTACTTTGAGAGTGAAAGCCAAAGTCTTCCACATTAGAATGAGTATGTGTGGATGTGCGTAGAGAGCATGCCGAGGAGCAGATAAAATAGTTGTATAAGGAAATAGTACGAGTACAAGTGTATAACAGAACACCACAGAAAGACGTAAAAATAATATTCAATGAGTTTCAATCAAAAATAGAGAAAGAGAAAGTATTTAGACCATTGTAACACTAGTAATCCTTGATACGCACACGCCAATGACAATCAGCAGCATTTACTTTCAAGTCGTTCCATAGAAAGGAAAACATTAAAGCAGATTGATCAATGCTATAGATAGAAGACCTGGGTGAGACATAATGGATGTAAGTACTAACGGGTGCCGATATGATCTCTGATCATCAGCTGGTGGTGGGGAAAGCAATGCATCTTCATGGTGAAGATGGTAATAATAACAAACACCAGATATTTTTTATGCCAAGTGTACGTGAACACAAAATAGGAGGAGATCTAAACGTCTTTGAAATAAATACTGAGATGACATAACAAACAGCAATACAGACGGTTAGCTATAAGAAAGAAGAGCGAAGAAAAACCTTCACAAGATAAACAAGTCTAGAAGGATTTGCGGGCAAACGAAGAGAAACAAGAAAAGAGCTATAAGAAGAAAAATTAATGAATATGATAAAAACAAGGTTAAAGCCATCGAACAATTATTAGAGAATAAAGAAGTAAGAGAACACAACTATCGAGGGCTTCCAAAACAATGAAGCCCAGAAGTAAAGAATATAAAGTCAAAATACCAAAATACAAAGCCCAGCAAATGTATGCAATTGTAGGTGTATTCATGCATTTTTGTAAGTTTTATTTTATTAAAAATTATTATTTGAATAGTTTCTATGCGATTAACTTCCATACACCAATTATATTCTCTAAAATATTATAAAATGGATGCAGCTATTAAACTCAGTAATGATGGAATAGGGTTGTTTATCTTACAAAAACAGACAGTCGCTATAAATTGCAAGTAAAATTATTGGTGTACGATGTACAACCTTCAACAGACTGACTTTGCATATGTTCGATAAAGAATTAACGTTATCGTACTAAAAATGTAGTTTCGACCTAGACCCATTTAACGTAATTTTGGAATGGTCCGCGCCATCGTTTTGATTTTGTCCGCTCTTGTCGCGGGTAGCGAGCTTTGTTACGTTTAAAACTTGGTGGCGGTTTTCTGTGCACTTCTCTCCGACCTAGAAGCTGCCCTTTGTTCAGCCCGATTTCAACCGTTAAGGGTAGGATAGACGTAGACATTCGAGCATGCTCTCTTATATTATCGAAAGGGTTTAGAGTTTCTGGGTCTTTCTACCTATTTTTACCTGCCAACCTGTTTTCGATCCTGGTTTGTTATTACCGGACACGTTCCTGCAGCGAGATATTTTGACCGGGTCATGAATGTCCCGGTCTTGATTACTGAGCTGTTTCGTATGGACAATGTCTCCATAGCGAAACGTGCTATCACTATCCAGTCTTGTTGCTTCCGCAAGCTGTCGTTGTCCCGTTCGAGATGTAGCATTGAACTGTGCTGAGTGCCAAGGGCTAGCAATATTTGCCTAGCAGCTGCTGTTCTGTGTGTGATAATTTGCCTTTGTTCTTGAACATTGCATCTTGCGTTGTAGTGAGGCTTTTGATGAGTTGCCTATTAGGCCTCATTGCAATTTAAATTGGTTCAGTAATGTTGTTTACTTTATGAGCTTTTTAGTTAACCCAGTTATTGTTGTATTTATATAATTTACTGTTGTATTTTACACATTGGGTTTATTGGATGCACCCGGCGTACTAAACGTATGTATCCATTTGCCATTACTGACGATTATTCACATGACTATAATAATGTGTGTTTTTGTTAGTCCAAAATTGGTTATGACTTGGATATTTATTGCATATCAGATTGTGGTGATTTTGGTAAAGCTTTAAGTTTACGATTTCTTGTTTCCATCTGAGCACATGACGTGTTGTGTAAACTTCTTTGCCGTACCTTTTGTATTGATTAATGAATTTAAGCTTATGTAAAGAACAGCACGCCGTCTTCACTGTTTAGCTAGTTGGCCCTCAAATGTTCCCATGTAGTCATGATGGTTCGATTTTGGATTTAAAAATGTGACAAGAATTTTAGGATGTTTTCTATCCAAGACAATGAAGATTATTGCTGCCGTTTGGCAATTTTGCTTTACCATTTAAAAAAAACTAAAATATTCCTGTTGGTATTAAAGGCATTCCAATTAGCGAAGTTGTGAATTTTTAGCAGTTCTTTATATTTTCCCAAGCAGAAAAAGTGTATGCATGTTTAAACAGCTTGGAAATATTAAAAACGCTGGCTAACAAAAGGAATAAGTCAACAATGGTTCAGCATGGTTTGCCCGCAGCAAACAGCAGAGTTGTTTAAAGTTCAAACTTTACTTTATTCTCATAAACAGACCGAACCTGCACATGCTCCAGTTGTAATTTATCGTTGTGCAACAAATAAATCTAACTGCTTTAAATATTGATTACAATTTAAACAGAATTTGCCCCCTTTAATCCAATAATGAATGTATTCTAGTTATTAATTATTGTTCGGCATTAGCAATTCATGTTAGCCAGCGTACTAACTGGTAGTTATGTGGATATTGTTGACACTGTAGGGGATAGCTACATTGCGAGATAGGGGAACGTCTCATTTTCATTCTGCAATTCTACCGCTTCCCGTACACGGGAATGAAACACTAAAAATCCAGCTTACCGCTAGTCCCACATCCAGCTATTATTGTTATCTTTTTACATTACAAAAGACAGCCTTCTTTTCTAATACATTCTGTGGGACTTTTATTCGTTCTTGACCCAGTTTCCCTGCTCTGGTTTTTCTAGACTTGAACATTATTTTGGCGATATAGCACTCCCTGGTCCAATCTGCCCCCAGAAATGGCGTGTGCGGGGTTGAAGATGTTGCCCGAGTTGTATTAGTTTTCAGATTTCGAGGCTCGTGCAAAATTTCTTTGCACCCAAGCTGTCGTTACCCTTTTCTACGATTAATTTTGTAGATTTTGTCAGACTCTGCCATGGCGCTTGAGAGAATAAGCAAATGGGCACTTTCAAAAAGCTTCTGTTGTTTATGTAGATCTAATTTACTGTCCTTTGTTGTGTTACTTTAAATGAAGAAATATAATTACTTGATTTTAATTTAGGAACTACTTTTTTCTAGTATTGCAACATCAAAATACATAAAAATAATTGAAGTATAGTATCCAGGCTTAGTTTTTAATATTAAATCAGATATTCCATACTAAGGGCAAGAGTGTTAATACTATCAGATTTTATTCTCATTAAAGTGTTGTCTATTTAAAACAACTTTAATTTTGCTTCCCTCGTCTGAAAGACGAAGGAAGTATTGTAATCACGAAAAATCGCCTTCCGAGATTTCTGCAGATCTTCACGTTTCAAGGTTCCTAGATGACGAAAAAGAGGTTTTCTTAATTCCATCTGTTTGCCTGTATGTCTGTCTGTCTGTCTGTCTGTCTGTCTGTTTGTCTGTCTGTCTGTCTGTCTGTCTGTCTGTCTGTCTGCCTGTCTGTCTGTCTGTCTGTCTGTCTGTTGGCAGTATAGCTCAAAAAATATTTGTCGGAAGAAGACGATATTTGGCATACATTTTATATATCTACCTCGGATGAAACCGGTACAATTTCATACAAATATATACACAGTGAGCACATTAAAAAATAAAATTTTGTTTAATTTTGTGTTAATTTTGCAAATAGAAGTAAGTAATAACTTTCACATAGGTCAGGCTTTATATTTGCCGAAAATAAGGCTCCACCGATAAAGGATAATGTCACAAAAGAGTAAAAACATTGCAACAATAACAGCGTTCTGTTCAAGAGAGGCGCGCGCAGGACTTATTTGAAAGAGGCTCGGTAGCGTAGTTGGCTTTATCGGTGCAGATACGATCGCTCTGCAGATGCGGTGGGTTCAAACCCCAGCGGGATGGATTTTTTTATTTGAAAATGTGTTTAATTTTAGTGTCACAAGGTCGACGAGGAAAGTTCTGGGTAAAGCCTTTTACAGATTTTTTTAGATCCGTTTTACAGATTTTAAGTGTAGTTTAAATGGGACATTTTTTATACCGCTACAATTCATATTAACTTTAGTTAAAGGAACTAAACTGTATTAAATCAGATTAAATCTTTTGTAAACAAAATGTATCTTATTTAAACAAATACATTTCTTTTACTTGACTTCTATCTGGTTAAAACTACTTTGTATTTTATTTATACTTTCACATTCGTTAACACTATCTTTAAATCTATTAAATTGGCTTTTAACTTCAACGTACTAACTTGAATTCTTAAAAAAAAATAGTTTATATACTATATTTAATATTATTAGACCTTAAATGACAACATTTTTCTTGAAATTACAAAATTTTGTTTAACTATCTCGTTAATACGATTTCACTTGAACTATCAGATTTGTTTCTTGCCAGATAGACCTTCTGGTCGAACTCAAGCGATAGTAAGTATTCAAAAAAATCTTGTTTAAACAATTGAATTTTGTTCATTCTAGCGATTTCACATAACTTGTCAGATTCGGTAATATCACTAAATTGACTTTGAATTTCAATCCACAAATTTTATATCTTGTTTAATTTTTTTGTTATATTGCAAGTTATCTCACTAGAATTTTATCTAGCTGCAGCTGTTGTTAGCCTTGCAAAATTATCTTTATTGTGCTCTAAATGGCATTAAATTTTCTTTAAAAGAAATGCATCTTGTTAAACGATAATACTGGGATTATTCGACTTTCATTTCGTTGAAATGAATTCTTGTTCTACT